>OU343221.1:150211731-150411826 GCA_910596185.1 Chrysanthemum makinoi | reverse complement strand
TTCATAAGATGCATTCGCTCATTTTTCTATTAACTTTTCATTTTGAACTAAATAAATTATCCAAGCATTTTGGCATATATGCTTTCTAGAAATTCTAAATAAAAAGTTGAACTCGACTCTAAATCAATTTTGCTTAAAACTTGTTATTGTAAATACATTCATTTGAATGTTCAAAAGTTGACAATGAGCACGTATTTAAGTCCAATTAGTTAGCTTCGGGAGAAAAGCCATAGAATACTTATATAAGCTCTAAAGAGAACCAACTACTCCACGCTTAGCATTTTCATTTGCACAACGCGTAGAAACCTTAGCTCTAAATGTTAAGAGAGCAACTAAATCAACACTCTAGCAGAGTCGGATTCCCTTTGTTCTAGCCGTAATCAAGACTAAACTACCAAATACCAAGTATTAACGCGATTGTTTTTGTGCAAAGCACTTGTAAATGTAAATACTTGACTTAAAGCCGATAAATTTTAAAATTTTTGGTCAAAACGGGGTGCTAGGGTACTAGAAGGTACAATGTGATCAAAATTCGCTAGAATTCCCCCACACTTTGAATTGAATATTGCCTCAATATTCAAAGTACGGCCAGAGTTAAACTATAGAACGGAAAAGGTAATACTACTAGCCAAGTGTGAAGTTTAAATATTTTTTCACAAAAAGGATTAATAAGATATCCCTATAAACAAGTAGCAAAAGATCGGATATTGGGCTACCGATTGAAAAACAGCATCAATCATCACTTCATCTACTGAATCCCGAAAACATAGAGCAAACACATAACAAGTAAACAACAATGGGGAAATTTCCCTACACTTAGTGTTAGAAAAGAGAAAGAAGATAGAAACATGGGTGGACACCCATGGAATGCTACTGCTTTGTTAACCGAGTCGCTAGCTTGACTCGAACCCGAATTCATTGGTTCATGGGGGAGCAAGAGAAGATCTCCATCGGACTTTCATTCAAATGGTTTGGATAAAATTGAATGTGCTGAAGTTCCACTGGCGAGATATAACCGGCTTAAAAGATTGAGAAATGCCGTCAAAGATGGTATCTTCACTTCCGTAGGGAGATAAGATATGGAGAAGAGACGGATAAGAAAGGAGAGTTTCAAATTTTACAAGGGTTGGGTGGGCAAAAGATTAGATTGAGGAACATTAAGCGAATGTTCAACGATCTTATCCACCGCTGAAGCAAAGAGAATATCCGTGATCGGCTTCAAGAGGTTCCATCATCCTACGTTTAGCAAAAGGACGAGTAGATGATGGACTCGAGCCATAATCGCCACTCAAACCCGAGGTATCGGAATCGTCCAAGAAATAAATCCACCTTCTATAAGAGTGTCACTTGACGCACTATCAAGACCTATTGTATAAAAAGATTTTCCAATTCGTAAGGTCTGGCTTCAAAGTCGGCGCACATCATCATCTCCCGTGGAGAATGATCAACGAGAGCGAAGTTCATCGGCGAACTCCTCGAGAAGGTCTAAAGTCGGGCGGGATTGCCACTATTCTTTTCTTCAAAAGTAGAATCCTCGAGCCGTAAAAGATGTAACTGGTTTTCTCAAGTAAAGGTCACTATCCTCATTCTCAATGTCAAAGATCGGGTTATCCGAAATTTGAGTGAATTCAGAATCTAAGTCAAACAGAGGATTAGTGAATGCCATAGTGAAAGGTTCCTCTGACACAACAAGAATATCTTCATCATCCGAAGTCAAATCAAGTGTCATTTCTCTTCAGGTTCAAATCTCTCACTTCTAAGCCGACGAGCTCGGGATCTTCCTCAACATACTCGATGTCTCCACACGAGGAATCGCCAAATGACGTGAAAGTCATTTTCGTGACTTGAGATCATCTCAACATCATTAGGGGTGGGAGGAGAAGAATCATCATCAACCGCTCATCACACATCATATCGAGATATCCTCACTCACTTGGGGTTGGGACAAGGTTCTCGCAAAGACAAGACTTCCTTTTCCTATAAGATGCTCATCCCCATACTTAGAGAGTTAACGGGCTCTTCGGTGTGGTTTCGCAAAAACTTTCATCATCATCGCCACTATCATCATCATCGCAATGTAAGTCGCGAGCCATCCGCACGCCTTGCAAGTGCTCGTTCCTCGATTCGTATTTCTTCAAGAGACATCTTTTACGCTCGCCGCTCTTCTTCAAGTAATTCTAGCATAGATTTTTCGCTATGAGACGCTTTGGTCTTCGCAAGTTCTTCTAGCATACTTTTCTCATGAGGATGTTGATCAATGACGGGATATTGTTCAACGACGGAAAGGGTTGGAAATTATCAAAGCCGGAAGTGTTATAACAAGGATCAAGTCCATAGTAATTTTGATTCCATGATTGACATTGGTAATCATAATGAGGACCTCCGCAATTTGCACAATAAGGAATTTGAGGGGAGAAATTATGAAATGAAGTATCATTGAAATCTTGATAGTAATTGCGGTTCTCAGATGAATTGTGGAGGGTAGTTGAAATCGTTTTGAGGATAATTGAAGGAATTTGGATTAGAATCATAAGTTTGAATTCCTCGCACAAATCAAACAAAATCCATTAGTAAGATAATTTCCACCCACTTTCGACATACATTTGAAACAACGAAAACCTTTGCAGAACATCGCCCACAACCGTAGCAATAATATTGATCGAACGAAGGCATCTCGGGTTCGGGAGTAGGAAACGAGCATTCACATTTGGTAATTGCCGAATTTAAACCTTGACGAAGTTCATTAAAGTAGTTTTCAATCATGTTCATTCCGGCCCAAAGGAAATCATCCTCGTTTGAGAAACGTCTGGAAGATTCCGGAGGTGGGACAAGTGGTGTGCTCTTAGAGCTAGCAATTTCCACCACTTCCGCTGGTCCGGTTCTTGTTCTTTTCTCTAACCGAATTGCGAAAGATTTTGATGAAATCTAGACGGTTTAGGCTTAGAAACAAGAGAAAAAATCTCGGGTTGAGGTGGGAGGTCGGAAAAACTTGGAGAATCATCGAGAGAGAGTTTTTGTGGCAATACCAATAATATTTCCTTATCTTCCACATCACACATACAATCACGATTGAGACAATAAAGTCGATCCTCTTCCATACGGCCTTTACAAGAAAACAACCGGCGATAATCGATCGTCGCCATGAGAATTAAACTTGTAGAGAGTTAAAGAAATAGAATTAAGTGATTGAGAGGATACGAAGAATAGAATCAAACGGTGAAAGAGGGTAAGAGAAATAGAATCAACGAATAAGAGGAATGAGAAGAATATTTTGGGGTTTTGATAAATAAAAAACATAAAAGAGAAAATAAACTTTGAAAAGGAAAATATTTTTGGGTTTTTGGGTTTATGGAAAGCAAATAACTTCACGAGGAAGGTTCTTCAAGTCACAAATCGTCAAACCTTAACGATATTGTCGCAACACAACCTCCCCGGCAGCGGCGCCAAAATGATGAATCAATTATTATATAAAAATATATCAAATACGAATAAGCGAGAGAATTACTAATCGACCGTTTTAGAAAAAAGGTCGACACGCAAAACCCATGAATACTCGATAAGTGATACCGGGCAAGTGATTACCCGGGTCGTTTCCCAACGAGGTGTGAATTGACGGTTACGTTTGAGGCTTGGAGATTTGAACTTGAATTGGTTAAACGAATTTTGGTTTTGATTATGCTAATCTACGAATTAAAGCACGGGAATGAAAATAAAGCACGTAAAACTAAATAAACACTAATTATACTACTACTAGCCTAAGGAACAATAAAACGAAGCTAAACTACATCCTAGGGTGCTAAAATGCAAAAACGCGAAAACCCGAGCTAATCCCGAGCCCCGAAAATGAAAAATATGAAATTTAAGTTCTACGAGTGCAAAAACAATTTTCCTACATTCTAAATGACTAAAAATAACTTTAGGAAAAAGCCGGGTATTTTTTCGACTTTTATTTATTTATTATGATTTAAAAACTAAAAACTAAGAAATTAATTATTAAAAATATCAAAACATTTAGGAAAATTATGAAATTTGGCATAAAAATACTTCAACTAATTCTAAACATAGGAAAAATAATAAAAAAAACTGAAAAAGCTGTTTAGAATAAGCTAATATTAAGCAAACTGATCTACTAAGCTAAATAGAGAAAAAGTAATTAAAAGGATTAAATGAGTAGAATGAGACGTGAAAGATCAAAGGGCATAGTTGGTTTATGTTTGCTGTAGTGAAGCGTGGGAAGGTGGACTGAAGTGGTTTCAATCACGGGCACATCGGCTATATTTTGTTTTTAAAAACTTTTTGCTATTGAAAAATTTAAAAACAAGCAACTCAACAATTATTTTAACAAATCTAGCTAAGTAGAACAATGACAAGCAGATTCAGCAGCATATATAGTAAACAGAAGAAAAAACAAACATGTTCCAAACCAACACAAACAAACACCCCGTTGCCATTTATAAGCTCCAAACAAGTAGAACAAGCATTAAATAAGCATCATGTAATCACAATAAGCTACAAAAAAGGGGGAAAAAACAGTTGGCAAGGACATTAAGCTAGGGGGATCCTAAAGCTAAAACATGGAAATAAGCATACCTAGGCACTAATAAGCAAAGGGGACTAATCCTAATTAATCTAATCTACTAATCATAAATAAGCTATTCAAAAGATGAGACAAATGCCGAATAAGCACAAAATAAAAAGGGTCCACAGCTGCTGTGTTCAGTCTGCTGTAGCAGTCCCAAAACAGGCCCAGAGGGCAAATTTGTGCCTAAAACTAAGTACTCTAAGGGATCCTAAAGTCCTAAAAGAAGTTAAATAGATAACAATTGGACTACAAGGTATCTAAAAAAAAGCAAAATGGTGCAAGTGGAAGGCCCTTGACAGCTTATAAATAAGCTGTCAAGTAGGGCTGAGGGTCACGGTTATAAAACAGTTAAAGAGGCCAAATTTAGCTTAAAAATAATCTCTCAAATGAGCTCCAAAATCTATTATAACCTAAAACATATAAAATAGGCACTACCAAGATCCAAGTAAAACTAAATGGGGAGCTAAACAAACTGATAGTGGGACAACAAATGGGGCTATGTTATCTGTTGTGACAGATTCCATATGCCTCATATACTTACTTCTAAGCTATTTTTGACCATCCAAAAGTTTAATACTAGGTATTCCAACATAAAAATAAATAAATAACACCCACTAAGATATAATAAAAAAAAAATTGCATGAATTTTGGAAAAGATTTTAACACTAAAATTGTGCTGTGAACAAGAGCTTATGGGACAGATTTGGGGTCTGTTGACAGATTTTTACTATGAAGAGAGAGTTTGCTAACACAACTCTAAAAAGTTTTTAGCAACTAAGGACTAATTAAAACATAAAATAAACTAACTCAATACTCAACTGAAACCATTTTCACATCAAACATGGGTCAAAAGTGGGTCTTGACCCACACAATGAGTTGTTCCAAACACCCCTGTACAGGGCAGAAATGCTAAAAAAAACTGATTTTGAGATTTGGAGGTTAAGGAACTTGATTTACATCATTCAAATAAACTTAAAATGAGATTGAGCAACTTGTAACACACTTCTAACAAAATTTAGACAGAGATTAAGAACATGAAAAAGTAAGACTGCATAAACTTGGACAAACTGGAACTAAGACACGAAATTAAATTGCATTAAAATTAAAAGTTTACATTAAAAGTAAATGACAAGAAAGTTAAAAATGGAACTAGAAAATAATTTCTAGACAAGTTTTTAGGAATTCTACAATTGCCTATTTATACTAAAAGGCTAAAATCTTCAGTCATCTCTCCTCTTACTTTTTCTGCTTCTTGTTGTGTTTGTTTTGTGAGAGAGTTGAGAATGTTGAGTGTGCTTGTTACCAAATGCATCTTGTCCATTAAATTTAGAACTTGGGCACCAAGGAGTGGATCACAGCCCTCCATTGCTTGATATCCAATGGTATTGCTGGGGATTGCCAGCGTGGAGGTGAAAAAGGAGAGCATGTGACAAACTGCTGTTTGCTTCTGGGTTGAGAGGGACAAGAACTAAGAGGGAATTGGCGCCAAGAATGTTTGTTCTGGGTTTGACAATTTTGGGTAAAAACAGATAATGGGTTAAAGGTTAAAAGGGTATTGGTTGGGTGGTTAAGGGATTAGATGAGGGTAATAAAAAAAAAGTCTAAAGTTTTAAGTTTTATTTGTATTTTGTAAAAGAGGTTTAAAATAAATGTATTTTTGTGTTTTTGTTATAAAACTTTTTTTTTTATTTATTTTTTATTTTTTATTTTTTAGATAGAAAAATATTTTTAATAAAAATTGGTTTTAATAAAAATAATTGTTGTAAATAAAAAATGGTTAAAAATAAAAATAATAGTTTTTAGTGAAAAACGTTTAAGGGTAAAATGGTAAATTGGGATCGGATAAAGGGTAGAAAGGTAACTACGGGTTGAAAAGATAATTTCGGGTTTAGGGTTCGGTTTGATTTTGTTATCCCCACTCTCACTCCAAATATGCGTCTCGGGATCCAAAAATGTAAAAATATCCACCTTCCGGCTCCGTCCTCAAAGCACGTTTTCCAATCCGAGCTCATTTCTGTCCGTTTTTGCCCTGCTTTCGATCCTTTGTACCTGAAATACATAAAAACACATTCCAAGGATATCTGCAGTATAAATGGTCATATTTCAGTGTTTTTAGACGTTTTTGTGGTCTTAGATGGGTAAAAATGATGAGTGAATAAGCACTCATCACGTATCTGTATTTCCAAAGATTTTTCATTTTGGTAGGATTTTGCAAAAGCTACTTCAAAACTGTATTCACGTTTCTCTTTTGTTTCAACATTTTTGAGTTGTAATTTATAGCATTCATTATCCTTAGTTAACAGTGCAATCTCAGCATTAAGATTCTTATTAATCTCATTGCACTTCTCTAAGTTAGCTTGGCTGGTCTGAAATAAGGTCACGAGCCCAGGATCAGGATTAGACAAAGGCTTATTTTGTTCAACTTGAGTCTCCACATGATCATTACTTAGATCCTCAAATATAAGCACAGAGTCAACTTGATTATCAATATTAACCATGAGGTCATCTTGATCACCAAATGTAACTACGAGATCCATTTGATTTTCTTCGTGATGAGATGTAGAAGGCTCATGTTGAACACTCTATGCCTCGTCGGTTACAGATGCAGGCGGAGTTATTAGATCATGTATAAGACATATGTTAGGATCCGGTACCTGAGACAAGCCATCAGTGTCATACATTGGGCATGTGTCACTCTTGTGGAGCTCTTACATGTTTGCCATTAACATCACAGCTGCGTTAGCTTGCAATGCCTCTATGTCATCATCAGATTCTGGATTGGCCATGAAGCTCTATTCTTTGTTGGTAAGTGTTCCACCAACTTCATCCTTGAGAGCCAAGAGTAAAGCCTCCTTGTGATAAGCGCTACCTATTGTTCTCGGCCTTGGGCAAGCATTAGCCAGATGACCCTTCTCGTTGCAGTTGTAGCATCGAAGACCATTAACCCCAGTCTGAGCATTTCCCTGATCAACCATTTGAACCCGTTGTTGTGGACCACCCATGTTAGTCCTTCCATTAGCATTAAACCATTTACCACTACCCATATGACGACCATTTCCACGGTTCTGAACCTCAACTCTTCCATTGTTAACAACAGCTTGATGTCTTGTGTTTGATAAGGTACGAATACGATTGTTGGATTTGTTAGCAAATCTCCCGAAGGCTCTAGCAATCATTACAAATCCTTGATTCAATGCATCGAATGCCTCAGCATCTTCATCTGGAGTTTCCTTTGTAGAGTGCTGAATCAGTATTGTTGTTGTAACGAACTAGCTAAGTTTCTTGTGCTTGCTGTGATGGATCATATGGTGTAAGCTGAGCAGTTTGTTGTGGTGGATTTGTGATGACAGTTGGCAAGTTTGGAAATTGAGGATAACATGCTTGATTATACAAAGCAAGTGTTTGATTATCCGGGAGAGTTGGAGAAGCAGGGACTCCACGGATGATTCTGTCTTTGTCTACGTCCTTTTGATGGTGCTTCAAATAGTCATACAACAATCTGTACGTAGCTTGATGAAGATTCTTAGCTTGACAGATGAATGTAACATACTTCTCCCAATCAGGACCAAGACAACCAAGGAAATTTGTATTGATTGAAATCCTTGGCATAATGATCTTGTGTTTGTCCAAGTCATTGATGATGTCTGAGAACCGATAATAGTATGTGTGAAAAATCGTAATTTCATGTCATTTTACAACTTTAAAAATTTTACTATTCATCTCAGGAATTTACTATTCATTGGTTACTATTCATCATTTTACTATTCATCGTTTTTGAAGTCGATTTGATATTTTGAGACGTTATTTCAAAAGTTTACTACTCACGAAACACTATTAATTCCCGGAGAAAAATCACCATTCATGATTCACTATTCATGATTTTTCGTAAACTAGGTTTACGAGTATCAAATTCACGTAACCGTAAAGGTTTAGCTGCGTATTCATGAAAAATCATTGAGAACATTACATATAGACTAGAGTTAGTCTACATATCATCAGTAACATCACTTTCATATTAGTTCACGCATGGGTTTTCATATTTCATTAACGTATATTTATCTATTAAATAAACGCTATCGCACGATCATTTATTTTGAATAATTGATCCGACACTTCCAACAATTATTCTGATATATTTTTATACTCATTTTAGGACTATAAAAATTATGTTATTACTTTACCTGATGTTTTGAATTTATTTTGTATATAAATTGTTATATATATATATTTACGACGGTTTTCGTAAATTCAACTGGATAATTATTTATTCACTCAATTCTTGCGAGAAATGTATTTTTATAATTTTTATGACTTTGATATATTTTATATTGTTACATTAAAATCTATTTCTAGCTAACGCTACACTAAATACCTAATAATATTTACAAAATACACATTATACTTAAACTTAAAAACCTTTAAATCAACAAAATTCATCAAAACCCTCCCCAAACTACCCCTTGTCGACCACCCCATGAGTCACCACCTTTTTTATAAAAATATTGGTCTTATAGATGTACACATACTCCCTAGTAGACTAGATACTTGTATTATAATAGATATTATTATCCAAAATCATAGTTACACACACTCAAAGGTGAAAGTGAACCCAAAAACTCTCTCATTCCCTCTCTAAAATTTGTCCAAGCAAGAACACAAGGAAGAAACATAAAGTTTTTCAAGAATAAGTGATAATCACAACCCTAGTATACTTCTATATAAGGTTTTGAAATAAAAACCAAAAAGTAATTAGTACCTAGTTACTTAAACCTCATCATAATACTAGTAAGCTTCTTATAATTTTTATTACACTTTCATCATCTTACTTGAGCTATTTTTTTATGCTATTACAAAAATATGCAAGTATCATATGTATTTATACTACTTTTACTTGTTTTTATTTCATATTATAAGTTTTAGTCATCCTATAATTATTCCCATGAAACCTATCATTGTTGATGAAGTTTAGGAACCCATGATACCCTAAGAAGGTGTATGGTAGGTTTAGAATAGTTTTGGTGTTGATTGGAAGGGTTTAGAACAAGTATTACACAAGAAAAATCATTTTCGACAACATGAAGTTGAAGTCTGTTCGTTTTTACAAAATCTGGAAATTTCGATAGGTGATGGAATATTTTGGTTTATATTTTAAGAAAATAGACTTTAAAACGAAACCGTGGTCACTTCAACGGGTTAAAACGGATTTATAACGAAGAAGTTACGCTATTTTCAAGTTTTACGACGAAAACTAATTTTCTGAAAAATACAAGCTGTCAAGGTTTATTTAAAGGGCAAAAATGAGTTGTAAGCATTATCTAAATGAGTCGATTTATCAAAAATATATTAGTATACATTAACACGAAACTAAGGATATATAAAACGTAGAAAACGGACTTATAACGACTAAGTTACACGCATTTTAAATATGGTTATCGTAACTATTTTATACAAGTAATAACACATACAAATTTTCTATTAGACCAAAATGGTTATCACAAGTGACCATGTTTGGAGCCGTTTTTCTTATCGATAGAGTACTTTTGAGAAAACGATGTCTACAAGTAAAAGTGAGTTCGCCTAACCTATTTTCCAAAATGTTCAACCGTTCGCCAAACGAAGTTGTAACGTGTAATTTACGATCTCTCGAACTTTTCCGAAAACTACTCATAAACCATATTTTTAGCTCGACTACCTTACTTCATCTATATTTTTCTCTATGATCGAGACTTCTATGATCAAAAGTTAAAAGCTAAGACTTTTAGATATCGCTACAAGCATTCCAAAATCGTTGAGTTTGTTTTCTAGCATTCAATATTGTTTTGCGACGAGGCTGCTTAGCCATATTCACTACTTGTAAAAGTATATTGTTTTGCGACGAAAACTATAACTTCTTGATAAATCACTAAACGAACATCGTAGGATGTTGTTTCAATATGAGTACTTGTAAAGTATTTTATAAAATGACGAGATTTCATAAACGTATATTTCGACGATAAATTCATTTTCAAAAATGTACAAGTGGTATAGATTACAAGTGAATTTGCATGCACGACATTATTTCATGACTTATATTAGATGATATCATTCATAATAGGTTGCAGTTAGAGTTGCACCTCATTTCAGTGTATCAACTTTTGCCATCATAATCATTGCATCAGGTGAGTTCATACCCCCACTTTCTATTACTTAATTGTTTTACAAACTCTTGGAGGAGATACATGCTATATTTTTAATCGAACACAAATGCTTTGAACTATACGTTATGTCAAAATGCTTTATTGTCACTAAGTATTCTATTGCCATGTTTGAAGTCCCTACATCATGCACCATTAGTCACTTGCGAGTGAGCGCGAATATTGTGAATAGGCCTATTGGAATTAACACACCCGTTCTTATTGACCTAGTTAGGGGAAATCGAACACACTATATTCGAATCAAGAAGGTAGATTGGCAAGTTTACCTTCTAGGGCTGCGATGAAACGATTTTACCAATTTCTATTGGTACGAGGTTTACTCTTTAGTTTTCATGAACTTAGTGAAATAAATGCTATTTTGTTTTCAACAATGAGTGTCAAACAATGTAACTCACACTACAAATATTGTGTTCAAACAATTTAATTAAACCTATGGATTTCACTCAACCTTTGTGTTGACTATTTTAAGCATGTTTTATCTCAGGTATTAGCATATCATCATGGCTTGCATGGAGTTGCTGAGCTGATGCGTCTCACATATATTTTATGCACTTAACTATCGTTTGATTGTAACAAACACATTTTGGTACTTTGGAAATCTTTTGGGACCTATACTTTGTAAACTCTGATTATTTTACTCGATCAAACGATGTATTTTCCAAACAACACTTTAGGTCGTTCAATATAACAGTAACTGTGATGCTATGACAGTCATCCCCCTGGTATTCCATTCCGCTGCAAAATAGGAAATTTGGGGGTGTGATAGATTGGCATCAGAGCAAGAGTTATAGAGAACTAGGTTGCATCATTGACCCTAGACTATAACTACATCATCATAGCATCTCATCATTTCATCATAAGTGCATATTCACTATGCATGCGGTTTCATATGTACATTTTGCGAGTTATTTACTTTCATTTCTAATCGATAGTCACATAGATGTCTTCAGATACCCACTCCATTATCCTTTCTTCAGATTCCAACGTGGAGAATGCCTTGTCATTACCAATCACAATTTTAACATCAGTTGACTCATCACCGATAACATCGGATGCCGAGACGAAGCCTTCAAAGAGGGTGAAGTCACTCTCACTCCTCTGTTTCACCATCAACATGTCATGTTATACGCTATTCACACATTAAGTCATTAAATCGTCATACATTTGAAGCACTTACGACACCTCATAACCCATCGCCTAGGAATCCGTCAATCATTTTAAAAAATAACCTCAAACTTATCACCTTCTATCACATCTCTTTATAGCACTTATTCTTAACATAGGACTTTGCTACATCTCACCCTTCCTCTTCTTTTGAAGAGTTATGGCGCCAAAGAAAGTTGCACCAGTTATGACACAAGCTGCTATCCGAAAGTATGTCGAGAATAGTATAGCCGAGGCACTAAGGAAAGAACGAGCAAAGCGATAGTCTGGCGCTGCTGAGGCACGACTACTGGCTGCTAGACTTGCTGCTGCTACAGGAGCTGCAGGAGGGTCTGGAGTTCGAAATTGTACTTACAAAGACTTTAAGAACTGTGATCCCACAAAGTTCAAAGGCACAGAAGGAGCCACTGCCATGATCCGTTGGTTTGAGAAGATGGAGTCTGTATTTCTTCTATGCAATTGCCCAGATGATTGCAACGTGAAGTTCGCCACTGGTACACTCTTAGATGGCACAATGTGTTGGGATATGAAAGTGCTGAAGATATCAAAGTACTGAAGATATCAAAGTACTGTAAGTTGCAAAGTACTGGAAGAAGTCAAATAGTCAAAGTACTGCTAAAGACAAAGTCAAAGTACTGCAATGTGAAGTCAAAGTACTGCAAGAACAAAAGAACTGTTATATTCGTTTATGGAAAGAATTGTATTCTATGTTTAGATTACTTGTCATACAAGGTTATCAATTGTAAACCGACTAGGATATCCTTGAGCCTATAAAAGGACTCCTAGATTGGCATTAGAGATATGACTTACGATTTTAGAATTAGAGTTTTAGAGAAAAGTTCGATTATCTTAGAGTTGTATTAGAGTATCTGCATAATAAGCAGATTTAGAGTTTATAATAAAAGGTTATTTTTCTTAGCTTTGTTAAGTAAATTCCGCGTACTTAATAAAGATTACTCAGTGTTTCTTTGTTAATAACTTAACAAGCTAGTTAAGTTAGTTTGATTAAAGTATATCGATCCAACAAGTGGTATCAGAGCTTGTGTGGAAACTCTGACTAGGAAGAAACCTTACTTCAACTATATTCAAGATGTCGACTGAAGCTGTTCCACCACCCTCAATCACCTCACTCAGTATTCCAATAATCAAGAAGGGAGAATATGACCTCTGGTGTATGAAGATGAGGCAGTACATTGCCATCACAGACCATGCTATTTGGAATGTTATTGTGAATGGGAATGAAGTTGTAGCAGACCCCATTGATATTCCTGGACAACCAAAGGCACCTAAACCTGTATTACCAGCAGCAACCTTAAGGAATCAAGAGAAGGCACTCAATATTCTCTTATCTGCCATTCCGGATGGTCATCTTCTCAAATTTCATGATGCTAAAGATGCTAAGCAACTCTGGGCTGCTCTCAAGACCAGATTTGGAGGGAATGAAGCCTCTAAAAGATGCCGAAATTTGCTAAAGAAACAGTTTGAAACTTTCACAGTTGGTGAAAGAGAGAGTCTTGATGCTGCATATGATAGGTTTTAGAATCTTCTCAACATGTTGGAACTATACAAGGCGGTATCATTGAAGATGCTAATTTGAAGTTTCTAAGAAGTTTGCCATCTTTATGGCATGTGATTGCTACAATGATCAGAGGACAACAAGGTTTGGATGTCATGGACTTTGATGATTTATATCATCAACTTAAGGTGTATGAGCATGAGATGAGTGGTCAACCAAGTTCTAAGTCTCACAGTATTGCTTTTCTATCATCTGAGAAGAAGGCCAGTACTTCCAAAAGTACTTTGCTTCCTCAAAGTATTGTTTCTCAAAGTACTGCTGTCTATACACCCCCTTCATATGTTCAACAGGTCCCACCTACTACCACTATGGCCTCAGATGAAGTTATGTGCTCCTTCTTTGCACAACAAGCTAGTTTACCTGTCACTTATGAAGAAGATCTAGCACAGATTGAAGAAGATGCACTTGAAGAAATTGATATCGGGTGGCAAGTTGCTATGATCACTGCAAGAATCAAAAAGTACATGAAGAAGACAGGCAAAAGCATTGATTTCAAACCCAAACAGGGCATAACTTTTGACAAATCTAAAATTGAATGCTTCAATTGTCAAAAGACTGGTCACTTTGCAAGAGAGTGCAGGGTTGCTAAGTATCAAGCAAACAGGACATCTGAGAAGCCAAAACTTGAGCTTAAGGAAATTCCCATTACTGAAACAAAGGCTTTGGTTGCTCAAGAGAAGTTATCGGAAGTTGACTGGAGTGAAGAGTTTGATGATGAACCCGTGACTTATCAGTATGGTAGCAGTGGAAGATGCAGTTGAAGACAGTGGAAGCATTGGAGTACTGCTTTTGATGAAGTATCTGAACATGCTTTGCTTTGGAATCGATGATGGCTTTGGAGGATTTGAGTGGAGCAAGGAAAGTGAAGATGATCCTGTTCAACTCGCATTGGTGGCTACTTCACCAAATCAATCTCCTATCTCGGAGGTATGCTCAAATTGCTATGATTTTTATCATAAATTGCTTAGCAGTTATGTGATTGAGAGAGATAATTGTGTTAAGGCTAGGTCGAGGTAGCAGGCTATCAAATAACCTTAGAATCTATGGAAGCCAAAATTTTAGCACATGAAACTAATGAAGTAGCTTGGGCTGAAAAATATGCACAACAGGATTACCAGCTAAAGCTTAGTGAATGGAAATTAAACTGTAAACTTGCTGAAATTGAAAAATTAACTAAGGAAAGAGATGATTTGTTAGCTAAGTTTGTCTTTGCTTGGGGTGAAGCTTGTTTGTCACATGTTTCTTATGTTCAAAAACAGCAAAGAGCTTATCTTAAAACTGGATTAGGTTTTGGTATGGATTTTAGCAAGATAGAAGAAAACCAATCTAGTAATCAGGATGAAGGTGAGTATGAGGATATAACCACTAGTGATGAAGAACTCATTAATTATGTAGATACATCTAGTAATGATGGTTCATTAAGTGACTCACCTCCTGCATATAAGAAAGCTAATGATTATCATGTTGTTCCACATCCCACTGGCATTCATCAACCCCTTAGGCCCGATGTTTCTCGTTTTGGAATAGACAGTCTAGAGTTTAGGAAAAAGCTAGTTGCTAAATCTAGGTCAGAAACACCCAAAGAAACTGTTGAAAACGGTGTTCAAAACCAAGCGTACCTTTAAATCAAAGTATCTTGCTTCACAAGCGCATACTTCTTCAAAATCTTTTCAAAACAGATCTTGCTAAACCTTTTTGGGATAATTTTGGGCAAAACAAGTTTAATCACTCACCAAGAAGGCAAAATAATTTTGGGCATAGACATAGAAAATGTCACTTTGACAGTATGGGTCAGAAACTGTGTTTTGTGTGTTTCAGTCCTACTCATCTAATTAAGGATTGTGAACATCACACGAAATACCTTAGAAAATTTCCAAAGAACAGGACTGCCAACCAGAAACCTAGAGAGTACAAACCAGTTTGGACTAATTCAAATAGGGTTAATTCCAGAAACTTTACATCAGATCATAGATACACACAACAGAGAAGACCTTGATTATCTCACAAGTACTTTCCAGTCTTTGTTAACTCTAAGATACTTTCACAAAGTACTGCTCGAGACAAGGTAATCGATAAAACTGCTTGGAACAGGTATTCTAGGAGATCTCACTATCAACCTAGAATGTATCACAATTCATATAGGGATCTAGATCACAGGAACCAATGTTAAAACCGAATGGGTCAAAAGGGGATGTACTGGTAAGGGACACACAGTACGTTCAACAAAAAGTGAATCAGATGTTTGTGTGACACAAGAAAATGCTAATAAACTGGTGAAAGAGATTTATGTTGAAAAACCAGAAAGTTTTGAAAATCCACATGCTAAAAATCAAAAGATAATTTTGGATCATCATTTGAAAGATAGTGGGAATTACATTCTCAAAGAATTTGAGTTTGTAACTCCACAAGGGGAACACAAGTCATGTGGCTTGGGTTCCTAAGAGTTTCTAACTCTTTTCTTTGTGTGCAGGGCAACCCGTAAGAGGAGCTTAAAGATCATCTTATTGTGGATAGTGGTTGCTCTGGAAGTATGACAGAGACAAAGAGATCCTGTCTGATTTTAGGAAGATTAGTGGAGGAAAAGTTGCATTTGGGAATGATCCCAATGGAGGAAGGATTACTGGGAAAGGCACAATTAAAGCTGGAAGAATCGATTTTGAAAATGTCAGATATGTGAAGGAGCTTAAGTTCAACTTGTTGTCGGTCTCTCAAATTTGTGATAAAAAGCATCCTGTGTTATTCATTGACACAGAATGTCTCATTCTTTCCTCTGACTTTAAACCTGTTGATGAAGACTTGGTAGTACTTAGAGTACCAAGGACAAATGATGTGAATAGTTTAGACATGAAGAGTCTCCATTCATATGGTACAGCCACATGTTTGGTGGCTAAAGCAACATCTAAAGAGGCACATCAATGGCATAGAAGATTGGGCCATGTTAATTTCAAGAATATCAACAAACTGGTCAAAGGCAATTTAGTTAGAGGTCTACCTTCAAAGACTTACAAGAATGATCAATCATGTTTGGCATGCAAGAAGGGTAAACAACACAAAGCTTGAGGAAAGAACTATTAGAGAACCATTGGAGCTGTTACATATGGATTTATTTGGACCTGTCTCTGTGGCAAGTTTAAATAAGAAAAAGTACTGTTTGGTTGTTACTGATGATTGTAGTAGATTCATTTGGGTTTTCTTTTTGGGTTTTAAAGATGATACTTTTGATGCTATCCGGATTAATCGATTATTGCTCTTGAAAACCAATTGAGACTCAAGGTTAGAGGTATTAGATGTGACAATGGGATTGAATTCAAGAACAAACTTATGGATGAATTTTGTGCAAACAAAGGCATAAAAGGGAGTTTAGTATTGCAAGAACACCACAACAGAATGGTGTTGCAGCAAGGAAGAATAGGACTTTGATTGAAGCAGCAAGAACAATGTTAGCAGATTCTCACCTACCTATTCAGGTTCGAAGAACGTAAGTACTGCTTGTTATGTACTTAACAGAGTCTCAGCCACTAAACCACAGATGAAGACACCCTATGAATTGCTGATGGGCACTAAACCCAACATTCGTTTTATGAAACCCTTTGGTTGCCCTCTTACTATTTTAAATACTATTGATAATCTGGGGAAGTTTGATGGCAAGTCAGAAGAAGGATACTTATTGGGTTATTGCACTAACAGTAAAGGCTTTAGAGTATACAACAAAGTTACTAAGAAGGTTCAAGATTGTCTTCATGTTGAGTTTTTAGAAGATCAAGACAATGAAAAAGGTAAAGGTCCTGATTGGATGTTTGATCTTGAGATTTTATCTCCTTCAATGAATTATGTTCCTGTGAGAGAAGAAAATCAACCTATGCACAATGAAGAAGATATCCAATATGTTGTTCATGATGTTCATATTAGACCGATCTGTTCTGCTAAAGATTCGTAAGTTCAAACCAAAGTATGCTGTTCCTAAGCAAAATCTGTTTCTTCAAAACGAAGTACTGTTGCACCACAATCCTCATTATCTGCTGAGGATCAATCTATTCAAGAGGAACTTAATCAGATGCTTCTTCAAGATGTTTTAGCACATTCTTACACGATGAACAAAGGAGAGCTTATGAAGAGGCAAAGAAGAAGAACAAGACTGTAGAGTTCTCTTACATTACTTTGGACGATATTTTGAACAAAGTACTGCTGCACCAGTTGACAGTACTTTAGATGATCTAGATGATCATACCATACCTGGATTAGAAGATACTGATGATGAATTTGAAGATGAAGGTATTTTCCAAATTCCAATGAAGGTGCTGATGTTACTAATTTAGATGATAATTATGAAGTTCCACAGTCTCCAAACTTAAGAACTCATAAGGATCATCCTTCGGATCAAATCATTGGTCCTTCTACTGAGTGACTAGACACAAAGCAAAGGGTTTCACAAAACCTCACAATGCTTTACTTAGCTTTGTGTATAAACAAAACAGGCTTAATCATAAGGACCATCAAACCTGTTTATTTACTTGTTTCATCTCTCAAGAGGAACCCAAGAATATTGCTCAAGCTTTGACTAAAGAAAGCTGGGTTGAAGCTATGCAGGAAGAACTTCTTCAATTTAAACTTCAAGAACTTCTTATTGCAACATGGATATAGAAGGGGAGCTATTGACAAGACTTTGTTTATCAAGAGAGACAAGAAAGATATCATGTTAGTTCAAGTTTATGTTGATGATATCATCTTTGGGGCTACCAAACAGTCTATGGTTAAGGAGTTTGAGCAGCTGATGCAGAAAGAATTTCAAATGAGTTCAATGGGAGAGTTGACTTTCTTTTTAGGACTTCAGGTTAAGCAGTCAAAGGAAGGTATTTTTATCAGTCAAGACAAGTATGTTACTAACATACTTAAGAAATTCAATTTTGATGATATGAAGGCTGTTACTACACCTATTAAATCTATAAATTCATTGGGTAAAGATGAAGATGGACACCCTGTTGAAGTCAAGCTTTATAGATCAATGATTGGCTCTCTTATGTATCTTACTGCATCCAGGCCTGATATCATGTTTGCAGTTTGTCTATGTGCAAGATATCAAGTCTCACCAAAGATCTCTCACATGAATGCAGTTAAAAGAGTTTTCTGTTATTTGAAACAACAACCTAAGTTGGGGTTGTGGTATCCTAAAGAATCACCTTTTCACTTGGAAGCTTTTTCAGATAGTGACTATGCTGGTGATAATTATGATAGAAGATCCACAACTGGTGGATGTCAATATCTTGGAAGAAGGCTAGTCTCCGGCAATGCAAAGCAGACAATTGCAGCAACATCATCATCATCTACTGAAGTGAATATGTAGTGCTGCAAGTTGTTGTAGACAAGTTTTGTGGATGCAGAATCAACTCTTGGACTATGGGTTCAATTTCAAAAATACTCCTATCAATATTGATAATGAGAGTACAATTTGTATTGTTAAGAATCCTGTGTATCATTCCAAGACAAAGCATATTCAGATTAGGCATCACTTTATCGGAGATTGTTATGAGCATAGGCTCATCAATGTAGTTAAGGTTCACACGGATGACAATGTAGCTGATTTACTCACAAAAGGTTTTGATGTGTCACGATTCAATCACTTGGTCGTAAGCATTGGCATGATTAACTACTAAGCTTTGTTTAAGGGGAGGACTATAAGGTGTTAGTATAGTCCTGTGTATTGCTTGCGGGGAGGATGCTTGTTGATACTTAGTTTATATGAAGATATTTTGGCAAAGTATCGTTTTTCCCGAAGTACGCTTGGGAAAGTCTGCTTGGGAAAGTATTGTTTATGTGGAAAGTACTGTTTGTCGTATTAAAGTACTGTTCCAACGGTAATATTGATGGGTAATTGATAATAACGGTAACTTTGTTATTATAGGCTGTGATTTTTCAAATCCTACCTATATATAACTACTTTCCGATTTTCCCTCTCATTTTATTACTTTACATCTTTTCCATACTTATCTTCCGATCACCATCTTTTTATTCGTCAATAAAATCTTTATTGTGCTCACTCATTCAACTATGGCGAATCGTTTAACTATTTCTAAGCACAATATGGTGGCTAATTTGGACAAGACTGAGGCGAATATAGCTTTTTATGATATTGTTGATTATCTTACTGGGTCGCCTATTAGTTATGCTCTTTTGGTTGAACCGGATGTTATTGAACCATGGATTCAAGAATTTTGGGCTAATGCTAGAAATAACATGGAGGAGGATGAATATTATATTAGATCTACAGTTGCTGGACGGACTATCAAAATTACAGAAGCCTCTATTCGAGAAGATTTATTATTTGGAGATGCAGATGGGGCTATTCGATTTGACAAGCAACTGATTTGGGATACTTTTAGGAATCTTGGTTATGAAGGATCTTTAACAGAACAAACATTCAAGAAAGCATTATTCTGTCCTCAATGGAAGTTTTTGATTCATGTACTGCTTCATTGCATAAGTTCTAAAAGTACTTCTTGGGAGCAGTTTGGGTCGAATATAGCATCTGCCGTGGTTGGTTTAGCTACAGACAGAATGTTTAATTTTTCAAGGCTTATTTTGGATGGGATGCTATCACATATTTCTTCTGGGTCAAAATGGTTGATGTACCCAAGGTTTGTACAGGTTTTCTTAAACAAGCAATTGGCTGATGTTCCAAAACCTACTGCTTTGTTACCTGTTATTGTGCAACAAGCCAAAATCTATACATTCATGGCTAGGCATAGTGTTTTGTTCAGAGGTGGAGATATTCCATTAACTTCTACAATGATGGAAGTTGTTCAAGCTGTTCGTGCTGATGCTGGAGAGGATGAAGAAAGTGAAGATGTTGATTCTGGACAAGGTACTGTTTCACAAAGTGCTGCCTCAAAAGGTACTGCATCTGAAAGTACTGCTTCTATTGAAGGTACTGCATCATTACAGGGTACTGTTTCTCCAAGCCCTGAGGTTCAAGCTGATATTGAAAGAACACCTACTCCATCTCCTCAACATTCTATTCCTGTTTCGGAGGAACATTCACATCCTCACAGTACTGATCATACAATACCTCGTGAAGGATTAACTTTGGATAACTATGCTTTGACAAGAGAGCTAGTTAGGTTAAATAAGACTGTTGAGTCTCAAGCTAAAGCGCTTAGGAAGTTGAGACGTAGGTATGTCTGGTTGAGGAATTTTATTAAACCCTATATTCAAGGATTCAACTTATGGGTTAAAGAGGAAAAAAAACGTCGTAAACAACTTCGAAAGGAGTTCAAACGAACGAAGGTTCCTAAATCATCTTCTGTCAACTTGGGGAGGAATTTAGCAAAAGAAAATTTGAAAGAAGATGCTGCAAAGAAGAAAGAATCTGTAAGTACTGCAGAAAGGATTATTTCAGATTCTGAGGAACAAGAAGAAGAAGTACAAGTTCAAAGTACTGGTGATCAAGGTACTGATCATCAAAGTACTGATTTTCATGATACATCTAGGCAAGAAGTAATAACTCCAAGGGTATTGAATTTTGAAGAAGAAGCTGGTCCTTCTACATTTGTTATAGAAGAAGAAGAGGAAGCCACATTCATACCTATTCATTCTGCTAGTGATGATGAAGTAATTGCTACAATATTAGATTTATCACAACCAAGAGGAGGGGTTACTATTAGAGATGTACAAGAAGAAGAACAACCAAGAGCTTCTCAACCAGCCATTGATCCTAAAGACAAAGGGAAAGGTATTCTGGTTGAAACAAAGAAAAAGAAACTCACTTTGGCAGAACTTAGAGCAATTGAAGTTGCTAGGAATGAAGCTGCAGCTAGAAAAGTTCAAGAAGAGTTAGATGCTCAAGATAGAAAAGAACAACAAGCTCAAGAAGCTAAAGATAGAGAAACAGCTCGAAAAGTTCAAGATGAATTAGATGCTGAAACTACTGAACCTTTACAGTCCCCTACACCTGTTAGATTTATGCCAAGAAGACCTAATTTAGCTAAGGACAGGAATGCTATGATGGCTTATCTGAAAAGTCAAGGGTATAAAGGATTACAGAAGTTTAATTATCTTGAGATGAAAAGATTATATGATGCTGCTAGGGAGGATTATAAGAAGAATGTTGCAGGCATCAAAGATTTTAGAGAAGAAGCTACCTGGACTGAAACTGAAAGGAAGAAAAGTTTAAAGAGAAAAAGAAAAACTGAAGTTACAGATGTTCAGTTTTCAAAGAAAGAAAAGGTAGAATTAAGATCTGAGACTAGTGATGAATTGAAGAATTATCTCTACTTATATCATGTTGTGAAGGCTTATTTTGAAGGAAGATGAAAGTTTTAAAGTTTTCAAAAGGTTATGGGATTTGCTGCATGTTATTGATAGAGTAGACCTATTCTACTTATATCATGTTGTGAAGGCTTATTTTGAAGATCATCCATTGGAAGGGATTGGATTGGTTTTACATGGTGATCTCATAACTATGTGGGAAACTGAAGAAGAAAGCTCTGATGATATCTGGAAGAATCAAGAAAGCTGGGAAATAGTTTGCTGGAGATTCTTTGAAGAATCTGGAGTTCATGTTTTGGAGCTGGAAAATGGAACAATGATACACATGTTTGCAGAAAGAAGATATCCTCTCACAGTTGAGCTCATGAGAAGAATGCTAGAGCATGGATTGGAAGTAGAAGAGGATAATGAAACTGCTTGCATGGTTATCAATTTGTTTATAAAATGGACTACCATTGCTGAGGATGATCAATAACTGGTATGAATTTTATTTGAATAAATACTTTTTGATATATCAGTACTTTTATTCAAAGTACTGCTGATCAGACAGTACTTTCATCAAAGTACTGTTTGCTGAACTAAACCAGTTAAATAAATTTTAGAAGAAACCTTTTTGCTAAGTAATAAATATTTTGAACTAAAGGTTGAATAAATGGTTTTTGTGATGATAACATCAATAGGTTATCAATCCACCATGGTTACAAAAGGATTGACTAATCCATGAGCAAACGGCTCTGGTAAAGATATATCAAATCCGTTTTTAGTTGACAACTTGCTAATAAGTTGGATGGTATTCAACTCACCATATCAGTAATGTGAAGAGTTGGCTAGCCCACAAGAAAATGGCTTGTGGTAAAGGCTGTGGAAAAACCATTATTGGTAATTAGTTCACCATTAGATAGAAGAACTAGCTAGTCCAGAAGGGTACAGCTTTTGGTAAAGACAAAACAAATCTGTTGATAGCTGGTGGTTTGCTAAAAATCATATGGTTATCAATGTACCATGGTCTTACACACCAAAACATTTGGCTACTCCAGAGATAATGGCTTTGGTAAAGAGTTCTAAATCCATTAATTTTTCAATGATTCACTTGAAAGTGATGAGAATAGTATGAAACTTAAACTGAATTAAATGTACAAATTGTCATATGTTGCTGTGTTGCTGAAAAGATGGAGCTTGCTGGATGCTGCTGTAAAGAGAACAATTCTAAGAGATACTTTGACAAGAACAGATGTTACAAAGATAAAAGCTTAAAGACTAAGAAACAATCCGTTGTTAAAAGATGAAGCTGTTAAAGATATATTCACAAAGGAACTTGAAGTCAAGCAAGTAGAATTCAAGTTAGGGGAGGATTGTTGGGATATGAAAGTGCTGAAGATATCAAAGTACTGAAGATATCAAAGTACTGGAAGAAGTCAAATAGTCAAAGTACTGCTAAAGACAAAGTCAAAGTACTGCAATGTGAAGTCAAAGTACTGCAAGAACAAAAGAACTGTTATATTCGTTTATGGAAAGAATTGTATTCTATGTTTAGATTACTTGTCATACAAGGTTATCAATTGTAAACCGACTAGGATATCCTTGAGCCTATAAAAGGACTCCTAGATTGGCATTAGAGATATGACTTACGATTTTAGAATTAGAGTTTTAGAGAAAAGTTCGATTATCTTAGAGTTGTATTAGAGTATCTGCATAATAAGCAGATTTAGAGTTTATAATAAAAGGTTATTTTTCTTAGCTTTGTTAAGTAAATTCCGCGTACTTAATAAAGATTACTCAGTGTTTCTTTGTTAATAACTTAGGATTTATCCGAGGTTATTAAACCTTAACAAGCTAGTTAAGTTAGTTTGATTAAAGTATATCGATCCAACACAATGTCATGGTGAAATTCGTATGCGCAACCTATTGGTATGGAAAATGCTTACAAGCTCACGTGGGATGAATTCAAGAAGTCGGTAAGAAGTATTGTCCACGCACAGAGGTGAAGAAACTAGAAACAGAATTCTATGAGTTTGTGACTATTGGCTATGACACCGAGACTTACATCAGAAGGTTTCAAGATTTGGCTGCTCTTTATCCAACTATGGTTTCGGACACTGAGAAATTACTGGAAAATTTCATTGGAGGACTTCCACAAAGTATTCAAGGATATGTAACTTATTCCGATCCACAAACAATTGAAGAGACTATCAGGATAACTCAAAAACTCATGGCTCAAGTTGTGAAAAGGGAAAACATTATCAACAATAACCGCAACAACAACAATAACAACAACAACAACCAAACTACCAACAACAAAATGAAATGGGAAAATGACCAGGGAGGTTATAATTATGACAACCAAAACCATAACACTAACCATTATCAACAACAGGATAGAAGATAAGAAGTCGCCAGGGTTTATGTTGCTGCACCAATAGAAGGTAGAGGTTATGCTGGAACCTACCCACTATGTAATCGATGTAAGTTTCATCACTCAGGTCCTTGCCCCGCCAAGTGCCACAAATGCCTAAAATCAGGACACCTCGCCAGGGATTGTAGAGGTAAAGCCATAGTCACATGTTTCGGATGTGGGGAGCAAGGACATTATCGAAACCAATGTCCCCGAAACCAAGGTCAACAAGTTGAAGGTGCTCATGGGAAAGCATATATGTTAGAAGGAGGAGAAGCTCACCAAGGTATCAACAACGCTAGAGACTGAAGAAGTTTAAAAAGTAACAGTCTTATTTCCTTATGCACTATGTCGTACTAAGTTTATGTCTTCTATCGTATTCGGATCTGTATAACTTAAGATGTATTACTGTTTGATAAACCACTCGTTGTGTAATATTCTCATCTATCGTACTTTATTTTTCTTCCGATTTTTTATCACTTACCAAAATATTTATTTTCTTTTGCTTAAACTGCTATTTTAACGACATGGTTTAAATCTCTTTAAACATTGAGAGTTATAACAACTAAACCGAATATCACATTATCGTTCCTTAATTATACATAGCCTAGCTAACTATGTCTAATTCTAGAGGGATCATGTTATGTTGGGAGCAGTTATTTATAAATCTTAGTGCAAGCAAAAATTTTCACATATTCATAAAAGTCAAAGTGATACACATGGGAGATTCTTCCAATATTTTCTATATCGCGATGTTTTATACACTCTTAATCATAGATAGCCGTAACGACACTTCTTCATGTCTTCTCTCCTCGTTATTCATCACAAACCCTAAACCTGAGAGACCAACACGAACTGAATTCAGCGACTGAATTCCTTTTTGGGTGAGAGAATGTGACAAATCGTAATTTCAGGTCATTTTATAAACTTTAAAAAATTTACTATTCATCTCGGGAATTTACTATTCATCGATTACTATTCATCATTTTACTATTCATCATTTTTTAAATCGATTTGATATTTTGAGAGGTTATTTCAAAATTTTACTATTCACAAAATACTATTCATTCCCAGAGAAAAATCACCATTCATGATTCACTATTCATCATTTTTCGTAAACTAGGTTTACGAGTATCAAATTCACGTAACCGTAAGGGTTTAGCTGCGTATTCATGAAAATCATTGAGAATATTACATATAGACTAGAGTTAGTTTACATATCATCAGTAACATCAGTTTCATATTAGTTCACGCATGGGTTTGCATATTTCATTAACGTATATTTATCTATTAAATAAACGCAATAGCACGATCATTTATTTTGAATAATTGATCTGACACTTCCAACAATTATCCTGATATATTTTTATACTCATTTTAAGACTATAAAAATTATATTATTAGTTTGCCCGATGTTTTGAATTTATTTTGTATATAAATTGTTATATATATATATATATATATATATATATATATATATATATATATATATATATATATATATATATATATATATATATATATATTTACGACGGTTTTCTTAAATTCAACTCGATAATTATTTATTCACTCAATTCTTGCGAGAAATGTATTTTTATAATTTTTATGACTTCGATATATTTTATTTTTTCCCTTTAAAATCTATTTCTAGCTAACGCTACACTAAATACCAAATTATATTTACAAAATACTCATTATACTTAAACTTAAATACCTTAAAATCAAAAAAATTCATCAAAACCCTCCCCAAACTACCCCTTGTCGACCACCCCATGAGTCACCACCTTTTTTATAAAAATCTTGGTCTTATAGATGTACACATACTCCCTACTAGACTAGATACTTGTATTATACTAGATATTATTATCCAAAACTCATAGTTACACACACTCAAAGGTGAAAGTAAACCGAAAACTCTCTCATTCCCTCTCTAAAATTTGGCCAAGCAAGAAACATAAAGTTTTTCAAGAACAAGTGATAATCACAACCCTAGTATACTTCTATATAAGGTTTTGAAATAAAAACCAAAAAGTAATTAGTACCTAGTTACTTATACCTCATCATAATACTAGTAAGCTTCTTATAATTTTTATTACACTTTCATCATCTTACTTGAGCTATTTTTATTATGCTAGTACAAAAATATGCAAGTATCATATGTATTTATACTACTTTTACATGTTTTTATTTCATATTATAAGTTTTAATCATCCTATAATTATTCCCATGAAACCTATCGTTGTTTATGAAGTTTAGGAACCCATGACACCCTAAGAAGGTGTATGGTAGGTTTAGAATATTTTTGGTGTTGATTGCAAGGGTTTAGAACAAGTATTACACTAGAAAAATCATTTTCGACAACATGAAGTTATAGTATGTTCGTTTTTACAAAATCTGGAAATTTTGATAGGTCATGGAATATTTTGTTTTATATTTTATGAAAATAGACTTTAAAACGAAACCATGGTCGCTTGAACGGGTTAAAACAGATTTATAACGAAGAAGTTACGCTATTTTCAAGTTTAACGACGAAAACTAATTTTCTGAAAAATACAAGCTGTCAAGGTTTATTTAAAGAGCAAAAATGAGTTTTAAGCATTATCTAAATGAGTCTATTTATCAAAAATATATTAGTATACATTAACACGAAACTAAAGATATATAAAACGTAGAAAATAGACTTATAACGACTAAGTTACACGCATTTTAAATATGGCAATCGTAACTATTTTGTACAAGTAATAACACATACATATTTTCTATTAGACAAAAATGGTTATCGCAAGTGACCATGTTTGGAGCCGTTTTTCTTATCGATAGAATACTTTTGAGAAAACGATGTCTACAAGTAAAATTGTGTTCACCTAACCTATTTTCCAAAATTTTCAACCGTTCGTCAAACGAAGTTGTAACGTGTAATTTACGATCTCTCGAACTTTTCCGAAAACTACTCATGAACCATATTTTTAGCTCAACTACCTTACTTCATCTATATTTTTCTCTATGATCGAGACTTCTATGATCAAAAGTTAAAAGCTAAGACTTTTAGATATCGCTACAAGCATTCCAAAATCGTTGAGTTTGTTTTCTAACATTTAATATTCACCAAGTTACGACTAGCTCTACGAGGCTGCTTAGCCGTATTCACTACATGTAAAAGTATATTGTTTTGCGACGAAAAACTATAATTTCTTGATAAATCACTAAACGAACATCGTAGGATGTTGTTTCAATATGAGTACTTGTAAAGTATTTTATAACATGACGAGATGTCATAAACGTATATTTCGACGATAACTTCATTTTCAAAAATGTACAAGTGGTATAGATTACATGTGAATTTACATGCACAATATTATTTCATGACTTATATTAGATCATATCATTAATAATAGGTTGCAGTTAGAGATTGCACCTCATTTCAGTGTATCAACTTTTGCCATCATAATCATTGAATCAGGTGAGTTCATAGCCCCACTTTCTATTACTTAATTGTTTTACAAACTCTTGGGGCAGATACATGCTATATTTTTAATCGAACAAAAATGCTTTGAACTATACGTTATATCAAAATGCATTATTGTCACTAAGTATTCTATTACCATGTTTGAATTCCCTACATCATGCACCATTAGTCACTTGCGAGTGAGCGCGAATATTGTGAATAGGCCCATTGGAATTAACACACCCGGTCTTATTGACCTAGTTAGGGGAAATCGAACAAACTATATTCGAATCAATAAGGTAGATTGGCAAGTTTACCTTCTAGGGCTGCGATGAAACGATTTTACCAATTTCTATTGGTACGAGGTTTACGCTTTGGTTGTCACGAACTTAGTGAAATAAATGCGGTTTTATTTTCAACAATGAGTGTGAAACAATGTAACTCACACTACGAATATTGTGTTCAAACGATTTAATTAAACCTATGGATTTCACTCAACCTTTGTGTTGACTGTTTTAAGCATGTTTTATCTAAGGTATTAGCATATCATCATGGCTTGCATGGAGTCACTGAGCTGACGCGTCACACATACATTTTATGCACTTAACTATCGTTTGATTGTAACAAACTCATTTTGGTACTTTGGAAATCTTTTGGGACCTATACTTTGTAAACTCTGATTATTTTACTCAATCAAACGATGTATTTTTCCAAATGATACTCTAGATCGTTCAATATAACTGTAACTGTGATGCTATGACAGTCATCCTCCAGGTATTCCATTCCGCTGCAAAACAGGTAAGTTGGGGGTGTGACAGTATGACTCTAATGATTCCCCTGGTTCAATCATGATGTTCCCATATGATAAGTAGATTTTGGATTTCATGTCTTCTTGATTGAGTTCAGTGCCTTCCATTTGAAGATGAATGTGTTCCGACATAGCTTTAGCAGTCTTCTGAGCATCTACACTACGAAGTATCATATTAGGTAATCCCAAAAGGATATATTGAATTGCAATTTCATCAGCTTCTAAATGAAGAAGTTGTTCAATAGTGAGTTGATCTACTCTCAGAATGTTGGTAACATCATCTCTTGGTGGAGTAGCATTTGGATCTTCGGGTATAGTGCTAGTAGGCATCTGAAAAGGACCATCAAGGATGACCTTCTTCAAAAACTTACCATGTGGTTTCTTGAGATCACAAAACCTAAAAACCTTTATCACATCATAGTTACCGAGAGTGAGCATTGGAGGTCTATCAAGGGATCCAGCTTCATGAATGGATTGTTGGCTGCTTAAAGCTTCACACATTTTTGCAAATCAAGAAGGTTCCTTCTGCATTATGACATTCATAGCATACTTAGCTGGAAATTGATATTGGAAGTAGTTACAATGTTGATATTGTTGACGAGGGTTTCGTTGAGGGATTTGTGGTGGAAGAGGTTGTGCTCCTTGAAGAAAGTACACTTGTGATGGTTGTTCAAATTGTTGTGGAGGATATTTTTGTAGTTGTTGTTGTTGTAGTTGTTGAGGATACTCATGAGGAAAGTAGTTATAGTATGGTGGTTTAGACATCTTGAAACTTGTGTTGATGATGGATCTTTGTAGTCGAATGAAACTAGATGTTTGTTGATGAAGTACACTTAGGCATAAACCAGGCTTATGCGTAGACTGTTATCCTTACGCGAAACTTCCTTTTACGCGTAACCAAATGCTTAGGCGTTGATTCGCTCGGGAAACCAATAATAGAAGTTTGTAGTATATGGGTAACTAAAACGTGTTAGGTTTGAGCACCGAGATCGTTCCGAACGAGGGTTCAATGGAATTTTCAACTCACGTCACGATTATCAGGATTTGAATGTGTTAAAAGAGATTTTTGGAATTTCTACACTACGGGGCAATGGGAAATTAAGGGAAGCAATTAAAAAGGAATCTAAATCTACGGGGAAACAATGCAAATTATGCTAAAAAGCAAATTACGACTTTAAATGAAACGCGACTAAAATGAAAATAATACCAAAATAAGTCCTAAAAATGATCTAAAAATATTATCTAACCTAAAATGATATTTGAAAACTATTTCAGAATTAAAACTAATTTTTAGGATTTTTCTTGAATTTATATGAATTAAATACTAATTTCTAATTTTTAAAATAAAACTAAATTACTAAAAATTATGAAAATAAGTCGAAAAATTATGAAACTAATTTTAAAAATTCTAAAATAACTAAAAAGACTTTTCAAAATTTAATTTGTATTTTTCTGAACTTTGTTCTATTTTCTACGAATTTAAAACTAATTAAATTGCTAAAAATTACTATTTTTACTAAGAAAATTATGGAAAAATATTTTTTTGTCTTTTTTTATTTTTCTTAATCAAGGAAAAATTAAAACATATTTTTTAAAAGCTTTTCTGATTTATTTGTATTAAAAAGTAATTAAAAATGATTAAAAACTAATTTTAATTAAGAAAAATAGTAAATAGTAGCTAAAAATTATGAAAAATTCAGGAAAATTCTATAAAATTATTAAGAAACTAGGAAAAATTATAAAATCTATGCTAGTGTGCTGGAAATGCAAGCTGCTATGTAACTGAACTAGATTAAGCCATTAATAATAAGCTACAAGCTGCAATTATGATCCAGAAACTACCAGGACTTGAATAAAGCTACAATTTAGTGAAATGAACCTAAAATAACTGAATTCTACCTCTGAACTACAAACTACAAGCACATGATTCAGTTTCAACTTAAGAACCAAATAAGCCTGATGATGCTACTTGCAGTCCAATAATAAGCAGCCTAGATAAGCTACTTATCAAAAAACAGAAGTTGAAACCTGGAATAGACCTAGCAAAGAAACTATGGACCAAAATTAAGCCTTGGAAAAGCTATAACGAACCCTATATAAGCTATGCGAAAAGCTGTTACACACTCAGAATTCACTGAGTGTGTGAACAGGGCAGTTACGAGCAAAATAATGAGCTTATTTAGTGGCTTTAGAAAATTCACAAAAATATTTAAAAATATCCTTGATAAGCTCCACCAACAGAAGTTTTAAATCCCAAAAACTCACTAAGTTTAGACCAGAAATGAGTGAGTTACAAATTCAGAAAGAATTGTACAAAACATGAAAACTCAATTTTGACTTTTAGACACAAACTCTGATTTTGACTAATTTGAAATTCAATCTTCAAAAACAGATTGCAGCTAATGATTTTAGATGTAATATGACCAAATTATGCTATCTTATATGAGTTTTCACCCAAAATGTAAGCTATGAAGATTCTACTATATCAGATATGTAAACAAAAGCAGGTGTAATATGAATTTGACTTGTATAGTAAATGCAGCTGCAAACTTAGACTAAAATGACTATAATAAACCTACTTAAATCTACAGCAATGATACTAACTCACTATTCCTTTACATCCAAACATTCCTATATCCTACTAACAAGTAAATCTCCACAGTAAATCCTCAAAACTAAACCATAACTAACATCTAATGATATTAAATGACCTAAATGGAGCAAATGTAACAATAATGATAATCAAATAACTACTATTACTAATATGCAAATGAGATCAGTTGATGCAAAATTATAACAGAATCAATAGTAAACTTACAATGGGTCCAGCCACTATGGCTTGCCAAAAATTAATATAAAACCACCATTCAATCACAATAGAACTTAATCCAATACCCAGGTCTAATCAGTTCAGCTTTTAACCCAAATCAGCTTCTCCTTTGACTTTCATTGACTGAAATAGAACTTTTGTGTTGTAAATTGAATTCCAAACAAGATAAACCTTCAAAAAGCTATATAGAGCTTATAAAGGCTTATATAAACCGTAGCTAAGATTATAATAACTAACAAAGTAGAATTAAAATATTTTTTATTTTTTTTAATTATTTTTCTGATTTTTTGGTATTTTTGATAAAGGATAAGAACAAGCTGAGATTAAAACAACTAAAACTTAAAAAAATAAAATAAGCTAGAATGGATTGAAACAACTCTAATAAGCTGAGATTAGAAACATTAAAACTTAAACAATGATTTAAGAGAAAAACTGAATTTCAATAAAACTTAAAAGCTGAGATTACAATTGGATTACAAAAGCTAAATATTACTTGAAAACATAAAAACTGAAAAGGAAAACTACAATAGCTACTGAAAAGAAAAGATATTTTCAGCTTGTGATGGAAGGGTCCTTTTATACTTGAGCTCATGCCTTGGAAGGATCCAGAAGATGAATTATGTGCTTTCTCTTGGCTCTTATCAACCCTTGGATTAAGTCCCATCAATCATGTATCAATCTCATCCATAGGATTAAACTCTCCACGTAAGTGCAGCCAATCAGAGGCAAGGAATGTTGTGATATGACACACGGATTGCCAGCGTGGCATCCGTGTGTCAGTCATGTGTCAGAGTTTCGTACGAATTTGGCTTGAATTTGGGTTTCATGTGGGGAATTAATTAAATGGGTGGTTAGGGTTCATCAGCTGGGTTTGGTTTGGGGATTTCTTTGGCGCTAAGGATTTTTTATGTTATTTCGTTTTTGTTGACTCGTTGACCGGATTTGGTATAAGTAAAACAGGTTGGACTGGATTAAAGGGTACCAGGTGTGGGCTTGAAGGGTTTTGGGCCTAAAGGTTTTAATAGTTTGGACTTAGGATGTAAAGTGGATCCATAATGTGATATAAGGACCAAAAGTGTACAAGCTGAAAATCCAGGGATTAAAAGTGTAATTCTGAAAATGCACTCCAAGGACCATTCTTGTCATTCTTCAAATAACCAAGGGCTGAATTTGTAAATTCTAAAACTTCAGGGGTATATTCTTTCGGCTCAGCTTTAGCACTCTTTATCTCTCGTGCTCGGGTTTTGGTCAGATTTGGTTATCTTTTGCATGTTTTGACATATCCGTACCTGCACAAGCACAAACTCAAGAAAACAACAAATATTAGCAATAAACGGCTCTTTCTTGGTTATTTTAGGTTTAATTTGATAAAGAAATGATATGTGTTTTTGCACATATCAAAATACCCCAGACGAGACCATTGTCGTGTCCCCACGAAATGTAATCAACTCACGCTTCAAAAACCAAGGATTTCAATCTCTTTCTACTAAACCTATGAGAAGTAGCAAAGATTCCTCAAAAGAGATTAAGAAAGTCTTAATACTAAAAACGCCCCGTTTACCTTTTAATTCACATATAGATATTACGATTAAGCACTTTCTGATTATGAGTGACGGTTTGTTGAACTTTCATGTCGATCAATAACTCCAACATTTTTCAAACGACACGTTAGGATCACGGAGTAGGAAACACAACACAGCGTGAAGTGACCATACGGATAGAATACATCGTCCCTGATTTTTCGCAAGTTCCCAAACTAAGCGTAAAATCGAAATCATTGTTAAATATGATTTTAGATGCTAACACTACCCATGGAAGTTACTTGTGTATTTACCTTTTGCTCCCATTTTCCTATTTTCCTCTAGATTTTTTTATTTTTGGTGAGAAATGAATTTCTTCAAATTTCTCGTTTCGATAACTTTTATTCCGATAAAGATATAAAGCTAAGTCGATAATTAGTTATCCACCTTCCCTCGAAAACCATTGCACACAAGAATGAGGTCCACATCAAGGTCCTAATTTAACACGATTTAGGGAGATATCTCCCGGATTCAAAGTTCGGCTTAACACTTATTTCAGCACATTTGCATTTTTGGAATTTAGGCCCTTGGTCTTTTCAACCACTAACTAAATGGGATTACCGCTTTATCAGAAGTCTTATTATGACATTGGATTTTCCTCAACCTTTTTAGAAGTCCATGACAACGGGGGTACCGTCGGACATAGAAAACTTTTATGGCTTTGGATTTTCAACTTTAATACATTTGGGCTTTATTTCATGTTAATTTTTGTGCCAAGCTCCGAATCCTACGGCTTTTATAACAATAGAAACAATAGCAGCAAACTATCAGGAATCAGTTGTCTATTACACCGCAACACTGACAGTACCTTGATGTGTACCCAACTCTCATGGGCAAGGATTCTCTAAAGAAGAATAAAGAACTAACTATCGTCTAAAACTCAACATCTCTAATTATTTATTCACATATATGGGGTGAGACAATTTTGTGGGAGCAAAAAGCCATAAGTACCTTCGATGGGCTCTAAAGAGAACCATCTACTCCACGCTTAGCATCTAAACTCATAAGTAACTCTATCATTCCTCGATCTCCGCAAATTTAAAATCTCAAATAATGAGATCCGCGGATGCTTAGCCGATAATTTTTAATTATCTATGGTTAAGGGAACAAGCTAGAGCTCAACACGCCCGGTCAAGTCAGAATTCCATTCCTACTCTCACCAGCGGAAAGTCAACAAGGTGTCAAAACATATATTAACTTAGCGAATGCTTCGTAAAATAATCTCAAGTCTCGCATTTTTAAAGTCACTTATTAGAAACTAGCAAATTCTTGTTTAAGCTTCGCATATTTAAAATCACATAGGGAGACTTGCAAATTCTTGGCGTTGTGAGCTAGAATCGCATTTTATAGCCTCTTGTCTAAGCAATTAGCAAAGGCTATTTCAAGAAAAACGCATATTTAAAGAAACTTCTAAGAGACTAGCAAGAAATTTTCGATCATAAAACTAGCAAAAGCTTACAAAATTTTTTAAATTTTCTCATTTTTGTATAATTTTTTTCATTTTCTAAGGAAAAACGGGGTTGCGAGAGAACACGGCAAAAAATAAGCAAGTGCGGTCAAATCAAATTGAAGATTACCCACCCCATCCTAAAACGAAACATTGTCCTCAATGTTTAAAGGCAAGGGTGTCAACGAAAATCTATAAGGCGTTTATTAAGTATGCTCAAAGATAAACGTTAGTCGATAAGATTTCGGATATGAGATTTCCATAAGAAACGAACATGAAACTCGAGTGGAGAAAATGACAAACTTTGAGCACGAGAGTCTTCATATCGGGAAAATCCTACACACAACATCACAAACAACCAAACACGAGAAATCGAAGAGGCTAACCCCTTCACGTCACTTATTAGTAGAAAATAGAAAGAAGATAGAGATAAGCATGGGGTGCCTCCCACGAAGCGCTACTGCTTTTTAATCACCGAGTCGCTAGCCTGACTCGTCCCCAAATTCATTTTTCCTTGGGGAAACAAGCGGAAAGGATACCTGGATCAAAGATGGTATCCTCACTCCGGAGGGAAAGAGAATGGGTGGGTTGGGAGGGAAAGAAAATGTCGGGCTCAAGCACAAATGGTACATCATGAAAGAATGATCCATCATCTGGCGGTTTTGCGGGCAGACGAAGAGATGACGGATCAAAGAGAAACGACCCCATAGAAGAAGGGAGTCCATGGTAAGAAGAAGTGTTTCTTAAAGGCTTAAACATGAAGGCATCCAAGAGAGGATCCTTTTTCCGAAAAAGTTTTGTGCTGTGAATGTCGTCTCCGATGAGTATCCCAGGGTTAAAAATTTTGTCCTCGGAGAGAAACGAAATCAAAGTATCATCTACGTGAAAATCCTCACGAGAAAAAGAATCACTCTCGGATAAAAAATGTCGTGGGACCTCGGAATAAATAAGCTCATCAGTCGAAATCTTTACTTCTTTATCTTTCTTTGGGAAAAACGGATCATCATATTCATTTTCTTCATTCTCAAAAAGAATCGAGTTGGTGGGAGCAAGTTCATCTATGAACTCCTCAAGAAGTGAATCGATATAAGAAGAATTAAGAGACGGCTCAACTTTTTCAAAATCATCCGGAGGGATATAAGAGTCCCCGAAAATCATTTTCTCAATTAAACGAATATCTTCCTCGATGTTAATAACGGCATAATCAATTTTCGGTGAAACTGAATCGGAATTCAAATAAGCCTCAATTTCTTCCATGATAGAATCATCAGTTCGAGATGGTTTAGGTTCAAAAACATCATCCGGAGGGGAGTAAGAAGACGGTTCATTATATATCAATTTTTCAAGTAAAAGGATGTCCCCCTCCGGGTCAAAAGTAGCATCATCAATTTCAACGGGAATCGAGTCATCATTAATATAAGCATCGATCTCTTCCCAAATGGAGTCACTTTCCGTAGTGAGAGATGGGGAAGAGTCAGAAAGTTCCAAAATTTTAGAGGAAGGAGTGGGATTGCCACTCAAAGAAAACTCGACGTTCTTAAGTTCAACACAACAAACAGAAAGCGGATGTGGGACAAGTGGTGTGCTCTTAGAGCTAGCATTTTCCACCACAACCGTTATAGTCTCCTTTTCTAACTTCTTCTTTTGCTCAGCACTTATCGTTGATAAACTCTTAACCGTGAAACGTGAAAGGCTCGGATCAATTCTTGATGGTTTAGGCCCAACTTTTTGAACCACCAGAGGTTGGACAATTTTGGTACTTCCGGTATTAGTAGGAATTACCGGGTCCTTTGTCACCTCGGTGTCATTAATTTTGGCCACATCATATTGGTAGGTTAGAGATTTAGAAGTATGATTAACGTTAAACGTGACGGCTTCTTTTCCAACTCTTAAAGTTATCTCTCCTTCATAAACATCAATCAACGCATGGCCCGTCCTTAAGAAGCATCTTCCGAGAATAAGGGGTACACGAGGGTCGGCATCAAAATCAACAACAACAAAATCCGCGGGGAAATCAAACTTCCCCACTTTAACAAAAACATCCTCGGCTATGCTGATTGGTTTTGTCGTAGTACGGTCGGCTAGCTCGAGGGTCATACACGTTGGGGTAAGTGGGGGCAATGAAAGCTTTTCGTAGATTGATTTCGGCATCAAATTGATACTCGCGCCAAGATCGGCCAAGGCGGAGCATTGAATAATTCCTTGAAAATCGCACGGAATGAGAAACTTGCCGGGGTCACCTAACTTTTCCGGAAGTTTCTTGAGAATAACCGCCGAACAATTCTCATTCAAAGACGTTTTTGCCAAATCCACAATTTTCTCTTTGTTACTTAACAATCCTTTTAGTGTCGAAACAAACTTAGGCATGAGAAGAAGAGCGTCCGCGAAGCTAATTTCAAAGTGAAGATCTTGAAATATTTGAGAGAATTTTCCCATTTGAAGATTTGCTTGTTCACGTTGCTTTTGATCATTCATCCTTGACGGGTACGGAACTGTTGTTTTTGAGTTAGTCTTTTCAGCACTAACCAGAGCATCCTTAGGCTCAGACGTTGGGACAACCGTGGGTTGGACATTCTCGGTACTCCCCTTATTAGTAGGAAGCACCGGGTCCTTTGTCACCCCGGTCTCACGGTCTACCACACGAGACGGAGAAGAAGAAATAGTGGTAGGATTCGTGGGTCCATCGTAAGCAACACCACTTCGGGTAGTGATCGCTTTTATGTCACCTCTCGGGTTGGGAATCGTATTACTCGGAAGAGTACTAGAACCCGAGGGTTGAGAATAAGAAGTCGAAGCTTGATTGGCTTGAAAGAAACTAGCCATCATATTCCTCATTTCACTCATCTGCTTGTTACTCGTAGCTTCCATTTGCCTTTTGAAATCATTCCTCATGCTGGTAATTTGAGTTTGCAAATTTTTAATGGTATTATCGGAGTTCTTCATGTAAGTTAGAAAGTCGTTATTCGGAGCACCTTGATGAGGTGGTTGATAAACTTGATGTGGAGGAGCTTGGTAGTTTTGATTACCATGATTGAGATTAGCTCCTCGGTTTTGATTGTAAGATTGGTTTTGATAGCGGTTTTGGTTTTGTTGTTGTAGAGGAACTGGTGCAAAACCGGGTGGTCCCATTTGGTTGGCACGGTATCCTTGGTTCTGATTTTGAACCGGATTAGCAGAAGCTACGGAAGCATTTCTGAGATCGCCATCGGTGGCTTGACGATTATAGTACGGATGAGGACCACCACAAATAACACATGTTTCGGTAACGGCTTTGACTGGTTCGGATTTCTGAATCTTAAACTCTCTCATCATAGAATTAATAGCATCAGTCAGCCCACTCAACTCACTCTTCAAACCGTAGTTATCATTAGTAGCAATCTTAGAAACAACCGGTCGGTTTCTAAACGAGACAACTTTTGACTTGTTTTCGATAATCGTTCTAATATCGGCGGGCATACGACTCAAGATATTACCACCGGCGGTCGCGTTAAGCGAATCTTGATCGGACGGAGTAAGAGCATTATAGAACGTATCAATCTGATGAAGATCGGTAAAACCGTGATTTGGGCATTTACGCAAAAGTTCCTTGAATCTATCCCATGCTTCCCCAAAACTTTCATCAAATTTTTGTTGAAAATTAATGATTTGATTTCGTAACATCGTAATTTTCGAAGGAGGAAAGAATTGATTCACAAACTTCTTAGAAAGATCGGCCCATGTTGTAATTGATTGAGGGGGTTCTTTTTCTAGCCAAGTCCGGGCTGCCCCCTCAAGGGAAAATGGAAACAATCTCAATTTAACTGACTCATGAGTGACGCCCCGAAAGTTTATCGTAGAAGCAACTTGATTAAACCAACGGAGGTGTGCGTGGGGCTCCTCATGATCTAAACCACAAAAAGGTTTATATGAAACCAATTGAATTATATTCGTTTTTAGTTCAAAATTCTCGGTATCAAGTGGTGGAATAACGATAGCATCACCGTAGCCGTCTACGGGAGCTTGAAGTAACTCGATCATCGTTCGATTGTCTGCCATGACGACGGTTTCTTCAACGATAGTACGTAACTCGGGTACGTCTATTCTACGATTACGATTACGTCGTGACTGAGAACGAGTGCGCATGCACTAAAAATTCAAAATCAAAAAGTAAAAAGGAAAAATAATTTGAAAAAGGAAAATCTTTTTGGTTTTTATATTTAAGAAAACTTTTGAAAAAAAATATTTTTGTAACCTTCGTGTCAACCGGTGCTCGGTAGCTCCCAAAAGTACGCGCAGTGGAGCGGGAACGAAGAGTGGATCGTTCTTCAGTCTGCAATTTAATGTCAAGACTTCCGTTTACCCCGTGTATAGGTTGTACTTCTGAGGTGAGCCGACGTAACAATTGACGTTTCAGTTTCTTTTGTTGGTTTTTAACTTTTTATGGTTTTGTAAACACTAAAGGAAGAATGTTTTGGTGTTTTTAGATGTTTTAGGTTTGAGCACCGAGATCGTTCCGAACGAGGGTTGAATGGAATTTTCAACTCACGTCGCGATTATCGGGATTTGAATGTCTTAAAAGAGATTTTTGGAATTTCTACACCACGGGGCAATGGGAAATTAAGGGAAGCAATTAAAAAGGAATCTAAATCTATGGGGAAACAATGCAAATTACGCTAAAAAGCAAATTACGACTTTCAATGAAACGCGACTAAAATGCAAATAATACCAAAATAAGTCCTAAAAATGATCTAAAAATATTATCTAACCTAAAATGATATTTGAAAACTATTTCAGAATTAAAACTAATTTTTAGCATTTTTCTTGAATTTATATGAATTAAAAACTAATTTCTAATTTTTAAAATAAAACTAAATTACTAAAAATTATGAAAATAAGTCGAAAAATTATGAAGCTAATTTTAAAAATTCTAAAATAACTAAAAAGACTTTTAAAAATTTAATTTGTATTTTTCTGAACTTTTTTCTATTTTCTACGAATTTAAAACTATTTAAAACTAATTAAATTGCTAAAAATTACCATTTTTACTAAGAAAATTATGGAAAAATAATTTTTTGGATTTTTATATTTTTCTTAATCTTGGAAAAATGAAAACATATTTTTTAAAATCTTTTCTGATTTATTTGTATTAAAAAGTAATTAAAAAGGATTAAAAACTAATTTTAATTAAGAAAAATAGTAAACAGTAGCTAAAAATTATGAAAAATTCAGGAAAATTCTAAAATATTATTAGGAAACTAGGAAAAATGATAAAATCTATGCTTGTGTGCTGGAAATGCAAGCTGCTATGCAACTGAACTAGATTAAGCTATTAATAACAAGCTACAAGCTGCAATTATGATCCAGAAACTACCAGGACTTGAATAAACCTACAATTTAGTGAAATGAACCTAAAACAACTGAATTCTACCTCTGAACTACAAACTATAAGCACATGATTCAGTTTCAACTTAAGAAACAAACAAGCCTGATGATGCTACTTGTAGTCCAATAATAAACAGCCTAGATAAGCTACTTATCAAAAACAGAAGTTGAAACCTGGAATAGACCTAGCAAAGAAACTATGGACCAAAATTAAGCCTTGGAAAAGCTATAACGAACCCTATATAAGCTATGCAAAAAGCTGTTACACACTCAGAATTCACTGAGTGTGTGAACAGGGCAGTTATGAGCAAAATAATGAGCTTATTTAGTGGCTTTAGAAAATTCACAAAAATATTTAAAAATATCCTTGATAAGCTCCACCAACAGAAGTTTTAAATCCCAAAAACTCAATAAGTTTAGACCAGAAATGAGTGAGTTACAAATTCAGAAAGAATTGTTCAAAACATGAAAACTCAATTTTGACTTTTAAACACAAACTCTGATTTTGACTAATTTGAAATTCAATCTTCAAGAACAGATTGCAGCTAATGATTTTAGATGTAAAATGACCAAATTATGCTATCTTAAATGAGTTTTCACCCAAAATGTAAGCTATGCAGATTCTACTATATCAGATATGTAAACAAAAGCAGGTGTAATATGAATTTGACTTGTATAGTAAATGCAGCTGCAAACTTAGACTAAAATGACTATAATAAACCTACTTAAATCTACAGCAATGATACTAACTCACTATTCCTTTACATCCAAACATTCCTATATCCTACTAACAAGTAAATCTCCACAGTAAATCCTCAAAACTAAACCATAACTAACATCTAATGATATTAAATGACCTAAATGGAGCAAATGTAACAGTAATGATAATCAAATAACTACTATTACTAATATGCAAATGAGATCAGTTGATGCAAAATTATAACAGAATCAATAGTAAACTTACAATGGGTCCAGCCACTATGGCTCGCCAAAAATTAATATAAAACCACCATTCAATCACAATAGAACTTAATCCATTACCCAGGTCTGATCAGTTCAGCTTTTAACCCAAATCAGCTTCTCCTTTGACTTTCATTGACTGAAATAGAACTTTTGCGTTGTAAATTGAATTCCAAACAAGATAAACCTTCAAAAAGCTATATAGAGCTTATAAAGGCTTATATAAACCGTAGCTAAGATTATAATAACTAACAAAGTAGAATTAAAATATTTTTTTATTTTTTTTAGTTATTTTTCTGATTTTTTGGTATTTTTGATAAAGGATAAGAACAAGCTGAGATTAAAACAACTAAAACTTAAAAAAATAAAATAAGCTAGAATGGATTGAAACAACTCTAATAAGCTGAGATTAGAAACATTAAAACTTAAACAATGATTTAAGAGAAAAACTGAATTTCAATAAAACTTAAAAGCTGAGATTACAATTGGATTACAAAAGCTAAATATTACTTGAAAACATAAAAACTGAAAATGAAAACTACAATAGCTACTGAAAAGAAAAGATATTTTCAGCTTGTGATGGAAGGGTCCTTTTATACTTGAGCTCATGCCTTGGAAGGATCCAGAAGATGAATTATGTGCTTTCTCTTGGCTCTTATCAACCCTTGGATTAAGTCCCATCAATCATGTATCAATCTCATCCATAGGATTAAACTCTCCACGTAAGTGCAGCCAATCAGAGGCAAGGAATGTTGTGATATGACACACGGATTGCCAGCGTGGCATCCGTGTGTCAGTCATGTGTCAGAGTTTCGTACGAATTTGGCTTGAATTTGGGTTTCATGTGGGGAATTAATTAAATGGGTGGTTAGGGTTCATCAGCTGGGTTTGGTTTGGGGATTTCTTTGGCGCTAAGGATTTTTTATGTTATTTCGTTTTTGTTGACTCGTTGACCAGATTTGGTAAAAGTAAAACGGGTTGGACCGGATTAAAGGGTACCAGGTGTGGGCTTGAAGGGTTTTGGGCCTAAAGGTTTTAATAGTTTGGACTTAGGATGTAAAGTGGATCCATAATGTGATATAAGGACCAAAAGTGTACAAGCTAAAAATCTAGGGATTAAAAGTGTAATTCTGAAAATGCACTCCAAGGACCATTCTTGTCATTCTTCATATAACCAAGGGCTGAATTTGTAAATTCTGAAACTTCAGGGGTATATTCTTTTGGCTCAGCTTTAGCACTCTTTATCTCTCGTGCTTGGGTTTTTGTCAGATTTGGTTATCTTTTGCGTGTTTTGACATATCCGTACCCGCACAAGCACAAACTCAAGAAAAAAACAAATATTAGCAATAAACGACTCTTTCTTGGTTATTTTAGGTTTAATTTGATAAAGAAATGATATGTGTTTTTGCACATATCAGGCGTAAATACTTTTTACACATAAGCTTTAGGTTAAACGTAAGCTTATGCGTAAACTTAATGTTTAGAAGTAAGAAACTTACGCTTAAGATAGTCTTAGGCGTAGAGTGTTTACTCGTAAACTTTAGAGCTTAAGCGTAAACTTAGGGTTTTACCCAAAAATCCTTTACACTTATCCAAGTGTAAAAGATATCCATAAGTCGAATTGTTTTCAGGCTTATCCAAGCAAGAAAACACTGAGTAAACCAACAGCTTCGAAGATCAATGAAGAAATTCCTTACGCGTAAGAAACTCTTAGGCATAACAGGACTTAGGCGTAGAGCTTAGGCATAGGATTCTAGGGTTTTGTTAGGCGTAAAACACAAAAATTTACCAAGCTTGATTTTTATGCACTAAACATTTTGTAAACCTGATTTTAATGATGAAGTAGCTTCAAAATCACCAAAATAACACAAAAGTTTGAAGCTTGATGATCCAAAGATACTTTCAACCTTACGCGTAAACCAAGTACAGGTTTCAAAACCAAGCTTAAAAACAAGTGTAAACATGTAAAGTTTTCAATTTTTTGCAAAAAACATAAACTTTCACACTAAATAAACCCTAACTCATAAGAATCTTGAGTTTGCAAGTGTAAAAATCAAAGCTTTATGCGTATGAAAAGTGTATAACGAACCAAACTTACGCGTACAAAACAAAAACTTCAAAACCAAACTAGATGGCGTATGATACCACTGTTAGATCACCATAAGTAAACACAAGTATGTAGATGAGATGAAGAAGGAGGGATGAACAAAATATCACACGATAATAATGAAAGGTTATGCGTAGGATTTAGATAAAGTGAACAACCAACCTCTCAAGTGAGAGGATACAATGTATTTATAGGGGAAGGGAGCTTGGGCAACACATCTAGTCCCTTCCTTTCCTTATTGAGATTTTTCATAGGCTCATGGGCTTTCTACATAGCCTTAATTACTAACATAAAATCCCAATTAAGCAACCTATTGTATATTACTGACTAACACTTGAAATACTAGTTAGGAGTGATTCCAACAACTTTGTTTAGCATGTTTTGCTTCTATAGGGCTTCAAAATGTTTCAAAGCATCATCCAATTGTTGCTCGATGTTTCTGCTTGTAAGTGGTGATGGTGGTGGGGGTGTTGTTTCAATTGTTTCAATGATGGTTGTGGAAATGGTTGTTGTTGTAGCTTCGATTGTAACGGGTGGTGGAAGTGCAGTTGATGGAGTTGTTACTGAGGGAGTTGGTGTTGGAACCGACGTTGGTGGACTGGTGGATATATCCTGTTGAATGGTGACAGAAAACATGGATACAACTTCCTTTTCCTCTTTTCTTTTATCAGCTTCAGTGTCTGACGATTTATCAACAAGGAATTGGTCACCAAAGTTGAAATCTTGCTCAAGGTGTTTAAGAGAAGATAGGGTTTCGGAAGAGTTGTTTGTTTCATTTAGGAGTTCTTGATCATCAGTACTAAGCTTGAGATTTATTTGGAGATTTGGCTAAGCTTGTTTCACAAACTCATCTACTGCTATCCCACTATCTTAAACAGCCGTCTCTGTATCCTTGTTTCCTGAGTCTGACTTCACAAACTAGCTTCAGTAAGAACCTACGTCTGAACATTTGGTTCATTCACATCAACATTTCCACCCTCCTTTTCCTGAGTGTCTGACTCTGTGTCACTAGAGTCATCATGAATCTTTAGAGTTGGAGAACGTTCCCCTTCAGATCTACTTGTCTCCTTAGCAGAAGATGATTTTGTGGTTCGTTTCTGGTGTGCATATTTGGTAGTGGTCTTGGGAGATGGAGAAGAAATAGTCAATAACGTTTCTGGAACCTGAACAACTTCCTCAACCGCTTTTCCCTTTCCTTTGCCTTTTACTACTGGAAGGGGGTGACGTAACTCAGATTCTGGTTCACTTATTATCACACCCTTCCTTGGTCATCTCGTTGACTCCTCTTGTTCGTGTAAACTGGCATCAATGCCCTTTTGAAGCTCAACATCATCAACATCCTTGAGGGTTAGCTTAGTACGTTGTTTCTTAGACCCTCTTATTTTACCTGCTCCACCCTTTCTCTTTTTTTTGCCAGGGTTGGGGGAATCACCGGTAGTAGATTTATCCTTTTCTAGACCTTTCTTGGGAAGGGTGGCATATGATGCTTTGGATGACTTAGATGATGTTTTTGTTGGTGTTGAATTAGATGATTCATCGGCACTAGTCTTGGTTGCTTTGGCCACAAAATCATAGAAGTACATGGCATTGAGCATATCATCGGTGATAAGAGCATCTGGAACCGCCTTTCCAAAGATCTCTTGAGTAGAACCTTTAGCAACAAACTTCAGAGTGCCAAGTATGTGCTCCGATGTGGCAAGATGAAGAGCTGATTCGCTCCTTGGATTGAACTGATGCTTGGACTGAAGGTGTTGAATGATGAGTTTGGAAAACCTGATGCTAGGGATCACCCGCTTGTGCACAGATTTCTTCCCTTTGATATTTTGTGAAGTCTTTTCCTTGTCAGAAATAAAAGTGTGAATCGATAGAGTGAAGTCTTCTCAGATTCGTTCAACATAATCAATGTTTGCTCGATTCAACACTCCCCACAAGATTTGCAGAATTGGGGTCCTTGGTCTTTCAAACCAAGATGTTTTACCGGTGAGGCATAGATTGAGAATGGTGACGATTTCCCTCCATGGTTGAAACATTTCATTAGTAATAATTTCAGATATATTGTTGATGACATGCGGATATCCCAAGTCAGTGATGTACTCGATCAATTCGTCGGTGGTTGGTGGAGAAGTGAATGGTTGAGTTGGATCTACTGGATTGACTTGAAGGGCTTTACGGATTGTGTCCTTGGTGAGTTCATACCATTTATCATAAAGTTGACAATTTGTGTACGTTCAAATATAGGCAAGGTTCAAAAATACATTTTCTCTTACTTAAGTACTGTAGGATCTAAATATATTGTGTTTGATAATTCGGGTGGCCTTGGATGATGGAAATACAAGTATGCCATGTTTTAGAGAGAGAAAGAGAGAGAGGGTGTTCTTGGTAGAGACTTGGTTTACAAAAATGAAAGATTAGATTGAGAAGCACCACCCCTTCCAAGGATGGAAGGGGTATTTATAGTTACAAATACTACGTCCTCCTAACGGACTGTGGATCAGGTATACAGTGGGTAAAGACCCGTGCTTCCTCCACGGTGTTACACTACACTAAACTAGGCTAATAACTAACTAATAAAACAGTAAATAATGATACGTCTACGAGCTAACATATGCTAGACTATAATTGGGGTGACCGACACTTTAACATGGAATTTCCAATTCCTAACAGTCTCCCCCTAAGGGAGGTCACCCCATGAAATACATTTTGCATCATAGCATTCTAATTTTTCTTCTGTTATGAGCTCGTAGACTTCAATTCTTCAATGTCCACATTCATTGTGCTTTTGTAGTGACTCTTCATTGTCCGATTATTTTGTACTTTCAGTGGAGGTCTTTGAACTGATCCACATCTTGATGATCTTCGAGCTTTCTTAAAGATCATCAGCCACAGTAAATCTCTGGATCAACCTTTATTGTGTTGCCATCATGTGATGTTGTGACTTTTGGACTGACATGCTCATATTTTTTGGATCATGACATCTTTCCATCAGAGTAGTGGAAGCTTTACTGGTTCATGATATTTACAGCAACGTAGCAGAAGCATAGTATAAAAATATCAGAGCCAAGTTATGTAGATATGCACCAGTCATGATTTCTTCAATTAAGTGTGGATGTTGTGAGCATGTGGCTTTGGATTGACTTCACAATTCTGATCAGCTGCAACCGTCCAAATGTACCTGCAAACAACAGTTAGCAATAAAACACACGATAGTGTCTTTGATCACTTTCGTTGAATGGAGGTACACGGCCCACAGTTCCCCATTGATCAGTACAAGTACTGCCTGTGATCAGGTATAATTCCGAAGAATCTCATTGACAAGGTTTCGCAGCTGTTCTAGTTGTTCTCAAACCGGAACGTCTCAAAGAAGACAACATAGAGTGAGTGAACCAACGAATTGAGATTCACTGATTGATGAAAATGATTTGAAAACAATCGTGTATTTAATATAAAGGGTTTTGCAATACAACGAAAGTTTTATGGAAAATCAATTATCAATCATAAATACCTTTTTGATTTTGAAAACATAATACACAGTCGACGTGCTAAAGAAAAGAATTTTTAAGCACAACGACTGGTTTTTCAAAGGTATCCGTCAATCCATTTCCTGGACCAAGGTTGATTCAAGAATGAATCGCCCCATTGTTTCTATCCAGTTGTCACAAGTTTGATGTTTAGAAAATATCTCACATGTCACCCACCAAGAGCTTGTTTGATGTTGGCTCTAGAAAGATTTCCATCTTCATCGTGAATACTTTTACATACCACTCAGATGTTCTGGCAATACCACATGGATAATGCGTAGGACTCTTAAAATATATTCTCACTTTCTACATTGTGTGAAACAGCAAGTCTTCATTAATTTAGTGTCCTAATGAGATATTGTGGATGATCTCTTGGCTCAAGACTCAATAGTGCACATTTGGTTTCCTATGCCGGAGACTAGGGAGAGGGTCTCCTTCTTCAATATCAACAATCTCTAGCAGATAGTCGATAGATTATGTAGGTTCCCCGTGAGAATGAAAAAAGCCCTTTTAAGAGGAACTTGAGTAGCTTGGGAAGTTTAGTGCAGTGCGTCACTGGGTCCATAACGTCTTGTCTTCAATACCGGCATTACCTTGGTAACCACCAGTAGCATATGTATTGAACCCGGTTACTGCCCTAAGGTTACAAACTTTAAAAATTTTACTATTTAACTCGGGAATTTACTATTCATCGGTTACTATTCATCATTTTACTATTCATCATTTTTGAAGTCGATTTGATATTCTGAGAACGTATTTCAAAATTTTACTATTCACAAAACACTATTCATTCCCAGAGAAAATCACTATTCATGCTTCACTATTCATCATTTATCGTAAACTAGGTTTACGAGTATCAAATTCGCGTAACCGTAAGGGTTTAGCTGCGAATTAATGAAAAATCATTGAGGACATTTCATATAGACTAGATTTAGTCTACATATCATTAGTAACATCATCGTCATATTAGTTAATGCATTGATTTGCATTTTTCATTAAACATATAATTTCCTATTAAATAAACGCTATCGCGTAATCATTTATTAAGAACATTTGATCCGACACTTCCAAAAATTATTTTGATATAATTTTATACTCATTTTAATACTATAAAAATTATAATATTAGTTTACCCAGTGTTTTAAATTTATTTTGTATATAAATTGATATATATATATATTTACGACGGTTTTCGTAAATACTACTCGATAATTATTATTTCACTCAATTCTTGTAAGAAATGTATTTTTATAATTTTTATGACTTCGATATATTTTATTTTGTTCTGTTAAAATTTATTTCTAGCTAACGCTACCCTAAATATTTAATTATACATACAAATTACCTATTATATTTACACATTTATACACTTTGTCATCCAAACTACACTACCCTTTCTTTTTTTTTACTTGGTCGACAAAACTTGATGACACACCAAGTTTACGTAAAAATATCTACAATAGCTTTACACATATACATAATTAGGCTTAACACTTGTATATTTTTCTTATAATACATTAAGTTACACATACATGCACTCATAGTAAGGTGTAAAAGATAAAAACTTCTCCATTTTCCACTCTAGTGGCCGGCCAAGAAAGAAAATCTAGAAGGAAGGCAAAATTTTTCAAGAACAAGTGAAATTACAAACTCTAGTATACTCTCTTTAAGGGTTTTGCGATAAAAACCTAGAGTATTTAGAAAAACCTTGTTCCGTAAACCTCATCACTATACTAGTAAGTATTTCATGATCATTTTTACTCTTTCATAATATTCATGAGTTATTTTTATCATTCTAGTAGGAATCATGCAAGTTTCATGTGTATCTCTATACCAATTTTAATGTTTTTAGTACTTATAATTAGTATATACTATCCTATAATTAATCCCTTGAAACATATCATTTTTTATGGTGTTTAGGAACCCATAACACCCTAAAAAGGTGTATGGTAGGTTTAGAATAGATTTGGTGTTGATTTGAAGTGATTGAAACAAGTATTACGCAAGAAAAACCATTATCGACAACTTAAAAATAGGGTTTGATCATTTTTGTGAAATCTGGAAAATTCGACAGGATATAAAATATTTTGGGCTAGATATTCAGAAAATATACTTTAAATAGAAACCGTGGTCGCTTGAAAGGGTTAAAACGGAGTTATAACGAAGAAGTTATGCTATTTTCAAGTTTAACGACGAAAACTATATTTTTCCGAAAAATCAGCATGCTGTCCAGATTTTTAAGGGTAAAAAATGAGTCTTAAGCGTTATCTAAATGAGTCGATTTGTCAAAAATATATTAGTATACTTTAACACAAAGCTAAGGACATATAAAATGTAGAAAACGGACTTATAACGATTAAATTACACGTGTTTAAGTAAGGTTGATGTAACCATTTTCACAAGTATAACACATATATATTTCCTATTAGCAAAAACTAGTTGTCGCTAGTGACCATGTTGAGAGTCGTTTTTAACATCGATATAATACTTTTTAGAAAACGATGTCTTCTAGTAAAAGTAAGTTCACCTAGCCTATTTTCCAAAATGTCCAACCGTTCGTCAAACAGAGTTGTAACGAATAAAATACGGTCACTCAAACTTTGCCGAAACTACCCTTAAACGATATTTTTGGTACAAGTACCCTACTTTACCTATGTTTTTCTCCATGATCAAGACCTCCATGATAAAAATTTAAAAGCTAATACTTTGAGATATGCTACAAGCTTTGCAAAACCGTTGAGTTTGTTTCCCAACACTCGATATTCACTATTTTACGACTCGCTTTTCGAGGCCATTTAGTCACTTTCATGAATTGTCAAATCATATTGTTTTACGACGAAAAGCTATAATTTCTTAATAAATCACTAAATGATTATCGTAGGATATCATTTCAACGTAAATACTTATAAAGTATTTTATAACATGACGAGATGTCATAAACATATATTTCGACGATAAACTTCATTTTAAAAAATGTGCAAGTGGTATGGATATCAAATGAGTTTGCATGTACGACATTGTTTCATGACTTACTTTAGAACATATCATTCATACTAGGTTGCAGTTAGAGATTGCACCTTATTTCAGTGTATCCACTTTTGTCATCATAATCATTGCATCAGGTGAGTTCCATAGCCCTATTTTCAATTGTTTTTATACTACTTTTGGGGGAGATACATGCTCAACAACTTTTATGATATTCATGTATGTTTGCAAACTATGTGTTTATCTGAACTGAATGTTTAGTCATACGAAGTAACAGTATTGCCATGATTAGAGTTTCTATATCATAAATCATTGAGTTGACTGACTTGGTATGATCACGGTCTAATGGTCTTGGTATAATCATTGAACTAGCGGTCTTGGTATTATCGTTGAACTAGCGGACTTGGTATAATCATGTACTAGCGGACTTGGTACAATCATGAACTAATGGTCGTGGAACTATTTGAAACAACACTCATATGTGTTATATCAATTGAATATTGATACATTAAGTAATGTACTATTATGTGAATTCATTTGACATCCTGCGCTTGAACATAAACTATACATATTTTGGCAATGGGTTGTAAACACACAAGTTGCAATTTTTGTATGGGCGGAACTTGGATCTGAATGGATTTGCAATGCCTTTGCTGCATGAACATTCTTTCAAGGTTTTTCATGACAACACCAACTCTATGAACTCACTCAACCTTTGTGTTGACACTTTTAAGCATGTTTTATCTAAGCTATCTAAGGCATACACTTCATGGCATGCATGTGGACTTATCATAGAGTCGCGGTGACGACGCATCTCACATGGGATTTATGCACTTTAAAAACATCGTTTGGCTTGTAAGAAACTTATTTTCGCACATGATGATTTTCATTTGGGACCTATACTTCGTAAACTCTGATTATTTTACTAAATTAAACGATGTATTTTCCAATCGACACTTTAAGTCATTCAATATAACTGTAACTATGATGGCAGTCACCCCGAGGTATTCTATTCCGCTGCAAAACAGGTAATTTTGGGGGTGTGAAAGATTGGCATCAGAGCTTCGGTTATAGAGAACTAGGTTGTATCATTGACCCTAGACTATAACTACATCATCATAGCATCTCATCATTTCATCATAAGTGCATATTCACTATACATGCGGTTTATACATACATTTTTCGAGTAATTTACTTTCATTTCAAATCGATTGTCACATAGATGCCTTCAAATACCCATTCCATTATTCTTTCTTCATACTTCAACGTGGAGAATGCCTTGTCATTCCCTATCACAATTTTAACGTCAGTTGACTCATCACTGATCACATCGTATGCCGAGAGAAAACTTTTAAGGAGTGTGAAGTCACTCTCACTCCTCTGTTTCACCACCAACATGTCGAGTTACACGCTATTCACACACTAAGTCACTAAATTGTCATACATTTGAAATACTTACGACATCTCATAGGCTATCACCTAGGAATTCGTCAATCATTTTGAAAAATAACCTCAAACTTATTACCTCATATCACATCTCTTTAGAGCGCTTATTATTAACATAGGACTTTGCTACGTGTCACCCTTCCTCTTATTTTTGAAGAGTAATGGCACCAAAGAAAGCTGCACCAGATATGACACCAGCTGCTATCCAAAAGTATGTAAAGGATAGTATAGCCGAGGCACTAAGGAAAGAACGAGCAACGGTAGCTGCTGCTGCCGAGGCCGCGGCTGCTGCTGAAGATGCTAGACTTGCTGCTGCTACAGGAGCTGCAGGAGGGTCTGGAGTTCGAAATTGTACATACAAGGACTTTAAGAACTGTGATCCCACAAAGTTCAAAGGCACCGAAGGAGCCACTGCTATGATCCGTTGGTTTGAGAAGATGGAGTCCGTATTTCTTCTATGCAATTGCCCAGATGACTGCAAGGTAAAGTTTGCCACTGGTACACTCTTAGATGGCGCAATGTCATGGTGGAATTCATATGCGCAGCCTATTGGTATCGAAAATGTTTACAGGCTCACGTGGGATGAATTCAAGAAGTTGTTAACTAAGAAGTATTGTCCACGCACGGAGGTGAAGAAATTAGAAACAGAATTTTATGAGTTAGTGACTGTTGGTTATGATATCGAGACCTAGATCAGGAGGTTTCAAGAGTTGGCTGCACTATGTCCATCGATGGTTTCGGACAATGAGTAATTACTGGAAAACTTCATTGGAGGACTTCCACAATGTATTCAAGGAGATGTAACTTCTTCCGACCCACAAACAATTGAAGAATCTATTCTAGTATCTCAAAAACTCATGGCCCAAGTTGTGAAAGGTGAAAACATTATCAACAATAACTGCAACAACAACAACCAAACTAGCAACAACAAAAGGAAATGGGAAAATGACCAGCGAGGTTATGATAACGACAACCAAAACCGTAACACTAACAATCATCAACAACAAAATAGAAGACAAGAAGCTGCAATGGTTTATGTTGCTACACCAATAGAAGGCAGAGGTTGTAGGATATTGGATTTCACATGCACATCATATCATAACTCAAAGTGGGCATATAAAGGTGAGTTCTAGAGAGAGAAAGTTAGAGGTTTAGGGAACTTAGTGAGAGAAAGTGAAAGATATTATTATGAGCTCCAACTCTCTACCTTGGGAGGTAGAGAGTATTTATAGTCTTACATAAAACGCCACACAACGGGCTGTGGATCAGGCATACAGTGGGTAAAGACCTGTCCGTCCTCCACGGTGTTACATAACTAAATATTACTTAGCTAGAAATAACTACGACTACGAGCTTTCTAACCATAACATATACATGAGGTGACCGACTCTTTAATACCTGGAATTTCTAATTTCTAACAATCTCCCCCTAAGGGAGGTCACCTCAAACATATACTAAAATTACATTGAATACAAACAGATATTACATTAACAATTGTTCTTGTATTCTTGATGTAGTGCTTTGCTCCGAAGCTCGTAGTCATTGATTCCACTCATTGCATGTTTGGTTAATCCAAGTGGAGGTTTTTCTTGATCCAGTGATAATAACATTATGCCATCTTTTGAGATCATCAGCAAAAAAAAATCTCTGAGACATCCAGTGTGGTATTGGTATTATGTGATGTTGTGACTTTGGGACCGACATGCTCACATTCTGGATCATGATATCTTCTCATCAGAGTAGCGGAAGCTTTCGTTGATTCATGATATTGGCAGCAGCGTAGCAGAAGCAAGGAGTGAAAATATCAGAGTCATTGATGCACTAATCATGATTTCTTTCGATATGAATGTGTTGTGTGAGCATGCGGCTATGGACTGACTGATCCATTCTGATCAGCTGCAAACATCGGGGTGTACCTGCATAAGATAGTTAGCAATAAAGCGCACGAAAGTGTCTTTGATCACTTTCGTCGTATTGAGGTACACGGCCCACGGTTCCCCGTTGATCAGTACAAGTACTGCCTGTGATCAGGTAGGATTCCTAAGAATCTCCTTGACAAGGTTTCGCAGCTGTTCTAGCCGTTCTCAAACCGGAACGTCTCAAAGAAGACAACACGGAGTTTGTGAACCAGCGAAATGAGATTCACTGATTGATGAAAATAGATTTGAAAAGCAATCGTGTATTGCTCAATAGAAATTGTTTTTGCAGTACAACGAAGGTTTTTATTGAAAATCAATTATCAATCATAAACTCCTTTTATTTTGAGAAATAGGCACACAGTCGATGTGCTAAAGAAAAGAGTTTTTAAGCACAACAACCAGTTTTTCAAAGGTATCCGTCAATCCATAACCTGAACCAGGATTGATCCAAAAGATTGAATCTCTCCATTGTTTCTGTCGAGTTGTCACATGGTTGATCTATTGGATAGATCTCACATGCCACCTACCAGGAGCTTGTTTGATGTTGGCTCCAGAAGGCTTTCCATCTTCATTGTGAATATTTTTATTATATCACTCAGGCAATACCACAAGGATAATGCGTAGGACTCAAGATATAATCTTTCTTTCCACATTGTGTGAAACAGAGAGACTTCATTGAAGGTGTCTTAATGAGATTTATAGATGATCTCGTGGCACTAGACTCAATTTGTGCATATTTGGATCCTGTATCGGAGACTAGGGAGAGGGTCTCCTTCTTCAATATCAACAATCTCTAAGAGAAAGTCGATAGATAATGTCGGTTCCCCGTGAGAATGAAACAAGTCCTTTTAAGAGGAACTTGAGTGGTTTGGAAAGTTGATGTGCAGTGCGTCACTGGGTCCATGATGTCTTGTCTTCAATACCGATGTTACCATTAGTAGCATATGAATTGAACTTGGTTTCTGCCCTAAGGTTGAATAAATGGAGGGCTATTTGTTTTCACCCTTTTCTCATTCAAGTCTTTTTAATTCTTCAACCCCTTCAGTGCTTACCGAGACTTCATAGCTAGAACCTTGTTGGGTTTATTCCAGTACTAGCTCAGACTCAGTCCGCACTCTTCCCATATCTCATTTTTCTCCTTTTATCATCATACCTAAGAACTCTACACTAACTAGTGGATAGTCCCTGGGTAGATCCCTCCGGTTCTGGCGGATCATGGGAACAAATACCTAACCTTATCATCCTTATATCACCGTACATAAAGTAAAATTGGTCGGTCTATTTGGTATTGTTCATCTGCCATTTGGAACCAACTGAAAACCATTTGAAAATCAATCCAGATACTTGTGATACATTATCAAAGCATTTTGTACCTGAATTGTTTTTGATATTTTTAGAATAAGAGCTCCCCCTCAACATGTGCATCAAATGTTTGAAATCATTTTGCACACGGAGGCAAGAGAAAGAATTAACTTCTTTGAATTCCATTTTCTAAAAGATATCAACATCACTTCCCTAATCAAATCAAGAAGATTAAGCATTTTTGGGGAAGGATGAGGTTTTCAATGTTATGCTCCCCCTCAATATGTGCCTCGAGGTTTGAAAAGAGTTTTGCACATACTAGAGGGAACCTGCACATTGAGATAAATGATCACGTTTCAAATCATTGTGGTTTAAGATAGATGCTCCCCCTCAACATGTGCATGGAAAATTTGAAATCGTTTGGCACATGTGGGAAGGAGAGCTTGTACAACCTTATAAAACCATTTACCGAATTATCAGTTTAAATCCAATTTAATTCACACATTCTCCCCCGATCACAATTATCAAATCATTTGAGATTTGTGATCTCTTATAGATTTAAATTGATTTTGAAAGCTTTTGAGGAGAATTGTGACTTGATTATGAAAGCGTTTTAACTAATAAGGATCTGATTATGAGATTATAAACTCCATTGGTTAAACATGCATGATTATCTTTTGAAAACAATTGAATGCCAAATAACTTTTTAATTTAATTGAAATCATTCTCCCTCTCAATCAATGACATAGGTTGTTGATTGAGAGATAGATATTTTGACAAGTAAGTCCAGATGATTATCAAAAAATAGAGACTGAGTTATTTTTCAAAGCAGTTAGTTTTCAGCAGATAAATGTTTATAGAATCAGAGCATGGAATTTGAAAACATGGTAAACCATGGCTCTGTTCTTTCTTTGAAAAGCGGGTTACTGCCTGAAATGACAATAAACCATTGTTTCTCTTTCTCCCAAAAATATTTTTTGATTTTTTGAATTTTTTTTTTTTTTTTTTTTTTAACTTCGAACAACATCTCAAGTCCCGTGTCATTCTTTGAATGACAGCACAAAGACCTTAGATATAATCGAACTGAGAAAAACGTGACAAATTGACAATATTTTTTGAAGATTTTTCTAATTTTTCAGATTTTTTTGTATTTTGTTTTCGAAAAAAAATATTTACAAGAGATAGATGAGCATAGACCTTTACTCCTCCTCTTCTTCCTGAAGACGTTTGAGTGTTTCTGGTTGAAAGCTTATCAAGCCTAGTCGAGGAAGTATGAACTCAAAACGTTCTCTTGGAAGAGCTTTGGTGAAGATGGCTGCTAACTGATATTCAGACCTCACAAAATAGAGTTCTACCACACCCTTTTCCACTTGTTCCCTGATGAAATGATGTCGAATGTCGATATGCTTTGCTCTTGAGTGTTGGACGTTGTTGCATGAGAGAGCAATAGCACTTTTATTATCACAGTACATAGGGATTTTGTTGAATTCAAAGCCATAGTCAGATAATTGAGATCTCATCCATAAGATTTGAGCACAACATGATGACATGGCTATGTATTCAGCCTCTGTAGAGGAAATAGAAGTACTCATTTGCTTCTTTGAAGACCAGCTCACAAGCTTATCACCAAAAAACTGAGCACCTCCAGACGTACTTCGACGAGTATCTTGACATCCTGCATGATCAGCATCTGCATAGGCTGTTAGTGAAATACCGGTGTCCTTTGGGTACCAAAGTCCCATATTGATGGTTCCTTGGAGATACCGAAAGACCCGTTTAACCGCTTCAAGGTGCTTTTTAGTAGGCTTAGCCTGGTATCTAGCACACATGCAAACAGCGAACAAGATGTCTGGTATACTAGCAGTGAGGTATGAGGTACATCAAGGATCCAATCATAATACGATATTTCATTTGGTCAATCATGATCCCTGAGTGGTTCTCATCTAGTTTGGTTCGATCAATCATGGGAGTGTCAACAGGGTCACTTGAATCAAATCCAAATTTCTTTAAGATCTCAGTAGCATATTTAGATTGATTTATGAAAATGCCTCCGGGACTTTGTGAAATTTGTAATCCCAAGAAAAATGACATTTGTCCCATCATTGACATTTGAAATTTTGAACTCATTTCATTTGAAAAACGATCACACTCCATTGGGTCGGTCGAGGCAAAAATAATATCATCAACATAAATTTGAACATGAATTAAGTGTTTGCCTGACTTTCTGGTGAATAAAGTAGGATCAACTGCTCCGTTGCTGAATCCAGTAGATAGAAGAAACTTTGACAGCGTATCATACCATGCTCTAGGAGCTTGCTTCAAACCATATAGGGCCTTTTTCAAGCGATAAACATGAGTAGGATGCTCTGAATTCACAAAACCCTCTGGCTGGCTGACGTAAACCACTTCTTTCAGATCTCCATTAAGAAATGCGGTTTTCACGTCCATCTGATAAACAACCATGTTCTTGCTAGCAGCATTTGCCAAGAAGATTCTGATCGCCTCGATACGAGCAACTGGGGCAAAAGATTCCTCAAAGTCTATACCTTCTTCTTAACGATAACCTTTAGCTACTAACCTAGCCTTATTTTTCAAAACATCACCATGCTCATCAAGCTTCACTTTGAAGATCCACTTAAGAGCAATGATCATAGCACAATCTGGAGCTGGTACTAATTCCCATACATCTAATCGATCAAACTCATGAATTTCATCTTGCATGGCATTGAACCAGCTGTCTTCATTCATAGCAGTTTTAACATCTTTGGGTTCGATCTTTGAGAGTACAGAGTTAAAGAAGCACCATAAGGCATCAGTAGCAAGCTGTTTACGAGTGGATACCGGACGAGAAGGATTTCCAATGATGTTGTCTAATGGATGATCGTGAGTCCATTTTCTGAGGTGTTCATGTGGTAGTTGTTGAGGAACTGAAGTAGCAGAGTCGATGTCTCCTGAAGAAGATGGTTCTGATGAAGATTCAGGAGCAAATATGTTTTCAAATGGAGCATCTTCAGGAGTAGCAAAGGGATTAACTTCATCATTGATGCCAGAAACATTTCCATGATGTACATTTGAAGAATGATGATTTGTTGATGAGACTGAAGGATCAGCAGCAGGCGCTTCTTGACTTAAGGATATTGAGACTGAGGGATTGACTTCATTCACAGGAATATGAGCAGCCTCTGTTGTAGGGATCGACACCTCATTAGTACTTGGATCATAAAGTTCATCGAACATAGGATCAAACAATTTCTTTAAATCATCTTCAGATGGAGGTACATATGGAGTTTCTTGAGAAGAGTTTGGAATAAGGGATGAGCCAATGGGGCTGTTTTGAAGTGCGGGTCCTGAACTGGATTTTCCAGGAGCCATTTGACCGGACAGCTCATCAAACGTAACGTGAATTGTTTCCATGATATTTCGGGTTCTTTTGTTGTAGATTCGGTATCCCTTTTTGTTTGGTGCATACCCTACAAATACTCCAATGTCTACTTTAGCTCTAAGTTTTCCTAAGTCTTGTCCCTCATTAGTTGGATAACACAATGCACCAAACACACGAAGGAAAGAGAGATTAGGTTTTCTGTTGTGGACAAGTTCATATGGAGTTTTTCCATGAACAGTGTGAATCAGGGAACGATTTTGTGTGTAGCATGCAGTGGCAATAGCTTCAGCCCAGAGAAACATTGGAACCTTTGAGTAAATCAGCATTGTTCTAGCGGCTTCTACAAGAGTTCGATTTCGTCTTTCAACTACACCGTTCTGTTGAGGAGTTCGTGGAACACTTCTTTGATGGCTGATTCCAACGCTTTCATAAAATTCACTGAGTTGTTTGTTGACAAACTCAGTTCCATTGTCTGTTTGGATTATTCTGACTGTTTTGTTAAGTCGAACCTGCAGCTGTTTGATGAGTTTGATGATGATATCAGGAGTTTCATCCTTTGTCCTTAAGAACTTGACCCAGGTGAATCTAGAGTAATCATCAACCACAACTAACACATATTTCTTCCCAAAGATATTCTGCACCCTCATTGGTCCACATAAATCCATATGAATCATATGAAGAGCTTCTGTGACAGAGTTAGTAGATTTGGTTTTATGGGCATACTTCTTGCTTTTTCCCAATTGACATGCTGAACAAAGATGATCCTTTTCATACATTAGTCGAGCTAAACTGTCACAATTCTCATTTTCCGGTCATTTCTCATACTCCATATTCATCATTTCATAACGGTTCATTCATGATTTTTGCATTTCACATTAAACGCGTAAATTTTATATTAAATAAACGTTATCGCGTGAGTTATTATTTTGAACATTTAATCCGTTATTTTCAAAAATGATCCCGACATATTTTTATACTTATGTTTAGTTTATAAAACTATATTTTGAGTTTACCTAGTGTTTTAAATTTATTTTGTATATAAATCGTTAAATTTATATTATTACGACGCTTTTCTTAAAAACTACACGATAATTACTATATCACTCAAATTGTTGCAAGAAATGTATTTTTACAATTTTTATGACTACAATATATTACTTTGATCCATTAAAATTTATTTTTAAGACAACACTACCCTAAACACAAAAATGTATATACAAGTTACTACTTATCTTAATTTACATATTTTTCTTATACATTTTACTTACACCTTTATTTCATACAATATAAAAGAAAAAAAAAATATGTATTTTGAGATACATCCCCCCCAAAACCGGTCATGAGGGGGGGGTACCTCATTAATTGGGTTAGTAGCATTGTTTCTTACATGTATACATTTATACTCAACCTTCATTCACACACTTCATTCATTTCACCAATAATTCAAGATCCATCAAAAACTTTCTCCTCTCCTTTTCCTTCTCTCTAAACCGGCCAACACAAAGGATAGCAAGGGATCATCAATTTTTTCCAAGCTCAAGTTAAAAACAATCTAGTTATACTCTTATTAAAGGTTTTGAAATAAAAACCTAGAGTGTTTAGGCTAACCTTGTTCTTTGCACCTCATCATAGTAACTTGTAAGCATATCATTTCATTTTACCTCTTTTACTTTCATTTCATATTTATCTTTTCATTTTTGGTGCAAGCATGCAAGACTTATTGTTGTTTATACCATTTTTACATTGATTTTTAGAGTTTGATATATATAAGGTCATCCTATAATTATCCCCTTGGTATATGTTGGTCTTGATGATGTCTAGGAACCCATGACACCCTAAGAAGGTGTATGGTAGGATTAGATTAGCTTTGGAGTTGATTTGAAGGGATTGGAATATGTTTAGTACGAGAAAAACTATTTTCGACAAGTTATAAAATGTGTTCTGTCTTTGTTTTGATTTTCTGGAAAATCCGACAGTAGGCACGAATTTTTGGACTTGATATTTAGAAAATATACTTTAAAACGAATCCGTGGCCGCTTGAACGGATTAAAACGGAGTTATAACGAAGAAGTTATGAATTTTTCAAGTTTAACGACGAAATATATATTTTTCTGAAATTTCAGCAACCTATTATTGTTTTATTCGAGTAAAAAACGAGTCCTAAGCTTTACAAATTATTTCGGCTTATCAAAAATATATTAGTATACTTTGATACGAAGCTAAGGACGTATTATACGTAGAAAACGGATTTGAAACGACTAAGATATGCACGTTTTCATAAAATTGCCGTAACTATTATTTTCAGAAAAACTATATTATTTTTACGAGTCAAGTGTTACGGTAACTAAAACGACCATGTTGAAGGCTGTTTTTAACTATGATGTGGAACTTTTTGTAACGAGATGTCTTCTAATAAAGTCGAGATCACCAAGCATATTTTTCAAAACGACCAACCGTTTGTATAGCGGAATTGTAATAAATTATCTACGGATGCTTAAAATTGGCCGAAACTCATTTTTTTTAAACAACATTTTGGACAAAATCACCATCTTTAACCTTTATTACCTTTATGTTCGAGACCTTTATGTCGAAAACTCCTGAACTGAAACTTCTAGATTTTGATACAAGCTTTCCAAAACCGTCGAGTTCGTTTCCTAACGTTCGACGTACACCATTTTACGACTAGTTTTTCAAAGCCATTTTTGTCACCTTCATGAAATTTCCGACGACATTATTTTACGACGAAAAGTTGAAATTTCACAATAAATCATTACAAAACCATTGTAGGATGACATTTTGACGTAAATACTTGTAAAGTAATTTAAGAATGGTCAAGACGTCAAAGGAGTATTTTTCGACGAAGAGTATTATTTTCAAAACTCACAAATGGTATAAATAGCATACGAAATGCATGCATAACATTACATCATAATTCATTGAGTATCATATCATTCATTTTAGGTCGCGGATAGTTTCCGAGCCTCATTTTCTTGCACTTCATTTTGTTAGCATATCAATCACATCAGGTGAGTTCGTAGCCCCACTTTCTATTACGTATTTGTCTTACAAACTCTTTGGGGGAGATACATGCTCAACTACTTACTTTCACTATCACAAATATTCTAAACTTTGACATATTACTGTGAGTTTCATAGCCCTACTTTTATACATTTTCAATTACTTTTGGGGGAGATACATGCTCAAACTATTTTCATTTACTTTCACAAGTACTCTAAACTTTTACATACTACTGTGAGTTCATACCCCGCTTCTACTCATTTAAATTCCTATAAACTATTTGGGGCGAGATATATGCTTATTTATCCAAACATTTAAACTCTTTTGCCAAACAACATTACTTATACTTTACACTTGATTGCGTTATACACTTGATTGGGTTATACTTGATTTCATATGCATATTTGTAACAAACATACAAGAATTAGTGGCTCCAAATTAAGTTGTTGGAAGGCTATTAATTTACAACATACACGAATTAGTGGCTCCAAATTAAGTTGTTGGAAGGCTATTAATTTACAAACATCCCAGCATTTATATGTTGGAAGGCCATTTTTATGGATACAGCCCAACGTGAGCGTTGGAGGAACATCCCAACACGTGTGTTGGAAGACCCTTGTGGTGACATTTATACTTTTAACTACTATGATATATACATACAAGATTGACATACTATTTTTAGCAGTGGGTTGTAAACACACAGGTTGCAAGTTTTGTATGGGCGGGACTTGGAACTAAGTGGATTTACGATGCCTTTGCTTTGTGAACTATTCTATATGACCAAAAACTTAGACTTTGCTGCATGAACGTTCTTTAAAGGCTTTACTTGTTAATCAAACTCTATGAACTTACCAACCTTTGTGTTGACACTTTTTAGCATGTTTTATCTCAGGTATCTAAGGCATTCACATCATGGCATGCATATGGACACATCATAGAGTCGTGGTGACGACGCGTCTCACATGGGATTTATACACTTTAAAAACATCGTTTGGCTTGTATCAAACCTATTTCCGCATACATTGATTTTCATTTGGGACCTACATTTTGTAAACTCTGATTATTCTAATTAATCAAACGATGTATTTTTCAAACGACACTTTAGGTCGTTCGATATAACTGTAACTTTGATGCTATGACAGTCATCCCCAAGGTATTCCATTCCGCTGCAAAACACGTAATTTGGGGGTGTGACAGATTGGTATCAGAGCATCGGTTATAGAGAACTAGGTTGCATCATTGACCCTAGACTATAACCACATCATCATAGCATCTCATCATATCATTATAAGTGCACATTCTTTATACATGCGGACTTATGACTCAACACCAAACATCATATGAGTCGATTAGTTCAAGCATTGCATAGTTACTCCTAAATTATACATAGCCTGATCACCTATGTCTAATTCAGGAAGAATCATGCAATGAAGGGAGTAGTAGTCTCATATGTGTAAGCAATTCCGTAATCAAGCCAAATTTTCAAAAGATTTTCTTCAAACCACTTGTTTCCAGTTTGATCCGAGTGACAGTTCTTGTTTGATGAGTTGCAAAGATCGAGCTAGAAACAAGTCGTTACCTAAACCGATTTAGCCTAATCGTATGACAGTTCTTGTTTGATGAGTTGTGGGATTAAGCAAAAATCGGTTACCAAAAAGTCTTTTAAAAATTTTGCTTGGGAATGGGAAAGCTTGTCTCATCGAGCCTAATCATAAGAAAGCATGTATTTAGGATGGGAATTGCTCACGATAGCACAGGAACGTATCTTGTGGGACGAGTAACTCATATGCATGAGCATTGACATAATCATATAGACCATACACAAGCATAAACTTTTAGAACCCTTGTCGAGGTTCGAATCATAGTATCATCGATTGAATCACGAGGACGTGATTCCTCTGACATGGGAAGAATGTCACAATTCTCATTTTCCGGTCATTTCTCATACTCCCTATTCATCATTTCATAACGGTTCATTCATGATTTTTGCATTTCACATTAAACGCGTAAATTTTATATTAAATAAACGTTATCGCGTGAGTTATTATTTTGAACATTTAATCCGTTATTTTCAAAAATGATCCCGACATATTTTTATACTTATGTTTAGTTTATAAAACTATATTTTGAGTTTACCTAGTGTTTTAAATTTATTTTGTATATAAATCGTTAAATTTATATTATTACGACGCTTTTCTTAAAAACTACACGATAATTACTATATCACTCAAATTGTTGCAAGAAATGTATTTTTACAATTTTTATGACTACAATATATTACTTTGATCCATTAAAATTTATTTTTAAGACAACACTACCCTAAACACAAAAATGTATATACAAGTTACTACTTATCTTAATTTACATATTTTTCTTATACATTTTACTTACACCTTTATTTCATACTATATAAAAGAAAAAAAAATATATGTATTTTGAGATACATCCCCCCCCCCCAAAACCGGTCATGAGGGGGGGTACCTCATTAATTGGGTTAGTAGCATTGTTTCTTACATGTATACATTTATACTCAACCTTCATTCACACACTTCATTCATTTCACCAATAATTCAAGATCCATCAAAAACTTTCTCCTCTCCTTTTCCTTCTCTCTAAACCGGCCAACACAAAGGATAGCAAGGGATCATCAATTTTTTTCAAGCTCAAGTTAAAAACAATATAGTTATACTCTTATTAAAGGTTTTGAAATAAAAACCTAGAGTGTTTAAGTTAAACCTTGGTTCTTTGCACCTCATCATAGTAACTTGTAAGCATATCATTTCATTTTACCTCTTTTACTTTCATTTCATATTTATCTTTTCATTTTTGGTGCAAGCATGCAAGACTTATTGTTGTTTATACCATTTTTACATTGATTTTTAGAGTTTGATATATATAAGGTCATCCTATAATTATCCCCTTGGTATATGTTGGTCTTGATGATGTCTAGGAACCCATGACACCCTAAGAAGGTGTATGGTAGGATTAGATTAGCTTTGGAGTTGATTTGAAGGGATTGGAATAGGTTTAGTACGAGAAAAACTATTTTCGACAAGTTATAAAATGTGTTCTGTCCTTGTTTTGATTTTCTGGAAAATCCGACAGTAGGCACGAATTTTTGGCCTTGATATTTAGAAAATATACTTTAAAACGAATCCGTGGCCGCTTGAACGGATTAAAACGGAGTTATAACGAAGAAGTTATGAATTTTTCAAGTTTAACGACGAAATATATATTTTTCTGAAATTTCAGCAACCTATTATTGTTTTATTCGAGTCAAAAACGAGTCCTAAGCTTTACAAATTATTTCGGCTTATCAAAAATATATTAGTATACTTTGATACGAAGCTAAGGACGTATTATACGTAGAAAACGGATTTGAAACGACTAAGATATGCACGTTTTCATAAAATTGCCGTAACTATTATTTTTAGAAAAACTATATTATTTTTACGAGTCAAGTGTTACGGTAACTAAAACGACCATGTTGAAGGCTGTTTTTAACTATGATGTGGAACTTTTTGTAACGAGATGTCTTCTAATAAAGTCGAGATCACCAAGCATATTTTTCAAAACGACCAACCGTTTGTATAGCGGAATTGTAATAAATTATCTACGGATGCTTAAAATTGGCCGAAACTCATTTTTTTAAACAACATTTTGGACAAAATCACCATCTTTAACCTTTATTACCTTTATGTTCGAGACCTTTATGTCGAAAACTCCTGAACTGAAACTTCTAGATTTTGATACAAGCTTTCCAAAACCGTCGAGTTCGTTTCCTAACGTTCGACGTACACCATTTTACGACTAGTTTTTCAAAGCCATTTTTGTCACCTTCATGAAATTTCCGACGACATTATTTTACGACGAAAAGTTGAAATTTCACAATAAATCATTACAAAACCATTGTAGGATGACATTTTGACGTAAATACTTGTAAAGTAATTTAAGAATGGTCAAGACGTCAAAGGAGTATTTTTTTCGACGAAGAGTATTATTTTCAAAACTCGCAAATGGTATAAATAGCATACGAAATGCATGCATAACATTACATCATAACTCATTGAGTATCATATCATTCATTTTAGGTCGCGGATAGTTTCCGAGCCTCATTTTCTTGCACTTCATTTTGTTAGCATATCAATCACATCAGGTGAGTTCGTAGCCCCACTTTCTATTACGTATTTGTCTTACAAACTCTTTGGGGGAGATACATGCTCAACTACTTATTTTCACTATCACAAATATTCTAAACTTTGACATATTACTGTGAGTTTCATAGCCCCTACTTTTATACATTTTCAATTACTTTTGGGGGAGATACATGCTCAAACTATTTTCATTTACTTTCACAAGTACTCTAAACTTTTACATACTACTGTGAGTTCATACCCCGCTTCTACTCATTTAAATTCTTATAAACTATTTGGGGCGAGATATATGCTTATTTATCCAAACATTTAAACTCTTTTTCCAAACAACATTACTTATACTTTACACTTGATTGCGTTATACACTTGATTGGGTTATACTTGATTTCATATGCATATTTGTAACAAACATACAAGAATTAGTGGCTCCAAATTAAGTTGTTGGAAGGCTAATAATTTACAACATACACGAATTAGTGGCTCCAAATTAAGTTGTTGGAAGGCTATTAATTTACAAACATCCCAGCATTTATATGTTGGAAGGCCATTTTTATGGATACAGCCCAACGTGAGCGTTGGAGGAACATCCCAACACGTGTGTTGGAAGACCCTTGTGGTGACATTTATACTTTTAACTACTATGATATATACATACAAGATTGACATACTATTTTTAGCAGTGGGTTGTAAACACACAGGTTGCAAGTTTTGTATGGGCGGGACTTGGAACTGAGTGGATTTACGATGCCTTTGCTTTGTGAACTATTCTATATGACCAAAAACTTAGACTTTGCTGCATGAACGTTCTTTAAAGGCTTTACTTGTTAATCAAACTCTATGAACTCACCAACCTTTGTGTTGACACTTTTTAGCATGTTTTATCTCAGGTATCTAAGGCATTCACATCATGGCATGCATATGGACACATCATAGAGTCGTGGTGACGACGCGTCTCACATGGGATTTATACACTTTAAAAACATCGTTTGGCTTGTATCAAACCTATTTCCGCATACATTGATTTTCATTTGGGACCTACATTTTGTAAACTCTGATTATTCTAATTAATCAAACGATGTATTTTTCAAACGACACTTTAGGTCGTTCGATATAACTGTAACTTTGATGCTATGACAGTCCTCCCCAAGTTATTCCATTCCGCTGCAAAACACGTAATTTGGGGGTGTGACATAAACCTACGACTAAGTCCTTTCTGGAAAGATCATTGATGGTGCCGAAGTTCAAGTGATTGAGACGACGATGCCATAAACATGACTTTGTTTTCGAAGCCTTTGACAACAAGCAGATTGGAGAAGACTTCATCATATCATCGATAGAGATGGTGTAAAGATTTGAACCACGAGTTCCTCTTAAAAGTTCCTTACCATCAAGTTCTCTAACAAAACAAGTATGTTTTCTGAAGGCTACTTCTAGATCAGAATCACAGAATTGACCGACAGAGAACAGATTATGACCAAGACCTTCCACATAGTATACTCTAGAGATAATACTATCACCAAAAACATAATCACCATAACCCATAATTGCACCAAAATGATCATTACCGAATCTGACTGTCCCGATGAATTTGCTCACGAAGTTCATGAGCCGTGACCGGTCTCCAGTCATATGCTTGGAACAGCCTGAGTCCAGGTACCACATAACGATTTGAACGATCTGCAGTTGAACACAGACAAGAATGGATAACTGGATAATTGGGATCCCCATGCAAGAATGGGTTCCACTTGGTTAGTAACAGTAATTCGAACACCCACATCAGAAATAGAAACATCCATATCAGAAGTAGAAGCAATGGAATCATTGGGAATAGATGCAATGCTGGTGTCTGTATTTGACCTATTCAAAGTATGTTCACTTCTTAAGGGAATAGTTCTACCAGTAGGCATCCATTTTCTAGAGGGCATAATCTTAGCAGTTTGAGAGCAAAACTAATTATTCTTATGGCCAAAAGGTATCCAATAATAACCTATCTTTATAAATGTTCTTCCTGTGGTTTCCACGTTTTCTAACAATCTTTTGTTTTTGCCTTTCTGCCTTCTTTGCACGATTATTAGCGTAAACAATTTTAACTGGGCATTTGACAGCATTAGACAAAGCATTCACACCACATTCATGATTAGTAACAGAATTCAAGCAGACATCATTACAAGGTTTGCAAATAGTATCAGAATTCGAATTAATTACAGTACGCCTAAGGCTAATACTAGAATCAACATGATTCGTTTTATTCAACTCAAGCTTAAAGTTCCTAGATTGGTCTTCTACTCTCTTCCAATGCACAATTTTAGCTTGCAAGGTCCTATCATTCCTTGTATTGTCTTGAGACTTTGACCTGCTCGCTTTAATGTCACTGATTACTCCTGTAGAGGGAATGGGAACATTAGTTGGTTGATCTAATTTTTGCATTCCTGAACTTGATGTGCAAGGATCTGACCTACTAGAAGGCACATTATTGTTTACTTTCTTAAGACTGTGATTTGAGCTATTTGCAGGCACACTAAAGTTCACTTTCTTAGCAATAACATATCTGGAATCTAAACTACTTGAAGGCACATTAGTGTTTACTTTCTTATGACTGGGCATAGAACGGATTTCCTGCTTGGCACAAGGCATAGAACAAGGCTTCACAGATTTGCCTTTTTCACCTAAGGATTTTGAACATGTTGCAATTACACATTCAAGCAGCTCTTGAGATTGTTTGGCCTGGAGGCAAGCAAACCTAATTTCACTATCAAGAGGTTTGTTAATGAAATCCTCTTCGACAATCTCACGGAGACATTCTAGACTATCCTTAAGGTGAGCACAGTAGTCATGAAAAGCATGTTCATTATTCCTAAGATGAGGAGGAATATATTTAACTGTCACAGTGTATTTGCAATCTAAGGGTGACTTTGAGACAACATTCTTATTGAAAACAAGTGGTAGTTTCCCATTTCCCTGACTTCTCAGATTCTCAATTTCCTTTTGTAAAGACGTTACTTTTTCATTGTTTTGGTCACGGGTGACTTTTGTTGAATCATATAACTCTTTAAAATGTCTTTTAACTTTTTCATTTTCTTCTAGAAAACTCTCGTTTTCCTTTTGTAAGGCATTAACTAAGTTTTGAAGATGAAAAGTTTGAGAATTCTGAGAATCTAAAGGAGGAGGCATTTGGGAGCCTGTCATATGGTTCTTTTGACCCTTTAATTGAGAGATTTGGGCTTTCAACTTTCTGATCGTGTTGTAATGAGCTTGAATCTGTTCATCACGTTTGTTAATTTGAAAAACTGCATCAAACTCTGGAGCATCTGAGGATGTCTTGATATTTGAAGTTTTGACATTTTCTTTAAGATGTTGATATTTTAATTGTAAATTAAAATGCTCAGCCTCTAGTTTAGACAAATGTTTAACCAAATTGTCATGATCATCCAGTTCAATTTTCTCATATAGTTTGGAATTAGTTTTTTCAAGCTCAATGACTCGATCATGGGAGACTTTCAGGCCAACAGATAATTCATGAAATTGGGAAGCATTAATAGAACAATTTGTAGCAGTGAAAAACACATCTTGAGCAACACATTCAGATATCATATTCTCATTCAGTGTATGCAAGTTCTTCCTTTCAATCTCATTATATTTTAGTGCTCTCATAGTCACACTTAACTTGTCATTGCAGCGGAAAATTCTTTGACGTCCATAGCATCACAATCACAGTTTATATTGAACGACCTAAAGTGTCGTTTTAGAAGTTTAAAGAAAGGCATGACCTCAGCTAAATAACATTCTTTCATTTGCTCAAAACCCCTTTCTCCTTCTATACCAGCTGGTGTGATCCTTTTCTAGCAAGTTTTCTCAAAATCAACAAATAGTTGAAATATAACATATTGGCTAATTAAGGTCTTGCTTTTAGTGGCAATTGTTCTAGGAACAAGATGCATTGGTGTATTGGGAGGATACACACAGCTTTAGGCATTTTCCCAAGGGAGGGTTTGTTTCAACAATATTTTCTGCTTTCTGCTTATCTAAGTCCATTTTCCTGAACACTTGTTCGGGAGTCAACAATGTTTGAGGCTTAAACATGTTCAAGGAGATCCAATTTCCTTTTGTAGTCATGGGGAGTGATAATTACTTCCTTCTCTTTGCATTTAGGATCATTTAGTTTTTTATTCATTTTCTCCCTAGTGATTTCATCTAATTTCTTATCTTCCTCTGTGCACTCAAAGCAACTAGGTTTTTGTCTAGGTTTAAGAATCTCATTGCCATCATAGATCACTTTTGAGTGCTTTTGCTATCTTCCGCACTCGTGGTTGGGTTTATCTATAATTGGAACACTATGCTTATCGCTTAGAACTCTATGCTTAGTGATCATGTGAGCCCTAATGGTGTTCCCTTGTTTGTACAACTTGTTTTCAAGTTTGTTTTTCAAAGTTTTCAGATTAGAAAAGTCTTTCAAGAGTTTTGATTCCTTTGCATTAAATTCTTGCTTAAGCATTTTCACATTTTCTTGAAGTTCTTGTTTTTGTTTAGCAGTTTTAGAAAGCTTTTCTTGCAAGGAATTTAACTCTTGTTTTAATACTTCTTCTCTAAAATTACTTTTTCTAATGATTGTACGAACTTGGTCATCCATTTCCTCGCCACGAGTGGTCAACTCAAACTTAGCACGTTGTTCATAAATAGCAACACGCTCTTTATAGGCATTTAGTTCAACTTACAGGATCATCGGGGCACATGCAAGTGTATTCATAAAAAACATAGTCATTGTTGACTGATGCATCACTTGGTAAAACCTCACTTTCACTTTGTTTCACATATTGATCATATGGGACAACATTGATATTACCCATATTTTCAATATTTGATTCAATAGTTTCAGTTGATGGTACTTTTTCATGCATCTTTTGCACATCAGCATCATCGTATAGTTTTAGTACCTGAGATGAGTTTTCTTTGGATGGGCCAGATTGTGGTGAAGAAGAGACCTTGGGAGAAACCATTGGAGAAATGCTAGCCATAAAAATTGTGTGTGTGCGTAGGTCCATCATCCACATCGAGTCGATGCATCACAATCAGCGACTTGAAAGGCATTCTCGATGATTGTGACCTATCTCCCGAGTATCGCCATCCTCATATGCATCATAGGTCTTAGCATTCCCTTCAGCAAGAAACAACAAGCCCTCTTCATCCAAGGTTGCTCCATTGTCCGAGCTTGCACTAGCAAAGATCTTATCCCTAAGTATTCTGCATTTTGTGGACGTTTTGGAGATGTGCGCTTCTACCAATGTGTCCCTCTCCTCCACAGTTGTAACATTTATCATATTAACTTGTCCTTGATTACCATTTCTTCCCTATTCTCGATTTGCCACATATTCTCTACCTACTCCACCTCTTCCTTGTTCATACTGCCTTTTTGAACTGGTTGCACCATGACATCCTTCCCATCTCTGACTAAAGCATGATTAAGATTGAAGCGTTAGATTTCATTGCCGGTGTGAAGACTTGGTTTGTGGGAGAAATTCAAGTTTTGCTTAACCATAAGAGCTAGTTGAGTAATGAAGTGTCCCACGGCGCATCCTCATAAGCTTGTTTGAATCTTGGATCAAGAATGAGTTTGTGATTGCCATCACCAATGGGTATAACTTGAGATGCTTTGGTGGTAATTCCAATGTTTGAGTAAGGCAAGAGTATCATTTGATGAGCTTGTCTCTCATGGTTTGTTTTGAATTGTTCAAGAACTTTTTTCAAACATGCATGTCTCTCATTCTCAAGGAAGGCATAGAGTTGCTCATAGTTTGTATTCTTCCATCCTTTAGTGAGCTTCACAGAAGTGACAAACTTGTGCCATTCGGGATTCATGTTGTTCACAAATTTTGAGTTCAACAGAATGTTAGGCATAGTCATTCTGATGTTCCTCATGTCATTCACTAACTTATGGAATCTCACATAGTACTCATAGACACTCTCATCTGGTTTCATCTTGAAGTGCTCAAATTAATCATAGAGTTGAGATTCTCTGTCTTCCATAGTTAATTCGAACTGAGAGAAGCATCTAAACATTATCCCATACAGCCTTTGCTTCAGTGTTGTGGTTAATAAGCTTGTATATGTCTTTTGGAAGACCTTGCAATATGATGTTAGAAGCCCTGATATCAAGATCGAATCTCTTATTCCTCTTATCATTGAGCTCATCATACATCTTTGGTCTGCCCATTCAGAAATCAAGTACCATCTTCATTGTATCAATTATGTCTCTAGTAGTCTCAACCCAATATGGTCCTTCATCAATTGATTTGAGAATGTTGACCCCATTTTCCTTTCCAAGACAATACAATCTCATTCTTGAGCCCAAGAATCGAAGTCAGCCTCATCGCATGGGTGGACGAGTATCAGAACCACTGCTTGAACATCCTCTAAATGTGGAGATGATTGTAGAAACATTGGTAGACATGATGATAAATTAAACGGGATTTTATAACTCTATGATTAAACCGAGAAATCGATTCTTTCACGGGATTTTACTAAATCAAGAGAAAACCGTGAAAGAAATCACCAAGTCGCTAGAAAATTTTGCACCAAGTCGCTATCTTCTAATTCGCTATTCCACTAAGTCGCTAAAGTCCCAAGTCGCTAAATAGCAACTCGCTAAGCTCTAGTCGCTAGCTTAAATTTTGGCAAAGAATTCGCCAGATACAAGTCGCTGAGGAATCAAGTCGCTAAATAGCAACTCGCACTTACCAAGTCGCTAAACAACAAGTCGCACCGTAGTGGAGAGTCCACTACTTGTACCGTTAGTCGCTAGGCCTAAGTCGCTAGCTCCAATAATCGCAACTCGCTACAAAATTGTAAAGCAAGTCGCTACTAAGACAAAATCCGTAGGTCAAGTCGCTAGCAAGAAAACTTCACAAACATCACTTTTCAATCCAAAACAACCCAACCAAGATGATTCAAGCTTACCAAATGAAAACCTAAACACTTGTGATGATTCTAAACATAAAATTACAAACAAAATCCAAGCTTTAACACAAGAAATCAACCAAATGATGCACAACCACAAACTTTTTCAAACTCAAAAACCACCTAAAACCACTAGAAATCCAAAGATGTGCAAGATATGATCTAACCATGGCTCTTGATACCAATTGTAGGATATTGGATTTCACATACACATCATATCATAACTCAAAGGCATGATAAAGGTGAAGTTCTAGAGAGAGAAAGTTAGGGTTTAGGGAACTTAGTGAGAGAAAGTGAAAGATATTATTATGAGCTCCAACTCTCTACCATGGGAGGTAGAGAGTATTTATAGTCTTACATAAAACGCCACACAACGGGCTATGGATCAGGCATACAGTGGGTAAAGACCCGTCCGTCCTCCACGGTGTTACATAACTAAATACTACTTAGCTAGAAATAACTACGACTACGAGCTTTCTAACGATAACATATACATGAGGTGACCGACTCTTTAATACCTGGAATTTCTAATTCCTAACAGAGGTTATGTTGGAACCTACCCACTATGTAATCGATGAAAGTATCATTATCAAGTCTTGCCCGCTAAGGCAACAAGTGTCAAACCTGACAACACCTTGCCGAATTGTGTAGAGGCAAGGCCAAGGTTACATGTTTCAATGTGGGAGTAAGGACACCATCTAACCAATGTCCCTAGAATGAAGGTCAACAAATTGAGGGTGCTCATGAGAGAGCATACATGTTAGAAGGAGGAGAAGCTCAAAGAACTTCAACAACGCGGCAGCATGAAGAAGTTTAGTATCTACAGCCTTATTTCCTTATGTACTATGTCGCATCAAGTTCATGTCTCTTATGTACTATGTCGTACATAAAAATCGCTTGATAAACCACTGTTATGAAATATTCTCATCTATCGTACTTTATTTTCTTTTCTGACTTGTTATCACTTACGTACCTTTTACTCTTTTACCTTAACTGCCATTTTAACGACATGGTTTCAATTTCTTTAAACATTGAGAGTTATAACAACTAAACCGAACGTCACATTATCATTCCTTAAGTATACATAGCCTAGCTAACTATGTCTAATTCTGGAGGGATCATGTTACGGTGAGCAAATTTATAAATCTTAGTGCAAGCAAGATTTTCACATATTCCAAAAAGTCAAAGTGATACTCATGGGAGATTCTTCCAATATTTTCTCTACCGCGATGTTTATATACTCTTAATCATCGATAACCGTAACGACACTTCCTCATGTCTTCTCTCCTCGTTAATCATCACAAATTCAAAAATTCGATAGACCAACATGAACTGAATTCAGGGACTGAATTTCTTTTTGGGTGGGCGAATGTGACAACTCGTAACTTCAGGTCATTTTACAAACTTTAAAAATTTTACTATTCATTTCGGGAATTTACTATTCATCAGTTACTATTCCTCATTTTACTATTCATCGTTTTTGAAGTCGATTTGATATTCTGAGACCGTATTTCAAAATTTTACTATTCACAAAACACTATTCATTCCCAGAGAAAATTACTATTCATGCTTCACTATTCATCATTTATGGTAAACTAGGTTTACGAGTATCAAATTCGTGTAACCTTAAGGGTTTAGCTGCGAATTAATGAAAAATCATTGAGGATATTTCATATAGACTAGATTTAGTCTACATATCATTAGTCACATCATCGTCATATTAGTTCATGCATGGATTTGCATTTTTCATTAAATGTATAATTTCCTATTAAATAAACGCTACCGCGTAATCATTTATTTTGAACATTTGATCCGACACTTCCAAAAATTATTCGGATATATTTTTATACTCATTTTAATACTATAAAAAATTATAATATTAGTTTACCGGTGTTTAAATTTATTTTGTATATAAATTCTTATATATATATATATATTTACGACGGTTTTCGTAAATACTACTCGATAATTATTATTTCACTCAATTCTTGTAAGAAATGTATTTTTATAATTTTTATGACTTCGATATATTTTATTTTGTTCCTTTAAAATTTATTTCTAGCTAACGCTACCCTAAATACTTAATTATACATACAAATTACCTATTATATTTACACATTTATACACTTTGTCATCCAAACTACACTACCCTTTCTTTTTTTTTACTTGGTCGACCAAACTTGATGACACACCAAGTTTACATAAAAATATCTACACTAGCTTTACACATATACATAATTAGGCATAACACTTGTATATTTTTCTTATAATATATTAAGTTACACATACATGCATTCATAGTAAGGTGTAAAAGATAAAAACTTCTCCATTTTCCTCTCTAGTGGCCGGCCAAGGAAGAAAACCAAGAAGGAAGGAAATTTTTTTCAAGAACAAGTGAAATTACAAACTCTAGTATACTCTCTTTAAGGGTTTTGCGATAAAAACCTAGAGTATTTAGGAAAACCTTGTTACGTAAACCTCATCACTATACTAGTAAGCATTTCATGATCATTTTTACTCTTTCATGATATTCATGAGTTATTTTTATCATTCTAGTAGAAATCATGCAAGTTTCATGTGTATCTCTATATCACTTTTAATGTTTTTATTACTTATAATTAGTATATACTATCCTATAATTAATCCCTTGAAACATATCATTTTTGATGATTTTTAGGAACCCATGACACCCTAAGAAGGTGTATGGTAGGTTTAGAATAGATTTGGTGTTGATTTGAAGTGATTGAAACAAGTATTACGCAAGAAAAACCATTATCGACAACTAAAAAATAGGGTCTGATCATTTTTGTGAATCCTGGAAAATTCGACAGGATATAAAATATTTTGGGCTAGATATTCAGAAAATATACTTTAAAACGAAACCGTGGTCGCTTAAACGGGTTAAAACGGATTTATAACGAAGAAGTTATGCTATTTTCAAGTTTAACGACGAAAACTATATTTTTCGGAAAAATCAAAGACATCTGTCAGTTTTTCAGGTCAAAAGCGAGTCTTAGCGTTATCTAAATGAGTCGATTTATGAAAAATATATTAGTATACTTTAACACGAAGCTAAGGACATAAAACGTAGAAAACGGACTTATAACGATTAAATTACAGGTGTTTAAATAAGGTTGACGTAACCATTTTCACAAGTATAACACATATATATTTCCTATTAGCAAAAACTAGTTGTCGCTAGTGACCATGTTGAGAGTCGTTTTTAACATCGATAGAATACTTTTTAGAAAACGATGTCTTCTAGTAAAATTAAGTTCACCTAGCCTATTTTCCAAAATGTCCAACCGTTCGTCAAGCGAGGGTTGTAACGAATAAAAATCGGTCACCTCAAACTTTGCCGAAATCCACTCTTAAACAATATTTTTGGTACAAGTACCCTACTTTACCTATGTTTTTCTCCATGATTAAGACCTCCATGATAAAAATTTAAAAGCTAAGACTTTGAGATATGCTACAAGCTTTCCAAAACCGTTGAGTTTGTTTCCTAACACTCGATTATCACTATTTTACGACTATCTTTTCGAGGCCATTTAGTCACTTTCATGAATTGTCAAATCATATTGTTTTACGACGAAAAGCTATAATTTCTTAATAAATCACTAAATGATTATCGTAGGATATCATTTCAACGTAAATACTTATAAAGTATTTTATAACATGACGAGATTTCATAAACATATATTTCGACGATAAACTTCATTTTCAAAAATATGCAAGTGGTATGGATATCAAATGAGATTGCATGTACGACATTGTTTCATGTCTTACATTAGAACATATCATTCATACTAGGTTGCAGTTAGAGATTGCACCTCATTTCAGTGTATCCACTTTTGTCATCATAATCATTGCATCAGGTGAGTTTCATAGCCCCATTTTCAATTGTTTTTATACTACTTTTGGGGGAGATAAATGCTCAACACCTTTTATGACATTCATGTCTATTTGCAAACTATGTGTTTATCTGAATCAACGAATGTTTAGTCATACGAAATACACGGTATTGCAAGCATGATTAGAGTTTCTATATCATAAATCATTGAGTTGACTGACTTGGTATGATCACGATCTAATGGTCTTGGTATAATCATTGAACTAGCGGTCTTGGTATAATCGTTGAACTAGCGGACTTGGTATAATCATGTACTAGCGGACTTGGTATAATCATGTACTAGCGGACTTGGTATAATCATGAACTAATGGTCGTGGAACTATTTGAAACAACACTCATATGTGTTATATCAATTGAATATTGATACATTAAGTAATGTACTATTATGTGAATTCATTTGACATCCTGCGCTTGAACATAAACTATACATATTTTGGCAATGGGTTGTAAACACACAAGTTGCAAGTTTTGTATGGGCAGAACTTGGATATGAGTGGATTTGCAATGCCTTTGCCGCATGAACATTCTTTCAAGGTTTTTCATGACAACACCAACTCTATGAACTAACTCAACCTTTGTGTTGACACTTTTAAGCATGTTTTATCTAAGGTATCTAAGGCATACACTTCATGGAATGCATGTGGACTTATCATAGAGTCGCGGTGACGACGAGTCTCACAAGGGATTTATGCACATTAAAAACATCTTTTGGCTTGTAACAAACTTATTTCCGCACATGATGATTTTCATTTGGGACCTATACTTTGTAAACTCTGATTATTTTACTAAATCAAACGATGTATTTTCCAAACGACACTTTAGGTCATTCAGTATAACTGTAACTGTGATGCTATGGTAGTCACCCCTAGGTATTCCATTCCGTTGAAAAAACAGGTAATTTGGGGGTGTGACACCCTCAAAATGTGCGTAGGTTGTTTGAAATCATTTAACACATAGAGGCAGGAGTTCTTCAAAGTACTTCCAGGATCACAATATGCCATAGAGAAAACCTTTAAAACTCAATCAAGGTACTTATGATAAAACATTGAAACCTTTGTACCTTGATAGTTTATTTTCTTTTGTGCATCAAATAATGAAAACGTTTAGCACATATGGGAGAGCAGCCTGCACAATTGAATCAATTGATCACCTTTTATCAGATTTCATAATTAAATCACAAATTCTCCCCCGATCAAAAATATCAAACCCTTTGAGATTTTGGATCCCAAGTGATTTAATAAGGTTTAGAAAACATGGGAGAATATGTGCCTGGTTTAAATACTCATCTAGTTTTTGGTTAAGTGCTCCCCCTCAACATGTGTATCATATATTGAAATCGTTTGGCACATGGAGGCAGGAGTGACTTTAAAGGACTAAAACAGATTTGAGATTTAAATCACGGTCTCTCCCCCAATCAAAAATTTCAAACCAATTGAGATTTTGGATCCCAATTGATTTAAATCATTTAAAAAAGTTTGGGGAAAGACGTGGCTTGATTTAATTTTGAAATAGACAGATAAGGACCAACTATAGACATTAAAGATTGTTAGTGTCAGGTATGATAGTTTTTAAGAGATCTTTAACTAAAATAAAACAATTTCACAATCAAACAAGAACAGAAAAAAATTTCATTTTGAAAGATCTTTGGGTTTTAAAGAAAATCATACCATGACATAACATTAAATCTTTAGATCACTACTTATTATTGTACAAACGGACCTTTTATGAAGAAGTATCGATTGAAAATATTTTATTTTAAATCACTCTCCCCCTCAATCGATGACCGGAGTCGATGATTAAGTGACTTATTTTCAAAACAATTTAATTAAATTTATTTTTTCAAAATTGTTTAAAAATGGTATCCTGCACAAAGATACGTTAGGTGGTTGAGAAGCTTCTGTTGTTGTTGTAGGGCAGGAAGAAAACTGTCTGCAGATGCTGTGAGACCTCTGACGTTGCATTTTTCATGCCAACTCTTCATAGAGATCCAATTAAGCACCGTTTCTTCATTTGATGATGAAGAAAACCATCTGCCGATGCAGTGAGACCTCTTACATTGCATTTTTTCATGCCAACTCTCCATAGAAGTCAATTTAAGCTCCGTTTCTTCATTTGTCAACCCAAGAGATAGTTACCCTTTCCATTCGGCATCCAATCATCTTCAATTGTGGGATCCGGATCGGGAACATTCTTATATACCAATATACCTGCATACATTAGTGGACACAAAGAGATATATGGTGGTCAACATCACCCAAATAGCAATCGACTAATTAAAGTCAATCCAACATATCAATCAGTTCATATAAGGTATGGGATTAATGTGTTCATCAAACTCTAATCATCTAATCCTAACAATCATATGCTAGGCACCTAGCCCTTCAACGTAGGTTAACATCATTTTTCAGTTAAGCATATAGGATAATTAGATAAGCTCGTTTAGATGATATAAATTTGAAAAACATTCTCCCCCTCAATCAATGACTCATTTTCTAAAAAATTTAAAAGCGCTGAAGTCATTGATTGAGTTTGAAAATTTTATAAAAACTCTGAATCTGATTGTTTTTAAAGCAACTCATTTACCACCATTTTGTTAAAACAAATATTTTTCTGAAGAATTTTGAAGGAAAAATATTTGATTAGGAACAGCAGTCCTTCGACAAACTTTCCTTATTTTGTTTTAGGATAAGTGCAAGAAATATTTGAAAATTGGTTTATCGTGGAACTTTCCTTTCTTGAAGAGCGGGTTGCTATCAGAAATAATAGCAAGCCATAGTTTTAAGCACGGGTCACAGTCTGAAATAACTGCAAGCCATTTTTTGAAGCGCGGGTTACAGTCTGAAGTAACTGTAAGCCATTTTTTTGAAGAACATGTTACAGACTGAAATAATTGTAAGCCATATTTTTACAAATGTTATGAGAAAGAATATTTACACCTCCTGCTTGAACTTCATCTATAGTCCCGTGCCATTATTGAATGACATTTCTAAGACCGCAGATGTTATCGATACCAGAAGACACGTCTTGGGAGAACATATTTTTTGTCTTTTTCAAATTTTCTAATTTTTATAGGTTTTTGTTGATTTTATATTTTTCTATTTTCTTTTTGTTGGTTTTATATTTTTGTATTTGGTTTTTGATAAATATTTACAAAGATAGAGTAGATGATATAATTTAAGAAGATGATGATACGAGTACCGAGATACGGATATCGAACAGCACGTCATAGAAGATAGAATTCGTCATCTCTTAAACTTCCACCACCAAAGCTTCCGAGGCTCTAGAATAGAAGAGAGAACCCAAGCCTTTGAGAAAGAGAGACTTTGACAGCTTCCCCCCAAACCAAAAATCCATTAGATGAGCCGATTCGAAGCTCTATTTCAAGCTTGCCTTAGCCAGGTGCACTAAGAAGCACACCATTATCATAAATCCCGCTGCTCCTTTTAAGAACGAAAATCGAGATTCTTCGTTCGGGGTTATATCATCAACAAGAACAACAACGTATCATCCCACTCTTGAAATTTCTTCTCATATTTCTTTACCACTAAAGTCTGAAGCAATGCATCCCCAACGAGTTGTCAAGAGACCACTTCCCCCAAGTAGATGAATTGATGCAGTCAGTCTCTTAGACTAGAGCTCACAAACCCGAATACACATACCCGAAGACAAAGAAACTTATACCATCGAAGTAGTAGATTAAGTCCAATAGCCAAAGAATAACCCGATGTATACTTTTCTCTCCCCCTGAAGAAAGTGATTATATCTCTGAATCACTGATTAAGCACTCAAGTGAAACAGCTGAGCGTCCCCAATGTACACAATCTCTCTCCCCTGATGATTGCGATAGCATCGAAATCATCACACACTTGTGTACCTCTTTTATCACCAGAAACTCTTCCATCTCTTCCCCCACATAGTTGGAATAAGAACACTAAACGCCATGAGTCAAACCTTGAGTTTCTCTGCGGTAATGACATTTGCTTCCCGGGATTTCTTCAATCACTTAGAAGTATTAAGTTCATCAATTTTACTCGCGTTTAGATGCGTGTCTCCTTCCCCCTTGCTGGTTTTGATACTTCAGAATCAGCAAAACATTATAAGCCCAAATACTTGAAATCTGTTTGAGAAGATCGCTTGAAGTCATTGTGAGATTCAACTTGCTGAAGAATAGTGTGAGCAAATCTAATTGGGGATTAAATCAAACATTTCACCCTCACCCAATTAGTGCTCTCCCCTAAACCGACAATCTTTTTGATAAATGCCTTGAATAAGAAGAAGTCTTTAGATCGTTAAATGCAATTCGTCTTTAGTCTTCTAAGATGTAGCAGAAAATGTAGAACCGACTGTAGACTCGACCTTCTTCAAGATTGTCAAGTTGGGGATTAGATAGTTAACATCTTCATTTCACTAAATGCGTTCCAATTACCTTATATGTAGCAAATTTTACTTAACTAAAATCCCTCCAGATCAAACAAGAACATAAATATGTTCATCAAGGAAATCAACCCCGCAACTGGAAGCACTTTGTCATTAATCAACTCAGCCCGTGTGAAGATGTCAACCAACGGCTCTTAGAAGAAACTCCATGTAGAAATGACCCGATAAGAAGAAGCTCGGTTCTTACATGAGTTTGGAGCCGTTTGACCATTTATTCTCTAATATCAATCAACATGCAGTAGTTTCACACTTCTTCTCCCCCTCAAGAATTGCATACAGAGTTGCCATTCTTGATTAAATAAGTGAATATCTTCAACAAATGTTTTCTCTTCACACTTCTCCCCTTCAAAGGTAGCACATGATGTCTCCATCATCATTATGATTGAGCAAGTGGAATAAGAAGACAATCAACAGTAGTTCGGTTCACTTGATGACTGAAGCGCTTGGAAAAAGCATGAAGCATGTTGATGAGAATGGTCATAATAGAGAAGATTTCTCTTCTTCCGAAGATAAAGCGCACTGAAACGTACACTTTTCTTTTCTTTAGAGAACGAGGCATGAACTGTTGTATTCATACGTCATTATCTCTCTCTTTTCCAACTCTTTTGGCAAAACATGTAATCACCCAATTATCATTGAGTAGGCTCTTTGTTGTGATAGCTGATGGAGAAAACCCAATATGATGAATTTGACACTAAAGTAAACTAACCTAAACTCGTGACTTAAACTTGCACATATGTAACAAAGAGAGGTGCCGAGACGTCATCCTCCATGGAATCTCTAAGTAGTCTATACTCTTCATCCAACCAACCAACAAGTATAAGACGTACATCACCTCTTGAAAATCCACAATTGAATGTGACACTGAGCACTACAACGTAACTCCTTAAAGTGATAGTTAAGTTGTGGTGGTAAGAGCCCAATTCCCCCAAGTGGTAAAAGAAAAGGTAAAAGACACCCAACAATAACTAGATTTCCAAGTCTTCGTTTTTGATAATAAGCTCGAACAAGGATCTTGAAGAATCTTCATCCAACCATCCCCGATACCTTCGGATACTAAGTATACTTGCCCGTGATATTTCACTTCAACCTCAAATAAATAATAGTGAATTAACCCCGTTGTCACATGTTCTGGTTAAAAGCTCAACTCTAGCCTCCTTTGACGTTTTAAGTGAACTCTGATAATGGTTTCATCCCGACGATGGTTAAAAGCACATAACCCCGTAAAACCATGTAATAACCAAACTGCCATGAAGAATGTCCAAGCAATCACCCAATTCATGAAGTACACCCTTTTATCCCTTCTTTGAAGTAGAAATCGTAGCACCAACATCAGATAAGATCTCGAAATACACTTTCCTTTCTCTAGGATGGTTCCATCATTACGGGATTTTACAATTCTATGGTTTAAACCGAGAAATAGTTTCTTTCGCAGGATTTTACAAGACCAAGAATAAACTGTAAGATAGATTCGGAAATGCACTTTATTATTACCAGGATGTTTCCATTGTCACGGGATTTTACAAGTCTATGATTTAAACCGAGAAATAGGTTCTTTCGCGGGATTTCACAAAATCAAGACAAAATCGTAAACAATATCAGCTTGAATGTGTTATGACAACTTTGGTTTTAGTGAATATCTGTTTTAGGGGAACATGCAGCGGTTCATCAACGATTCATTATCCAACATCAAAAATATCATCAACCATCCAATAAAAACTTTGGTAAACACATCATTCACGCATTCTGTCGGCAATTGCAGTGACAACACGGTGAAGTAAACCCGATATGCCAAACTTGATCATGAAGTGAAAATCCCCAGATTTGTTACTTAAACTTGTACTAATCCTTATGAAGAAGAAACGGTGTACCCAATGTACAAAACCTCTTGACATATCCTCAACTGTGTGAGACACCGAAGTGATAGCTACGTTGTGGGTTGAGAAAGAATCACAAACTTAACTAAATAGCCAAGTCTTTATCACATCCAATAAATGCCCAAACAAGTCATCTTCACGGAAGGGAGAAAGAAAGAAGACGAAAATAAGTAAACACGCCAGGAAAACGTCACTTCAATTCCAAATAAGAAATACCCCATAGTCAACTTTGTTCAAATATCAATTCAGGCCGAGCCATAACTTTCGTGAAAATGCATAAACCAAAGTACCAAACTTCATCACATCGAATCACATCATCTCATCAACACATCAAATTTCATCAACAGATCTCATTCACAAATATCATACCTTGACATATCTCATCATATATTAATTCTCATTATCACAAGTCTCATCGATAATTCTCTTCATCAAATCTTATCGTCAAGTTTCTTGAATACAATCCAATTGTGAAAAGCCCATTTTTCTTCATCCAAATTCGAACCATCACACAAATTACTCAAACTCGTTCCAACTACAAAAATTAAACCCAATCCATCCCGAATATAACTACTCAATGAGGTTCAACTTATCAATAATTTTATCACAATGGTTTATGAAAAATCATAAATTGATAAAATTCTTTTAAGTGATAATTTATGATACAAGTATTGATATCAACATTGAGGCCCCTCATCCACATTGTTAACTTTTATGATACTAAAGCCAAGAAATTCACGAGATCCAAAAGTATATAGTACCCATTCAGCCCATCTCTGATTAGTGGAGTACTCGGCCCATTACTAAAACACTTCAACCATGTGAGGCCCATGTCTGAATCAGAAAAACGCATACCGTAAAGTTCATGGGTATATAATACCACTAATAAGTATTACTACCCTAATAATACTCACACTAAAAAACCTAATCTCCTCAAAACATCCGCCCCCATCATCATCTGCTACTCTTCTCACTTAAATCACATATCATATACTACAAAAATCTCAATCTCTTAATCACAATAACATATCTGTAAACTCTCCTAAACCCTTTAAATCCGAATATTTCTCAAAGAAATCATCCGCCACTCAGACACAAGTTTCACAAACCACATGGATGGCTATAACCTTGCTTAAACGCCACAGGGATGGCATGGGTGTAGAATATGGCTACGAGATAAAATCACTGATCTTAAGGTAGGTTTTATTAATCCATCTTTTGTTTTTTATTCCATTTCAGTTACGGTGAGATGATGTCTCTTGAACGTTTTTGAATTAATCCTTTAAACAAATCTCAGGAAAGAAAGTAACAAGTGATTTGTTATGATTCTTATCCTACAATATTCGGATAACATGAAGTATGGTATTAAAACATAGATCAATGATGGATATTCTTTTGTGTATAGATCTTTATAGATCTATGTGTTCCATGAACCGCACACAAGGGTTGTTACTGAGATCTATCATAAATTATTAATTCTCCTTTGATCATGGTTTGGGTCAGTGATGAGTTTATATTTCGTGTGACGGACCTTTGAGTCTTAATAAATCATTTGAGAGACACGAAATAAAACAACTAGAGATCTTGTACTTTCAGATTTAGTTTGAGTCATGAGTCATTGATCAGTGATGATGTGTATATTCGTGTGAGACCTTCAAGGTTTTGATTTAACTTTTAAAAGCCCGAATAGATATGAGATCTTTATTGTATTTTTGTTTTCATTTCGATTGATTGAGTCAAGATCTGTGAGGATGAATGATGAGGGGTTTTTATGAAAACCTGAGTTGAGATCATGATTGTCTTAACCATACCTTGAATGAATCTGAGATCGTGCACTGTGCTTTTCTGTTTTGAATAAGTCCGAATGTAGATTATGTGTTGATATGATATAGATGTATGTCTGTAGAATGTAGATGAGTCTTGTGTAGATTGTAGATGAATCGTGTTGGCATTTGGTTTTGAGGTCAAGTCGCTACATTCAAGGGTCATGAGTCAAACCTTACAAATCGCTATTGACCCAATAGTCAATTGTCAAGTCGCTACTTCTTTTTATGTCACAACTCGCTAACCTTTTGAGTCAAGTCGCTAACCTTTTGAGTTAAGTCTTTTACATATCCTTTTCTGTCACAAGTCACTAACCTTTTTCTGTCACAAGTCGCTAACCTTTAGCCACTCAACTCGCTATACTTTTTCATTGCAAACCGCTGTAAAACATCATCTCTCAATAAGGATGACAAATCACTAACTTGTAAAGACAAGTCGCTAGCAAGATTTTTGACTTTTTCCGATGAGTTTTCCGACCACTTTTCTGATCATCTTCATAGAAACCCAGAAAACTGCATAAGAACTGCTTCATATATTGCCTGTTTTGACCCAGTTTGACCACTCAGAAACTCACCATTTGACCATAAAATTTCACGAATATCGATTGGTACAAAAGAAAACAGTCATATACGATGAATAAAGAACATGACTTGGAAAAAACCAGACACAAGACAAATATCACCAGATATACCACAGGACTTTATGACCAAATGAACGCACAAAACAAGTTACAAACTGTTTTCACAAGAAAATTAAATGGACACAATATTTTCCGACCAAAAAAAATGCATAAACAGTTTTAACAAGGTACAAAAAAAACCACCGTAAATCAACACAACACAATAACCATGGTACGAAACCACACAAATCAACACAACACAATAACCATGGCTCTTGATACCATTTGTAGGATCTTAATATATTGTGTTTGATGATTCGGGTGGCCTTGGATGATCGAAATACAAGTATGCCATGTTTTAGAGAGAGAAAGAGAGAGAGGGTGTTCTTGGTAGAGACTTGGTTTACAAAAATGAAAGATTAGATTGAGAAGCACCACCCCTTCCAAGGATGGAAGGGGTATTTATAGTTACAAATACTACGTCCTCCTAACGGACTGTGGATCAGGTATACAGTGGGTAAAGACCCGTCCTTCCTCCACGGTGTTACACTACGCTAAACTAGGCTTATAACTAACTAATAAAACAGTAAATAACGATACGTCTACGAGCTAACATATGCTAGACTATAATTGGGGTGACCGACACTTTAACATGGAATTTCCAATTCCTAACAAGTACTAATGTATTATTATGAACATTCCTCTTGATTAGACAACCAAGATAAGTGTATGTAATGTTTTATAAATCATGTTAAAATTATGATGAAGTGTTAAATATTTTGAGGTGACATATTTTAACACTTGAACCTTTGGAAAGATAATTGTGTAAGACAATTGTTTTCAACATACATGAGCGATTAACTTAGTCTACATATCTTACTAAAATATTATAAGATAAGCAAGTTATCAAAAACACATAAGCTTGTAACGTGATCTATGCCTAATGCAGAAACAATTTTGAAATCTCAATGCAAGAAATGTAGCATAAGTTCAATATAGGCACAATCTAGAAAACTTGTGACAAACAAATAATATACATGGCACATGAGTTTAGATATATAAGTAACTCAATCACAAATAGCAATTATCACTATCTTGTATCAAGTAACAAAATTAAAACACAAGGAAACACACATAATCATATAGCATAACACACATAAAAATATTCATTAACGTTTTATGTGTTAGATACAACAATGTATACTTAGCTTAATTTTAAAATAAAATAGTTTAATCCTCATTTAAAAAATTAGTTAAGATAAATTTTTTGAAAGGATCAAGACACCATTTTTCACAAATTCATTGACTAGTGATGTCTAACTCGAATGAAAAAGTAAAATGATAGTTTTACGTTAAAATGTAACACAAGGTTTTGACCACTATGTAGTAATTTGCATTAATAACTTAATTAAGTTTGAATTCAATATATAGAAGTTTTTTAAAATGAAATTAGACTCAATTACCTATAAAATGGCGTGTGGCATGACTCCTGCAGACTTATGTTTGATTTTATATGAATATTTAAAATTGACCCCGTTTTGGTGAAGGTCCCTTAAATACTGACGGTCCCATAAGTATTTAAGGGACTGTCCATATATTTGGGACCATCACCAGTACTCAGAAAAGAAATGAATAAAAAAATTTCGTGTATAAATTCATTTAGTGACTTACAAGACTTTAAGAAATTGTTTCTGCATATAAAGCACGTGTTTTAGACGTCATTGCCACTCTTAGGACTTCCAAATTCTTTTGAGAAGATTTATCTTCAACATAGTATACGAAATGCATTTAACCAACAAAACTAGTACAAATGAAGCAATAGAACATTCAAGTACATATTAAGTAACAAAACACTTTTCATATTTAATCAACCTTTATGAGAAATTTAATACAAGGACCGTACTATATTTTAAAAACCATTTGTTTTGAAAACTAGACTGACATGGCTCTGATACCAATTATAGAAACATGCGGGGGGGGGGGGGGGGAAATACGCTTCTATTTAAAATCTAAAATATTTAGTATCAAATTTACAATCAAGTGTGGCTAAATATGAATAGTAGTTTTGATGGTTGAATTAACTATACATATCATATATTACGTCACGAACATAAATACAATATATTTACCAAGCCAATACACACATAGTATCAACACAATATAAATAACCAATCTGTAGGATCGTTGTTTTGGTTGAGATGGTGATTCGGGAGGTCGAAGAATATGGAAGAACACCATTTTCATTGTTAGAAAGAGAAAGTAAAGAGAGAAGGGAAACTATGTGTTTATTGATAAGTAAAAGTAAAAATACACAAAGAGTCTCACCCTCCTAGTGAAGTCTAGGAGGGTATTTATAGCCTAGCACATAAATAACTATTACACTATAACATAACTAGTCCATGTGTTTTGGCTAAATAAGATAGATAATGTAATCACGTAATTGTCGTTCCATTTACGTGTTAGGAGCGATCCCAACAATCTTCCCCCAATGGGAAAACATAAGGGATTTCTTACGACATTTCCTACAACTACAAAAACAAATAAAGAAATGTCTTCATAAGCTCTTCAAATGCTGAGGATGATGACAGTTGACGCTCTTTGTCTTCATCTTGTACCTTAACTTGAGAACTTTTTCTTCACTTGTAGGAAAATGATGTAATAAGCATGAGTTGGATTAAATTTCCTCCAATTCATGCTGCATGGCTTTAGCAGCTTCTCCCGTACACTTCTTTTTAGAAAAGTGTCTAAAGCAGCTTCCCCCAAGCTGACAATCGTCTTCAGCAGATTAGAAACTTAGATGAGCAGTAAACCACACCAGGTAAATCTGTCTTGTCATGTAATCACAGTTGTACACAATGCAGAAAATCTGTTTAGTGGTAACATGCAATAAAGCAACAAGATCTTCTCACGTAAGTAGATGCTTCACACCAATCAAACCATGGAAGACAAAATGAAACAACTTCCCCTTGATTGTTGCGGTCGATCGGAATAATAATCACCTTTGTGAGGTATCATAACATCATATGTAGGTAACTTCACACAAAATAACCCGTGAAAGTTGAGACGATAACAACGAAGTAAGACGTTTAAACCACAGATCTTCTGATATCCTCCCCCTGATTGAAGAAATTCATGAAAAGAAAGGGTTTTCGCAAAGAAGGCAAAGAAAGCACAGTATGACCACACTCTGTTCCCCTCGATGTTTTCAATGAATCGGAAACATACACCACGTATGTTGATGATGAAATTAGAGACAGCGCAACCATGTATGTCTAATTAATCGAACAAGTGTGAAGTGCCATAAATATCTCGTGAGAATCAGCTACTGATAAAACTTCTCTACTCGTTAATACTCCTCTCAGCTAACTCTTTACAGACCCCATTATCATTCTGACGGCTCTTTGTAGTGACTACTGATGGAGAAAACCCGATATGACAAACTTGAGACTGAAGTAAAATAACCCGAACTTGTGACTTAAACTTGCACTATTGTCAGACGAAGAGTCAATACTGAGAATTTCAATAAAGGTAGAGTCATATACCCATCCTACCATCCTTAAATGTATATGTACTTCTCTCGAATTATCCACATCTTTTTGTGAAACTTGGGCACTACAACATAACTCATTTGAAGTGATAGCTATACGTTCTGAGCACAACAACATAACTCGTATAACGAGACAACTCAAGTCTTTGTAATTCGTAATGGTTAAAAGGTCAAACAAGGATGTCGAAGAATCTTGCATCCAGCCAACCCCGATATCTTCAAGATACTAAGTACACGCACCCGGGATATCCCACTTCATCCTCAAATAAATAATAATGAATTCACGCGGTAGTCACATCTTGTGGTTAAATGCCTAAAACTAGGCTTCATTACTTGGTTAAAATGAACTATGATAATAGTGTTCCTAATCTTGTCAAAAATGTATAACCCGTGAAAATTTAACTTTGTCACTAGAGAACCCCAACTATAGTCATGTACCAAAATCCAAAAACAATAATCGGATATATGAAAAATTAAGTCCAGTCTAATTTTGTCCCAATCCAATCAGTTAGTGTAATATAGCATTAAGACCAAGATAATTGGATAACAATTCAAAAAAAATTCAATCCGATCCATCCTAGTAAATACCAAAAACTTTAGGTACATATCACACCCTTATAACTTTAACAAATCATATGTCAAACCCTAATCTCATCTTTATGCACCTCCCATACACACATCCACAAACACTACGCACCTCCCATCTTCAATTTTTGTTCTTGTCCAATAGAAATGAATAAGAAACATCAAATACCATACAAGCCCCTTTTGTTCTAACTTCTTGAAATAATCAATCTCATACACACGAACATCCTTTCAATTATTTTAGCACCGATAAATTACCTATGAAGAGCAGAGGCAATTAAGGCTTCAAGATCTATTAATAAGATCTCGGGTAGGTAATGGAGTTATGGTACTTTTTGTTTCTTGTTCTTTTTTTATATTTTTGAACGAACCAAGGAAAAAGTGAGTAACTGATTTGTTATTTCACTTATCCTTTTGATTTGGATATTGAATGAAGACACGTCTTTAAAAGTGGACCTATGATGACTATCTCATTGGTTTTAGACTTTGGACGAATGTTTGTGCCCCAATGTGACAACCTGAGGTCAATTGTTGTTTCAACTTTTTATCTTTTTGATTCATGTACTTTGTTAAGTTATAGATGAGAGTTGATTGAGTGTAAGGTGAGGGTTTTGTTGTGTCAATATTAGGATTAGTTGTTGTAACATATAGGTATTCACAAACACACTAAACCATAATCACTATGGGGCGTTTAATATGTTTAGAGAGAGAAAGTTCTAGAGAGAGAAAGGGAAGAGAGTTGGGAACTTTAGTGAGAGAAAGAAAAATCTTATTATGAGCTCCAACTTTCTACCTTGGGAGGTAGAGAGTATTTATAGTACTTACATAAAACGCCACCTACCGGGCTGTGGATCAGGCATATAGTGGGTAAAGACCCATCCGTCCTCCACGATGTTACATAACTAAATACTACTTAACATAAAATAACTATGACTACGAGCTTTCTAACGATTACATATACTTGAGGGGACCGACACTTTAACTACTGGATTTTCCAAATCCTAAAAATCTCCCCCTAAGGGAGGTCACCTCAAACACACATTAGATTACATAGAAACACAAACAGTTATTACATTGAGATTGTTCTTGCATTCTTGTTCTGTAGCTCGTAGTCTTTGATTCTTCATTTTTGCATGTTTTGGATAATCAGTGGAGGTCTTTAACGATCCACGTGATCTGAGTTTTGAGCCGACTTTGAGATCATCGGCAACATTAAATCTCTGGCTCATCCATTGTGGTGTTGGTATTATGTGATGTTGTGACATTTGGACCGACATGCTCACATTCGGATCATGATTTATTCTTATCGAGTAGCGGAAGCTTTCGTTGATTCATGATATTGGCAGGCAGTAGCGAAAGCATGGAGTGAAACTATCAGAGTCATTGATGCACTAATCATGATTTCTTTAGATATGAATGTGTTGTGTGAGCATGCGGCTATGGATTGACCGCTTCATTCGATCAGTGCAAGCGTCGGGGTGTACCTGCATAAGACAGTTAGCAATAAAGCGCACGAAAGTGTCTTTGATCACTTTCGATGAATTGAGGTACCGGCCCACGGTTCCCAATTGATCGGTACAAAGTACGCACTGTGATCGGTATAATTCGAAGAATTTCCTTGACAGGGTTTCGCAGCTGCTCTAGCTGTTCTCAAACCGGAACGTCTCAAAGAAGACAACACGAAGTGAGTGAACCAGCGAAATGAGATTCACTGATTGATGAAAAGAGATTTGAAAAACAATCGTGTATTGCTCAATAGAAATTGTTTTTGCAATACAACGAAGGTTTTAATGAAAATCAATTATCAATCATAAACACCTTTTATTTTGAGAAATAAGTACACAGTCGATGTGCTAAAGAAAAGAGTTTTTAAGCACAACGACCGGGTTTTTTTTCAAAGGTATCCGTCAATCCATAACTGAACGGGATTGATTCAAAAGATTGAATCGCTCCATTGTTTTGTTCAGGTTGTCACATGGTTGACCTATTGGATAGATCTCACATGCCACCTACCAGGAGCTTGTTTGATGTTGGCTCCAGAAGGCTTTCCATCTTCATTGTGAATATGTATGCATATCACTTAGATGTTCTGGCAATACCACAAGGATAATGCGTAGGACTCATAAGATATAATCTCTCTTTCCACATTGTGTGAAACAGAGAGTCTTCATTGAAAGTGTCCTAATGAGATTTATATGATGATCTCGTGGCTCTAGACTCAATTGTGCATATTTGGTTCCTATCCCGGAGACTAGGGAGAGGGTCTCCTACTTCAATATCAACAATCTCTAAGAGAAAGTCGATAGATTATGTCGGTTCCCCGTGAGAATGAAACAAGTCCTTTTAAGAGGAACTTGAGTGGTTTGGAAAGTTGAAGTGCGGTCGTCACTTTGGGTCCATGACGTCTAGTCTTCAATACCGATGTTACCTTGGTAACCACCAGTAGTATATGAATTGAACCCGGTTTCTGCCCTAAGGTTGAATAAATGGAGGGCTATTTCTTTTCACCCTTTTCTCATTCAATTCTTTTTCATTCTTCAACCCCTTCATTGCTTACCGAGACTTCATTACTAGAACCTTGTTGGGTTTATTCTAGTACTAGCTCAGTCTCAGTCCGCACTCTTCCCATATCTCACTTTTCTCCTTTTTTCATCATACCTAAGGACTTCTACACTATCTAGTGGATTGTCCCTGGGTAGATCCCTCCGGTTCTGGCGGATCATGGGACCTTAACCTAACCTTATCATCCTTATATCACCATACATAAAGTAAAGTTGGTCGGTCTTTTGGTGTAGTTCTTCCGCCTTGAAACCAATTGAAAACCATTTGAAAATCAATCAAGATACTTGTGATATAGAATCAAAGCATTTTGTATCTTAATTGTTTTGATATTTTAGAAATGCTCCCCCTCAACACATAGAGGCAAGAGGTATTTGAAATCGTTAGATTAAGAATGAAAGGTCCAATCTTTTGATTAACATTTTCTAAAATGATCATCATCACTTCCCAATAAATTTGAATAGATAAAACATTTTGAGGAAGGATGAGGTTTTCACAAGTTTGCTCCCCCTCAATATGTGCCTCGAATTTTGAAAGAGTTTTTCACATATGAGGGAACCTACACTTAGAGACAATTCAGTCACGTTCCAATAATTTGAGGTTTTAAAATAGATGCTCCCCCTCAACATGTGCATGGAAAATTTGAAATCGTTTGTCACTTGCGGGGAGGAAAACATGCTAAACACTTATGAAACCATTTATCGAATTATCAGTTTAAATCCAATTTAAATCACAAATTCTCCCCCGATCACAATTATCAAATCATTTGAGATTTGTGATCTCTGTAGATTTAAATTGATTTTGAAAGCTTTTAAGGAGAATTGTGACTTGATTATGAAAGCGTTTTAACTGATAAGGATTGGATTTTGAGACTTTAAACTCCATTGATTAAACATGCATAATTATCTTTTGAAAACATAATAATAACCAAGGTCTGGAACCAATTGTGTAACATTTTGTAAAACATTTAGAGTAGACCTTACTCATTTAAGTGCAAATTGTTTGAAAAGAACACTTTTGATTTAATTGAAAAATCATTCTCCCCTCAATCAATGACGAAAGTTGTTGATTGATGAATTGAGATTTTGACACTTGAAAAGTTCTTTTGATTTTCAAAATAGAGTCCGAAGTGTTTTCAAAACAATTGAGTTTTCATAAGATTACAAATATTTTTCAGAGGAATCTTTAGAAGGAAAAATATTTGAAATTAAACATTTGTCTCGTTAATGACAAACATTTGGTTTTAGAATCAGAGCATTAGGTTTGAAACATGAGATAAAGCATGGCTCTGTTCTTTCTTTGAAAAGCGGGTTACTACCTGAAATGACAATAAACCATTGTTTTACTTTCTCCCAAAAATAGTTTTTGATTTTTTTTAATAATTTTTTTTTAAACACTCGAACAACATCTAAAGTCCCATGTCATTCTTTGAATGACAACACAAAGACCATAGATATAATCGAATCGAGGCAAAAACATGACAAAAAAGACAATATTTTTTGAGATATTTCAAGTTTTTCAAATTTTTATGGATTTTTGAGAGTTTATATTTTTGTATTTTGCTTTTTGAATAAATATATACAAAATATAGATGAAAAAAGACCTTTACTCCTCGTCTTCCTCCGAAGACGTTTGAGTGTTTCGGTTGAAGGCTTTTCAAGCCAAGTCGGGAAGAATAAACTCAAAAGCGTTCTCTCGGAAGAGCTTTGGTGAAGATGTCGCTAACGGTATTCGACTTCACAAAATAGAGTTCCACCACACCGTTTTCCACTTGCTCCTGATGAAATGATGTCGGATGTCAATGTGCTTTGCTCTTGAGTGTTGAACGTTGTTGCATGAGAGAGCAATAGCACTATTATCACATACAGAGAGGATTTTGTTGAATTCAAAGCCATAGATAATTGGGATCTCATCCAAAGGATTTGAGCACAACAAGATGACATGGCTATGTATTCAACCTCTGTAGAGGAAATAGAAGTACTCATTTGCTTCTTTGAAGACCAGCTCACAAGCTTATCACCCAAAAACTAAGCACCTCCGATGTACTTCGACGTGTATCTTGACATCCTGCATGATGAGCATCTGCATAGGCTGTTAGTGACATACCGGTGTCCTTCGGGTACCATAGTCCCATATTGATGGTTCCTTGGAGATACCGAAAGACCCGTTTAACGCTTCAAGGTGCTTTTTAGTAGGCTTAGCCTGATATCTAGCACACATGCACACAACCAACAAGATGTCGGTCGCTAGGCTGTGAGGTACATCAAGGATCCAATCATACTACGATATTTTGTTTGATCTACCATGATCCCTGAGTGGTCCTCATCCAGCTTAGTACGTTCAATCATGGGAGTGTCAACGGTGTCACATGATACAAATCCAAATTTCTTTAAAATCTCATTTGCATATTTAGATTGATTTATAAAATGCCTCCGGGACTTTGTGAAATTTGTAATCCCAAGAAAAATGACATTTGTCCCATCATTGACATTTGAAATTTGGAACCCATTTCATTTGAAAACGATCACATTCATTGGGGTCGGTCGAGGCAAAGATAATATCATCAACATAAATTTGAACGTGAATTAAATGTTTGCCGACTTCTCGGTGAACAATGTCGGAACAACTGCTCCTTTGCTGAATCCAGTGGATAGAAGAAACTTTGATAGCGTATCATACCATGCCCTTGGAGCTTGCTTTAAACCATAAAGAGCCTTCTTCAAATGATAGAAGTGAGTACGATGCTCTGGATTCACAAAGCCTTCAGGTTGGCTGACGTATCCGACTTCTTTAAGATCTCCGTTAAGAGACGCCGTCTTTACATCCATTTGATAGACTACCATGTTCTTACTAGCAGCATTAGCCAAGAAGATTTTGATTGCCTTGATACGAGCACCCGGAGCAAATGATTCTTCAAAGTCAATACCCTCCTCTTAATGATATCCTTTAGCGACTAACCTAGCCTTATTTTTCAACACATCACCATGCTCATCAAGCTTCACTTTGAAGATCCACTTTAGAGCAATGATCATAGCACAATCTGGAGCGGGTACTAATTCCCATACATCAAGTCGATCAAACTCATGAATTTCTTCTTGCATGGCATTGAACCGCTGTCTTCATTCATAGCAGTTTTAATGTCTTTTGGTTCGACCTTAGAGAGTACGGAGTTGAAGAAGCACCATAAGGCATCGGTTGCAAGTTGTTTCGTGTGGATACTAGGCGAGAGGGGTTTCTAATGATGTTGTCCAATGGGTGATCATGTGTCCATTTTCTAAGGTGTTCATGTGGTTGTTGTTGTGGAACTAAAGTAGCGAGTCGATATCTCCGATGAAGAGGTTCTATGATGATTCAGGAGCAAATATTTTTCAAATGGAGCATCTTGAGGGTAGCAAAGGGATTAACTTCATCATTGATGCCAAAAACAATTCCATGATGTACATTCGATGATTGATGATTTGTTGATGAGACAGAGTGATCGGCGTGGCGCTTCTTGACTTTAATGATATTGAGACTGAAGGGTTGACTTCATTCACAGGGATAGGAGCGGCCTCTGTTGATGGAATTGATATTTCATCACATTGGTTCATAGTGTTCATCAAACATTGGATCAAACAATTTCTTTAAATCATCTTCGAATGGAGGTACATATGGAGTTGTTTGAGAAGATTTTGGTACAAGGGATGAACCAATGGGACTGTTTTGAAGTCGGGTCGAACTGGATTGTCCAGGAGCCATTTGACCGGTCAGCTCATCGAGCGTAACGTGAATTGTTTCCATGATATTTCGGGTTCTCTTGTTGTAGATTCGGTAACCCTTCTTGTTTGGTGCATAACCAACAAAAACTCCAATATCGCCTTTGCTCTTAGTTAACCTAAGTCTTGACCATCATTAGTTGGATAACACAATGCACCAAACACACGAAGGAATGAGAGATTAGGTTTTCTATTGTGGACAAGTTCATATGGAGTTTTTCCATGAGCAAAGGTGAATTAGGGACCGATTTTGAGTGTAGCATGCAGTGGCAATGGCTTCACCCATAGAAACATTGGAACCTTTAAGTAAATCAGCATTGTTCTTGCGGCTTCCACAAGAGTTTGATTTCGTCTTTCAACTACACCGTTCGGTTGAGGAGTTCGTGGAACACTTCTTTGATGACTGATTCCAACACTTTCATAAAATTCACTAAGTTGTTTATTAACAAACTCAGTTCCATTGTCAGTTCGGATGATTCGGCAGTTTTGTTAAGTCGAACTGCACTGTTTGATAAGTTTGATGATGATATCGGAGTTTCATCCTTTGTCCTTAGGAATTTACCCGGTGAATCGAGAGTAATCATCAACAACAACTAACACATATTTCTTCCCAAAGATATTCGCACTCTCATGGGTCCACATAAGTCCATGTGAATTGTATGAAGAACTTCAGTAACAGAGTTTGTAGGTTTAGGTTTGTGGGCATACTTCTTGCTTTTTCCCAATTGGCATCCTGAACAAAGATGATCCTTTTCATACTTTAGTCTAGGTAACCCTACAACTAAGTCCTTTCTAGAGAGATCATTGATGGTGCCGAAGTTCAAGTGATTGAGACGACGATGCCATAACCATGACTTTGTTTTAGAAGCCTTTGACAACAAACAAATTGGAGAAGACTTCATCATATCTTCGATAGAGATGGTGTATAGATTTGAACCACGTGTTCCTCTTAAAAGTTCCTTACCATCAAGTTCTCTAACGAAACAAGTATGTTTTCGAAGGCCACTTCTAGATCGAGAATCACGAATTGACCAACAGAGAATAAGTTATGACCAAGACCTTCACATAATATACCCGGAGATTACACTATCACCAACAACATAATCTCCATAACCCATAATTGCACCAAAATGATCGTTCCCGAATCTAACAGTCCTGATGAATTTGCTCACGAAGTTCATGAGCGCGACGGTCTCCATCATATGCTTGGAACAACCTGAGTCCGGTACCACGAACGATTTGAACGATCTGCAGTTGAACAGACAAGAATGGATAACTGGATAATTGGGATCCCCATGCAAGAATGGGTTCCACTTGGTTAGTAATAGTGATTGGAACACCCACATCGAAATAGAAACATCCATATCAGAAGTAGAAACAATGGAATCATTAGGAATAGATGCAGTGCTGGTGTCCGTATTTGACCTATTCAAAGTATGTTCACTTCTTAAGGGAATAGTTCTACCAAGTAGGCATCCATTTTCTTGTGGGCATTGTCTTAGCAGTTTGAGGGCAAAACTGATTGACCTTATGGCCAAAAGGTATCCATTGATAACCTATCTTACAAAATGTTCTTCCTGTGGGTTTCCACTGTTTTCTAACTTTCTTTCGCTTTTGCTTTTTAGCCTTCTTTGCATGATTTTTAGCATTAACAATTTTAACTGGGCATTTGACAACATTAGACAAAGCATTCACACCATAATCATGATTAGTAACAGAATTCAAGCAGACATCATTACATGGTTTGCAAATAGTATCGAGAATTCAAATTAATTACAGATGCGCCTATGGCTAATATTAGAATCAACACGATTCGTTTTATTCAACTCAAACTTAAAGTTCCTAGGTTGGTCTTCTACTTTCTTCCAATGCACATTCTTAGCTTGCGAGGTCCTATCTTGCTTGGTATTGCCTGGAGGCTTTGACCGCTTGCTTTAATGTCACTGATTACTCCTGTAGAGGGAATTATGGGAACATTAGTTGGTTGATCTACTTTTTGCATTCCCTGAACTAGATGTGCAAGGGTGCGTACTACTAGAAGGCACATTGGTGTTCACTTTCTTAAAACAGGGCATAGAATGGTTTGTATGCTTGGCACTAGGCATAGAACAAGGCATCACCGCTTTGCCTTTTGCACCTAAGGATTTAGGACATGTTGCAATTACACATTCTAGCAACTCTTGAGATCGTTTGGCCTGGAGGCAAGCAAACCTAATTTCTCTATCAAGAGGTTTATTAATGAAATCCTCTTCAACAATCTCACGGAGACATTCTAGACTATCCTTAAGGTGAGCACAATAGTCATGAAACGCATGGTCATTATTCCTAAGATGAGGAGGAATGTATTTACAGATCCACAGTGTATTTGCAGTCGAGGATGACTTTGATGCAACATTCTTATTAAAACAAGTGGCAGTTCCCTTTTTTCCTGACTCCTCAGATTCTCAATTTCTTTTTGTAAAGACGTTATTTTTTTGTTGTTTTGGTCACGAGTGACTTTCATTGAATCATATAACTCTGTAAAGTGTCGTTTAACTTTTTCATTTTCTTCTAGAAAACTCTCGTTTTCCTTTTGTAAGGCATTAACTAAGTTTTGAAGATGAAAAGTTTGAGAGTACCGAGAATCTAAAAGAGGAGGCACTTGGGATCCAGTCACATTGTTCTTTTCACCCTTTAATTGAGAGATTTGGGCTTTCAACTTTCGGATCGTGTTACAATGAGCTCGAATCTGTTCATCACGTTTGCTAATTTCAAAACTGCATCAAATTCAGGAACATCCAAGGATGTCTTGATATTTGAGGTTTTAACATTTTCTTTAAGATGTTGATATTTTAATTGTAAATCAAAATGTTCAACTTCTAGTTTAGAAAGATGCTTTACCAAATTATCGTGATCATCCGGATCAATTTTCTCATTAAGTTTCGAGAGAAACAGATAATTCATGAAATTGAGAAGTATTAATGGAGCAATTAAGCAGTGTAAAACACATCTTGAGCAATACATTAGAAATAAGATTCTCATTCAAGGTATGCAAGTTCTTCCTCTCAATCTCATTATATTTTAATGCTCGCTCATAGTCACTAACCTCAACTATCATTGCATCAAATTCCTTTTCCATTCCTTTAATATCGAATCAATCCCTTTTTTAAGATTCTCAAAATGATCTTTTAGTTGTTTAAAGAAAGGCATGACCTCAGTTAAATAACATTCTTTTGTTTGCTCAAAACCCCTTTCCTTCATTTATCCGTGGGTGTGATCCTTTGCTTACAAGTTTTCTCAAAATCGACAAATAGTTGAAAAATAACATATTGACTGATTAAGGTCTTGCTCTTAGTGGCAATAGTTCTAGGAACTAAATGCATTGGTGTATTTGGAGGATACACATCGCAGGCATTTTCCTAAGGGAGGGTTTGTTACAACAAGATTCTCTGCTTTTGCTTTTCCATATCTTTTTCCAAAAACTTGTTGGGGTTAACAAGTTTGAGGCTTAAACATGTTAAGGAAATCCAATTTTCCTTAGTGTAATCATGAGGGTTTGATGGTTATGTTTTCTCTTTACATTAGGGTTGTTGAGTTTTTATTCATTTTCTCCTAGTGACCTCATCTAATTTCTTATCTTCCTCAGTGCACTCAGCACAACTAGGTTTCATTCTAGGCTTAAGGATTTCATTACCATCATAAATTACCTTATGAGCAGTTCTAGCCTTTTAAATGACCTCTGGATTTGGTTCCTCAACAAGGGAATGCTATGCTTATCGCTTAAAACTCTATGCTTAGTGATCAAGTGGCGATCGAATGGTATTCCCTTATGCATACAACTTATTTTCAAGCTTGTTTTTCAAAGATTTTAGATTGGAAAACTCATTCAAAAGTTTTGATTCCTTAGCATTGAATTCTTGCTTAAGCATTTTAACATTTTCTTGAAGTTCTTGTTTTTGCTTAGCGGTTTTAGAAAGCTTTTCTTGTAAGGAGTTTAACTCTTGTTTTAATACTTCTTCTCTAAAGTTACTTTTCTAATAATTATGCGCATTTGGTCATCCATCTCCCGCTCACGAGTAGTTAACTCAAACTTAGCACGTTGTTCATAAATAGCAACTCGTTCTTTATAGGCATTAAGTTCGAGATAGCAGAATCATCAGGGGCACATGCGTGTATTCATAAAAAATATAGTCATCGTTGACTGCAGAAGATGCATCACTTGGTACTACCTCACTTTCACTTTGTTTCACATATTGATCATATGGGACAACATTGATATTACCCACATTTTCAATATTTGACTCAATAGTTTCAGTTGATTGTACTTTGTCATGCATCTTTTGCATAACAGCATCATCGTATAGTTTTAATACCTCAGAAATGAGTTTGTCTTTGGATGGACTATCTTGTGGTGATGAAGAGACTTTAGGAGAGACCATTGGAGAAATGTTAGCCATGAAAATGGTTTGTGTAGTAGGTTCATCATCAACGTCAGAGTCGTATGCATCACAATCAGCGACTTGAAAGGCATTCGATGATTGTGGCCTATCTCTGAATTGGTTGCTCATCCACATCGCATCATACGTCTTGGCATTTCCCTGAGAAAAAACAACAACTCCTCTTTATCCAAAGCTGCACCATTATCCTGAGCTTGAACAAGCAACATCTTATCCCTGAAGTACTCTGCATTCTGAGGGCGTTTTGGCGATGTGCATTTCCTTGCAATATGTCCCTCACCTCCACGCTTGTAACACTTGATCGGCTTTGCTTGTCCCGATTTCCATTCTTCCCGATTCGATTTGCTACATGACCTCCGCCTACTCGGTATTACCATAACTTACCGCTCCAACCATCCCTTGTTCATATCGTTTACCTTGCACTGATTGCACCATAATTTTTCCATCTCTAACAAGAGCATGATTGTGAAGATTGGATGCAGTTATGGTCTCATTGTTAGTGTGAAGACTGTTGGTGTGTGGACTAAGGGTCAAGTTTTGTTTAACTATGAGAGCTAGTTGATTAATCAAGTGTCCTACACGGTGCATCGACATCGGCTTGTTTGAACCGTGGATTGGGAATGAGTTTGTGAGTGCCATCACCCATGGGTATAACTTGTGAAGCTTTAGTGGTAATCCGTGTTTGAGTAAGGCGGTTGAATCATTTGATGAGCTTGTACGTCATTCGAAGAAGGAAGGCATTAGAGTTGCTCATAGTTTGTATTCTTCAATCCTTTGGTTAGCTTCACGGAGGTGACAAACTTGTGCCATTCGGGATTCATGTTGTTCACAAACTTTGAGTTCATATGAATGTTTGGCATAGTCATTCTGATGTTCCTCATGTCATTAACAAGCTTGTGGAATCTCACATAATACTCATAGACACTCTCATCAGGTTTCATCTTGAAGTGTTCAAATTCATCATAGAGTTGTGATTCTCTGTCTTCCATAGTTAATTCAGAACCAGAAAGAAGCATCTTGACATTATCCCATACGCCTTTGCTTCGATGTTGTGATTGATAAGCTTGTAGATATCTTTTGGAAGACCTTGAAGTATAATGTTAGAAGCCATGATATCTGCATCAAATCTCTTTTCTCCTTATCATTGAGCTCATCATACGTCTTTGGTCTGTCTATTCCATAGATCATTGTTCCATCTGCAACTGTATCAATTAAGTCTCTTGTAGTCTCAATCTGATAAGGTCCTTCATCAATTGACTTGAGAATGTTGACTCCATTTTCTTTTCCCAAGCAAGTACAATCGATTCGTTGTGCCCATGAATCATAATCAGTTCTGTCAAGCATAGGTGGACAAGTATCTAACCCTGCTACTTGAATGTCCTCAGCTACAGAAGAAACAATAGTAGGAACGATGTTTGCCATGATTACAAGTTCTACGGGATTTTACGAATCTTTGATTAAACCGGGAAATTGATTCTTTCAAGGGATTTTACTAAATCAAAAGAACAACCGTAAGAATGTATCACGAAGAAGTGACAAGTCTAAATTGACAAGTAGCAAAACACTCAACTCGCTCAAAGGAACAAGTCGCTTAAGGAATCAACTAGCTAAATAGCCAAGTCGCATTAATATCAACTCGTAACACAATCAACTCGCTTGATTCAACAAGTCGCTAAATAGCCAACTCTCAAGATTATCAACTACGCAACACAATCAACTCGCTTAAAGAAGCAAGTCGCTTTAGAAATCAACTTGCTTAATAGCAAGTCGCAAACAGACACAACTCGCAACCACCAAATTAAACTTAAAAGCAACTCGCTAAATGGCAAAGTCGCATATAACAACTCGCATCCAGTAACAAAGCAACTCGCTTTGAAGAACTAAATATCGAGACACAACTAAGTAGTACAAAGTTCAAAAATAACTACTTTATCAATAAAAAATGACCAAACCACAATGATTTAAGCCTTCCAATTCAAAACATAAACACATATGATGATCCTAAACACAAAAGTACAAGTAAAATTCAAACTTTAACACTAGAATTTGTCCAAATGAATCCAACTCTTCTAAACACTTAATACCCCAAAAACCTTATGAAATCCACCAAAACAAAGAGCATGAAAGATGAGTGATCAAACCATGGCTCTTGATACCAATTGTAACATATAGGATTTCACAAACACACTAAACCGTAATCACTATGGGGCGTTTAATATGTTTAGAGAGAGAAAGTTCTAGAGAGAGAAAGGGAAGAGAGTTGGGAACTTTAGTGAGAGAAAGAAAAATCTTATTATGAGCTCCAACTCTCTACCTTGGGAGGTAGAGAGTATTTATAGTACTTACATAAAATGCCACCTACGAGGCTGTGGATCAGGCATACAGTGGGTAAAGACCCGTCCGTCCTCCACGGTGTTACATAACTAAATACTACTTAACATAAAATAACTACGACTACGAGCTTTCTAACGATTACATATACTTGAGGTGACCGACACTTTAACTACTGGATTTTCCAAATCCTAACAGTTGTTTGTTAGTGTTTTGTTTTGATGATGATAGATTGATGATGATTATGGTGACTCATAAAAATCGTTAAAAGTTTGAACAAAACGTACACCCAACTGAGATATATTCTTACATTTAATGTCGTTTGGATTTGATAATGGTTTATGGTTTCTATATATTTACCATTCTTCCTCTTGTTTTCTTCAGTTTTAATTATAAGATGATTATTAAGATCTGAGGTCAACATGAGTCTTGGTATTTTTAGTTTGTTGTCATAGTCCTTGACAGTTTGCAAATAAGTTATTCAAAACCTTACTCGTAATCTTCATTTGGACTGTTTACGAATAAGCACAAGTCCATTGGTAACCTTATTCGTAAATGATAATTCTCAAACCATCTTAGTCGTAAACATAGTTTCTAATTCGTAAGCCTTACAAATAAGCTTACTTGTAAGACTTACTCGTAAATCTTACTCGTAAGATTCATTTCTTGTTCGTAAAATAAGGGTTTTACGAATTTCTTTCCAAGAAAATCGTAAAATGCACCTTTATTCATAAGTAGAGGGTTTTGACCGTATCTTTCACTTTTCTTCCCGGACAACTATTCCGACCAAGTATTCCGACCATGAAACTCTAACAGATGGAACTAAGCATGATAACCACAACCAAATAGACTGTTATGACTGTTGGACCACAAGAATCACAAAAGTGAACATCTTTTGACCATATTTGCCAACTGATAACAAATAGATATCAACATTAAACCATAATCAGAAATTGTTTTAACCAGAAAAACTATAAAAAAACAGTGAAAGAAATAAGTTAAAACAGTTTCAAAAGTTTCAATTTTGACAAGATGCCACCACACAAATCAACCAATAATAAAAACCTTGGTTCCGAGGCCACTTGTAGGATCGTTGTTTTGGTTGAGAGGGTGATTCAGGAGGTCGGGGAAGATGGAAGAACACCATCTTCATTGTTATAGAGAGAAAGTAAATAGAGATGGGAAACTATGTGTTTATTGATAAGTATAAGGAAAAATACACAAAAAGTCTTACCCTCCTAGTGAAGTCTAGGAGGGTATTTATAGCCTAGTACATACATAACTATTACACTATGACATAACTAGTCCATGTGTTTTGGCTAAATTAAATAGATAATGTAATCCCGTAAATATCGTTCCATTTACGTGTTAGGAGCGATCCCAACACAATCACACAAAAAAAATAAAAGAAGTTAGAGTTAGTTCTGATCACACTATGGATGGTTCCTAATATATGTGGATGGTCCCATATATATTGGAACCGTATGTCTATTTACAGGACCTCCATCAGTGGCTTGGTTGAGACAGGTGACGAAATTTTTTGAGACTTGCATTTTTTAAGTTAACTAGTTAATATGAAGGTGCAGTTATAAATGCAATTATCAAAAGTGCCACAATATTACTACTAAACAAGAAATAATAAAAGTGAATATAAACGTAAAGCAAGGGTTAAGAGAAAGCGCAAACCAGACACGATGATTTATAGTGGTTCTGTCATGAAGCTCCTTTTCACCCTACTCCACTCCTTGAGTACCCAACTCGAGAGTTACTTCACTAATCAACAAGCTCCCTTTAGGCGGGGAAAACCATACACCATTCCTTACACCAATTTCTGACACTAAGCAAAATCTTGAGTTCTAATCTTGGTTAGAACCAATACTCACAATCTACACGACTAACACGATCTACACAATCAACACGATCTAAACGATCAACATAATATACATTATCAATATGATCTACCCAATCAACCTACAACAACTCACGGACTTGCACATCATCTGGATCTACCTATGACACATGATTGAAAGATATGGACTCGATCTATATGTAACCAATTTTACACATGGACTATCTTGACTACATAACTTCATATCTAAACGATAATGGAAGTTCTTCTCTTTCACATGAGGTGAGAAAGAAAGAATCATATTTAAACAAGATCCAAACAAGTTAATGTGATCAAAGAAGGAGAAATAAACAATTGAGAAAGAACAAAAAGTTTTATGCTAAAGAGGGTTGATTTTTCTAAAGAAAACAGTGCAGTGTTTATAGCTAGCTCGAGGAGCGAGAGACGATCCCCTAAACATAGGATGGTCTCATACATATACGGGACCGTCACCTATTTAAGGGACCTTCCTGGCTGTTTTTGTCCTTTAGTGGTAAAATATTTTTTTGTGAAAATTTAACTAATTTGGACAGGAAAAATAGTTTTTGATAATTTGAAATTCAAATTTATTTTTCTTATTAAAATATTTTTTTATAATTACCGAAATAATTTGTATAATTTATTTTTTTAAAAAGGTTTTATCATCTTTATAAAAATGTGAGGTTTGAGGACAAAAATAATTTCTTTGATTACTTAACAATTTTGGTAACTTGTTTGTACATACCTGATTGTAAAATAATTCGTACGACCAGGCCTTCGATGGTAATCGAAGGGTATGAGGGGTGATATGTTTGCGTCAAACTTGTAGCCAATCTGCAATAAGAAATAGTAGACACTTCACTAAGTGATTGCCCAGGGGTTCGACCCTGCGAACCACCTCCGGCGTGAGAGTAAGTATGTGATATGTATTGTAAGTAATGTAGAGTATGTGAAATACTATGTTGTAAGTAATGTAGAGTATGTGAAATACTGTGTTGAGTGAACATACCATTGAAATGACTCGTACAACCTATTTATAGATAGAGAAATAAGCTTGGAGAGTGTTTAGCGCTTTAGGAGATCATGGGGAATCCCATGATTTCGCATAAGCAGCTAGACTTCATCCCCACTCTCTCTGTTTTGGCGGGGAAGCTAAGGAGATAGTGGGAACATGAGGGAAGACCAAGTCAATGTTCTCCTTTGTCTTAGTGTCTTCAAGGTAAGACCCCGAAGGGCTTAGGCCTTCAGTTGGCGAATTCCCAACCGTAACCATATCAATGATGAATGGTTTTCATACCACCATGACTTAGGAAGATAGACTTCGTTCTTAGTAATGCAAATTCAAGCGAGGTCGAAGGAGTCCTTCGACCTGATCGGAGGGTACGTCATCAAGCCCCCAGTCTAAAGTGATATGTACGAACGAGGATATATTGTTTATGACTCAAAATATATATGAAACCTCTCCTCCGTCACAAAATTGAACGAAGATGAAAAGTTGGATATATGTTGACTGAGTAATTAATGCGTGGTACTTATCCTAACCACCCTTTATCTCGGTAAATTCAAACGTCCTATCAAAGTTTAAAAAGGCTGAGAGATGCAATAGGTTATATAAAATCAAAATAGTAAAACTGTTAGGATTTAGTAAATCCGATCATTAAAGAGTCGGTCACCTCAAGTATATGTAATCGTTAGAAAGCTCGTAGTCGTAGATTATTTAATGTTAAGTAGTATTTAGTTAAGTATCACCGTGGAGGACGGACGGGTCTTTACCCACTGTATCCCTGATCCACAGCCCGTAGGTGGCGATTTGTGTAAGACTATAAATACTCTCTACCTCCTAAGGTAGAGTGTTGGAGCTCATAATAATACTTTCATTTTCTCTCACTAAGTTCCCAAACTTCTAACTCTTTCTTTCTCTAAAACCTCCTCTTGAAATCCAATATGTAGAAATTGGTATCAAGAGCCATGGTTTGATCATCTCTCTTACATATCCTTGGATTTCTAGTGGTTTTAGATGGTTTTTGAGTTTGAAAAAGTTTAGTGGTTTTTGCATCATTTGGATCATTTCTAGTGTTAAAGTTTGAATTTTGGGTGTACTTTTGTGTTTAGAATCATTGTAAGTGCATGGGTTTTGATTTGGTAAGCTTGAATCACTGTGGTTGAGCTTGTTTTGGATTGAAAAGTGTGTTTGTGAAGTTTTTCTTGCTAGCGACTTGGTTCTCGTTTTGATTTTCATCGTAGCGACTTGCTTCATAAAGTTAGCGAGTTCTGATGTTAGTTGTTAGAGACTTAGCCTAGCGACTTGTCTATTGAGACAAGCCGACAAATAGTACAAGTTAGTGGATTCTCCACTACAGCTAGCGACTTGGTGAGGTTAGCGACTTGCTTCAGAAATTGTTAGCGAGTTGTAGTATAAATTGTTAGCGACTTGATACTAGTGACTTGGATCTTAGCGAGTTGTTCTTTAGCAACTTAACTGTGTCTAGCGATTTGGTGCTTAGCGATTTGTTGTCATAATTCTTAGCGACTTGGACCTTAGCGAGTTGCTCTTTAGCGACTTGACTGCGTAGCGACTTGGTGCTTTAGCGACTTGTGTCCAGCGACTTGGGTCTTAGCGACATGGGCTTAGTGACTTGGTTTAAGAATTCTTAGCGACTTGGTTGATTTTTTGTTTGTAATACGGTTTTCTCTTGATTTAGTAAAATCCCGTGAAAGAATCTATTTCCCGGTTTAATCATAGAGTTATAAAATCCCGTGTAATTTGTTAACATGTCTACCAACGTACCTACAATCATCTCCACTTTTGCTGAGGATGTTCAAGCATTGGTTAGACACTCGTCCACCCATGCTTGATGAAGGCGACTACGAATCTTGGGCTCAACGAATCGAGTTATGCTTGTCTTGGAAAGGAAAATGGGGTCAACATTCTCAAATCCATTGATGAAGGACCTTATCGATTGAGACTACAAGAGACATAATTGATACTGCCGAGATGGAACAGTGATTTTTGGATTGGATAGACCAAAGCGATATGATGAGCTCATGATAAGGAGAAAAAGAGATTCGATCTTGATATCGGGCTTCAAACATCATACTAAAGGGTCTTCCAAAAGACATCTACAAGCTTATCAATCACAACACTGAAGCCAAGGCATTTTGGGATAATGTCAAGATGCTTCTCTTAGGTTCTGAATTAACTAAGGAAGACAGAGAATCACAGCTGTATGATGAATTTGAGCACTTCAAGATGAAACCAGATGAGAGTGTCTATGAGTACTATGTGAGATTCCATAAGCTTGTGAATGATATGAGGAACATCAAAATGACTATGATAAATATTCAGCTGAACTCAAAGTTTGTGAAAAACATGAATCCCGAATGGCACAAATTTGTCACCTCTGTGAAGCTAACCAAAGGATTGAAGAATACAAACTATGAGCAAATGTATGCCTTTCTTCTTGAAATGAGAGACATGCTATGTTTGAAAAAAGGATTCTTGATCAGTTCAAATCTAAGCAAGGAGAAACCAGTTCGTCAAATGACTCAATTGCCTTCTACACCAATGTTGGTATTACTACCAAAGCCTCTCAAGTCATACCCACAGGTAATGGTAATCACAAACTCATTCCTGATCCGAGATTCAAGCAAGTCGATCTTGATGCAGTTATGGGACACTTCATTAATCAACTGGCTCTTATGGTTAAACAAAACTTGACACTTAGCCCACATACCAACAATCTTCACACTAACAATGAGATCGAATCGCATCCAATCTACACAATCATCTTTGTTGTCAGAGATGGAAAGGTTATGGGGCAACCACTTCAAGGAAGACGATACGAACAAGGGATTGTTGGAGCAGGTTATGGGAATGCTGGAGTTGATAGAGGATATGTGGCAAATCAGAATAGGGGAAGGAATGGGAATCAAGGACAAGCAAAGCCGATCAAATGCTACAACTGTGGTGGTGAGGGACATATTGCTAGGAACTACACATCTCCAAAATGTCCACAGAATGCAGAATACTTCAGAGACAAGATGTTGCTTGTGCAAGCTCGGGATAATGGAGCCACTTTGGATGAAGAGGAGTTGTTGTTTCTGCCGAGGAAATGCCAAACCTATGATGCGATGTTGATGAACAACCAATTCAGAGATAGGTCATAATCATCAAAATGCCTTTCAAGTAGGCGATGATGCATTTGACTCGGCGTCGATGATGAACCTACTTACCAAACAATCTTCATGGCTAGCATCTCACCTATGGTCTCTCCAAAGGTCTCTCCACCACAACAAGCTGGTCCATCCAAAGACAAAATCATTTGAAAGGTATTAAAACTATATGATGATGTTGATGAGCAAAAGATGCATAATAAAGTACAATCTCTTGAAACTTATGAATCGATATTGATCTTGAGGGTAATAGTAATATTATCCCATATGATCAATATGTGAAGCAAAGTGAAAGTGAGATTGTACCAAGTAATGCATCTTCTGCAGTCAATGATGAATATGTTTTTGATGAATACACCGCATGTGCCCCTGATGATTCTGTTATCTCTGAACTTAATGCCTATAAAGAACAAGTTGCTATTTATGAACAACGTGCTAAGTTTGAGTTAACCACCCGTGAGCGAGAAATGGATGACCAAATGCGTACAATTATTAGAAAAAGTAATTTTAGAGAAGAAGTATTAAAACAAGAGTTAAATTCCTTACAAGAAAAGCTTTCTAAAACCGCTAAGCAAAAACAAGAACTTCAAGAAAATGTTAAAATGCTTAAGCAAGAATTCAATGCTAAGGAATCAAAACTTTTGAATGATTTTTCCAATCTAAAAACTTTGAAAAACAAGCTTGAAAATAAGTTGTATGTACAAGGGAATACCATTCGAATTTGCTCACTTGATCACTAAGCATAGAGTCTTAAGCGATAAGCATAGCATTCCCTTTGTTGAGGAACCAAATCCAGAGGCCATTAAAAAGGCTAGAGCTGCTAATAAGGTAATTTATGATGGTAATGAAATCCTTAAGCCTAGGCAGAAACCTAGTTGCTTGAGTGCGAGGAAGATAAGAAATCAGATGAAGTCACTAGGGAGAAAATGAATAAGAAGCTAGAAGATCCTGAGTGTAAAATGAATAAAATAACAATAAAACCCCATGATTATGCTAAGGAAAATTGGATATCCTTAAAAAAGTTTAGACCTCAAACAGTGACCGAACAAGTGTTTTGGAAAAAGGATATGGACATAAAAAGGTGATGAATTTGTTGAAAGAATCCCCATGTAGGAGAATGCTTCCCGACCAACTCGTTATCCCCCAATACACCAATGCATTTAGTTCATAGAACTATTGCCACTAAGAGCAAGACCTTAATCAATCAATATGTAATTTTTCAATTATTTGGTGATTTTGAGAAAACTTGTAAGAAAAGTATCACACCCACTAGGATAACTGAAGGGGAAAGGGGTTTTGAGCAAACCAAAGAATGCTATTTAACTGAGGTCATGCCATTCTTTAAACAATTAAAAGGTCAATTTAAGAGTCTTAAAAAGGGGATGGATTTAGATATTAAAGAAACGGAAAAGAAATTTGATGCAATGATTGTTGAGGTTAGTGACTATGAGCGAGAATTAAAATATAATGAGATTGAGAGGAAGAACTTGTATACCTTGAATGAGAATATTATTTCTGAATGTATTACTCAAGATGTTTTACTGCTTTACTAAATTGTTCCATTAATACTTCTCAATTTCATGAATTATCTATTGCTCTGAAAGTCTCCCATGATCGTGTCATTGAGCTTGAAAAACTAACTCTAAACTGCATGATAAAGTTGAACAGGATGATCATGATAACTTGGTGAAACAGTTTTCTAAATTAGAAGTTGAGCATCTTGCTTTGCAATTAAAATATCAACATCTAAAAGAAAATGTTAAAACCTCAAATATCAAGACATCCTTGGATGCTCCTGAATTTGATGCAGTTTCTGAAATTAGCAAATGTGCTGAACAGATTCGAGCTCATTGTAACACGATCAGAAAATTAAGAACCCAAATTTCTCAATTAAAAGTTGAAAAGAACAATGTGACTGGCTCCCAAATGCCTCCTCCTTTAGATTCTCAGTATTCTCAAACTTTTCATCTTCAAAACTTGGTTAATGCTTTGCAAAAAGAAAACGAGAGTTTTCTAGAAGAAAATGAAAAAGTTAAACGACACTTTAAAAAGTTATATGATTCAATGAAAGTCACTCGTGACAAAACAACTAAAAATAACGCCTTTACAAAAAGAAATTGAGAATCAGGAGTCGGAAAAAGGGAAACTGCCACTTGTTTTTAATGAGAATGTTGCATCAAAGTCATCCTCGACCGCAAATATATCGGATGTTAAATACATTCCTTCTCCTCTTAGGAATAATGAACCTGTGTTTCATAACTATTGTGCTCACCTTAAGGATAGTCTAGAATGTCTCCATGAGATTGTGGAAGAGGATTTCATAAATAAGCCTCTTGATAGAGAAATTAGGTTTGCTTGCATTCAGGCCAAATGATCTCAAGAGTTTCTAGAATGTTTAATAGCCACATGTCCTAAATCCTTAGGTGCGAAATGTAAAGCTGTGATGCCTTGTTCTATGCCTAGTGCCAAGCATACAAACCATTCTTTGCCCAGTTTTAAGAAAGTGAACACTAATGTGCCTTCAAGTAGTTCAGATCCGCACGCCTAGTTCAGAATGCAAAAAGTAGATCAACCAACTAATGTTCCCATAATTCCCTCTACAGGAGTAATCAGTGACATTAAAGCAAGCGGGTCAAAACCTCCAGGAAATACCAAGCAAGATAGGACCTCGCAAGCTAAGAATGTGCATTGGAAGTGAGTAGAAGATCACCCTAGGAATATTAAGTTTGAGCTGAATAAAACGAATCGTGCTTTTTTTCTCTTACTAATCATGAATGTGGTGTGAATGTTTTGTCTAATGCTGTCAAATGCCCTGTTAAAATTGTTAATGCTAAAAATCAAGCTAAGAAGGCTAAAAGGCAAAGGCGAATGAAAGTTAAAAAATAGTGGAAACCCACAAGAAGGAAATTTAGTAATATAGGTTATCAATGGATACCTCCGCGTAAGGTTAATGAGTATTGCCCTAAATTTGCTAAGTCAATGCCCACTAGAAAATGGATGCCTACTAGTAGAACTATTCCCTTAAGAAGTGAACATACTTTGAATAGGTCAAATACAAACACTAGCAATGCATCTATTTCTAATGAGTCCATTGTTTCTACCTCTGATGTGGGTGTTCCAATCACTGTTACTAACCAAATGGAACCCATTCTTGCATGGGGATCCCAATTATCCGCTTATCCATTCTTGTCGTGTTCAACCGCAGATCGTTCAAATCGCTCGTGGTACCCGGACTCGTGTTCCAAGCATATGACCGAGATCGCCATGCTCATGAACTTCGTGAGTAAATTCATGGGGCTGTTAGATTCGGTAACGACCATTTGGAGCAATTATGGGTTATGGTGATAATGTAGTTGGCAAAAGTGTAATCTCCAAGGTATATTATGTTGAAGGTCTTGGTCATAACTTGTTTTCTGTTGGTCAATTTGTGATTCGATCTAGAAGTGGCATTTAGAAAAACATACTTGTTTCATTAGAGAACTCGATGGTGTGGAACTATTTAGAGGAACCCGTGGTTCAAATCTATACACCATCTCTATCGAAGACATGATGAAGTCCTCCAATCTGCTTGTTGTCAAAGGCTTCGAAAACAAAGTCATGGTTATGGCATCGTCGTCTCAATCACTTGAACTTCGGCACCATGAATAACTCTTCGAAAGGACCTTGTCGAGGCTTACCTGATTAAAATATGAAAAGATCATCTTTGTTCAGCTTGCCAATTGGGAAAAAGCACGAAATATGCCCACAAACCAAAACCCACAAACTCGATAATGGAAGTTCTTCATACCCTTCATATGGATGCATGCGGACCAATGAGATTGCAAATGATAAATGGGAAGAAATACATTCTAGTCATTGTTGATGACTACTCTCGATTTACTTGGGTAAAGTTTTTAAGGACAAAGGATGAAACTCCAGATGTCATCATTAAACTTATCAAACAAATTGAGTTCGACTCAACAATACCGTTAGAATTGTTCGAATAGACAATGGCACATAGTTTGTTAACAAAGACTTAATTCAGTTTTATGAAAGTGTTGGAATCAACCATCAAAGAAGTGTTCCACGAACTCCTCAAAGCGGTGTAGTTGAAAGATCTAAATCGAACTCTTGTTGAAGCCGCTAGAACAATGCTAATTTATTCGAAGGTTCCAATGTTTCTATGGGTCAAGCCATTGCCACCGCATGCTACACCCAAAATCGTTCCCTTATACATACCTCTCATGGAAAAACTCCATATGAACTTGTCCATAAATCCAAAACCTGATCTCTCTACCTTCGTGTTTGGTGCTTTGTGCTATCCAATAAATGATTGTCAAGATTTAGGTAAATTAAGAGCTAAGGCGGACATTGGAGTTTTTGTAGGTTATGCACCTAACAAGAAGGGTTACCGAATCTACAACAAAAGAACCGATGATATCATGGAAACTACTCACGTCATGTTCGATGAGTCTGTCCGGCAAATGGCTCCGTGACAATCCAGCTGGACCCAAGATCTCAACCTTCATCAAGTAGTCCTATCAGTTCTACTCTTGTCTCTAATCCCTCTCTAGCAAATCCTTATGTACCTCCATCAGAAGATGATTTAAAGAAATTGTTTGATCCAATGTTTGATGAACACTATGAGCCAAATGCTAATGAAATGTCAATTCCATCAACAGAGGTCGCTCCTATCCATGTCAATGAAGTCAACCCTTCGCCAATATCATTAAGTCAAGAAGCGCTGTTCTTTGATCACTCTGTCTCATCAACAAATCATCAATCATCGAATGTACATCATGGAATTGTTTCGGGCACCCATGATGAAGTTAATCCCTTTGCTACCCCGAAGATGCTCCATTTGAAAACATATTTGCTCCTGAATCATCATCAGAACCATCTTCATCAAGGATATCGACCGCTACGCCGCCTCAACAACAACCATATGAACACATTAGAAAGTGGACACATGATCATCCATTGGACAACATCATTGGAAACCTTTCTCGTCCCAAGATCCACACGAAACAACTTGCAACCGATGCCTTATGGTGCTTCTTCAACTCCGAACTCTCTAAGGTCGAACCAAAAGATGTTAAAACCGCCATGAATGAAGACAAATGGTTCAATGCCATGCAAGAAGAAATTCATGAGTTTGATCGACTAGATGTATGGGAATTAGTACCGCCCGATTGTGCTATGATTATTGCTCTAAAGTGGATCTTCAAAGTAAAACTTGATGAGCATGGTGATGTTTTAAAGAATAAGGCTCGATTGGTTGCAAAAGGATACCGCCAAGAGGAGGGTATTGACTTTGAAGAATCATTTGCTCCTCGCTGCTCGTGTCGAGGCAATCGTAATCTTCTTGGCTAATGCTGCAAGTACGAACATGGTAGTTTATCAGATGGATGTAAAGACGGCCTTTTCTTAACGCGAGATCTTAAAGAGTCGTATACGTCCACCAACCTGAAGGGTTTGTGAATCCAGAGCATCCTACACACGTCTATCATTTGAAGAAGACTCTTTACGGTTTGAAGCAAGCTCCAAGGGCATGGTATGATACGCTATCAAAGTTTCTTCTATCTACCGGATTCAAAGAAAGGAGCAATTGATCCTACATTGTTCACCAAAGTCGTGCAAACATTTAATTCACGTTCAAATATATGTTAATGATATTATTTTTGCCTTGACCGACCCCAATGAATGTGATCGCTTTTCAAATGAAATGGGTTCCAAATTTCAAATGTCAATGATGGGACAAATGTCATTTTTCTTGGGATTACAAATTTCACAAAGTCCCTGAGGCATTTTTATAAATCAATCTAAATATGCAAATGAGATTTTAAAGAAATTTGGATTTGATTCTCGCTGACACTCCCATGATAGAGCCGCACTAAACCGGATGAGGACCACTCGTGGATCATGGTAGACCAAACGAAATATCGTAGTATGATTGGATCCTGATGTACCTCACCAAGAGAGACCGACATATATCTTGTTCAATGCTTGCATGTGTGCTAGATATCGTGCTAAGCCTACCAAAGAGCACCTTGAAGCGGTTAAACGGGTATTTCGGTATCTCCAAGGAACCATCAATATGGGACTTTGGTACCCAAAGGACACCGGTATGTCACTAACAATGCCTATGCGATGCCGATCATGCAGATGTCAAGATACACATCAAGCACGCCCGAGGTGCTCGGGCTTTTGGGTGATAAGCTTGTGAGCTGGTCTTCAAAGAAGCAAATGAGTACTTCTATTTCTCTACAGGGTTGAATACATAGCAATGTCATCTTGTTGTGCTCAAATCCTATGGATGAGATCCCAATTATCTGACTATGGCTTTGAATTCAACAAAATCCTCTCATCGTGATAATAAAAGTGTTATTGCTCTCTCATGCAACAACGTTCAACACTCAAGAGCAAAAAACATCGACATTCGACATCATTTCATCAGGGAGAAAGTAGAAAACGGTGTGGTGGAACTTATTTTGTGAGGACCTAATACCGCTAGCGACATCTTCACCAAAGCTCTTCCTAGAGAACGCTTTGAGTTTATCCTCCCACGACTTGGTCTAAAGAGTCTTCAACCGAAAACACTCAAACGTCTTCAAGAGGAAGAAGAGGAGTAAAAGGTCTTTCTTCATCCATATCTTGTAAATATTTATTCGAAAAGCAAAATACAAAATTTCAAAACCTTCAAAAAGCAAATAGAAAAATATAAAACTTTCAAAAAAAAAATAAAAAAAAATCCATAAAAAATTTTGAAAAATTTCAAAAAAAAAATATTGTCATTTTATCATGTTTTTCTCGATTCGAAAATATCTACGGTCTTTGTGTTGTCATTCAAAGAATGACACGGGACTTTAAATATTGTTCGAATGTTCTTAATATATATATATATATATATATATATATATATATATATATATATATATATATATATATATATATATTGGGAGAAAGTAAAACTATGGTTTATTGTCATTGCGTGCAGAACCCGCTTTTCAAAGAAAGAACAGAGCCATGCTTTATCTTGTTTTTCAAATCTCATGCTCGATTCTTTAAAACAATTACTTACCATCTAATGAAAACTAATTGCTTTGTTAAATAACTCTAACTCTATTTTTGAAAATCATCCGACTTAACTTTTGTCAAATATATCTATCTCAATCAACAACCTATGTCATTGATTGAGGGGGAGAATGATTTCAATTAAATCAAAAAGGTTGTTCGACATACAATTGTTTTCAAAAGATAATCATGCATGTTTAATCAATGAAGTGTAAAGTCTCAAAAACCGATCCTTATAAGTTAAAATGCTCTCATAATCAAGTCACAATTATCCTCGAAATCTTTCAAAATCAATTTAAATCTACAGAGATCACAAATCTCAAATGACTTGAAAATTGTGATCTGGGGAGAATTGGTGATTTAAATTGATTAAACCGATAATTTGATAAACGGTTTCGTAAGTGTTTAGCAAGCTTTCCTCCCCACATGTGCCAAACGATTTCAAATTTTCCATGCACATGTTGAGGGGGGGCATCTATTTTAAACCACAAAGAATTGAAACGTGATTGATTTGTATCTAAGTGCATATTCCTTCTAATATGTGCAAAACTCTTTCAAACCTCGAGGCACATATTGAGGGGGAGCAACTTTATGAAAACCTCATCCTTCCTTAATATGCTTTATCTACTTGATTTGAACAGGGAAGTGATGTTGATATCTTTTAGAAAATGGTAATCAAAGAAGTTAATTCTTCCTTTTGAAGGGGAGCTCTGTTTCTAAAAATATCAAAAACCATTCAGGTACAAAATGCTTTGATAATATATCACAAGTATCTGAATTGATTTTCAAATGGTTTTCAATTGGTTCCAATGGCAGATGAACAATACCAAATAGACCACCAAATTTACTTTATGTATGGTGATATAAGGATGATAAGGTTAGGTATTTGTTCCCATGATCCGCCAAAATGAGGGATCTATCCAGTGGACAATCCACTAGATAGTGTAGAAGTCCTTAGGATTGATGAAAAAAAGGAGAAAAGTGAGATATGGGAAGAGTGCGATCGAGATCGAAGCTAGTACTAGAATAAACCCAACAAGGTTCTAGTTATGAAGTCTTGGTAAGCAGGGGTTAAAGAATGAAATAGAATTGAATGTGAAAAAGGGTGAAAAGAAATAGCCCTCCAATAATTCAACCTTAGGGCAGAAACCGGGTTCAATTCATATGCTACTGGTAGTTACCAAGGTAACATCGGTATTGAAGACAAGACGTCATGGACCCAGTGACGCACTGCACTACAACTTCCCAAGCTACTCAAGTAACTCTTAAAAGGACTTGTTTCATTCTCACGGGGAACCTACATAATCTATCGACTTTCTCTTAGAGTTTGTTGATATTGAAGAATGAGACCCTCTCCCTAGTCTCCGGCATAGGAACCAAATATGCACAATTGAGTCTAGAGCCACGAGATCATCAAATAAATCTCCTTAGGACACTGTCAATGAAGACTTTATGTTTCACTCAATGTGGAAAGAGAGATTATATCTTATGAGTCCTACGCATTATCCTTGTGGTATTGCTAGAACATCTGAGCGATATGCTAACATATTCACAATGAAGATGGAAAGCCTTCTGGAGCCAACATCAAACAAGCTCCTGGTGGGTGGCATGTGAGATCTATCCAATAGATCAACCATGTGACAACTGAACATAAACAATGGGGAGATTCAATTTCTTGAATCAATCCTGGTTCAGGTTATGGATTGACGGATACCATTGAAAAACTGGTCGTTGTGCTTAAAAACTATTTTCTCTAGCACATCGACCGTGTATTAATATTTCAAAATAAAAGGTGTTTATGATTGATAATTGATTTTCATTAAAACCTTCGTTGTATTGCAAAAACAATTTCTATTGAGGGTACACGATTGTCTTTCAAATCTCTTTTCATCAATCAGTGAATCTCAATTCGCTGTTCACTCACTCCGTGTTGTCTTCTTTGAGACGTTCCGGTTTGAGGACAGCTAGAGCAGCTGCGAAACCCTGTCAAGGAAATTCTTTGGAATTATACCGATCACCGTGACTTGTATGCGATCAGCGAGAACCATGGGCCGTGTACCTCAATTCAACGAAAGTGATCAAAGACACTTTCGTGCGCTTTACTTACATGTTGTATGCACATGCGCCCGACGTTTGCGGTGATCAAAGGAAGCGGTCAATCCATAGCCGCATGCTCACACAACACATTCATTTCTAAAGAAATCATGATTCAGTGCATCAATGACTCTGATATTTTCACTCCATGCTTCGCTACGCCGCAATATCATGAATCAACGAAAGCTTCCGCTACTCTGATGAGAATATGTCATGATCCAGAGTGTGAGCATGTCGGTCCAAATGTCACAACATCACATAATACCAACACCACAATCGAAGAGTTAGAGATTTATGATAGTTGATGATCTCAAAGCTGGCTCAAAACTCATTATCACGTAGATCAGTTAAAGACCTCCACTTGGATTCACCAAACATGCAAAAATGAAGAATTGATGACTACGAGCTGCAGAGCAAAGAAGTTTAAAAAGAATCCTAGAACAATCTGATTGTAATATCTGTTTGTATTCAATGTAGTTTTGAGGTGACCTCCCTTAGGGGGAGATTGATAGGATTTAGTAAATCCGGTCATTAAAGAGTCGGTCACCTCAAGTATATGTAATCGTTTGAAAGCTCGTAGTTGTAGATTATTTAATGTTAAGTAGTATTTATTTAAGTATCACCGTGGAGGACGGACGGGTATTTACCCAATGTATGCCTGATCCACGTACCCATAGGTGGCGATTTGTCTAAGACTATAAATACTCTCTACCTCCCAAGGTAGAGAGTTGGAGCTCATAATAATACTTTTATTTTCTCTCACTAAGTTCCCAAACCTCTAACTCTTTCTCTCTCTAAAACCTCCTCTTGTACGCCTACTTGTGTTTATGGTTTGATGTGTTTGTGAAACCCAATATGTAACAAAAACCCCAACTCATTTTTATCCCTTGCCCAAAAATTACACCTATTAATCTATCTTCCGAGCAAGCTTTCGAACAAAAAAGGTAAAGTATTTCTTCGTATCACTATGTTTTCATTACTTTTTTGTTGATTAAAAGTACCATGGCTGCCAATTCTAAGTTTGTAATCTGGAAACAAGGTTGTACCTTGAACAAGGAAGAGCTCAAAGCCTTCCTTACTGATTATCCCATTCCCAAAAAATATAAGATCATGTTACCCAACAAACGCCAAGGTATTTATGATGCTCCAAAGAATTACGTAGGCAACACATGCATTCACTACCTTCATCATAAGGATACCTTTGCATCCCCTAATTTTAGAACTCCTTCAATATTATGAAGTACACATATCTATGTTTAACCCGTTTGGCCTAGCCAAGTTCACAACGTACATTTTCATGTGTAAAGCGTATGGGTTTGAACCATCTTTGACTGTGCTTAAAGGGTTTGTAAATCTTTACCCTGGAGGAGACTGGCTGACATTGGCCAAAAGAGGTGAACGGGATGTGCCCATTTTGATTGAGAAGCCTTTTACAAATATTAGAAATTAGACAGGGAAGTTCTATTACATTCAAGATACAATTTTACCTCCACAATACCCTACGTTGATAAACCCAGAGTTTCAGTTTAATGAGAAGAGAATTAACGATCCCCAGCCCTATAAAGTGAGGAGGAATCCCCTGTATCAACGCCTAGCTCGCCATCCGTGACTGATTGCCAGACCTTTCCAGAACCAATATTGTTGATGGCTGGCCTTGCTGAAAGTTGGGAGGGGTCTCCATTACATCCTAAAATTATTTTTGTGTGGAGAATGTATGTAAATTTTCAATTAAAATAAGATATAGGAATTTATCTTTCTGACATTTATCTGTTTCCATCCTTTTTGCATAAATGTCTTTCCGTAATTTCATTGTTGCTGGTGGTGCTAAGGAAGTGAGCTTCATTCCAAAGGATGCTAAAGAAGTTAGCTACCGTGTAGGTTCTCCTTCAGTTTCAGTTAACAATAACGATGTTGATGCCCAACCAATTGAGCCTGTGTCATCTGCTCCTCCTACAAAAGAAAAGGAGCCTGTGGAGGTTGAAGACCAGTTAGTGGAGAACGTTGCAGACTCAGATGACCCTGCTTCGGAAGATCAGCTAGCGATCGTGGGGTCCTCTAATATAGCGGATAGGGTCCGAAGCAGGAAAGGTACGAGCTCAAAAGCTGCAAAGTCTGCCTCGAATAGGAAGCTCATCTTGCCCACTCCTCCCTCTCGAACTACCCGTCAAAAGAGTGCTCTGGGTAATTCTATGGTGTTTCTAGCCATCGAAGGGCCCAACACTGATGATATTCATTGTAAGTCTTCTTCCCTGTTGCAAAAAATTATCTACATATTGTGTTATATTAATAAGTATATTTCTATTGCAGGTCTCCCTAATACAAAGGAGTTTCCGTCCCCCTAGCTTGTCACTTGCTCGTTGAGCGTGTTACCCTCCTAGCTAGAAGGGGTTGATGGATAATATGTCATTGGAAAGGCTATACGACCTGCAAGATAAGAGCTATGTGAGGCAATGCATATTGGATAAGCAGCTCAACACTCGGACAAGGGATCTTCTTCGTGCTATCACCAAAGATAGGGAAGACATGGACGTCATGCTTGCCAGGGAGAAGGCCAGGGACTGTCAATATGCAGACCTGCAAGCAAAATGTGAGGATGCCATGGAAGATTTCAAAGGTCAGTTAGCCGAAAGCCAGGCTGAGTGCAGCAGGCTATCTCTCGAAGGCACGAAGGTCATAGGCTACAAAGAGCAAATTTCCGTTCTGACTACCAAGTGTGGAGGCCTTGAAGAAGAGAGGGCAAAGCTGATTGACCAAGAGATTAAGCTTAGAGAAAAGGTGGATGGGTTGGATCTTCGTCTCAAAATGCTAAAGAAAGACAGGGTTGATCTGGTGACCAAAGTTATCCCATATATTTCTATGGAGTTGTACCACAGTGATGATGTGGGCATAATGATTGGGAAGTTGGTAAATGCAGCCATTTTTCATGGCAAATGCACTACTCTTGAGGAGGTCGCTAAGACAGGTAAACCGGTGGATCTTGCAGGTGTTCCATACTATAGGGCAACCCACGAGAAGGAATACGATGATGCAGGCAATGCTTTATCCACTACGGAGTTCCCATTCCTTGCTGAGGCTACAAAGGACCCAACGACCTCCAGTGAGGACCTGTTGTCAAAGAAGCCAAGGAAGGTTCAACCTACTGCAAAGGTCCCATCCCCTGGTTCTGCTGATCCAACTCATTCGAAGGTATGATGAAGGCTACCATGTGGCAGTTATTTGATCTTCCAGGGTGGTATGTACCCTGTTAAACAATATGTCTTTGTGTTCCTTTCTAGGCATTATGCCTGATGAAACAATTTACTTTCTGTATGTGGTGGAGGCTACGGCCTAAGACAATATTTGCTTTATCATTTAAGGCTACGGCCTTTAGACTAGTTAGACTAGTCCTGAATGAATATCTGCTAATGGCCACTAGGGCCTATATTTTTCTTAACTTTGATTCTTCTTTTACGTTTCATTTGCACGTAACTTCTTACAACCTAAGGCATATGGTAGATGCATAGCCTCATTGTGTGTAATTTCTGCACCAAGAATATAGCAATCGTATAATTTAATTGCTGACAGAGGCTCGCGACCCACTCCGTCCTAATCCTTTGGGTGCAAAAGGCTTGGAATACCTTAGGACCACGTAGGAAAGTTAATGTGAAGTTGAGATGGATGTTAAGCATATGAGCAAGACGTGTTGTTAGTCTTTTTACATCCCTTCGACATTGAAACTTATAAAATGACTTGGCTGACAAATCTTTGTTGTATTGAACAAAACAAGATATTTGAGGGAAATGTGTTATATCATTAAGTGGGTAGAGAGGATTACATCATTTTAAGAAATGAATACTAGACGCCTACCATTAATGCTTCTTTCCCCAAGTGAGAAGAATGCAAATACATTGAAAGGAATTTAAAAAATGTCCTTTAGACATTGTAAGTTTTATATGTAAAACTTAAGAAGGGTAGTGGCATTCCAAGTCCTATCAATAGCTTCTCCATCAAGGGTTTCCAGCTTGTAGGCTCCGTTGCCATATGCTTCTATTACGACGTAGGGCCCTTCCCATGTTGGCCCTAGTTTACCGTGATACTCAGCTTTACTTGCATTGTTGAGTCGGAGGACGTATCCTGGCTTGAATGTCGAAGGTTGAACCCTGCTGTTGTAGAACTTTTCAATCATTTGTTTATGGATAGCCTCCCTTATCGAGGCTATTTCCCTTCTTTCTTCAAGTAGGTCCAGATTGTTGCGGAGTCTTTCTTCATTGTCTGTTGCTTCGAAGTTAATGACTCGGTCTGTTTTGACAGTTACTTCCGAAGGAATGACAGCTTCTGTGCCATATGTCAAGCTAAAAGGTGTCTCCCCATGACTTGACTTTGTGTGCGTTCTCCCCATGACTTGACTTTGTGTGCGTTCTGTGGGCCCAGAGTACTTGGGGCAGCTCATCCACCCAACCATGCTGACTGTAACCTAGCCTTTGTTCTATGCCTTGGATGATGTCCCTGTTGGCGACTTCCACCTGTGTGTTACCTTGAGGATGGTAAACGGAGGAGAAGGATTGCTTTATGTTCAGGCCTCTCAAGAACACAGGAAACACTCCTTCGACAAACTGCTTCCCATTATCTGATACGATGATATGAGCTACTCCGAACAGACAAATGATGTGTTCCCACACAAATTTTTCCATATGCGTCCCAGTGATTGATGCTAACGGCTTGGCTTCGACCCATTTCGTGAAGTAATCGATGCCTAAGACCAAAAATTTCACCCCTCCTGAAGCAATCGGTAGAGGGCCCACAATATCTATCCCCCATTGGCTGAAAGGCCATGCGTATGTCACGGAGGTCATATCTTGTTTTGGCAGCCTTGGTGTCAGATATTGGTATTCATAAACACATATTCAAACATAAACAAGGGGCGTATAAAATGAGTCTATAGAGAAAAAGTGGAAGAGAGTTGGGAACTTTAGTGAGACAAAGAAAAATGATATTGAAAGCTCCAACCCTTTGCCTTGCTAGGCAAAGGGTATTTATAGGTTCTTACAAAGACACGCCTCCTACGGGCTGTGGATCAGGCATACAGTGGTTAAAGACCCGTCCGTCCTCCACGGTGTTACTTAACAAACTACGTACTAACACTGAATATCCATCACTACGAGCTTTCTAACGAATACATATACTTGAGGTGACTGACTCTTTAATAACAGGATTTTCTAAATCCTAAGAATCTCCCCCTAAGCGAGGTCACCTCAATTACATCAATTACAAACAGATATTACCTTTTGGTGTTCTTGTATTCTTGATTAAATTCTTTGCTCTGTAGTTCGTAGTCTTTGATTCTTCATTTTCAGCATGCTTTGTTCTTTCAAGTGGAGGTCTTTAAATGATCTACGTAATGATGAGTTTTGAGCCAGCTTTGAGATCATCAGCCACCATAAATCTCTGACTCATCCTTTGTAGTGTTGCCATCATGTGACATTGTGACTATTCGACCAACATGCTAAAATTCTGGATCATGATATCTTCGATATTCTTTGATCACTTTCATTGAATTGAGGTACACGACCCACGGTTCCCCGTTGATCAGTATAAGTACTGCTTGTGATCAGGTAGAATTCTGAAGAATCTCCTTGACAGGGTTTCGCAGCTGCTCTAGCCATTCTCAAACCGGAACGTCTCGAAGAAGACAACACAGAGTGAGTGAACCAACAAATTGAGATTTACTGATTGATTAAAAATTTATTTGAAAAAAAAATCGTGTATTGCTTAACATAAGGAATTTTTTACAATACAGCGAAGGTTTTATTAGAAAATCAATTATCAATCATAAATACCCTTTTAATTTTGAAACACTAATACACAGTCAATGTGCTACAAAATTTTTTTTTAAGCACAACGACCTGTTTTTCAAAGGTATCCGTCAAACCATTCCTGAACCAGGATTGATTCAAAATATGAATTGCCCCATCGTTTATGTCCAGTTTTCACGTGTTTGATCTATTGAATAGATCTCACATGCCACCCACCAAGAGCTTGTTTGATGTTGGCTCTAGAAGACTTTCCATCTTCATTATGAATACGATTGCATATCACTTAGATGTTCTGGCAATACCACAAGGATAATGCGTAGGACTCTTAATATATATTCTCACTTTCCACATTGTGTGAAACAGTGAGTCTGAATTTATTGTGTCCTAATGAGACTTATTGATTATCTCTTGGCTATAGACTCAACAGTGCATATTTCGTTCCTATGCCGGAGACTAGGGAGAGGGTCTCCTTCTTCAATATCAACAATCTCTAAGAGAAAGTCAATAGATTATGTAGGTTCCCCATGAGAATGAAACAAGTCCTTTTAAGAGGAACTTGAGTAGCTTAGGAAGTTGTAGTGCAGTGCGTCACTGGGTCCATGAAGTCTTGTCTTCAATACCGGTGTTACCTTGGTAACCACCAGTAGCATATGAATTAAACCCGGATACTGCCCTAAGGTTGAAATAATGGAGGGCTATTTGTTAGGAATTAGAAAATTCCATAGTGAAGAGTCGGTCACCCCAAATGTTATCTAGCTTAAGTTAGCTCGTAGGCTTGTCGTTAGTTACGTTATTTAGTAGTTTATTTATTAGTTTGTAGCGTAGTATAGTGTAGTGCAACATCGTGGAGGAAGGACGGGTCCTTACCCACTGTATGCCTGATCCACAGGCCGATAGGAGGTCATGTATTGTGTAACTATAAATACCCCTTCCATCCATGGAAGGGGTGGTGCTTCTCATTCAATCTAACATTCCCTTTGTTTAAACCTCTAGCAAGAACACCCTTTCTCTCTAGTTTCTCTCTCTAAAATGGTAAACATGTATTTTGATCATCCAAGACCACCCGAATCATCAACACAATAATATATCGATCCTACAATTGGTATCAAGAGCTAAGGTTATTGTGTTATATTTGATTTGTATGGTACGTACCATGGTTGTTGTTTGTGGTTTGTTTTGATTCATGTTGTTACTGATTTGGTACAATCTGTTGGGTCGAAAATATTTTCTTGTCCATATTCTTGTGAGAATCTGTTTGTAACATGTTTTGTATATCACTTTCGGTCAAAACGTGGTAACCTATCATGTGTCTTTTTTCCAAACAGTGCTTTATGAAACTTGTCAATATTCATCATTTGAGAAGCTGTTCTTTACATGTGGTCAAAACTGTTATTACATGGGTCATAACTGGTCAAGTTTTTATCGTCAAACGGGGTATAAAAGATGTCCTTTTGCTGCCTTTCTTTTCTGGGTTTGAGTCTGTACGTTTTGACACTCTTGGTGGCGACTTGGTGGGTTTGATGTTTCTGGATTTGTTGTTTCATCTTGGTAGCGAGTTGTTATGCGTTTCTGTAGCGACTTGTCATTTTTATGGTCAAGCGAGTTGTACTTTGAAATATTGGTAGCGACTTGACAGAACTAGCGACTTGTCTTTACAAGTCGTAGCAACTTGGTCTAGCGACTTAGTGCTAGCGACTTGTTAACAGATCTAGCGACTTACTTAAGAAAAATACTAGAGACTTGTTTTGAACTGAAGTAGCGAGTTAATATGCTAGCGACTAGTCTTTACTAGTTTGCAACTTGTGATTTATAATCTTTGGCTAGCGACTTAACTCCATGACTTAGACCTAGCGACTTGACAGAAATATTAGAAGAAGAGTTGACTATCAAGTCTTGACCACAACAAACCAAATACCTATACCAATTTAAACTATCGACCTCAGTTTCATTAAAATATCACTGGTCTTTGTTCATCAAAAGAAAATAATTTGTCTCGAAGTAACATCATCACTCCACAAAAGGTAAACATTATGTGGATCTCAGCTAGGTGGTATAACGAATCTCATTTGAGATTTCAAAAATCTTGTTTGATCAAAACCAACATATCCATCATCAATCCACATGTCAAATAACTAATTATCCGAAACATAAAAGAAAAGTTACATATTAAACATATTTTTGATCTCAGTTTTTGTTCTTGGTATTGCAAGTCAATGGAGACTTTCACATGTGAACAAGTTAACCATCATCGATTCAACAAATATCCGAATACTTGAAGGACGAACAAAACCAATCACTGATTTCATCCCTCCTCCATGTTCGGCTAAAATGAAAAAAATTAAAATTAAAAAGGTTTCAACTTGATTGGAAATTACCTACCCATGAGTTTCTAATTGTCCTTTATGCCGTATCATGTCATTCTAACCATCCCTGTGGCCAAGTCGAGACATGTTTCTATTGCCATCCTTGTGGCATATAAGAAATAGTATAGGATTTGAAGAGGATGATTATGAGTAGTGGGTTGTTGATTAGAAGTGATTTGTTTGTGTCAACTAATTTTTTGGAGGGAGGGCTGCGTTATCTTTGTGACTAGGATTCACGAAATTTTTTTGGATGAGATAAGCTGATGAGAGGGGCGTAGTGTTTTGTGATTCAGGTTACAAGGAATTAGGGTTGTGGCTTTATATACACAAGTATTTAGGGTATGAGTGTTTGGTTATTTTGTGATGTCATGGGCCTCGTGGTATTGTGGTATTGTGGGCCATTGTTAGTTAATGAGATTTGATTCACATGGACCTTTCTGTGTAATATGATTTGTGACAAATACTCGTATATGGACTAATATGGATTGGACAAATGGAATTTAATATTTGTGATCTTGCTTAAATCCGTCTATTGGCCGAGACTTAATTTACTTGGTCTAATAATTTTTGGACTGGAATGTATCTTGTTATCCGAATATGTTTAAGTAAAATCATATTGGATACAATTCGTTAAGACTTGGTGTTATTAAGTATGGTACTTTGGTCACACAATTTCACGGAGGATACTAATGTCACTGCTTAGTGTACTTTGTGCTGGACCAAGTGGTGTACTAATAGTTAAAACCGAACATGGGCCGTGTCATTATGATCGGATGGATTATTATATCGGGTATTATTTGAGAATCGGGTCCAAAATATCATCAAAAAATCTATACCAAAGTCTCTTATTTGATGGTTAAGAGTTATTTGGACCGGGCTTGGAATTGAATGAGGGAAGTTTAGATTTAGATTATCATGGGTTGTGACTTGGAGTAATTTGGAAGTAATAGTAACTTCATGGACTGTGCCCCGATTATTCAAGTAACCAAGCTTGGGCCGTACACATGATTGGGTCTGATGGGCTTCTCAAGAGATTTTATTGTTTATGGATTTGTTGATGAGATTTGTTGTGTTATGTGGTTTGATACTTTGGTTTTTGCATTCTCACGGAGGATATTTTGTCACGGCTTGAATTTATTGAAAATGTTGACTACGGGATGTTTGGACGATATTTCTTATTTGGATTTGAAGTGAGGTTTTCCGGGCGCGTTTTCTTATTTCGTCTTCTTTCTTTCTACCCTTCCGCGAAGATGACTTGTTTGGGCGTTTATTGATTGTGATAAAGACTTGGCTATTTAATTACGGTTGTGATTCTTTTTCGTTTAATCCACAACGTAACTATCACTTCGGTGTCTCACTCAAGTGAGAATGTCAAGAGGTTTTGTACATTGGGTACACCATTTCTTTTCACCAGGATTAGTACAAGCTTAAGTGACAAATCTGGGGAATTCTTCTTCATAATCAAGGTTGGTATATTGGGTTTACTTCACCAAGTGGTCACAGCAATAGCCGTCAGAATATGAGGAAGAGGTGTTTACCAATGTGTTGATGTTGGAGATTGAACCGTTGATGAACTGCTGCATATTCCCCTAAAACAGATATTCACCGAAACCAAAGTTGTCATTACACATTCAAGCTGACATTGTTTACGGTTTTGTCTTGATTTTTGAAAAATCCTGCGAAAGAACCTATTTCTCGGTTTAAATCATAGACTTGTAAAATCCCGTAACAATGGAAACATCCTGGTAATTGTAAAGTGCATATCCGGAACTATCATACGGTTTATTCTTGGTTTTGTAAAATCCCACGAAAGAATCTATTTTTCGGTTTAAACCATAGAGTTGTAAAATCCCGTGATGATGGAACCATCTTGGAGAAAGCGTATTTTGGTTCTTCTGATCTTTGGTGTTACGGTTTTGTTTGAAGAAGGGATAAAAAGGGTGTACTTCATGAATTGGATGTGTGTTTGGATATTCGTCATGGCGGTTTGGTTATTACATGGTTTTACGGGGTTACGTGCTTGTAACCATGGTCGGGATGAAACCATTATCATAGTTCACTTTAAACGTCAAAGGAGGCTAGAATTGAGCTTTGAACCAGAAGATATGACAACGGGGTTAATTCGCTATTATTTATTTGAGGTTGAAGTGAAATATCATGGGCGAGTGCACTTAGTATCTGAAGGTATCGGGGATGGTTGGATGAAGATTCTTCATGATCCTTGTTCGATGCTTATTATCAAAAACGAAGACTTGGAAATCTAGTTATTGTTGGGTGTCTTTTACCTTTTCTTTTACCACTTGGGGGAATTGGGCTCATACCACTACAAAATAACTATCACTTTAAGGAGTTACGTTGTAGTGCTCAGTGTCACATTCAATTGTGGATTTTCAAGAGGTGATATATGTCTAATACTCGATGGTTGGTTGGTTGAAGAGTATATAGTACTTAGAGATTCAAATGGGCATGAATTCTCGGCACCGCTCTTTGTTACATATGTGCAAGTTTAAGTCACGAGTTCGGGTTATTCTACTTCAGGGTCAAATTCATCATATTGAGTTTTCTCCATCAGCTGTTACTACAAAAAGCCTACTGAATGATAATGGGTTGATTACATGTTATGCTAAAGAGATTGAAAAGAGAGAGATTATGACGTTTGTTCACTTCAGTTCAGGCCTCGTACTTCAACATAATGACGTATGAACACATCAGTTCATGCCTCGTACTCTAAAGAAAAGAAAAGTGTATGCGTGTCGGCGCTTTATCTTCGAAGAAGAGAAATCTTCTTATTATGACCATTCTCATCAACAGGCTTCATACTTTTTCCATGCGCTTCAGTCATCAAGTGAACAGGGCTACCATTGATTGTTTTCTTATTCCACTTGCTCAACTATAATGACGATGGCGACATCATGTGCTAATTTTGCGGGGAGAAGTGTGAATAGAATACTTTGGATGATTTCACTTATTTAGTCAAGAATGGCATCTCCGTATGCAATTCTTGAGGGGAGAAGAAGTGTGAATTTTTTGCATTGTTGATTGACATTTGAGAATATAAATGGTCATACGGCTCTAAACTCATGTAAGAACCGAGCTTCTTCTTATCGGGTCATCTTCACATGGAGTTTTTCTCTTCTAAGAGCGGTTGGTTGACATCTTCACTCGGATTGATGAGTTTATCGACAAAGTGCTTCCGGTTAATTCTTCACGTATACATCAACATGATGATTCCGAACAATCTCTGTTCTTGTTTGATGTGATGGGTAGTTTGGTCTTCCCATCTTGTGTGTTCGTTAGGCCTGATTGCTTTGATTTCCTTGATGAATATCTTTCTGTTCTTGTTTGATTGGGAGGGATTTTAGTTAAGGGGATTTGCAAGATGTAAGTTAATTGGGATGCTTTTGGTGTGATGAAGATGTTAACTATCTATTCCCCAACTGGACAATCTTGAAGAAGGTCGAGTCTACATCCTGTTCTACATTTCTTGCTATATGTTAGAAGACCAAAGACGTGTTGCATTTAATGATCTAAAGACTTCTTCTTAGTGCGGGCATTTATCAAAAAGATTGTCGGTATTGGGAGAGCACTAATTGGGGAATGTGATATGTGAATTTAATCCCCAATTAGACTTGCTCACTTTATTGACATGTTGATTCTCACAAAAACTTCAAGCAATCTTCTCAACAAATTTCAAGTATTTGGGCATTCAAAGAGTTCTGATTGAAGTATCAAAACCAGAGAGAGAAGGAGACAAGCATCTAAAGCGAGTAAAATTGATGTACTTAATACTTCTAAGTAATTGTGATATCCGGGAAGACAAATGTTATTACCGCAGAGAAACTCAAGGTTTGACTCATGCCGAGTAAACTTGATGAACTTAATTCTTCTAAGTGATTGAAGATATCCTGGGAAAACAAATGTCATGACCGAAGAGAAACTCAAGGTTTTACTCATCAAGGCGTTTAGTATTCTTATTCCAACTATGTGGGGAAGCGATGGAAGAGTTAGTTTCTAAAATAAAGAGGTACACAAGTGCGTGATGATCTCGATGTTATCATAATCATCGAGGAGGAGAATTGTGTACATTGGGGTGCTCAATTGTTTCACTTGAGGGCTTAATCGATGATTGAGAGATATAATCACTTATTCGGAGTTTACATCCACAGAGATTGTCATCCTTGAGATAATCGGTGACTTGGCATGCTTCTTCAATGTTATCAGTTATTCCTTCCTTGGGTATTGGTATACTTCGGATAGTTGAGCTTCATACACGATCATCTGGGAAGAAAAATGTGAACATGGGGAGGTGTTTTCATTCCCCTCATGATGTGTATTTGGGAGAGTTCTTGAGCATTATACATAGAGGCGCATCAATTCAACTACTTGGGGAATTGTTCTCTTGACACCTTTGGAATGGATTGCGTGGACTTCGGTGGTTATGAAATTTGAGAAGAATGTTAAAGAGTGGGATGATCGTTCTTTGTTCTTGTTGATGATATAACCTCGAAGAAGAATCACGGTGATTATTCTTGAAAGGAGCAGCGGGATTTATGATAATGGTGTGCTTCTCTCGTACACTGGCTAAGGCAAGCTTGAAATAAAGCTTGAATCGCTTTCGACTAAAGGATTTTAGGTTTGGGGGAAGTGTCAAAGTCTCACTTCGGATGGTTCAATTTCTTTCTTCGATTCAAGAGCCACAGGAAGCTTTGGTGGTGAATGTTTAAGAGTTGATGACTTCTATCTTCTGACGTCTTTTCGATATCCTTATCTTGGTACTCGTATCATCATCTTCTTTAATTATATCATCTACTCTATCCTTTGTATATATTTTTTAGAAAACAAAATACAAAAATATAAAACCAACAAAAGAAAATAGAAAAATATAAAACCTTTAAAAACCCATAAAAATCTGAAAAATTTCAAAAATACCAAAAATATGTTTGCTCAAGACATGTCTTCTGGTATCGATAACATCTACGGTCTTAGAAATGTCATTCAATAATGGCACGGGACTTTAGATGAAGTTCGGCGAAGGTGTAAATATTTCTTTCAAAACATGTCCAAAAACCATGGCTTACAGTTATTTCGTAACCGGCCTTCAAACTATGGCTTGCTATTATTTCAGATAGCAACCCGTTCTTCATGAAAGGAAAGTGTTGCGCTAAACAAAATTTTCAAATATTTCGTGCACTTATCCTAAAACAAATTGAGGAAAGTATGTCGAAGGATGCTTTCCTACACAAATGTATTTCCGTCTAAAATTCTTCAGAAAAATATTTGTTGTTTTCAAAAATGGTGGTAAATGAGTTGCTTGTAAATCAATCGGATTCAGAGCTTTTGAAAAAATATTGAAACCTCAATCAATGACTTCAGAGCTTTTAAACTTTTCAAAAATTGAGTCACTGATTGAGGGGGATAATGTTTTCAAATGTATATCATCTAACGGGCTTTCTTTAATATCCTACGTGCTTAATTAAAAATGATATTTGCCTATGTCGAAGGACTAGGAATTTACGATATGATTGTTAGGATTAGATGTTTATAGTTTGATAAAACACATTATTCCCATGCTTTATATGAACTGATTGATATGTTGAATTGACTTTTATTAGTCGATTACTGTTTGGGTGTTGTCGACCACCATATATCTGTTTTTGTCCAATAACATATGCAGGTATATTGGTATATAAGAATGTGTCACAATTCTAAATTTTTGGTCATTTCTCAAACTCCATATTCATCATTTCATATCAATTTATTCATGATTTTTCATTTCACCTTAAACGTGTAAATTTTATATCAAATAAACGTTATCGCGTGAGTTATTATTTTGAGCATTTAATCCGTTACTTTCAAAAATGATCCCGACATATTTTTATACTTACATTTAGTTATAAAAACTATATTTTGAGTTTAACTAGTGTTTTGAATTTATTTCGTACATAAATCGTTAAAGTTAAATTATTACGGCGTTTTTCTTAAAAATTTCTCGATAATTATTTTATCACTCAAATTTTACAAGGAATGTATTTTTACAATTTTTATGATCTCATTACATTCTACTTTGATCTATTAAAAATCTCTTTTACCTAAAAGTTACCATTTACCTTACAAGTTACATTTAACTACACATTTACTTACACTTTTAGCAAATACTATACAAGTATATACTTACACATTTATAAAAAAAAAAAAAAAAAGATATTTTATGGACAAAGATCCCTAAAAACCGGCCCTATGGGTGATTTCATTTATTGATGGGTAAATTTTTCTACATATTTAGTTCTACACTTCACCTCAAAAATTGATACTACACATTTATCATTCACAATCATTCAACAAGTCAAGCAAAGTCTCTCTTGGTTTTTCTTCCCTCTAGAACCGGCCTCCATAGATGTTTAGAAGAGATCATCACAATTTTTCAAGCTCAAGTTAAAACACTCTAGATTACACTCTTATTTAAGGTTTTGAAATAAAAACCTAGGGTGTTTAGGTTAATCCTTGGTTCTAATCACCTCATCATATCACTAGTAAGCATCTCATGTTTATTTTTCATCTTACATATTCATTTCATACTCATCTCATCATTTTGAGCAAAAACATGCAAGACTTGTGTTGTTTATACCATTTTACATGATTTTTAGAGTTTATATATATAAAGTCATCCTATAATTATTCCCTTGGTATATATTGGTCTTGATGATGATTAGGAACCCATGACACCCTAAGAAGGTGTATGGTAGGATTAGATTAGCTTTGGAGTTGATTTGAAGGGTTTGGAATAGGTTTAGTACGAGAAAAACACTTTTCAACAAACATTAATAAGGGTCTGTCCTTAAAATCATTTTCTGGAAAATCCGACTATAGTCACGAATTTTTGGCCTTGATATTTAGAAAATATACTTTAAAACGAATCCGTGGCGCTTGAACGGTTAAAACGGACTTATAACGAAGGAGGAATGAATTTTTCAAGTTGACGACGAAATATATATTTTTCAGAAAATTTCAGCAACATGTTTATGTTTTATTCGAGTCAAAAACGAGCCTTAAGCTTTACAAATTATTTCGGCTTATCAAAAATATATTAGTATACTTTGATACGAAGCTAAGGACGTATTATACGTTAGAAAACGGTTTGAAGCGACAAATATATACGTTTTCATAAAATTGCCGTAACTATTATTTTCTGAAAAACTATATTAATTTACGAGACAAGAGTTACGGTAGCTAAAAAAGCGACCATGTTGGTGGTTGTTTTTAACCATGATGTGGAACTTTTGGAGCGAATTGTCTTCTAATAAAATCAAGATCACCGAGCATATTTTTCAAAACGACAAATTTGCGGTTGTATAGCGGAGTTGTTGTAAATTATTTATGGATGTCTAAACTTGGCCGAAACTCATTTTTAACCAACATATTAGCCAAAATCACCATCTTTAACCCTTATTATCTTTATGATCGAGACCTTTATGAAGAAAACTCCTGAACTGAAACTTCTAGATTTCGATACAAACTTTCCAAAACCGTCGAGTTCGTTCTCTAACGATCGACGTACACCATTTTACGACTAGTTTTTCAAAGCCATTTTTGTCACTTTCACGAAATTTCCGACGACATTGTTTTACGACGAAAAGCGATAATTTCACTATAAAACATTAATAAACTATTGTAGGATGACATTTTGACGTAAATACTTGTAAAGTATTTTATTATATGACGGGATGTCATAAACATATTTTAACGATAAACATTATTTCCAAAACATACAAGTGGTATGAATATCATATGGAATTGCATGCACATCATTGTATCACACTATCATGCATTCACGACAACATATCATAACTCAAGTCATGACATTCATTTAGGTCGCGGATAGTCTCCGAGCCTCATTTTAGTGCACTTCATTTTGTTAGCATATCAATCATACCAGGTGAGTTCATAGCCCCACTTTCTATTACTTATTTGTCTTACAAACTCTTTGGGGGAGATACATGCTCAACTACTTGATTTTACTATCACAAATATTCTAAACTTTGACATACTCTTTGTGAGTTCATACCCCACTGTTACTCGTTTAAATTCTTACAAACTATTTGGGGGAGATACATGCTTAAATTCTTGTTTTTACTCTTGCGAATACTCAAACCATTTATACAATTGTGTTACACTATACTTCTTATACACTTTAGACATTATGTGTGGTTTATTGCGATATGTGCCTTAATGCGTTAAACTTGTTTTCTATTATGCATCAACATACATACTTTAACAACTGGTTAACTCCTGCGGGATCCGGTCAAAACATTTAAACTCTTTTGCCAAACAACATTACTTATACTTTAGACTTGGTGTGTGTGGTGACTAGACTTAAACAAACATCCCATCATTTATATGGTGGAAGGCCATTAATTGGATACAGCTAGCGTGAGTGTTGGAGGAACAAACATCCATCATTTATATGGTGGAAGGCCATTAATTTGGATACGACCCATGGCGTGAGCGTTGGAGGAACATCCCAGCATTATATGTTGGAAGGCCATTTATATGGATACATCCCAACACGAGTGTTGGAAGACCCTTGTGGTAACATTGATACTTTTAACTATCTTAATGTGCATTTACATGATTGTCATACTATTTTAGCGGTGGGTTGTAAACACCCAGTTTGCAAGTCTTGTATGGGCGGGGCTTGGGGAGTGGATTCGATGCCTTTGCTTTGTGGACTATTCTATATAACCAAAAACTTTGCCTTTGTTGCAATATTAAAAGCTTTACTTGTTAATCAAACTCTATGAACTCACCAACCTTTGTGTTGACACTTTTTAGCATGTTTTATCTCGGGTATCTAAGGCATTCACTTCATGGCATGCATATGGACATATCATAGAGTCGTGGTGACGACGCGTCTCCGGGGATTTATAAACTTTAAAACATCGTTTGGCTTGTAACAAACTTATTTCCGCATATATTGATTTTCATTTGGGACCTACATTTTGTAAACTTTGATTGCTTTAATAAATCAAACGATGTATTTTCTAAACGACACTTTAGGTCGTTCGATATAACTGTAACTTTGATGCTATGACAGTCCTCCCCAAGGTATTCCATTCATTTGCAAAACACGTAATTTGGGGTGTGTGACAGTTGGTATCAGAGAATCAGTTATAGAGAACTAGGTTGCATCATTGACCCTAGACTATAACCACATCATCATAGCATCTCCTCATATCATTATAAGTGCACGTTCTTTATACATGCGGACTTATGACTCAACACCAAACATCATATGAGTCGATTAGTCCAAGCATTGCATAGTTACTCCTAAATTATACATAGCCGGATCACCTATGTCTAATTCGGATGAATCATGCAATGAAGGAGTAGTAGTCTCATATGAGTAAGCAATTCGTGTCGAGCCAAATTTTAAAAGATTTTCTTCAAACCACTTGTTTCCAGTTTGATCGTGTGACGTTCTTGTTTGATGAGGTGCAAAGATCGAGCTAGAAACAAGTCGTTACCTAAACCGATTTAGCCTAATCGTATGACAGTTCTTGTTTGATGAGTTGTGGGATTAAGTAAAAATCGGTTACCAAAATGTCTTTTAAAAATTTTGCTTGAGAACGGGAAAGCTTGTCTTATCGAGCCTAATCATAAGAAATCATGTATTTAGGACGGGAATTTCTCACGATATGCACGGGGCATCTTGTTGGTAGGGCTCATATGCATGAGCATTGACATAATCATATAGACCATACACGAGCATAAACTTTTCGAACCCTTGTCGCGTTTTGGGCCATAGTATCATTAATCGAATCACGAGGGGCGTGATTCCGTGACATGGGAAGAATGTCACAATTCTAAATTTTTGGTCATTTCTCAAACTCCATATTCATCATTTCATATCAATTTATTCATGATTTTTCATTTCACCTTAAACGTGTAAATTTTATATCAAATAAACGTTATCGCGTGAGTTATTATTTTGAGCATTTAATCCGTTACTTTCAAAAATGATCCCGACATATTTTTATACTTACATTTAGTTATAAAAACTATATTTTGAGTTTAACTAGTGTTTTGAATTTATTTGGTACATAAATCGTTAAAGTTAAATTATTACGGCGTTTTTCTTAAAAATTTCTCGATAATTATTTTATCACTCAAATTTTACAAGGAATGTATTTTTACAATTTTTATGATCTCATTACATTTTACTTTGATCTATTAAAAATCTCTTTTACCTAAAAGTTACCATTTACCTTACAAGTTACATTTAACTACACATTTACTTACACTTTTAGCAAATACTATACAAGTATATACTTACACATTTATATAAAAAAAAAAAATATATATATTTTATGGACAAAGATCCCTAAAAACCGGCCCTATGGGTGATTTCATTTATTGATGGGTAAATTTTTCTACATATTTAGTTCTACACTTCACCTCAAAAATTGATACTACACATTTATCATTCACAATCATTCAACAAGTCAAGCAAAGTCTCTCTTGGTTTTTCTTCCCTCTAGAACCGGCCTCCATAGATGTTTAGAAGAGATCATCACAATTTTTCAAGCTCAAGTTAAAACACTCTAGATTACACTCTTATTTAAGGTTTTGAAATAAAAACCTAGGGTGTTTAGGTTAATCCTTGGTTCTAATCACCTCATCATATCACTAGTAAGCATCTCATGTTTATTTTTCATCTTACATATTCATTTCATACTCATCTCATCATTTTTGAGCAAAAACATGCAAGACTTGTGTTGTTTATACCATTTTTACATGATTTTTAGAGTTTATATATATAAAGTCATCCTATAATTATTCCCTTGGTATATATTGGTCTTGATGATGATTAGGAACCCATGACACCCTAAGAAGGTGTATGGTAGGATTAGATTAGCTTTGGAGTTGATTTGAAGGGCTTGGAATAGGTTTAGTACGAGAAAAACACTTTTCAACAAACATTAATAAGGGTCTGTCCTTAAAATCATTTTCTGGAAAATCCGACTATAGTCACGAATTTTTGGCCTTGATATTTAGAAAATATACTTTAAAACGAATCCGTGGACGCTTGAACGGATTAAAACGGACTTATAACGAAGGAGGAATGAATTTTTCAAGTTGACGACGAAATATATATTTTTCAGAAAATTTCAGCAACATGTTTATGTTTTATTCGAGTCAAAAACGAGCCTTAAGCTTTACAAATTATTTCGGCTTATCAAAAATATATTAGTATACTTTGATACGAAGCTAAGGACGTGATTATAGTAAAGCGGATTTGAAACGACAAATATATACGCGTTTTCATAAAATTGCCGTAACTATTATTTTACGAAAAACTATATTAATTTACGAGACAAGAGTTACGGTAGCTAAAACGACCATGTTGGTGGCTGTTTTTAACCATGATGTGGAACTTTTTGGAACGAATTGTCTTCTAATAAAATCAAGATCACCGAGCATATTTTTCAAAACGACAAGCCGATTGTATAGCGGAGTTGTAGTAAATTATTTATGGATGTCTAAACTTGGCCGAAACTCATTTTTAACCAACATATTAGCCAAAATCACCATCTTTAACCCTTATTATCTTTATGATCGAGACCTTTATGATGAAAACTCCTGAACTAAAACTTCTAGATTTCGATACAAACTTTCCAAAACCGTCGAGTTCGTTCTCTAACGATCGACGTACACCATTTTTACGACTAGTTTTTCAAAGCCATTTTTGTCACTTTCACGAAATTTCCGGCGACATTGTTTTACTACGAAAAGCGATAATTTCACTATAAAACATTAATAAACTATTGTAGGATGACATTTTGACGTAAATACTTGTAAAGTATTTTATTATATGACGGGATGTCATAAACATATTTTGACGATAAACATTATTTCCAAAACATACAAGTGGTATGAATATCATATGGAGTTGCATGCACATCATTGTATCACACTATCATGCATTCACGACAACATATCATAACTCAAGTCATGACATTCATTTAGGTCGTGGATAGTCTCCGAGCCTCATTTTAGTGCACTTCATTTTGTTAGCATATCAATCATACCAGGTGAGTTCGTAGCCCCACTTTCTATTACTTATTTGTCTTACAAACTCTTTGGGGGAGATACATGCTCAACTACTTGATTTTACTATCACAAATATTCTAAACTTTGACATACTACTGTGAGTTCATACCCCGCTTTTACTCGTTTAAATTCTTACAAACTATTTGGGGGAGATACATGCTTAAATTCTTGTTTTTACTCTTGCGAATACTCAAACCATTTATACAATTGTGTTACACTATACTTCTTATACACTTTAGACATTATGTGTGGTTTATTGCGATATGTGCCTTAATGCGTTAAACTTGTTTTCTATTATGCATCAACATACATACTTTAACAACTGGTTAACTCCTGCGGGATCCGGTCAAAACATTTAAACTCTTTTGCCAAACAACATTACTTATACTTTAGACTTGGTGTGTGTGGTGACTAGACTTAAACAAACATCCCATCATTTATATGGTGGAAGGCCATTAATTTGGATACAGCCCAACGTGAGTGTTGGAGGAACAAACATCCCATCATTTATATGGTGGAAGGCCATTAATTTGGATACAGCCCAACGTGAGCGTTGGAGGAACATCCCATCATTTATATGTTGGAAGGCCATTTATATGGATACATCCCAACACGAGTGTTGGAAGACCCTTGTGGTAACATTGATACTTTTAACTACCTTAATGCGCGTATACAAGATTGACATACTATTTTAGCAGTGGGTTGTAAACACACAGGTTGCAAGTCTTGTATGGGCGGGGCTTGGGACTGAGTGGATTTACGATGCCTTTGCTTTGTGGACTATTCTATATAACCAAAAACTTTGCCTTTGTTGCAATATTAAAAGCTTTACTTGTTAATCAAACTCTATGAACTCACCAACCTTTGTGTTGACACTTTTTAGCATGTTTTATCTCAGGTATCTAAGGCATTCACATCATGGCATGCATATGGACATATCATAGAGTCGTGGTGACGACGCGTCTCACGATGGGATTTATAAACTTTAAAACATCGTTTGGCTTGTAACAAACTTATTTCCGCATATATTGATTTTCATTTGGGACCTACATTTTGTAAACTTTGATTGCTTTAATAAATCAAACGATGTATTTTCTAAACGACACTTTAGGTCGTTCGATATAACTGTAACTTTGATGCTATGACAGTCCTCCCCAAGGTATTCCATTCCGCTGCAAAACACGTAATTTGGGGGTGTGACAGAATGTTCCCGATCAGGATCCCAAATAATATGATGTTTAGATGCCGAAAGGAAAGGGTAACTAGATCTTGGGTTGACAAATGAAGAAACGGAGCTTAATTGGACTTCTATGGAGAGTTGGCATAAATGCAACGTAAGAAGAAGTCTCACTGCATCAGCAGACGGTTTTTCTTCCAAACCCTACTGAGTAACAACAACGAGCTTCTCAACAACCTAATGTATCTTTGTGCAGGATACCATTTTTAAACAATTTTGATTAATTTGATTAAATTGTTTTTGAAAATGGAAAAATATTGTTTTGAAAATATATTGGACTAAATTTTGAAAATCACCGGACTTCATTTTTTCAAAATTTAAGTCACTCAATTATCGACTTCGGTCATCGATTGAGGGGAGAGTGATTTAATTTAAAATATTTTCATACAATATATCTTCAAAAGAGTCCGTTTGTACGAAATTATGTGGTGATCTAAAGATTTAAAGTTATGTCATGGTATGATTTTTCTTTTGAATCAAGGTCTTTCAAAACGAAATTTTTTATGTTCTTGTTTGATTGTGAAATTGTTTTGTTTTACTCAAAAGATCTCTTAAAAACAATCATATCTGACACTAACAATCTTTAATGTCTAAATTTGTTCCTTATTAATAATTTATCAAAATTAAATTTTGCCACGTCTTTCCCTAAAACTTTTTTAAACGATTTAAATCAATTGGGATCACAAATCTCAAAAGGTTTGAAATTTTGATCGGGGTAGAGATCGTGATTTAAATCTCAAATCTGTTTTTATGGAATTGGTTTTAGTCCTTCAAAGGCACTTCTGCCTCCATGTGCCAAACGATTTCATACACAATGCACATGTTGAGGAGGAGGATTTATCCAAAAACATGATGAGTATTTAAACCAGGCCACATATTCTCCCATGTTTTCTAAACCGTATTAAATCACTTGGGATCCAAAATCTCAAAGGGTTTGATATTTTTGATCGGGAGAGAATTTGTGATTTAATAATGAAATTTGATAAAAGGTGATCGTTTTGACTTAATTGTGCAGGCTGCTCTCTCATATGTGCTAAACGCTTTCGAATCTCGAAGCATATATTGAGGGGGAGCATTTTTAAAGAAAATAAACTATCGAGGTGCAAATGCTTTTATGTTTTAACATAAAGTACCTTGATTGAGTTTTAAAATGGTTTCTTAATGGCGCTTGTGATTGTGGATGTGCTTCAAAAGAACTCTTGCCTCTATGTGATAAAATGATTTCAAATATCCTATGCACATATTGATGGGGAGAATTTTACCAAGAAAATCAAATGGCTTTTTCGTATGAAAATTGTGATCAAAGAAAATATTTCAAAGTCCTCTTGCCTCCATGTGCTAAACACTTTCTAAATCATATGCATATGTTGAGGGGGAGGTTTTCTAAATGATCAAAACTATTAAGGTACAAAATGCTTTGATCTCGTATCACAAGTACCTTGATTGTTTTTCCAAATGATTTTTCAATTGGTTTCTAGAAGGAATGAACTGTACCAAAAGACCGACCACTTTACTTTATGTATGGAGTTATAAGGATGGTGAGGTTAGGTATTAGTTCCATGATCCGCCGAGCAGGAGGGATCTACCCAAGGACAATCCACTAGATAGTGTAGAGTCCTTAGGTATATTGAAAAAGGAGAAAATGAGAAATGGGAAGAGTGCGGTGAGACGAGCTAGTACTGGAATAAACCCTACAAGGTTCTAGTTATGAATTCTCGGTAAGCAAGAAGGGGTTGAAGAATGAAAAAGAATGAATATGAAAAGGGTGAAAAGAAATAGCCCTCCAATAATTCAACCTTAGGGCAGAAACCGGGTTCAATACATATGCTCCTGGTGGTTACCAAGGTAACGCCGGTATTGAAGACAAGACGTCATGGACCCAGTGGCCTTTGCACTAAACTTCCCCAAGCTACTCAAGTTCCTCTTAAAAGGGCTTGTTTCATTCTCACGGGAACCGACATAATCTATCGACTTTCTCTTAGAGATTGTTGATATTGAAGAAGGAGACCCTCTCCCTAGTCTCGACATAGGAACCAAAGGTGCACGATTGAGTCTAGAGCCAAGAGATCATCCACAATATCTCATTAGGACACAAAATTAATGAAGACTTTCTGTTTCACACAATGTGGAAAGTAAGTATATATTAAGAGTCCTACGCATTATCCTTGTGGTATTGCCAGAACATCTGAGTGATATGCATACATATTCACAATGAAGATGGAAAGCCTTGGAGCCAACCTCTAACAAGCTCCTGGTAGATGGCATGTGAGATCTATTCTATAGATCAACCATGTGACAACTGGATAGAAGCGATGGGGCGATTCACTCGTGAATCAACCTTGGTCGAGGAAATGGATTGACGGATGCTTTTGGAAAAACCGTTCGATGTGCAAATCTTTTCTTTTCTCTAGCACATCGAATGTGTATTCATTTTCAAACTCAAAAAGTATCTCGATTGAAAAATAGTTTTGGAAAAACCGTTCGATGTGCAAATCTTCTTTTCTCTAGCACGTCGAATGTGTACTCTTTAAATACAAAAGGTATTTTGATTGAAAATTGATCTTTCTCATAAAACCTTCGTCGTATTGCAAAACTCTTTCTTCTAAGCAATGCGCGATTGTTTTCAAATCATTTTCTATCAATCAGTGAATCTCAATTCGGTGGTTCACTCACTCCGTGTTGTCTTCTTTGAGACGTTCCGGTTTGAGAACGGCTAGAACATTTGCGAAACCCTGTCAAGGAGATTCTTAGGAATCCTACGATCACGAGCGTGCCCATGCGATCAACGAGGAACCGTGGGCCGTGTACCTCAATTCAACGAAAGTGATCAAAGACACTGTTGTGTGTTTTATTGCTAACTGTTGTTTGCAGGTACATTTGGACGGTTGCGGTGATCGAATTGAGGAGTCATTCCAAAGCGCATGCTCATAGCATCCACACTTAATTTGAAGAAATCATGGCGGTGCATATCTACATAACGGCTCAGATATTTCTATACTATGTTCGTCTGCGCTGCTGCAAATATCTTGAACCGATAAAAGCTTCCGCTACTCTGATGGTAAGATGTCATGATTCAAAAGTGTGAGCATGTCGGTCGAAAAGTCACAACTTCACATGATGGCAACACAACAAAGGGTGATCCGGAGATTTACTGTGGCTGATGATCTCAATGAAAGCTCGAAGATCATCAAAGATGTGGATCGGTTCAAAGGCCTCCACTGAAAGTACAAAATCTATGCGACTTTAAAGAATCCTTTGCTAAAGCACAAAGATGCAGAAGTTGAAGAATTCAAGTCTACGAGCTCAAGAACAAAGTCAAAGAATAGAATGCTAAGATTCGAAATGTAAAACATGGGGTGACCTCCCTTAGGGGGAGATTGTTAGGAATTAGAAAATTCCATAGTGAAGAGTCGGTCACCCCATATGTTATCTAGCTTAAGTTAGCTCGTAGACTTGTCGTTAGTTACGTTATTTAGTAGTTTATTTATTAGTTTGTAGCGTAGTATAGTGTAGTGCAACACCGTGGAGGAAGGACGGGTCTTTACCCACTGTATGCCTGATCCACAGGCCGATAGGAGGTCGTGTATTGTGTAACTATAAATACCCCTTCCATCCATGGAAGGGGTGGTGCTTCTCATTCAATCTAACATTCCCTTTGTTTAAACCTCTAGCAAGAACACCCTCTCTCTCTAGTTTCTCTCTCTAAAATGGTAAACCTGTATTTTGATCATCCAAGACCACCCGAATCATCAACACAATAATATATCGATCCTACACTATTTTTTTCACCCTTTTTCTCATTCATTTCTTTTTAATTCTTCAACCCCTTCAGTGCTTACCGAGATTTCATAACTAGAACCTTGTTGGGTTTATTCCAGTTCTAGCTCTATCTCAGTCCTCACTCTTCTCATTTCTCACTTTTCCCCTTTTTTTTTATCATACCTAAGGACTTCTACACTATCTAATGGATTGTCCCTTGGTAGATTGTGACAACTGGCAATTTAGGCAGTCTATTTTAGGTGACCGCATTACGTTAAACTAAACCGAACTTTGCCTTTATCACTATTTTTATAAACCATGACTTGATTTTATGTTGTCTATTGGTTTTTACGGATTATTTCACTATTGAATGAGTTATCGTATGAGTTTTAACTCTATTTGGTAGGCACTATTCGATTCGGCACTAGAAAAGACTAAAACGAGAAATAATGTAACTTTTAGACCGTAACTCAAAAATTGACAAATAAATAGTCAAAACTCATGGAAAAACATAAATAACGATGTTAGAAAGTCGAATGAACATCGTGGGATATTCGGGGGACAATATATGAGCTCGGGAATTGGTAAACGGGATAGTTACAAAAAATGACGCCTTCGGCCCCTCCCCTTTTCCCCTAGCCGGCCACCCCTCCCCCCATTTTATTTATTTATTAGTCCCTACTTCTAAATATATATAACCCATCACAACCTCATTACCACCCTTTTAATTCTCTCACTAAAAAAACACACAAACACACTTTCTCTCTCTACTCTCTCTCTCCTCAAGAACAAAACCCTAACCCTAAAATATTACCACCACCGTCGGCCACTATTCCAGCCAAAATCCGACCACCACTGGCGAGTGGTACTACACCTCCACCACCATCTTGTAGATCTTCTTTCCCTCTTTCTATCCATATATAACACTCTCACTAAAACCTCCATTAACACCTTCAAATCTAAAGATTAAGATTCGGATTTCTAGGGTTTCAAGTGGGTTTTACGATTCGTGTTTGGAAAAGGTAAAAGGGACTTGAATACACCTTGTTTGAGCTTGGTAAAGCCACGTATGGCTTGATTAGGGTTTCGACCCTATGACAAAATTTAGGGCTTTTGGTTTAAACGTGGGATTAAGTCTAATTAACACATAAATAAGCATGTAACTAGTGTTTCGTAAGCTTGTGGTGTATCATATTGATGGCTTTTAGCATTTTAGATCTAGTTTCACATTTTTGATTAGAATAGATGATGGGTTTGGTGTTTGGTTAATGATTGGAGGTTGATTGATTGTATTTGGATGTTGTGGAATTGATTTGGTAGTGCTTGGATGGGTTAGAAGTGGTGTACGAGCCACCAAGGCCATGCACGTGAGCCTTGGTTTGTGTACGAGACCCACTTGGACCTTGGGTCTGGGTCGGGTCATTTTGGTAGGTTGTTGGTTGATATTGTTGATGTTTGGATGAGACGCGTGGAGCCGAAAAGCTTCTAGAGCTTGTTTGGTTCACGTGGTCTTAACCATGACCGTGTCATGACCATTAGGGTCATAACATTGGTTTCGGGCATATTTGGTTGGTTGATTTGTTGGCAAGATTGATTCGAGATTGATTTGAGTTGGTTTGGGATTGAATTGCGCTATTATGACTTTTAATTGGACTTGATATATATAATTGTCAACTTTGAGCGACGTCGGTGTCACTTTGACTTTCTAGTCAATAGTTGACCCCGACAACGCCGTAACATGGACTTTAGTATAGTTTGGACTATTGATTGATTAAAAGCCGAAAAGTCATGACTCGTGCTTGTGGACTCGAGCGAATAACAATATGAAAATGATATTGGGTTTGACGAAATATATATATATATATATATATATATATATATATATATATATATATATATATATATATATATATATATATATATTTGAAAATGTTAATAAATTATGAAACCTAAATAATAAAAAGGGCTTTTATACCAAAAATATCGATAACAAGACTTATCTTATTATTTACTATTTTAAATGAAAACTAACGACTAAAAATGGAAATGTTTTATAATAAATAATTAATTAATGTTTCGAGTACACGTTTATCGATAAATCCCAGTTATGGGTATTTAATACTAGTTTTAAGCATTTATTTACTTACGTTGTGCGCATGGGTTACGGATAACCTAATGTTAATAGTCTTTGATTCACATGGGTAGCTGACTTATTAGGTTGAAGAATCTAATAAGAGCCCGCTAGGTACGTTGTGTAACCTTATTAATGGGCGAATTATCCTTATGACTCTTTAGGATGCGACTGATTTATGGGATAATAAGCGGCACGAATAAATAATTGAATTTATCGAGTTGACGAATTCGAGAAGATCTACTATTTATTCCGCAACTTATTGGACTATGGAGCTTATAGCTTAGATCTCTCATCGTGTTGCATTGAGTCACATATTGGTTGTTTGAGCGCATTCATAGCATCATATTGAGTCGATACACCCACATGAGGATACCAAACACTAGGATTAAATGGTGAAATGAGACATTTTTGGAAATAATGAAATGGAATACATTGGGGTAGATAACGTTGATTTTGGGAATTATATATTAAATTGGTTTACATTAATAGGTTGTCTTAGAGTCGATAGTTGATGTGCCGTGATTACCTGTTATGTTCTGCTGGTGTTTATTTGTATGTTGCTTGCTTGAGGTGAGTTTCATAGCCCCACTTTTATCTACGTTTTAACTATATTGGGGTGAGAATCATGCTACTATTTTTGGACCGTTAAAACTATTTGGATTTGCTTATATGTTTGACTGTTTAGATAAGATGTGCGATAGTTGTTGCCTTAGACTAGGTTGAACCGTTTCCTAGCTAAGAATAGACTTCTACATCGACCTAGTCCGGGGTTGGCAACTGTTCTAGAGGTTCCACGACAGTCTTTGGACTAGAGTCGCGGGGCCCGAGTAATCCCTGGATGCGGGATATAGTTATATGGTTGGTGATTCGGGTAGGATCGGTGTGTGCCAACGGTATTTATCTATCTTAGGTCTTGCATAGCAAATCAAATCCTACAGGTCCACTATGATTTTGTTGAACTTAAACCCATGAACTCACCAGTGTAGTGTAGTGACCTTTAGCATGATTTCTCAGGTATTTGAGAGATGTTTGGAATACGTGATCTGTGGAAGCTTGGCGAGAAGGCGGGGTTCAAGGATCATTTCTGACTCTGATAAACTTTGGGAAACTATTTTATTAAATCATGTTTTGGGCCTAATATTTATACTTTTGGACTAAATGTTTTGAATAACTAAATTTGGGATTGGTTTTGAATGTTAAATGACTATGTTTTTGCTATACTTGTGTGCGATACCAATCCAATAGTAACTCCCTGAAAACATGATTAAGTCTTCCGCTGTACCTAGATTTGGGGGTGTTACAGATTGGTATCAGAGCTCAAGGTTATAGAGAATTAGGTATTTTATAAACCCTAACCTATAACCACTTTTTAAGGAAATTGATCCTCGGACATACGCCCGCCGCTTGCCAAGCTGAAGCTTCTTATTTGATTATGGTATGAACTGCGATTTGGATTATGAGATGATCTGTTAAGGAATATTGTAAACTGATTATGGAAATGTTATGATTTGGAGATATGATTATTGATTTTGGGTAAATGAGATATGATTATCGAGATACTATGGAATTTGATTTGAGTAAACGGTATATTGCGATTTTGGAATTTTGAACTTGATTGATTTGATATGGGATTATGTGATGGAACGGAACTTATGTGTTTTATTTAAAGACATATTTTGAGTAATGTGGTACCTCTACTTTTAAAGCTTTCATTATGTGATATATGTTTTGGTTGAGTTGATGCGCTTATTAAAACTAGTTTTTTCGAACACTTATACCTACCCTATGCCATTGTCACAGACTATGCCTTCACTAGCTTTTGATGTGTCTGAGGAGGTCCTTGCTGTTGCTAATTCGATAGCATTGACTCTCATGACGGTTGCGCAGGGTGATCCTTATGAGATTACCCGTCCCACTAGTTCATCATCATCAGATCTCCCTATCTCATCTAGGTAGCTCAATTTACATCAGGTCTTAACACGAGCCCAGACTCCTAGGCTTGCTTATAGCAATGCCCGCATGTCCGTGAGACCACCATCATCACCTATCCATTTAGAAGCCCACTCTCTTCTGTCATCACCACCAGCATCACCATGTCTTAGGAGACCTAGAACTTCTATTGTACCACTTTAGGATTTACCTGCATAGAGACTCTGACTTATGGAATCTCCCTCTGAGGATGAGGGCGAGGAGGAGCATGAGGTCGAGGAGGAGCATGAGATTGAGGAGCAGTATGTAGATGAGGATATCCTAGAATGGGGTACTCCTCCATTGCAGAGTCCTGCACATTCTCCAGGACCAGGTTCTCCTTTGCCTGAGCTTGATTCCCCTGGACAGCCTTTAGACATTGACTCGCCACCTTACTCCTTATATAGGTAGCGTTAGGATATGATATACCATCGGAGATTGCTTCAAAGCAGAGGGTATGGTGAGGCAGTGGTCGATGTGGGAGAGGATTACATCACAGGGTACTAGGCTTAGTAGGTTGACAGATTGATTGGTTGGAGTATCGAGGGCTAGTATAGAGGATCTGAGAGCTGATATGGGTACTGTAGTCAGGAGGACTAGGGTTTTGTGGAAGGGTATGTCGGAGCTCCAGGAGCAGGTTGGGGACCTGTGAGGGTTCGCGATAGCTCGTTATCTGAGATAGAGCGATTTGGCATAGGATTGGTGAGTTGGAGAGAGAGAGGTCGTAGATCTTATGAGTGATCGCGATGCTCGACGTGTTAAGTTGGCATCTTTGTAGAGAGAGGTTGACGATGTTAGGAGATCAGTTAGTGGTGTTCGTAGACGTGGCTAGATAGTGTTAGATTCATAGCTTTGTGCCATCTTGAAACTAAGTAGTACTTGGTTCGAGATGTAGGATTATCCTAGTTATCTTATTAGTATCGTCGTTAGGATCGTTTTTGATTTCTTCGTATTCTTCCACGTATTTCCACTTTTGAAACCTATGAGTTATGGTTATTGGAACGTGCATCCTTTAGTTATGATTCGGTATCCGATTGTTTCGTTGTGGTATAGCGTTATCCTTGTTGACCTTGATTATGTATTTGAGCGTTATTTGGTGATCCTTGGAACCCAACTCTATCCTTAGAGCGTGAATTGTGAACTTATGAAACTGTTCTTCTTGCCTTCAGAATGATGGCAACAAGATTAAACAGCTTAGGAACAACCGAGCAGCTCTTCTTGCATTGTTGCCCTGTCCGTCGAGGTCGTCGTCGGCCGGCACTCCACATGTTGAGAACGAACACTAATAACCCAGGTAGAAAACCGAATGTGAGCGGCCGTGCGAGAATGGTCCTGTTCCACAAAACCCTCCACTGTGAACCCGGTCCACGTTGGCGAGTTAGTGGCGTGTCGCGAACTGAATGCTAGTTGAGACTAATCTCTCTAACACCTCTGGTGGAACCCCAATGCTGATTCGGACTCGAGGTTGTACCTACAAAGAGTTCCGATTCTGTGGTCCCATTGAGTTCGGAGGGACTGAGGGAGTAGTTTACATAACTAGGTGGTTGGAGAAAACTGAATCTGTGTTTGCCATTAGTAATTGTGAGGAGGATTGTAAGGTTAAGTATGCAACATTTACCTTGAAGGACTGGCGTTAAAGCTGGTGGAACAACTATCACAGATCAGTAGGAATTGATGTAGCTTATAGTTTGACTTGGACCCAGCTTAAGACTCTCCGATCAAGACTTCTGTCCTAGGAATGAATTTAAGAAGTTAGAGAGTGAGTTCTGGAACCATAAGGTTAAGGGTACTGACATGACGACTTATAATCATCATTTCCATGAGTTATCGTTGTTTTGCCCTGATATGGTTCGCACTGAAAAATTTAAGATTGAGAGGTATATTGATGGATTGCCTTTAGCTACTCGAAATGATGTCATCGCTGGGAAGCCAGTTAATTTGCATGAGGCAATTACTGTGGCTTAGCATTTGATGGACTCTTATGTGTTAGAAGTAGGAGACAATGGTAAGAATGATAGGAGTGATAAGAGGAAGATGAATGAAGTTGTTAAAGGGAATAACAACAAACGGCAAGAGACAGCCAGGGTGTTCGCCATAGGAAATGGAGAAAGGAAAGGTTATGAAGGTAGTAGGCCTATGTTTGGTCGTTTTAACCGACACCATCATGGACTATGCTCGAATGTGTGTAGGAAGTGCTCTAAGGTAGGACACATGGCCAAAGACTGTAGGTCTCGTCCACTTGCTGCAGCTCAAACTGTATAAGGAGCGGACTGAAAGGCCACTGTCACCTGTTTCGGATGTGGAAAGAAGGGACACTTTAAGAATGAGTGCCGAGAGCCGTGGATCAGAGGAAATCCCAGTAATGTAGGAGGATTTTCTAACTGAAGTATGGGAAGTAATGACCTAAACCCTATGAAGCGTGAGTTTGTGGAAAACCAGGGAAACCATGGTGCTAGGAATCAGCAGAGAGACTTGGGAACAGCGCGTGTTTACGCTATTGGGAAGGAAGGCGGTGAGGACCCTAACGTAGATTACAGTGCGTTCCTTCTCAATAATCGCTATGCTTCCATACTGTTTGATACTGGTGCGGATATGAGTTTCGTATCCACCAATTTTATGCCATTACAAGGAATCTCCCAAACACCTCTAGGGTTTAGTTACGATGTGGAATTAGCTAACGGAAATAGGGAGAAGATAGACACCGTAGTTCGAGGTTGTACCTTAAGTTTCCTAGACCGCCCGTTTAGTATAGACCTATTGCCGGTTAAGGATATGAAATTGATATTGGGACTCGAAACGAATAACGATATGAAATTGATATTGGGATTTGACGAAATATATATATATATATATATATATATATATATATATATATATATATATATATATATATATATGAAAATGTTAATAAATTATGAAACCTAAATAATAAAAAGGGTTTTTATGCCAAAAATATCGATAACAAGACTTATTTTGTTATTTACTATTTTAAATGGAAACTAACGACTAAAAATTAAAATGTTTCATAATAAGTAACTAATTAATGTTTCGAGTACACGTTTATCGATAAATGCCAATTATGGGCATTTAATACTAGTTTTAAGTATTTTTTTACTTAAGTTGTGTGCATGGGTTACGGATAACCTAACGTTAATAGTGTTGATTTACGTGGGTAGCGGACTTATTAGCTTGACGAATCTAATAAGAGCCAGCTAGGTACGTTGGGTAACCTTATTAATGGGTGAATTATCCTTATGACTCTTTAGGATGCGACTGATTTATGGGATAATAAGCGGCACGAATAAATAATTGGATTTATCGAGTTGACGAATTCGATAAGATCTACTATTTATTCAGAAACTTATTGGACTATGGAGCTTATCGCTTAGATGTCTCATCGTGTTGCATTGAGTCACATATTGGTTGTTTGAGCGCATTCATAGCATCATATTTAGTCGATACACCTACAACAGGATACCAAACACTAGGATTAAATGGTGAAACGAGATTTGGGGGTGTTACATAGATGCTACAATAGGATAAGTTTTCCGCTGTACCTAGATTTGGCACAACAGGATACCCCGAAAACTATCGACTCGGCTCGGCACCTAGATTTGTCTTCCGCCGAAAACTTGATTAAGTCTTCCGCTGTACCTAGATTTGGGGGTGTTACATAGATCCCTCCGGCTCTGGCTGGATCATAGGAACGAATACCTAACCTAACCATCCTTATATCTCCAAGCATAAAGTAAATTTGGTCGGTCCTTTTGGTATTGTTCTTCTGCCATTGAAACCAATTGAAAACCATTTGGCAAAAAAATCAATCCAAGTACTTGTGATACGAGATCAAAGTGTTTTGTACCTGAATTGTTTTTGATATTTGAGAAGCTCCCCCTCATCATGTGCTTCAAGTATTTGAAGTTGTTTTAGCACATGGAGGCAAGAGGACATTGAAATCTTAGATTAAGAATTAAAGATCCAATCTTAGATTAACATTTTCTAAAATGGTCATCATCTGTAACACCCCGACCCGACAAGGGTAAAGATATCACAATACGGTTTCATATCAGAACTTTAAATACTATACAATAGCGGAAGCCTTTACAAAATATTCAAAAAGAAAACATAAATAGCTAAACTTCAAAATAAATCTAAGATCTCTAAAGGTCAAGTCTTGCTCTAGGCTCTAATCTCAACCCGATCGGCTATCCCATAAGCTTATCTTGAGCGCTTAATACTGCGCGGGGAAAGAAAAGTGCGGTGAGCTTACAAAGCCCAGTGAACAGGATATACGAAACAAAAGCTAAAAAAAACAAAATATACAAATGACGAAATCAAAATGAAATAATGATAAGGGATCTTTTAGGATTCTGAACTCAAACATCAGAAATCCAAACAACCACAAAATAGTTTAGACATCACATAGCACATCAAAGACACAAACACAAACATATCAGAACAACCAAACACATTGCATACCAAAATAACAGTACATTATAAGCCAAACGGAATGTCTAAAGACTAACGGAAAACACTTCTAAACAAATAAACATGGCATTCATACAAATCAAGTAATCAACATTAATACACTTAATCAATATTGCACAGCGGAAATATAGCAGTCCAAATCATGGCAGTCTCACAAATAAATAGAAACATAATAGACAACTAAAATTAAATAGACCAAACAAAACATAGCATAACTATTAGCAATTATCAAAACAACTATCATAAACTAAACGGTTCTCAGATCAAATCCTATCATCAGCTGAGTCCAAACATGGCAGGTAACATAGGAAATAAAATACTAACGTATAAGCAAAGTTCCCAAAATTAACTGATCAAATTATACATACTAAACTTATAGAATACTCACTTTCATACTAGCACATTCATCTCACAGATCAACGAATCCACATAACGATAAACTAACATAATATCGGATAATGACATGCGAATCATATTTAAACATATTAATCATATCTTAGCATAGCAGACAGTAGTCACCTAAACATACAAAAGTATAAACACATATAATAGAACATATAATAAGCCGAAGACATAATCATAAGCATCAACATACCAAAACATAATCAGAATACTTATCATATAAATAACAAATACAGATTTAGTTAACTACCTCGAGCCCAAAACATATCATATCAGAAACATCATACTTATACAGAAATAATCTCAGAAAATAATTTGGAGTAGCTAGCTCCCGAAGTTGTGAAGGCGCGTTATTGCACGACATCATTCACCGAACAAATCATATCGGATAACAGTCGGATCTAGGATGCATCCATACGCCCCAGAGAAATATAGGTAATATAATACCGAGCTCATAACAAATAACAGATAAGGGCGTGGAGAACATCACTCTCTTGCTAGAGTCATGTCGAGGTGCATCATCGACACGGACATGGAACCTCCATGACTAGTGAAATATTTGGCTCGGTGTCAACTAACTTAGGTCAAATCGAGAATGTCATAAGCGACATAGATCATGTTTTATCAAATGTTTAATCATGTTTTCAAAATCAAAGTCTTCATATCATATAGTTCAAAATCAGATGTTTCATAATTCAGAAATCAAAGTTCAGATAAGCAACAGCTCAAAAGACACATTAGTGTTCATAGCAAATAACATATCAGATAACTCATATCATAAGGTTCATATTCAAATATAACAAGGTTCAACTAATATGCACATCAAAGTCTTCCTAACATAAAGTTCAAATCAGATAACGCATGGTTCAATAAAACATAAGTTCAGATAATCAACAGGTCAAACAAACAAGAAAGGGTTCATAGCAATGGCATCGGAAACCCTAATAAGAAAAGTAGGAAAGCTAACGAAAAGAACATCATAAGGAACCTTTACTGAAAAGGTCAGAATATCTGTACGATAACATAAGTGTCTTAAAGTAAGACAGAATATCCGTACCTTAAAGCAATTGAGAGAAAAGTAACGAATGAACGAATACGAAGATGTAACGTCGCGTCTCCTCCAACGAATCTACACGGATTATGATTTATTTAATACTTATTAGTATAACGGATTAATCTCATTAATACTTTTAGAGTTGTCAGAATATTCTTATTTTAGTGACAGACGAATTCTCAACATTTTAGGGCATTAATTCACCAACTTTCTATTTAGGTTCTAGGGTTTCCCATACTCTTTAAATATTACTAAATACGCATTAAATTCACATATTACTTCTTTTAATGATTTCCCAATTTAACCTAGAACGTAAATGATAACAAACCGAAATTAACTTAAACTCATGCGTGTCTCTACAAAATCAACTTACACTTGTTGAACCCATAATTGCTCAGAATTTCAAATTACACCCTTGACCTCTTTAAGTTCACAATCTCACCTTACTTTATCAGATTTTACACTTTTAACCCAAAGGTTTTAGAATTTACAAAACGTACCCTAATAAATTAAATACAATTCGAATGGCCCTTTAATTATCCAAAATTACATGTTTAACCCCCACACTTATTTTTATACGTTTAGTACAAGTATTTTACTATTTACAAAAATAACCCTCAAGTTTCATAATTTACAAAACCAACCCAAAACTTTTGTTTAAAACCGAATAAGTATAATTTAAGTACAAACCCTAAACCTAAGTTTAACCAATCATTAGCTCATCATTACTACTTCATTAATTACCTTTAATGATTACAAGAAAACCCTAATTCATGCAAACCCTAATCGTTCCTTTTAAAAACCTTCCTTTTTCCATGTTTAATCGAACCATAAAACTCAAAACAATTCATACAAGCTTCGAATTCATAATTATGTATTTTATTCAGGTCTTATAACATGTAATAGCTTCTGTAAAAATCAATTCATGATCTCTAAAAATATTATACACCCATTCGTTATTAATATACGATTTCTAGGGTTTTAGATTCCAAATAATTCCATACGACATATTAAACATGCATGGCCAATTTTTATGTGTTATATATGACTTATAGGACTGAAATCAACATTAGGAACTTACCCTTGATGAGCTTGGATCGTTAAAACAAAAGAAGCACAAAACACACTTTCCGAAACCCTAATTCACTCAAAAACTCACCACGCTTAAACCAGCAACTTTGGAACTCGATCACTATTTTTCCCACCTTGTTTACCTCCAAACTTGTCCAAGAAAATTGGTCTCAAGCTCTGGAAACTGGAATTCGATTTGTTAGGGGTTTTGAAGTCGGTTTATGGTTAATCGGCAATAAGGGATTTTATGGGAACCGAATTTTGTATATATACTTGATTTACTATTTTTCTTGTGGGCTTCATAATGTATTGGACTTAAAATAAATGGACTCTTAGTTTTGTAAATTTATATTGGGCTTTTATTAATTAATTTCTTTTATAAAACTATTTAATATATTCGGCTAATTATTAAAGTACATAATTGATTTTATAAAATTTTAATCTATAAAAATTAACTTTACCAAGTCATTCAAGATTTATTTGGATCATATGTGATTTTCTTATAAGTTTTAAATTTACATAGCTCATTTGGTATTGTGTTTATTTAATTATTCTTACTTTGATCATAAGGGTATTTTTGGTCTTTTGTGAATTTTAGAAATTAGGTATTACAATTTCTTCCTAAAAAGAAATTTCGTCCTCGAAATGAACAAGAGCAGAATAGTACGGCGACAAATGTGGATTACGAAACTTCATGGAATATATGACGAATGCTAATCATATACTTATTAAAGTATTAGCAGTAAAAGATGAGATAAAGAAACTTCAAAAACACGCTCTATCATATGCATAGATGGAACGAACCCTAACGGTTTACTAACGAGGAGTATGTGGAAACATAAAGATCTAAGGCGAGCATGGCAATCTATAGGTTAACACAGATAATAACAACTTCGGATCCCACTGGAACAAAACTTATATGCAACCGAGATCGTGAAAATCTCACAATTAAATACAGAGTCTCAACTCAATATGAAAAGTACCAAATAACGGATACCAGGCAAATATCCATACATCTATCAATCACAGGCATTTCCGGGCGTCATAAAATTTCAATAAGTTTAAATTATATGATCTCGGTATTATCACGTTGATCAGGCGTCATAATACTTGCATCACATAATAAGTTCTTATTGTCACTATATTTGGTCTCGGGTCATGACACAACACATAACAATATCATAGCAAAACACACCACATACAGATAACATATCAGATAGCAGGTAACATACTATAACAGACGGATCACATACATACGGCATATACGACATCAAAACAACTTACCATACCACAAAAGAAAAGAAGGCCACCAATGCTCAAAGCGGTTCCTCATGATTCATGCGGCGATCCGGAAAGAAAAGGTTATACGGAATGCTAAGCGATAAAACTTCACGATTCAAAGAGTTCGAACAAATCAAAGAAAAGCAATGCCGATCAAAATCGCGTAGCAAGATATCAAACCGCCTCAACACGCGTGACAAACGAATCAGTAACACACGCGTCCCAAATCATATGAAGTAGATGAACCTTCTCAGCACGGTTGAATCTTATCTCCGTCTTTGGCCTTTGGTTGGTCCGTCCAGCTTCCTCGGCATCCACGATGTCTCCAACGACGCGGCGGTCGGGTGTGGCATCGCTACGAACCCTCGGCCACGAGGAGGCTTTGCGGCAGCGGGGTCGGCACCATCTTCGCCCGCTCACGCGGGTAGTCTCCATCTAACGATCGACAAACGGACGACCGAAAACAAAATAACAAAATTCGATGCGAAAAGGAGGGCCAACTCGGTGAAGACAAAAGAATATCGAAGTCGAATCTAAGCGGCAGTCAAAAGGAATCGAAAGATATCTGAACAGACGGAAACCTAATGTCTTCCCAATCCTCACAGGTCATAGCCTAAGCTCTAAGGGTCCTAAAACCTGGCTCTGATACCATAAATTGTAACACCCCGACCCGGCAAGGGTAAAGATATCACAATACGGTTTCATATCAGAACTTTAAATACTATACAATAGCGGAAGCCTTTACAAAATATTCAAAAAGAAAACATAAATAGCTAAACTTCAAAATAAATCTAAGATCTCTAAAGGTCAAGTCTTGCTCTCAGCTCTAATCTCAACCCAGATCAGCTATCCCATAAGCTTATCTTGAACGCTTAATACCTGCCGCGGGAAAAGAAAAGTGCGGCTGAGCTTACAAAGCCCAGTGAGCGGATATAACGAAACAAAAGCTAAACAAAACAAAATATACAAATGACGAAATCAAAATGAAATAATGATAAGGGATCTTTTAGGATTCTAGAACTCAAACATCACAATCCAAACAACCACAAAACAGTTTAGACATCACATAGCACATCAAAGACACAAACACAAACATATCAGAACAACCAAACACATTGCATACCAAAATAACAGATTACGTATAAGCCAAACGGAATGTCTAAAGACTAACGGAAAACACTTCTAAACAAATAAACATGGCATTCATACAAATCAAGTAATCAACATTAATACACTTAATCCAATATTGCAGCAGCGGAAAATATAGCAGTCCAAATCATGGCAGTCTCACAAATAAATAGAAACATAATAGACAACTAAAATTAAATAGACCAAACAAAACATAGCATAACTATTAGCAATTATCAAAACAACTATCATAAACTAAACCAGGTTCTCGAGATCAAATCCTATCATCAGTGAGGAGTCCAAACATGGCAGGTAACATAGGAAATAAAATACTAACGTATAAGCAAAGTTCCCAAAATTAACTGATCAAATTACACATACTAAACTTATAGAATACTCACTTTCATACTAGCACATTCATCTCACAGATCAACGAATCCACATAACGATAAACTAACATAATATCAGGATGCAGACATGCGAATCATATTTAAACATATTAATCATATCTTAGCATAGCAGACGGTAGTCACATAAACATACAAAAGCATAAACACATATAATAGAACATATAATAAGTAGAAGACATAATCATAAGCATCAACATACCAAAACGTAATCAGAATACTTATCATATAAATAACAAATCTGATTTAGTTAACTACCTCGAGCCCGAGAACATATCATATCGAAACATCATACTTATACGAAATAATCTCGAAAATAATTTGAGTAGCTAGCTCCCAGAAGTTGTGAAGACGCGTATTGCACACGACATCATTCACCGGAACAAATCATATCGGATAACAGATCAGATCTAGGATGCATCCATACGAGACAAATATAGGTAATATAATACCAACGAGCTCATAACAAATAACAGATAAGGGGCGTGGCAGAACATCACTCTACGCCTAGAGTCATGTGAGAGGTGCATCACTGACACGGACATGGAACCCCCATGACTAGTGAAATATTTGGCTCGGTGTCAACTAACTTAGGTCAAATCGAGAATGTCATAATGACATAGATCATATTATATCAAATGTTTAATCATGTTTTCAAAATCAAAGTCTTCATATCATATAGTTCAAAATCAGATGTTTCATAATTGAAATCAAAGTTCGATAAGCAAGCGACTCAAAGACACATTAGTGTTCATAGCAAATAACATATCAGATAACTCATATCGGGTTCATATTCAAATATAACAAGGTTCAACTAATATGCACAGTCTTCCTAACATAAAGTTCAAATCAGATAACGCATGGTTCAATAAAACATAAGTTCAGATAATCAACAGGTCAAACAAACAAGAAAGGGTTCATAGCAATGGCATCGGGAAACCCTAATAGAAAAGTAGGAAAGCTAGAAAAGAACATCATAAGGAACCTTTCTTGAAAAGATCGAGAATATGCGATAACATAAGTGTCTTAAAGTAAGACAGAATATCCGTACCTTAAGCAATTGAGAGAAAAAGTAACGAATGAGCGAATACGAATGTAACGTCGCGTCTCTCCATGAATCTACACGGATTATGATTTATTTAATACTTATTAGTATAACGAATTAATCTCATTAATACTTTTAGAGTTGTCAGAATATTCTTATTTTGTGTGAGGCAATTCTCAACATTTTAGGGCATTAATTCACCAACTTTCTATTTAGGTTCTAGGGTTTCCCATACTCTTTAAATATTACTAAATACGCATTAAATTCACATATTACTTCTTTTAATGATTTCCCAATTTAACCTAGAACGTAAATGATAACAAGAAATTAACTTAAACTCAGGTGTCTCTACAAAATCATCTTACACTTGTTGAACCCATAATTGCTCAGAATTTCAAATTACACCCTTGACCTCTTTAAGTTCACAATCTCACCTTACTCAGATTTTTACTTTTAACCCAAAGGTTTTAGAATTTACAAAACGTACCCTAATAAATTAAATACAATTCGAATGGCCCTTTAATTATCCAAAATTACATGTTTAACCCCCACACTTATTTTTATACGTTTAGTACAAGTATTTTACTGTTTACAAAAATAACCCTCAAGTTTCATAATTTACAAAACCAACCCAAAACTTTTGTTTAAAACCGAATAAGTATAATTTAAGTACAAACCCTAAACCTAAGTTTAACCAATCATTAGCTCATCATTACTACTTCATTAATTACCTTTAATGATTACAAGAAAACCCTAATTCATGCAAACACTAATCGTTCCTTTTAAAAACCTTCCTTTTTACATGTTTAATCGAACCATAAAACTCAAAACAATTCATACAAGCTTCGAATTCATAATTATGTATTTTATTCAGGTCTTATAACATGTAATAGCTTCTGTAAAAATCAATTCATGATCTCTAAAATATTATAAGCCCATTCGTTATTAATATACGATTTCTAGGGTTTTAGATTCCAAATAATTCCATACGACATATTAAACATGCATGGCCAATTTTTATGTGTTATATATGACTTATAGGACTGAAATCAACATTAGGAACTTACCCTTGATGAGCTTGGATCGTTAAAACAAAAGAAGCACAAAACACCACTAGAAACCCTAATTCACTCAAAACTCCCACGCTTAAACCAGCAACTTTGGAACTCGATCGCTATTTTTCCCACCTTGTTTACCTCCAAACTTGTCCAAGAAAATTGGTCTCAAGCTCTGGAAACTGGAATTCGATTTGTTAGGGGTTTTGAAGTCGGTTTATGGTTAATCGGCAATAAGGGATTTTATGGAACCAGAATTTTGTATATATACTTGATTTACTATTTTTATTGTGGGCTTCATAATGTATTGGACTTAAAATAAATGGACTCTTAGTTTTGTAAATTTATATTGGGCTTTTATTAATTAATTTCTTTTATAAAACTATTTAATATATTCGGCTAATTATTAAAGTAAATTTGATCCTTTATATTTTAATCTATAAAAATTAACTTTGGCACCAAGTCATTCAAGATTTATTTGATAACGATCATATGTGATTTTGTACTTGTTTTTGAATTTACATAGCTCATTTGGTATTGTGCTTCAAGTATTTAATTATTCTTGCTTTTGATCATAGGCAAGTATTTTGGTCTTAGATTGAATTAAAGAAATCTTAGATTAACATTTTCTAAAATGGTCATCATCACTTCCCGATCATATCTAGTATTTTAAATACTTTGGATTGAACAATTTTTGGAAGGATGAGTTTTTCTTATGATTGCTCCCCCTCAATATGTGCATCGAGATTTGAAAGTGTTTTGCAAATATTAGAGAGAACTGCATTTAGAGACAAATTAATCACGTTTCAATTTTTTTTGGTTTGAGATAGATGCTCCCCCTTAACATGTGCATGGAAAATTTGAAATCGTTTGGCACATGTAGAGAGGACTGCTTGTTATTATATTTATACAACCACTTTTTGAATTATCAGTTTATATCCAATTTAAATCACAAATTCTCCCCCGATCACAATTTTCAAATCCTTTGAGATTTGTGATCTCTATTGATTTAATTTGTTTTGGAAAGATTTTGAGGAGAATTGTGACTTGATTTTAAAACATTTAACTGATAAGGATCAAATTCTGAGACTTTAAACTCCAATGATTAAACATGCTTAAGTATCTTATGAAAACACAACATTAGCCAAGGTCTGGATCCAATTGTACAAAAACATTGTTCTTTTTTATTATTAAAAATTAGACATTGCTCGATTACATGCCAATTATTTGAAAATTAACTTTTTGATTTGATTGAAATCATTTTGCCCCTCAATCAATGACATAAGTTGTTGATTGAGTGTTAGGGATTTTGACAAATGATAAGTCTAGATGATTTTCAAAAATTTAGTCCGAGTTATTTTCAAAGCAATTTTGTTTTCACTAGATGAAAAATATTTTTCAGAAGAATATTTAGAAGGAAAAATATTTGTGAAGGAAAAATGTGTCTTTAGGATCAGAGCGTGAGGTTTAAAAATTGGATGAAGCAGAGCTCTGTTATTTCTTTAAAAATAGGTTACTGCCTGAAATGACAATAAACCATCATTTTTCTCCATCATTTTTTTTAAAGGTTTATGTACATTCGAACTTCATCTAAAGACCCGTGCCATTCTTTGAGTGACAAATCAAAGTCCGTAGATGTTATCGAGGAACAGAAATTTGATGTGAAAAATAATATTTTTGGACTTTTTCAAATATTTTTTGATTTTTATGGTTTTTGAAATATTATATTTTTCTATTTTTCTTTTAGTGGGTTTTTTAATTTTGTATTTTGATTTTGGATAAGATATGTACAAGAGATAAATGAAGAAAAGCCTTTATGTCACACCCTCAAATTACCTGTTTTGCAGCGGAATGGAATTCCTGGGGGTTGAGTGTCATAACACCACAATTACAGTTATATTGAACGACTTAAAGTGTCGTTTAAAAACATATCGTTTGTTATTAATTTAAAACATCCAGAGTTACAAAGTTAGGTCCCAAAAGTAGATAAAGTTTGTGGAAATAAGTTTATTACAAGCCAAACGATGTTTTAAAAGTGCCATAATTTACAAGTGAGACGCGTCGTCACCGCGAATCCATGATGGGTCCTTATACGTGCCATAATGTAAATGCCTTAGATACCTGAAATACATTGCTAAAACGGTCAACAATAATGTTGGTGAGAAATCATAGGTTTATGAAAAATGTTTTATACGACTACATAAGTATAGGCCATGTATGATAAATATGCCACATAAAAATGTTACAATTTCTATAAGCACATGACACCGAAGCTAGAATCTTCATGATGTTCGCCCCAATAGAGTGTTTGCCAAACAACTCAAATTATGATATTAAATAAAATGCATCCATTTGACCAGTTGGGACCACCAACCCGGAGGGTGGAGTCACCCTCAATAGATCTATTCACTCACCCTCGCTTGTTCCGGAATTAACGGTTCATGATTACGTAATCGGGACATTCAATTGGCAATGAGGTAACTTAAGCAATGTAAATGAATTTGATATACTTGGTATCGTAATAAAAATTATGTGCAATGTATTCTCCCCCGTAGGTTTGAAAATAAGTATAAACATGTACAACGGGGCTATGAAAACTCACTTGGTACAATGATGCGATGGCAAAAGTGAGTACACTGAAATGAGGCACAAATCTCTAACCGCTACATATTATGAATGATATGATCTATAATAAGACATGATGTAATGTTATGCATGCAAACTCATATGATATCTATACCACTTGTGCATTTTTGAAAATAAATTTTATCATTGAAAAATAAGTTTATAACGTATTGTCAAGTTATAAATTACTTTACAAGTACTTATGTTGAAATGATATCCTACGATAGTCATTTAGTGATTTATTAAGAAATTATAGTTTTTCGTCGCAAAACAATGTAATTTGACAATTCATGAAAGTGACTAAATGGCCTCGAAAAGCTAGTCGTAAAATAGTGAATATCGAGTGTTAGGAAACAAACTCAATGGTTTTGGAAAGCTTGTAGCATTATCTCACTGTATTAGCTTTTAAATTTTGATCATAGAGGTTTCGCTCATGGAGAAAAACATAGGTGAAGTAGGGTACTTGGACTAAAAATATTGTTTAAGGTTAGTTTTCGGCAAAGTTTGAGTGACCGTATTTTATTTCTTTACAACTCCGTTTGACGAACGATTGAACATTTTGGAAAATAGGCTAGGTGAACTCATTTTTACTAGAAGACATCGTTTTCAAAAATGTATTCTATCGATGTGAAAAACCACCCCAAACATGGTCACTAGCGACAACTAGTTTGGCTAATAGAAAATATATATGTAAGTGTTTTCTACGTTTTATATGTCCTTAGCTTCGTGTTAAAGTATACTAATATATTTTTGATAAATCGACTCATTTAGATAACACTTAAAACTCATTTTTGACCCTTAAAAATTCTGGACAGCATGCTGTTTTTCGGAAAATATAGTTTTCGTCGTTAAACTTGAAAATAGCATAACTTCTTCGTTATAAATCCGTTTTAACCCGTTCAAGCGACCACGGTTTCGTTTTAAAGTATATTTTCTGAATATGTTGCCCAAAATAATTTATAACCTGTCGAAATTTGCAGACTTTACAAAAATGATCAGACCTTATTTTTAAGTTGTCGAAAGTGATATATCTAATACTTATTCTAACCACTTCAAATCAACACCAAATCTATTCTAAACCTGCCATACACCTTCTTAGGGTGTCATGGGTTCCTAAACATCATAAAAAATGATATGTTTCAAGGGATTAATTATAGGATGATATATACTAATTATAAGTACTAAAAACAATAATAGTGGTATCGATACACATGAAAGTTGCATGTTTCTTTCAAGCATGATAAAAATAACTTAAGTATGAATATGAAAGATTAATAATGATCATGAAATGCTTACTAGTATGATGATGAGGTTTATGGAACAAGGTTTTCCTAAATACTATAGGTTTTTATTGCAAAACCCTTAAAAGAGAGTATAATAGAGTTTGTAAAATAACTTGATCCTTGAAAATCTTGAGTTTCTTCCATTTTTTTCTTCTTGGCCAGTTCTAGAGAGTAAAATGGAGAGAGTTTTTTTTTTTTTTTTTTTTTCACCTAAGTATATGTGTTAGTAGGTGTTAACTTAGTATAATATTGAGTATAATACATGTGTCCATACTACTAATGTATATGTGTAAGTCTAGTAGAAGATTTTTATGTAAAACTTGTTGTGTCACCATAATTTAGTAGGCAAGGGTAAAAAAAGAAGAAAGGTGGTGCAATTTTTATTAAGTAAATGTATTATATGATAATTGTAGTGTATATTTGATAATTAAAAGTAATTATTTAGTGTAGCGTTGGCTAGAAATCGATTTTTACGGAACAAAATAAAATATATCGAAGTGGTAAAAATTATAAAAATACATTTCTTACAAGAATTGAGTGAAATAATAATTATCGAGTAGTATTTATGAAAACCGTCGTAAATATATATATATATATATATATATATATATATATATATATATATATATATAACAATTTATATACAAAATAAATTTAAAACATCAGGTAAAATAATAATATAATTTTTAGAATCTTAAAATGGGTATAAAAATATATCAGGATTATTTTTTGGAGGTGTCAGATCAATTATTCAAAATAAATGATTATGCGATAGCATTTATTTAATAGGAAAATATACGTTTAATGAAATACGCAACCCCGTGCATGAACTAATATGATGATGATGTTACTAATGATATGTAGACTAAATCTAGTCTATATGAAATGTCCTCAATGATTTTTCATGAATTCACAGCTAAACCCTTACGGTTACGCGAATTTGATACTCGTAAACCTAGTTTACGAAAAATGATGAATAGTGAATCATGATTAGTGATTTTTCTCCAGGAATGAATAGTGTTTCGTGCATAGTAAAATTTTGAAATACGTTCTCAGAATATCAGATCGACTTCAAAAATGATGAATAGTAAAATGATGAATAGTAACTGATGAATAGTAAATTCCTGAGATGAATAGTAAATTTGAGAAATGACCTGAAAGTACGAGTTGTCTTCCTCTTGAAGATGTTTGAGTGTTTCCGGTTGTAGACTTTTTAGTCCAAGTCGTGGAAGAATAAACTCAAAACGTTCTCTAAGAAGAGCATTAGTGAAGATGTCTGCCAGCTGATATTCAATTCTCACAAAATATAGTTCCACCACACCTTTCTCTACTTGTTCCCTGATGAAATGATGTCGAATGTCTATATGCTTTGCTCTTCAATGTTGAAAATTGTTGCAGCAGATAGCAATGACACTTTTGTTATCACAATACAGAGGGATTTTGTTGAATTCATAGCCATAGTCAGATAATTGTGATCTCATCCATAGGATTTGAGCATAGCAAGATGACATGGCTATGTATTCCGCCTTTGTAGATGATATAGACGTACTTATTTGTTTGTTTTAAGACCAGCTTACTAATTTATCTCCCAAGAATTGAGCACCACCTGACGTGCTTCGACGTGTGTCTTAACACCCTACATGGTCTGCATCTGCATATCTTTGTTAGTGACATAGTGGTGTCCTTCGGATACCAAAGTCCCATGTTAATGGTTCCTTGGAGATACTGAAAGACCCGTTTAACCGCTTCAAGGTGCTTTTTGGTAGGCTTAGCTTGGTATCTACCACACATGCATACAGCGAACAGAATATCAAGTCTACTAGTTGTGAGGTACATCAGGGTTCCAATCATACTTCGATATTTAGTTTGATCAACCATGATCCCTGAGTTATCCTTATCTAGTTTTGTGCGCTCCACCATGGGAGTGTCCACAGGGTCACAAGAATCAAATCCAAATTTCTTTAAAATTTCATTAGCATATTTAGATTGATTAATGAAAATGTGATGCAGGTTTTTACTTGACCCGGTTTTAATATTTATAATGTCTCGTTATACCTATGGTCTACCCTAATGCACTAACGGGCAGTGTACTCGCTCGTGTGTAGTGTAGTAATTGGTAAAACCGAGGTCGTCCCAAGAGCTATGTGTGTTGGATTATTACTATGTCTAGGTGTCATAGATTTTAATATAATTAAGGAATTAATTAATTAACTACTAAAGCAAGTAAAGGCAATGGTGTAATCAATAGAAGAGAGTGGTGCTAACGTAGTCATTCATCCTAGCTAGTAATGTCTACGTCTAATTACTTCCAATTACTTCAGGTGGGGTCAAAGTCGAGAGGACAACATTTGGTCAATTCGTCCTAACCTATCAGCAAAGATGCCACCACTGGAGAAGTCAGGTGTCCCCTCATAAATCCAGTTGTTCTTGGTCCCCTAAGCCAAGTGATTAAGTACCGCTACATGCTAGACTTATAATAGTGAGTGCCCGGGCGTTAGCAACTTAAACACTCACCCCCTAATTCTTAAGTTCATCCAAACGGTAGGTGATCAATTGGTCAAATCGCACAAGTAGAAAGGGTCGTCAGTTGGTCATATCTTAACCTTCCCATCTCTGTCTACTCACTTAGGGTTAGTTGGTCATATCTCCTAAGCAACTAGCCTCTACCGCCATTTAAAACTACCGAAAAAGGGTAGCTACCAATAAACTATCCATGCATACACTTAGAAATAATTATACGGAAGAAATATAAACGCAAACAAAACAACTAAGGAATCGTAACTAGGCCAGCACCAAGAGGTACTTAGCCGCTCATATTAACCATACAAATCAATTCAATAATTAATGTTACGAAATACATGAATCGAAAGTAAAGAAAAGATCAAATGCTAATGCTTATCGTTGGGGAGCGATTTCTCCCTTAGAGATAGCTCCGTATGCTCCTCTAGACCTGCCTTTGGCTTCTTCCCACATTTTTTGGTTGTGGTGTGTGAAATGGGATGCTTTGAAATGCTGGAAATCATGGGGTATTTATAGGCCAGATCTGGGTTACGGCGTAACTAATAAAATAGTTACGCCGTAATCCTCTATTTCTTCATAAAATGCACTAGATCTACTGGTTACGGCGTAACCTTATAAGAAGTTACGCCATATCTTCAATAATTCTTAGTTACGCCGTCGTTTATGCACGAGTTACGGCGTAGTTATCAGCGGCGCGGATCCTCATTTGACCTAATATAGTTACGTCGTAGTCTTTTGGGAGAGTTACTGATAAGGTTTTTAAATGTACCTTTTTGAGGGGTCGTTTAAGCCCTTATTTGACACTTTTGTATCCGTTATTACTTAATATCGTTCATTTTCACTTTTTAGGTATCTGGAAGGCAAAATGCTGGAATGACACTTATTCGGACAAAAAGGCGCGAATATACGAAGAAAATGGCCAAAGTCAAGAATCGAAACACTCAGGCTGCTGGAACTGAAGGGGACGGTCGAGGCACAAAATAGTGACGCCATCAGACAACTTTTGTGACGGCTCAGAAGCCAAATTGCTCATTTACAAGTGACGGCTTCAGGTTTTAAAAGAGTAGGGCGTCGCAACTCAAACGGCCTAGATTTGATCCAGACGACGTCAGAGACTGAAGGGGACGGCGTCACAAGCATAAGTTGACGTCGTCGCAAGACTAACGTGGCCAAGACGAAACGATAATGACGGCGACCCCGACGGCGTCACAAATCAAAGGGTGACGCCGTCGCATTTGTAATCTTATATATAGAATCCGATTTTTTTAGTTTTCGGTGTGTAGTCTTTTGGAGTAAAAACCTAAACCGAACCAAGGCTGTCTTGTACAGTATTTTAGGGTTCCATACCCTATCATACATCAATATAAGTGTTTTACTTCATTAATTCAAGTATGTCTTCAATTAATTGTGTGTATGCTTGCATGTTTCCCATGTCCGGCTAATTTACTTGTGCATTTGCTTAGGAAATATGAAACTTAATTATTGAATATTGATTGGTTGTCTCTTATCTTAATTGTTAATGATCTAGTATTGCGATAGGTCATCCGTTGTGTAGTTAATGCTTGATTAATCTTTGTTGAACCTTAGCTTATAGTACCTAGAGTCATTGTAGGCTAACCCATCCGAAGACTACCTTAGCGTTAAGTTTATAAATCCTAGATATTTTGTAGGCATTAACCTTTGGTAGTTTCAAAGAGTTAGGAATAAACGCATACCCTACGACCTTAGACACACAACGCGATTAAGAATAAGGACGTGACGATTCAACCATCAATAGGAGATAATTAAGGAGTAATAAAACCTAAGTAAACACATCTTTAAATCATCATACGAGCACACAATAATTAGACATAGACTATATACACCACTAGATTAGATAATTTGATAAGTAGAGTAATCGGTAGAAATACCAACCCCCCAAATCCAAACCCCGAGATTCGTACCTTTCCATTTCCTAAAAAACATAAAAAGATAAACAAAAATCTTCCTCAACCCCAACCTTAGCGTAGTAACTTCTCAATAGCATTCCTATTCCCCTAGAGAACGATATCAATTCCCGTGGCTTACCCTAGTACTACACTACAATGATTAGGTTCACTACCTAGGGTGTTGAAAAACTTTCTCGACGAAAAGGAAGTTCCTTTGACGCCGAACGACGCGTGTAGCGTTATCAAGTTTTTGGCGCCGCTGCCGGGGAATAGAATAGCTAGTTAGGAGTCCACCTCGTTTAGGTTTCCTTTCTTGATTCGTATCAAGTAAGTTTTTTCCCATTTTTAGCTTCCTCGTAGTCTATCCCCCTTCTTCATGACCTTTGTTAGTAACCTTATCACCTTTCATCATGGAAGGTGATAACCAACCACCATTCATCAACCTACCACCAAATGACCCACCAAGAGGCCGTACTCTTGGTGAATACTCGAGACGAAGCCACCTAGGCTATAGGAACACCATTGAGCTTCCCGACCAAGCCCAAACTACGGCCCTGCAATCCGACACCATCCGGTTGGTGCAAAATGGCTGTGCATTCGATGGACTTCGTTCCAAAGATCCTAATCAACATCTTAAGGATTTCCTTAAAATTGTCGATTCCATCGACCTCGATGCTACTACTCGGGAGACCACGCATCTGCTTCTCTTCCAATTCTATCTACGGGACCAAGCTAGTAATTGGCTTGAGCGACTTCCCGCCAGCTCCATCTTAAGTTCGCATGATCTCACCTCTCGCTTCCTTTCTCAATTTTTCCCACCGGGGAGAACCACTAAACTAAGACGAGACATCTTGACGTTTCAACAACTTTAGGGAGAATCTCTCTACAAAGCCTGGACTCGATTCAAGGACTTACTCCATAAAGTCCCTCATCATGGCATTGATATTTGGCATCAAGTCCGACTCTTCTATGATCATGTCAACTTCCCCACCAAGCAATCCATTGACCAAGCGACCGGTGGAAAACTTAGTGATCTCACCGCGGAAGAATCATGCGGTATAATAGAGGACCTTGCTTTCTATGACAACGAAATTTGGAATGACCCCCGTGAGTTCCCAAAACCGTTAAGGCAATCTCCTTGCCTCCCATCGGCTCACAATCTTCCAAACGTAGGATGCTCGAGCTTGAAGACAAAGTTAAATTCCTAATGAGCTCCTACGAGGATCCTAAGTCTTCACATCAAGTGAATAAAATCACTCTAACTTGTGAGTTATGTAGTGGTCCTCATGACACTCGTGATTGCACAAGACTCCCCGAACAAGCTTTTGCGGATTACGCCTCCACGCGTATCGACGGAGCGGGAGAGAAGTGGTACACTTTCAAGCCTGAACAAAACAACGTAGGAAACTCTTACAACCCCTCACGGAGAAATCACCCTAACCTTAAGTGGAACCAAAATTCAAGCACACCCCAAAGTTCATCTAGTCCATATAAAAGGTTCAATCCTCCAAACACCGGGAACCCCACTAGTCTTGAGGCAATTGCATCTAGATTCATGTCATCTCAAGAAACTCGATTAACTAAGCTTGAAGCCGATTTCAAGCAACGACAAGGCGAGATGAAAAACAAGCTTGATGCCCTCTTAAAAGCCTTTAATGACCGGAAAATTATAGCACTCCCAAGTGATACTATAAAGAACCCAAAAGTGAGTTCGATTTCATCGACTTCATGTTCTTGTTCAACATGGGAGAGTGCACATCCATGCCCCTCACACCAAACGGTTCACTCAGTAAACGCTATCAACAAGGGTTCCAAGCAATCCAAAATGAGATACCAAGGCCCCGCACCATTGGTAGAACCTACTCTTGAGAAACCCGTCAACCAAGAACCCAAACTTAATCTAGAGGAGGAGTACAAGAAACTCCATCAAGAAAAAACGGTTCTTGAAGTCTTAGCTCATGCACCTTATTATAATGCTTTAAAAGAAAAATATGAGTTAGAACTTAAACTTGGGAAACATGGGTACGCTTTTGTGCGAAATAATCTACCTAAGAAGTTAGACGATCCTGGGCTATTTACTCTTCCGTGTAGGCTTGTAACTTCCAAACCTCTCGATGCTCTAGCCGAATTAAGATCATGCATCAATCTTGTTCCGTTGTCCCTCCATAGAAGCCTTAACTTAGCTAAGATAGAACCAACGGAAACCATCTTAGGTCTAGCGGACGGTAGTATTGCATCTCCGATAGTGATAATAAAAGACATGGTAGTACACGTAGGAGAATTGACTCTTTTAGCGGATTTCCATGCGCTAGACATGAATAAGGACCCGACATGCCCATTGCTAGTAGGAAGAGGATTCTTAGCTACCGCCAGTGTCATCATTGACTGTAAGATGTCCAAAATAGAGGTAGGAGAGGGGAGTGCTAGGTCAATTTACGATGTCAAAAAGCATACATACTACAAAGAAGAGGAAATCCCACATGAGATTAGGTTGGATAGAACGCCATCTAGATATGGGCCTTGGTTAGATAAGAACTTCATAGGTCCCCAATGACCTTTCTACCTAGATGAAGCCTTTGCTAGTAAAGCAACTTTCCATGAAAAAGAAATGGCTAGGGACATGGAAGTGAACCCGTTCGAGGACGCCTTAGTATTTAGGAAGATGACCGAGTTCCTAGGAAGCTTGCCCGTCAACCTTGTCTTGAATAAGTGGAAAGTTGAGAGCGATAAGCCTAAACATAAGTGGGATTGGGATAGATCACCTAGTAATGGTAATGGAGAGTGGCACATTAGGATAACGATCTATGATCCCGATGGAGAGAAATTCGAAAAGGCATATTGAACCAATTGTACTACTAGGAACTTAAATGATAAGTTTGATCCTTATGAAATTCTAGAGGATAGGCTTACTTATATCGGTACGTAGGGGCACGACTTCGAGTCTAGCTACAAGACTCATAAATAAAGAAAAGCGCTTCATGGGAGGCAACCCATGCTTAATTGTTTGCTTGTTTGTGTCATATATCTTTTATTGATTGTTTAATCTCGTGTTTAAATTTGTAAAAATGCTTTATCTTGTCTTTAACCTCGTCTTAATTACATATAAAGGTATTTTACAAGGGATAAGTGTAGGGAGGATTACACATGTTTTCAAAAGAAACGTAAACATGAGAATTTCAATTAATTAAAAGATATACATGTGTTTTTGTTCGAGTCAAATGCTTGTATCGAGTCATAATGGATGTTTTACAGGAACTTTTTCCAGATTCTAAAGATGTAAATTTTCTAGAATTTTTTCTAGAAAATCGCAGACCAGTTTTTGTCTGGATCGCAACCTGACAGCGTCTGGAAGGAGCAGAAACAACTGATTACTTTTTCTCATTTTCTAAGCTACTTATAAATTTTTGGAATTTTCCATGTCTTAATTTTCCAGAAATTCTGTAAACATCCATTCCATAAGCATTATATCCTAGTTTTGGAGAGTCCTATATATATTATTACCGTCGATTTTACGCGAAGGTTTCGTTTGTTTTCTTCAAGTGTGCAGGTTTAATTTACCAAGAAGAAGATACATAAGATGAGAAGGAGCTTTTCACGCAAACGTTCTTCTTGAAGAAAGATGTAACCACCACTTTACACGGATCCTACCGAGCTAATCAGGGGAGTATTAGTTTCTTTCATTTTTAATTATCTTCCATTATCATAACTTTGATACTTTCGGGGAACATTGGGGACAATGTTCAGTTTAAGTGTAGGGAGGGAAAATAAAACAGGAACTTTGAAACTATGCTTATCCTTGACTATTTGCTTTGTCCAATTGCATTTTTGTAATAAACCATGAGAAAATGTCGGTTAGGGTAATTTTTGCACCAAATTTAAATTTTTTCATGACATATAGGAGTGGGCCATTAGTATTAATAAAGCGTCTCATGGATAGGAAGTTGTATGACTAGCACAAAAACCCTTTATCACTTAAATTCCACCCAAAATGTGAGGATCGCCCTTAGATTAGTAGGTATTAAAGCATTCATCTTTAATGCTTAGAGTGTGAACCGGTAGTATAATAGATTCTAGAACTTGTTTTGTGATGCATCCCGAGATCGCTAGTAAGACTACACTTGTGTAGTTAGGAATAACTAAATGATAAGAGGCATTAGGATAACCCTTGTTTGATACCCGTAATATAATTACTTCATCCACATCGGTTGAGTAATTCCACCACACCTTTGCGTTGTACTCATCTATAGTACACGATACCCCTAGTTAACCCCTCAGAGCCTATCCTTTTCGCGGTTCTTGTGATGTTTCGGTTTTCTGGAATATCAATGAAGAGCATTGTTTATACCCCACCCCCAAATATACACCCAAATCGCCTTAGCCTACCTTCTATACACTCACTTTTAGTGAATTATTTTTATCACACTAAACGCTTAGTTCAATTATCTAGTTGCTTGCATAAGTTGCTAAGTCGAGTCATATCATTTGTACACAGTTTTGGGACGATTGGGACTCATGGGAAAAGTTAAAGTTTATGAAATGACGGGAAGGGAACGTTAAATTCAAATTCCCTTTATTTGCATAATAGTGTACTCCAAATGTTTTGATCTTTTCAATTCGGGTCGTATTAGTGTTAGAATAATAAAAACTCAAGTGTAGGGATGTGCCTATAAATCACTATCATTTTGATGTTATCGTAGAGGATGGTAGAGTAAAAGTGTATGAAAAAAAAATTGTAAAAACATACGGGCTACCATCCTACATTTATCTTTAAATTTATGTTTGTTTTTTTTCAGTTATCTAGAGTCTAGAGTGTCGAGTCTTGGCTTAGAAACACCATTCCTCGCATGCTTGTATCATAAAGATTTTTGACTTGCCACCACTAAATAGCCTATCCCACCAAACCCTTTGTTTCCCTACCGTAAGCCTATCATTACAACCCTTTAAAAGACCTCTTGGATAGTCTTTCCTAGGTGCTTACGCCAAAGCGATGGAGGTTTGATCTAGTCTCAAGCCTATGCTAATCTATCTACTAGGACCGGTTAATGAGTGTTTATCTTCCATTTCCAACTTGTTATATTTCATATACACCCGAGAGATGTGAGTATCCAAACACCCCTTGTGAGGTGCTAGTATGTAATTTCCATGCTTGTTATGACTTTTGCGCGGCTTATATGTGTTGTGGATTGTTCTAAACCAATGCTTCATGACCCCTAACTTATAAATTAATTGGCTAAAAGCACATTTGCTTGAGGACAAGCAAATACCAAGTGTAGCGATATTTGATAAGGTTTTAAAATGTACCTTTTTGAGGGGTCGTTTAAGCCCTTATTTGATCACTTTTGTATCTGTTATTACTTAATATCGTTCCTTTTCACTTTTTAGGTATCTTGAAGGCAAAATGCTGGAATGACACTTATTCGGACGAAAAGGCTAATATCTGAAAATGGCCAAAGTCAAGAATCGAGACACTCGGGATGCTGGAAGGGGCGGCGTCGGGCACAAAATAGTGACGCCGTCGAACAACTTTTGTGACGGCTCAAAAGCCAAATTGCTCATTTACAAGTGACGGCTTCAGGTTTTAAAAGAGTAGGGTGTCGCAACTCAGACGGCCTAGATTTGATCCAGACGACGTCAGAGACTAAAGGTGACGGCGTCACAAGCATAAGGTGACGCCGTCGCAAGACTAACGTGGCCAAGACGAAACCCTAATGACGGCGACCCGGCGTCACAAGTCAAAGGGTGACGCCGTCGCATTTGTAATCTTATATATAGAATCCGAATTTTTAGTTTTCGGTGTGTAGTCTTTTGGAGTAAAAACCTAAACCGAACCAAGGCTGTCTTGTACAGTATTTTAGGGTTCCATACCCTATCTTACATCAAGATAAGTGTTTTACTTCATTAATTCAAGTATGTCTTCAATTAATTGTGTGTATGCTTGCATGTTTCCCATGTCCGGCTAATTTACTTTTGTGTTTGCTTAGGAAATATGAAACTTAATTATTGAATATTGATTGGTTGTCTCTTATCTTAATTGTTAATGATCTAGTATTGCGACAGGTCATCCGTTGTGTAGTTAATGCTTGATTAATCTTTGTTGAACCTTAGCCTATAGTACCTACAGTCATTGTAGGCTAAACCATCCGAAGAGTACCTTAGCGTTAAGTTTATGAATCCTAGAGATTTTGTAGGCATTAACCTTTGGTAGTTTCAAAGAGTTAGGGATAAACGCATACCCTAAGACCTTAGACACACAACCCGATTAAGAATAAGGACGTGACAATTCAACCATCAATAGGAGATAATTAAGGAGTAATAAAACCGAAGTAAACCCATCATTAAATCATCATACGAGCACACAATAATTAGACATAGACTATATACACCACTAGATTAGATAATTAGATAAGTAGAGCAATCGGTAGAAATACCAACCCCCAAATCCAAACCCCGAGATTCGTACCTTTCCATTTCCTAAAAAACATAAAAAGATAAAAAAAATAATCTTCCTCAACCCCAACCTTAGCAAAGTAACTTCTCACTAGCATTCCTATTCCCCTAGAGAACGATATCAATTCCCGTGGCTTACCCTAATACTACACTACAACGATTAGGTTCACTGCCTAAGGAAGTTCCTTTGACCCCGAACGACGCGTGTAGCATTATCAGTTACATTGTAAAACCCTAAAATTGTAAACGCGATAAAAGACTATAATGCCCCTCAACTAATAATCCGTAAATAAAATGAGCTCGTTAATAACGTTGGACGTTTAATTATAATGGTTACACAAGACTTTGAAAATAAAAGTTACATTTATATTACAAATAAATATAACACAATGCTAAGTCATATGGACTAGATAAAATTTTACACACTAGACATATAAATAAAAAGTTACACAAGTAATGTTGGCAAGTGAATTAAAAGGATTTGGTCTTTAATATTTCCCCTCTTAATCGGCTAGGAAGAAACGAATCATTGCCCCATTTATCTCATTCTTATCTCCATTTATATTCCCATAATTATCATTCAAAATAAAACACAAGAAAACCCTAATACCCTCACCAAAAAGTGACGACAAAATCTTGGCTCCCTCCTCCCATTCGACCAAAAGAAATACACAATCAAGGTTCTGCTTAGGGAGGTTTCTGTCGTCGGGTTTCCAGGCCAAGGAAAAGGTTGGACGAGGCTGCTGTGAAGCTTGGAAGCTGTTGTGTCGTGAGTCTGATCCACCTCGGTTTTGGTCCGTCTACTTTTCATGCAAAGAAAGTATGAATTCTCACCACTTAATTCGTATTGATTCTTGTTTCCTTGTGTTCTGTTGTGGCCCTATAACCTGTGAATGCATGCATGAATTAACTTGACCACACAAAATAATAATGACTTGATGCATGAAATCCTAAGAATAAAACACGTTAATAATAAAGGGAATGGATGTGAATTCGACCACAACAAATCTGTTAGAACTTATACATATGTCGACCCATATAATGCTCCTAGGAAATCTGTTTTGACCTTTTTTATTTTCAACCATGTTTATGTCTTAATGATATGTTGTCGTGGGGTTTTGGACTACCTTAGAATCTCTTGTATGCTCCTTAAATGGAACACATAAAATGATAAATATATTATACATCAATGATGATATTGTGTCACATAAAATCATGTCATGGAAACCTATATATGTTCAATAAATCTGATTCGCAAAACTCTAAGAGTCCACTTTTGAACCTAGGATCGTGCATAACAATCTGATATAGGGGATAGACGTAGCTGGTTTTGGCCTCGTCATTACATGTTATGTCTCATTATAGATTGCGTCCTTATGTGAGTGATATTGGGTGGTCAAAAGATATGGGTAAACCTGGTTGCAAACTGAATAATATGAATTATAAAAGTTGGTTAAGCTTGGTCACGTTAAAACTTAAATGTCAAATGAGCTTGCTTGGGTGATCATTAGTAGGTCGTGTAAGGTTCTTAACAGCAGGTTACAACCTGAATAAAGGTGGCTAATAGCCATGGCATTAGTTGGTAATGTGTGGGGTTCGTTATGTCCAGGACCAGGTACATGTGTTGGTCCCGTTGCATGGTATCGGGGTGGGAAATGGTGTGTGTAAGGTCGACCAAAAAGGGGCTGTTAAGTTGTGATTACATGTTAGCGATTTTAGGTTGTTTACCTCATTTTATGGATGTTGGAAATGGTCATTGTAAGAGTGCATGGTGGTGTCAAATAATAGTTTTAGCATGTTCATTGTATTTCCTTTCATGTATTGGCCTAACGGTTATGTCAAAGTGTGTTCAGATTGTAGGCTAAAACTTGTGTGTGAGTAAGTAGTGGCCTAACCAGGTATGTTTAAGGGCGATCGCAGGCCAAATGGGTAAACCGTTTTGTATGCTTGAAAGTGTGTCGGGAAGGTGAGCCAGGAGTTAGTAATTTGGTATGTTTACTTGGCCGTAAATATTAATATTAAGAACCGCGAGCCTGCTTGAATATAAGTCGACCATGTCGATAAAAGATGTAATATGAAGCATGTAGTTTTCTTATTAATGTGTTAAGAAATTTTTCAAAGAAAAATAAACTCTTTAAGTTGTATTGCATTATAAACCTTCATCTTTAAATGTTGTCGCATGCAAACCTTGAACTATATTGAAATGACATAATACACCCTAAACTTTGAGATATTTACCATGCGAACCCTATACGTTGATATATGATCTAATAAAGCCTTAAAATAGGATATTTATCATATTAAACATTTAATTTTTCCATTTATCATTTGTAACCCTTAAGTTTGGCTAATTAATGATTATTACCCTAAAGTATTTCAATTCCGTCCATTACTAAAAATGAGAATACGCTTACAACTCTAAAAATATTAATACGATTAATCCGTTATGACTTAAATGAGCTAATAAGTATTAAAAAAATCGTAATCCGTGTAGATTCGTTGAAGGAGATGTGACGTTGTGTCTTCGTGTTCATTCATTGTTTGCTTTCCTTTCATTGGCGTTACGGTACAGATATTCTATCCCTTTTCAGTAGGGGTTTCTCATGACTTTCTTATCCTTCGAATTTGTTTCTACTATGATATTCCATTGCTATGATACCTTTGCTATTGACCGTTTGATATTGAACCATTACTATTGACCCCTCTGTATTGAACCTTTGTTATTGAATCTCTGTTACTGGACCTCTGTTACTGAACCTTTGATACTGAACCTTTGAAATTGGACTTGATATTGGATTATTGCTATGAACCTCTGAATTGTGAACCATTGATATTGAACCTTTGATTATGATGACTTATATTTTGCTACATTTTGGACCTTTTGCTTTGACCTGTCAGTTTGATACCCGAGCCATTAACTAGGCATGGGGGTTCCATGTCCATGTCATTGATGCACCAATGGCATGACTCTAGTGTGGTTGAGTGATGTTCCACACCGTCCATATTTTGTATTGATTATGCGCGCTTTAGATATATATTATATGGCCACTATTGTCTGCAGGGGCGTATGGATACATCCTAGATTTGATCTGTTATCTAATGGAAGACAAGCGTAAATCCATATAAATGATATAAATTACAAGCTTATCGGGGGAAATTGACACTTAATATTCAGGATAATTTGATGTTATCAAATATCCCCCCACTTGAAATCTACTTGCCCTCAAGTAGACCTTATTAGAAAGATTCCTAAAAAGATATCTCCCATAACCTGGAAAATATAAGATTACAAATCCCTTATGCTAGAATAAAACAAACCCGAACACCTCACGAAATGGGAACGAAACACTCAAATCTCTCAACTATTCTAAGTGTCAATTTCAGGGTAATCACTCAATCGTACAGTCATAGCATGTATTCTATCATAAGCTTGGCGGTTACACAAATCTCCACCACTAGAGTTAAGGGATAAACAATTTTTGAAGGCAATTTGGGTAGACACGACAAAGGTTAAGGGTGACTCGTCATTACTAACATCTCACGGCGAAGTGGACAAAATCAATGATACATGACCAAATCCATGGCCAAGACACCAAAGATTGCTCGCTGCATCACCTAAACACGCTTCATGACTAAAGGGTAGGATAAGACATGGGATATATAAATGGTGTAAAATAAAATCAAGCAGATAGTCTAAATCTATAACCAAGTCATCACCACTTACTGTCCGCCCAAAGTTCAAGCTTTGAAGTCAAGAAACCGGATCATGTAATACTAGGTAGATGTGTCATTAGAGGATGTCATGATGGGCACACTACCTTTTATCCAACTGTTGGCACACTAACCAACTACAATCTTCGAATGTGACCGAGGTGACCTCCTCGATACTAAATCTATATGAAGTTCATAACATAATGCTGATAACAATGCACTTTACAACAATCTAAATAACATAACTTTTTTTTTTTTTTTTTTTTTTTTTTTTTTTAACATAAACATAAAAACAAAACATAATATCCCCCCACTTGAGATGAACAATGGGAATTCGAGGGGGTCTTCAATGATCTTTAAGAATGTGTTGTCGACGAAAGCGTGATTCCCGAACCTTTCCACTTGAACCTGGAACTTAGGCAAATGATGACTTCCCAATCACAAATAAAGACTACAGGGTAGGCTAAGGTGTATAGGTGTATCGAAACAATAAATTGGGTTAACAAAATGAAAGGAATGGCTTAGATGGGTGTATCTAGGGGTATCTTGCACTAAAGGTGAGTGAAAAAAAAGAGTTTCACATAGGGGTCGAGAAGTCGAGGTGACTAATCGATAGACATACAATGGTAGGCAAATTTGGGTGATAATCCTATACTACTACCTTCTTAAACTGAAAAGTCCAAATCTGTCGAGCTAACTCAACATACCTCGTCTATGGTCTAGAAATGATGCAAAGGCCAAGTTCTAAAGTTTACAAGCTACCGGCACACTCATAATTTGGTGGATTTGTAGTAAAATATTGGAAACGGATAAGGCTAATCTCACCATATAATATCAAGGGTTGTATGTGCTCGGCTAAGGTCTAATCTAGTTAGGTTAAGAAAAACATGTCAAAATTTTAAAAATGGCATAATTTTTCAAAATAAACTAGAAAAATGAGGGAAAAATAAAGTTCAAGAGACAATTCTACTCCCGTCCCCCCACTTGTATTGTACAAATTCCCTTTTGTACTAAGCGTTAAATAAATGTGAAGAGAAAAGTAGAATTAAAGCGAGAAATTTCCTGAAATTTGCTCCAAAAAGAAAGAAAGCCCACGAATAACAGTCGTGCCTTCGTGTAAACATCCATCAGCAGACATCAATCCCTGAAATCACACTACCGACAAGCATTATTCTAAAAAGAAAAATTGAAAAATGAAAAACAAACCTAAATCACTTTCGTAGGAATCACGGTTGCATTTAGCATATGCAACAAGCCTTTTAAACCACTTGGTGTCCCAAGTGGACGCGTGAAGTCTCGTGAGGGTTTACAGGGAACACACCTACAAAGTTCATTTAAAATACTAATACAAGGTTATTGTGTTTTAAAATGAAAGAAGTAAAGCAAAGGATAGTTAGGTCATAACTCTTAGAGGGAGTTACGCCGTAACTAGGAAAAACCTGGCATACGCTGCAAGAGTGTAGCTAGGGCGTAACCATTGAGATGGACTTACGCCGTAATTGGTGACGCATCAGAAATTCTACTGCAATGTTTTGGATACGGCGTAACCATTGGGATAAGTTACACCATAACTATAGTCAGATCAGTATGCTGCAGTAGTAATCACTCATCGTTTCCAACAAAAATGGTTAAAAACACAAAACCCAACAAAAATAGAAATAAAACAAAAGAAAGGGATAATTCGGGTTGCCTCTCGAAAGAGAACTTTTCCTTATTTACGAGTCTGTAAGTTAGACTCAAATCCTTGGGGCTACTAGTGCTTGTTGGTCATTTCGTGGATATGGCAATCTCCACGTTGGATCCAACTTATCAGGTTCTCATCCTGTTTGTATTCCATCCCATGTTCTAAACATCTCGAGTAAAAATTTTTGATTTTCTGGTAAGGGTGGTCAATACCCTTGACCTTATCTTCATCACTAATATCTAGTAGTGGCTGAGCATGGCTTAACTGCCTTTTTGTCCATTTTTTAAAATTTGTAACCGTCTGTGGCATTTTAAAAATCATTTTATCGTCCCCAATCTTTAACCATACCAGCCCTTCTTTCTCATCCTTGTATAGCCCAAATATTTCTTTAAAAGGTTTCCTGAAAATTACTCCGGTTAGCCCATCTTCTATGAATTCGCGGACGTCATCCAAAACTACGAAGTCTACCAGAAACGATTGAGTCCCAACAAAGACACTGATGTTTGTTGCAATTCCTAGGAAATTTTTTCCTCTATATTCAAGTTCTTTTTTCATAACCTGGTTGTAGCATTCCTTATAAATGATGTTAACTAAGGACTCCGTGTCGATGAATGGATGGAAATCAATGAACCCAATTTTGCAAGAAATTTTTAGATAATGAGGGTTTCTATGATGGATTCGAGCTCCCATCTCGTAAAACTTTGGTTGGCCAGGTTGTGTAAGAGTCTTATCAGCGTTGTTCCAAGGAACCATTTCGATGTCGCTAGAGAAATCATTAGCACTAACCCCTAGGTCTCCTTCTTCAAAATTTACGAACACATCGAAATCCTTTCCCGAACACATCGAAATCCTTTCGAAGAGTCACTAAGAAAATCCTCTAATGCATCGCCAAAATCACCGATGGGTTCAATTGCACAAACTTTTTGACTACATAGAAGTTCATTAGGTTTAAATGTGTCAATTTCCCCGTTAGCCTTGAGAGTTAATTTTCGGGCGAAGACATCCACCTTGTTGGGATATGAAAGTGCTGAAGACATGAAAGTACAGAAGATATGAAAGTAACTGTAGTCAGAAATCTTGGGAAAAGTCAAAGAGTCAAAGTATTGCTAAAGACAAAGTCAAAGTACTGCACCTAAAAGTCAAAGTCCTGCAAGAACAAAAGAACTGTTATTCGTTTATGGAAAGTATTGTATTCTATGTTTAGATTACTTGTCGTACAAGGTCATCAATTGTAAACCGACTAGGATATCCTTGAGCCTATAAAAGGACTCCTAGATTGGCATTAGATGTACGAGTCTATGAGTTTTAGAGTTTACGAATTCACAAGTTAATTAGTGTTTTAGAGAGAAGTTCGATTATCTTAGAGTTGTATTAGAGTATTTGCATAATAAGCAGATTTAGAGTTTATAATAAAAGGTTATTCTTCTTAGCTTTGTTAAGTGTTTCTTTGTTAATAACTTAGGATTTATCCGAGGTTATTAAACCTTAACAAGCTAGTTAAGATAGTTTGATTAAAGTATATTGATCCAACAAGTGGTATCAAAGCTTGTGTGGAAACTCTGACTAGGAAGAACCCTACTTCAACAATATTCAAGATGTCGACTGAAGCTGTTCCACCACCCTCAATCACCTCACTCAGAATTCCAATAATCAAGAAGGGAGAATATGATCTCGGGTGCATGAAGATGAGGCAGTACATTGCCATTACAGATCATGCTCTATGGAATGTAATTGTGAATGGGAATGAAGTTGTACCAGACCCCATTGATATTCTTAGACAACCCAAGGCACCTAAACCGATATTACAGCAGCAACCTTAAGGAATCAAGAGAAGGCACTCAACATTCTCTTATCTGCCATTCCGGATGGTCATCTTCTCAAATTTCATGATGCTAAAGATGCTAAGCAGCTTTGGGCGCTCTCAAGACCGATTTGGAGGGAATGAAGCCTCTAAAAGATGCACAGAAATTTGCTAAAGCAACAGTTTGAAACTTTCACAGTTGGTGAAAGAGAGTCTTGATGCTGCATATGATAGGTTTCAGAATCTTCTCAACATGTTGGAGCTATACAAGGCGGAAGTATCAGTTGAGGATGCTAATTTGAAGTTTCTAAGGAGTTTGCCATCTTCATGGCATGTGATTGCTACAATGATCAGAGGACAACAAGGTTTGGATGTCATGGACTTTGATGATCTCTATCATCAACTTAAGGTGTATGAGCATGAGATGAGTGGTCAAACAAGTTCTAAGTCTCACAAGATTACTTTTCTATCATCTGAAAAGAAGGCCATACTTCCATTAAAAGTCTTGCTTCTCCTCAAAGTCTTGTTTCTCAAAGTACTGCTGTCTATACACCCCCTCATATGTTCAACAGGCCCCACCAACTACCACTATGGCCTCAAATGAAGTTATGTGCTCCTTCTTTGCACAACAAGCTAGTTTACCTATCACTTATGAAGAAGATCTAGCACAGATTGAAGAAGATGCACTTGAAGAAATTGATATCGGGTGGCAAGTTGCTATGATCCTTTGCAAGGATCAAAAAGTACATGAAGAAGACAGGCAAAAGCATAGATTTCAAACCAAAACAGGGCATAACTTTTGACAAATCTAAGATTGAATGCTTCAATTGTCAAAAGACGGTCACTTTGCAAGGGAGTGCGGGTTTGCTAAGTATCAAGCAAACAGGACATCTGAAAAGCCAAAACTTGAGCTTAAGGAAATTCCAATTATTGAAACAAAGGCTTTGGTTGCTCAAGAAAAGTTATCGAAGTTGTTGGAGTGAAGAGTTTAATGATGAACCGTAACTTATTGCATGGTAGCGATGGAAGAAGAAATTGTAGATTCAGTAGAAGCAATGGATTGGAGCAACGTTTTCTTTGAAGAACCGAACATGCTTCGGAATCGATGATGGCTTTGGAAGATTTGACTAGAGCAAGGAAAGTGAAGATGATCCTGTTCAACTAGCATTGGTGGCTACTTCACCAAATCAATCTCCTATCTCGGAGGTATGCTCAAATTGCTATGATTTTTATCATAAATTACTTAGCAGTTATGTGATTGAGAGATAATTGTGTTAAGGCTAGGTTCGAGGTAGCGAGGTTATCAAATAACTTTAGAATCTATGAAAGCCAAAATTTTAGCACATGAAACTAATGAAGTAGCTTGGGCTGAAAAATATGCACAACAGATTACCAGTTAAAGCTTAGTGAATGGAAATTAAACTGTAAAATTGCTGAAATTGAAAAATTAACTAAGGAAAGAGATGATTTGTTAGCTAAGTTTCTTTGCTTGGGGTGAAGCAGTGTGTCACATGTTTCTTACGTTCAAAAATAGCAAAGAGCCTACCTTAAAACTGGATTAGGTTTTGGAATGGATTTTAGTAAGATAGAAGAAAACCAATCTAGTAATCGGGATGAAGGTGAGTATGAGGATATAACCACTAGTGATGAAGAACTCATTAATTATGTAGATACATCTAGTAATGATGGTTCAATAAGTGACTCACTTCCTGAATATAAGAAAGCTAATGATTATCATACATCCACGGCATTCATCAACCCCTTAGGCCGATGTTTCGTTTTGGAGTTTCTCGTTTTGGAACAGTCTTTTAGGAGTAGTTGCTCAATCTAAGTGCGAAAAACCCAAAGAACACTGTACATATGCATACCTTTATTTGCTCCACAAGCAGTACCTTCTTCAAAACCTTTTCAAAATAGGACCTTTTGGGATAATTTTGGTCATTTTAATCATTCACCAAGAAGGCAAAATAATTTTGGGCATAGACATTGTCACTTTGGCAAACAAATCTAATTAAAGATTGTGAACATCACTCAAATACCTTAGAGAATACCTTAGAAAATTTCCAAAGAACAGGGCGCCAACCGAGAAACCTGCCAGAAACCTAGAGAGCACAAACCAGGTTTGGAATAATTCAAATTCACATTTCTCACGATCATAGTTGAAAACCTAACAGATGATGCAAAATAGCAAAACAGATGCTGATCACAATACTTGGTATAGAAATTCTAGGAGATCTCACTTTAGAAGGTATTACTTCACATAGGAGATTTAGATCACAGGAACCAAGTGTTAAGATGAAGAGGAAGAAATACTACTTTCACCAAAAGTGTGAATCGATTGACAAGAAAAAGAGATACAAGAAAAGAGATTTGCTATCCGATAAAGATCAACGATTCATTAGTGAAATTACATACTCAAGAATTTGAGTTTAACTCCACAAGGGAACACAAGTCAGATAATGGCTTGGGTTCCTAAAAGTTCTTGGGTTCCTAACTTGTGCGGGGCAACCCAGAAGAGGAGCTGGCCCCGGAAGAGGAGCTTAAAGATCATCTTATTGTGGATAGTGGTTGCTCTGGAAGTTCCTATCGAGGAAGATTAGTGGAGGAAGAGTTGCATTTGGGAATGATCCCAATGGAGGAAAGATTCTGGAAAAGGGACTATCAAAGCAGGGCTTATAGATTTTGAGAATGTTAGATATGTAAAGGAGTTAAGTTCAATCTATTGGGATCTGTGATAAAAAGCATCTTGTGTTATTTGTCTTATCCTTTCCTCGACTTTAAGAATGAATTAGTAGTTCAAACTTATGGATGAATTTTGTGCAATCAAAGGGCACATCAATGGCATAGAAGATTGGGCCATGTTAACTTCAAAAATATCAACAAAGTATTGCAAAGACTTACAAGAACACCACAAATAAACAACACAAAGCTACAACACAAAGCTTCTGCAAGAAGCGAGGAGAGAACTATGAGGAAGAACTAATGGTGTTGCTGAAGTTTAAACAAGAAAAAGTCTTGCTTAGAGATGATTGCATAGGTTGGGTATTTTTCTTGGATTTTAAAGATGATACTTTTGATGCTATCCGGACACTGATTATTGCTCTTGAAAACCAATTGAGACTCAAGGTTAGAGGTATTAGATGTGACAATGTTTGAATTCAAGAACAAACTTATGGATGAATTTTGTGCAATCAAAGGCATAAAAAGGGAGTTTAGTATTGCAAGAACACCACAACAGAATGGTGTTGCAGAAAGGAAGAATAGGGCGAGAGGAAGAATTTTGATTGAAGCGGCAAGAACAATGTTAGCGATTCTCACCTACCTATTAGGTTAGGAAATTTGTAAGTCTGTAAAATCTTGTTATGTATAACAGTCTCGGTCACTAAACCACGAGATGAAGACACCTTATGAATTGTTGATGGGAAATAAACCCAACATTCGTTTTATGAAACCTTTTGGATGCCCTCTTACTATTTTAAACACTATTGATAATCTGGGAAGTTTGATGGAAAGTAAGAAGAAGGATACTTATTGGGTTATTGCACTAACAAGTAGATGGGGCTTTCGAGTATACAACAAGGTTACTAAGAAGGTTCAAGATTGTCTTCATGTTGAGTTTTTAGAAGATCAAGACAATGAGAAAGGTAAAGGTCCCGATTGGATGTTTGATCTTGAGGTTTTAACTCCATCTATGAACTATGTACCGGTTAGAGAAGAAAATCAACCATTACTGAGAAGATTTACAATATGTTGTTCATGGAGTTCATATTAGACCGATCTTTGTTCTGATGAAGATCCTATTAGTTCAAAACAAAATCGAAAGTTCCAAAACAAAGTATCTTGTTGCTCAATATCTTGTTGCTCGAATCTTCTTTATCTGGCGAGGATCAATCTATTAAATAGGAACTTAATCAGATGCTTCTTCAAGATGTTTTAGCACATTCTTACACTTATGAACAAAGGAGAACTTATGAAGAGGTAAAGAAGAAAAACAAAAGCTGCAGTACTCTCACGATTACTTTGGGCAATACTTTCGAACAAAATCTGCTGCACCATTTGACAAGACTTTAGAGGATCTAGGATGATCATACCATGCCCGGATTAGAAGATACTTGATGATGAATTTCTAGATGAAGGTATTTTCCCAAATTCCAATGAAGGTGCCGATGTTACTAATTTAGAGGATAATTATGAAGTTCCACAGTCTCCAAACTTAAGAACTCATAAGGATCATCCTTCGGATCAAATCATTGGTCCTTCTTACGGAGTAATGACTAGACACATAGCTAAGACTTTTTCTACACCTCACAATGCTTTACTTAGCTTTGTGTATAAACAAAACAAGATGAATCATAAGGACCATCAAACCTGTCTATTTACTTGTTTTATCTCTCAAGAAGAACCCAAGAATATTGCTCAAGCTTTGACTAAAGAAATCTGGGTTGAAGTTATGCAGGAAGAACTTCTTCAATTTAAAGTTCAAGAGGTTTGGGTTTTATGTGATCTTCCAGATGGGAAGAGAGTTATTGGAACCAGATGGGTTTTTAGGGTCAAAAGAGATGAAAGAGGAAATGTTATAAAGAATAAGGCAAGGTTAGTAGCACAAGGATATAGACAAGAAGAAGGAGTAGATTATGATGAAGTGTTTGCTCCTGTATCAAGAATAGAAGCTATTAGAATAATTCTTGCTTTTGCTTCTTATATGGGCTTTCAAGTTTACCAGATGGATGTCAAAAGTGCCTTTTTATATGGCAAGATTATAGAGGAAGTTTATGTCAAACAACCTACTGGTTTTGAAGATCCTAAACACCCAAACAAAGTCTACAAGGTGGTTAAGGCTCTTTATGGCCTTCATCAGGCACCTAGAGCTTGGTATGAGAGACTCTCCACATTCTTATTGCAACATGGATATTCTTTATGGACATTCTTTATGGCCTTCAGGTTAAGCAGTCAAAGGAAGGTATTTTTATCAGTCAAGACAAGTATGTTCTGAGACATACTTAAGAAATTCAACTTTGATGATATGAAGGATGTTACTACACCCATTAAATCTATCAATTCATTGGGCAAAGATGAAGATGGACACCCTGTTGAAGTCAAGCTTTATAGATCAATGATTGGCTCTCTTATGTATCTCACTGCATCAAGGCCCGATATTATGTTTGCAGTTTGTCTATGTGCTAGATATCAAGTTTCACCAAAGATATCTCACATGAATGCGATAAAGAGAATCTTCTATTATTTGAAGCAACAACCAAAGTTGGGGTTGTGGTATCCTAAAGAGTCACCTTTTCACTTAGAGGCTTTTTCAGGATAGTGATTATGCGAGTGATAACTATGACAGAAGATCAACCACTGGAGGATGCCAATATCTTAGAAGAAGATTAGTCTCCGGCAATGCAAGAAAACAATTGCACAACATCCTCTCTGAAGTTGAATATGTAGGCTGCGCAAGTGTTGTGGACAAGTTTTGTGGATGGAAAATCAGCTCTTGGACTATGGATTCAACTTCAAGAATACTCCTATTAACATTGATAATGAGAGTACTATTTGTATTGTGAAGAATCCAGTTTATCATTCCAAGACAAAGCACATCCAGATTAGGCATCACTTTATCAGAGATTGTTATGAGCACCGGCTTATTAATGTGATTAAGGTTCACACAGATGATAATGTAGTTGACTTACTCACCAAAGGTTTTGATGTTTCTAGATTCACTCACTTGGTGGTGAGCATTGGCATGATTAACTCCTGAGCTACATTTAAGGGGAGGACTATTTAGTATTTGTATAGTCTGTGTAATTCTTGAGGGAGGATAGTGATGTATACTTAGTTATCTTGGAGAAATTGGAAAAGTATCTGTTTTTAGTGAAAGTCTGCTTGGGAAAGTCTTGCTACGTGGAAGTATTGTTTGTCTTATTAAAGTACTGTTCCAACGGTTATCTTGAGGGTAATTTAATGCTAACGGTAACAATGTTATTTTAAGCTGTGATTTTTCAAATCTCACCTATAAATACCTACTTTCCGATTTTCCCTCTCATATTGATACATTAGAATCTTTTCCATCTTTCTCTCATCATATTCATATTCTTCGCTTCAATTCTTTTTGCTTACATAATCAACAATGGCGAATCGTCCTCTTTGTTTCTAAGCATAATATGGTTGCTAATTTGGATAAGACTGACGCGAATATACTCTTTCATGATATAATTGATTATCTTACTGGTTCGCCTATCAATTATGCTCTTTTAGTGGAACCGGATACTATTGAGCCACGGATTCAAGAATTTTTGGCTAATGCTAGAGATAACATGGAGAATGATGAATATTATATTAGATCAACAGATTCGGAAGAACTATTAAGATTCTTGAAGTCTCCATCCAGAAGATTTATTGTTAAATGATGCAGATGGGGCTTTAAGGTTTGATAAGCAGTTGATATGGGATACTTTTCGACATATTGGCTATGAAGGATCTTTGAATGAACAAACGTTTAGAAAACAATTATTTTGTCGGCATTGGAAGTTTTTGGTTCATGTGTTGCTCCATTGCATAAGTGCTAAGAGTACCTCTTGGGAGCAGTTTGGGTCAAATATAGCATCCGCTATGGTTGGGTTAGCTACTGATTGAGTTTTAACTTCTCAAGGCTATCTTGGATGGAATGCTCTCACATATTTCACATGGATCTACTTGGTCGATGTACCCAAGGTTTATCCATGTTTTCTTAAACAAGCAACTTTCGATGTGCCAAAACCTACTGACTTTATTGCACATTGTTATTGTTCAACAATCCAAGATTTTTACTTTTATGGCAAAAGGAGTGTTTTATTCAAGGGTCAAGATACTCCTTTAACAACTTCCATGATGGATGTTGTTCAGGTACATTAGAGCGATCTTGAAGTTGATGATCAAGGTACTACATCTGCAATCGCATCTGCAGTACTTTTCGCAAATCTTGCTTCTTCAGTGCTACATCAAAGAAGGTACGCATCTCTACAAGGTACCGCTTCTCCTAGTATGAACTTCAAGAAGATGTTGCGTTTCACCTTCTTCATCTCCACAAGGGAGTCTTCTCGTTTCTCAACCAGAGGATCATCCACCTATTCAAGGAGAGGATTCACATACCATACCTACTGATGAAATCACATTGGATAATTATGTTTTGACAAGGGAGTTGGTCAAGTTGAAAAAGACTACTGAGAGGTCCAAGCCAAACAAATAAAGAAATTAAAACTGAAGTTTCGAAGGCTAAAGACTTTTGTGTGGCCATTAGTTCAACAATTTCGAATCTGGGTTAAATCCAAGAAAAAGCGCAAAAGCAGCTAGGAAAAACAAGCCACGATTCATCAACAATCTTCTGTCAACTTGGGGAGGAATTTAGAAAAAGATAATTTGAAAGAAGATATTGAGAAGGAGAAACAACCCGAAAGTCTTGATGAACAAGAAAAGACCATTCAAGGTACTCGATGCACAAGAGGAACAAGTTCAAGGTACTTGAACAACAAATCTTGAACAAGTTCAAGATCTTGAACAACAAGATCTTGAACAACAAGGTCTTGAACAACAAGGTACTCCAAGAGTTTTGAATTTTGAAGAAGAAGGGGTCCTTCTACAACCTGTTATACAAGAAGGGGAAGAAGCTATTCTCAAACCAATTCATTCTGCAAGTGATGATGAGTTCATTGCTACAATTTTTCAAGAATTATCACAACCTAGCGGTGGTGTTACTATTAGAGAAGTGCAAGAAGATGAACAACAAAGAACTTCTCAACCGGCAATTGATCCTAAGGATAAAGGGAAAGGTGTTTTAGTAGAAGTAAAGAAGAAGAAACTTTCTTTGGCAGAAATTAGAGAAATTGAAGTTGCTAGGAATGAAGTGCCGCTAGAAAACTTCAAGAAGAGTTAAATGCTAAAGATAGAGCTGACTCAAGAAGCGAAGAAGCTCAAAGTAGAAGCGGCTAAAAAGTTGCAAGAGCAATTAGATGTCAAACCGATGAACCATTACAATCACCTACTCCTGTTAGATATATGCCTAGAAGATCTAATTTAGCTAAGGACAGGAATGCTATGATGGCATATTTAAAAGGTCGAGGTATAAAGGATTGCGAAGTTGAACTATGTTGACATGAAAAGACTCTATGATCTTTGACGCAAACTTATAAGAAGAGTGTTGCGATATCAAGGATTTTAGAGAAGAAGCTTTTTGGGCGAAAGGAAGGAAGAAGAGCTTAAAAAGAAAAAGAAAACTGAGTTACTGAGATAGACGCTTTTCAAAGAAAGAAAGAGTTGAATTAAGATCCGAGTCTAAAGATGCATTAAGAAATTATCTCAGAGTGGTAGATTTTGATTATTCAAAAGAAGATGCGGACATGAAGATGAACAGATCTCAGATTAGTGCTTTTGATATTGTCAAATCCAAAGAAGGAGATTATATGATTTTTCATAAGGAAGATGAAAGCTTCAAAGTTTTCAATAGGTTATGGGATTTGTTACATATTATAGATAGAGTGGATTTATTCTATCTATATAATGTGGTAAAAGCTTATTTTGGAGATATTCCATCGAAGTAATTGGTCCGGTTTTGCTTGGAGATCTTATAACTATGTGGGAATCGAAGAGGAAAGCTGATGATATATGGAAAAATCAAGAAAACTGGAAAATTGTTTGTTGGAGATTCTTTGAAGAATCTGGAGTTCATGTTTTGGAACTAGAGAATGGTAAAATGATACACATGTTTGTAAACAGAAGATATCCTCTCACGGTTGAGCTCATGAGAAGAATGCTAGAGCATTGATTGGAAGTAGAAAAGGATAATGAAACTGCTTGCATGGTTATCAATCTATTTATCAACCGGACTACCATTCTTGAAGATGATGAGTAAACTGCTATGAATTTTATTGAATAATTTTGATAAATCAAGACTTTATTCAAAGTCTTGATGAACGATACTTTCATCAAAGTATCACTACGCTTTTAAAATCAGTTAAGTAATTTTTCAAAGAAACCTTTTGCTAAGTAACAAATTTTTTTAAACAAAGGTTAAATAAATGGATTTTGAGATGGCAACATCAAATAGGTAATCACTCCACCATGGTTACAAAAGGATTGGCTAATCCATGAGCAAACGGCTCTGGTAAAGATATATCAAATTGTTTTAGTTGACAACTTGCTAATAAGTTGTATGGTAATCAACTCACCATATCGGTTAATGTGAAGAGTTGGCTAGCCCACAAGAAAATGGCTTGTGGTAAAGGCAAGTGGAAAAACCATTATTGGTAATTAGTTCACCATTAGATAGAAGAACTAACTAGTCCGTAAAGTACGACTTTTGGTAAAGACAACTCAAATCTGTTGATAGATGATGATTTGCTAAAAATCATATGGTTATCAATGTACCATGGTCTTACACACCAAAACATTTGGCTACTCCAAAGATAATGGCTTTGGTAAAGAGATCTAAATCCATTAAATTTTCAATGATTCACCTCTCACGAGAGTTAACACACCTGGAAGTGATGAGAATAGTATGCAACTTAAACTGAATTAATGTACAAATTGTCATATGTTGTTGTGTTGTGAAAAGATGGAGCTTCTTTGGATCTCACGAGAAAGAACAATTCTAAGAGATACTTTGATAAGCACGAGACACTCTGAGATATATTTAAAAGACTAAGAAACAATCTGATCTTAAAGATGAAGTCATTAAAGATACATTCACAAAGGAACTTGGAGTCAAGCAAGTAGAATTCAAGTTAGGGGAGGATTGTTGGGATATGAAAGTCTTGAAGACATGAAAGTCTTGAAGATATGAAAGTACCGTAAAATTTGCAAAGTCTGGGAAAAGTCAAAGAGTCAAAGTACTTGCTAAAGACAAAGTCAAAGTACTGCACCTAAAAGTCAAAGTACTGCAAGAACAAAAGAACTGTTATTCGCTTATGGAAAGTATTGTATTCTATGTTTAGATTACTTGTCGTACAAGGTTATCAATTGTAAACCGACTAGGATATCCTTGAGCCTATAAAAGGACTCCTAGATTGGCATTAGATGTACGAGTCTATGAGTTTTAGAGTTTACAAATTCACAAGTTAATTAGTGTTTTAGAGAGTTAAGTTATCTTAGAGTTGTATTAGAGTATCCATAATAATAAGCGATTTAGAGTTTATAAAAGGTTATTCTTCTTAGCTTTGTTAAGTAAATTCCGCGTACTTGATAAAGATTGCTCAATGTTTCTTTGCTAATAACTTAGGATTTATCCGAGGTTATTAAACCTTAACAAGCTAGTTAAGATAGTTTGATTAAAGTATATCGATCCAACACACCTTTGCATGGGCGGAGCATTGGTCTTCCTAAGATAATAGGTATTCTGTTGTTTTCAGAAATATCCAGCATCACGAAATCAACTGGGAAGAAAATTTCTTTATTTTTACCAAAACATTCTTAACAATACCCAAGGGTGACTACATCGATCGATCAGCCATTTCAATCTTCATTTTGGCTGGTTTTAGGTCACCAATACCCATACGTAGGAACATCGAACAAGGCATTATGCTTATACTCTCTCCAAGATCAGCTAAGGCATTACACATATTGAGACTCCCGATCAAGCAAGGGAGAGTGAAACAACCAGGATCTTTTTCCTTTTGTGGCAGCTCATTTCTTAAAACAGCAGAGCATCACTCGTGAAGTTGAACCTTCTCATCGAAATCATTGCTTAATTATTGCAAAATATCATCATGATCAGTTTTGATGGAATTAATAAGAGGAATGTGTACCGGTAGTGCTTTGTCTAGAAGTAAGAGTTTCTCAATCTCTGATTCGTCGCCTAACCTTCTCCAAGATGGTAGTCGGTTCTTAAAGGATTATTTCCACCGTGTTGACAACTTCCTCTTCTCGAGCCGCTAGGTAATCTGTGTTAGAATCGATGCTCTAGGTTGTTTAGACCTTATCTAGGATTATCAATAAAGCACAAATAACAATGAACAATATGTATGCACAGCGGAATAATCAAACTATCATTGTTATTATTAAGGTTTCTTCGTCATCATCATGTGTTCTACAAAACACATCCACGCAGACCCAATCCTAGACGATCAACTCTAAGACGGTTACACAACAGGGATCAATGATCCTTGGGGCTAAACACTACAAGTCGACTATCACCAAGTCTAGGCGTTTACATACTCACGCTCTAGACCTACACACACACACCTTTGTTTGATGTTTACATTGTTTTACACACTAAAACCTAATTCCCTATATCTCTTTATATAATAGAGATACTAGGGTTACAAATGACCACAAGGGACTAGATAATAAATACTTTTTTGACAAGTAGGTCCCTTGTCTTTCTTTGTCTTCAACAGTCCTTCATCTTTCATGTATTTTGTATTATCAACTTTAAATATAGTTCCCAACAATCTTCCCCTAGTTGATAATGACAACACCAAATAAGCACGAACGAATATGTCATGAAAGATAAACAAACTTCCCCTTAAACATGCAATAATACCAAGGATCTTCTAGTTGCAATCTTCTATGTAAATATTCTTCCCCTTTTTGTCATCTTCAATTAGGGGTCATAAGTGAGCAACCTTGATCTTCACAACTACGAATCAAGATCATACATCCAATCCATCCTTCCAATGTTTCAAATTACCCGCCATTAAGTTTTCCGCATCTAAAAATGAACTTGAAACAAGAGAAATCAAAATCGCAGTAGTAATAACAACTAGCGCTTGTAAAACCTTCACCTCGAATAATATATGCAAATGGTTAAACATTTTAACATTAAGATTCCTCTGAAACCCATATGTTAACCATTTGAAGAATGTAGGCTTTATGTAATAATTATTGATGAAGAAAACCAAGTATAAGCAACTTGATGCTGAAGTAGAACAACCCAAACCTGTGTCTTATGTCTTGCACAAAAGATGACATCGCACTTGACAATAATCACTGAGCACAATAACGTCACTCCTTTAAGTGTTATGTCAATTCTTCATCACAATCATTGAAGCAAGAACAAGTTACCTTAAAAGTGTAATCTCCCACTTTAAGATATGATAAAACACAAACCCAAATAATTCCACTTCATCTTCAAATAGGTGATAAACGCCATTCTTCGTAATCAATTATGACAATAAGAATGAGCCATGTAGAACATAGTACCAGCTAAAATACTAATAAAGATGACTGTAATCGCATTTGAAACCAAGTAGTAGTAACATGAAGAATAGTTCTTTGGTTAAATAGTAGAGACCATGTAAAAAGTGAAAAACTTCCCCTGAACATGAACATGATATCAACTTCAAGCAATGTACCTGACCAAATAATAAAATCATCATTATTAAACACCTGGTCTTGAATCATTAACAACCGTGTGTGTATCAACCATCCAAACTCCAAGCTTATCCGAGAACCAAAAATATATATCATCCGATATCAATTGAATCTAGCAGTAGAAACTAATTCCTCAAATAAAGCTAACAATACAAACTGCTTTCTCAATCACTTGACCAAAACCATAGCAGTACAAATAATAAAAGCCAATACTTGTACTAAACTGACGTGTAAAGAAAACCAGGTAGAAGTATTAAACAATGGTGTTGTAGCATAAAATCACATCATGCAGAGATTACAAAATAATAAGTCACCGTCCCATGTTGTCGTCTTGTCATTAAATTTAACACCATCCAATCCAAAAACAAATCGAACCATGCACAACAAATAATGATAAGGAGAATAGTAGAATAATCTACCAACCCATTATAATATAATATATGCATGCTCGTATAACTCTCTTATGAATTGGAGTTCCTTAAATATCACCACCATGTTAACAATATCAGCCTGTATACAAAGCTGCTAATGTGTACCTTCACCACGCTTGCAAAACTCAGTCGACAAATCTTCTATTAAGAATCTTGACACTATGGAGCAGTAGTAAATATATTTGAGCAGTACTAAACATATATGAACAGTAGTAATCTTCAAACGCAGCACTAACCAAATATAAATGTAACTACTGTTGCAGCAGTACAAATCGAAGAAACAATAGCAGTGGTAACTTATCATGAAATAGCCGTGGTAACGCTTTAACTAGGAGTGGTAACTGAAAGTACGAGCAATGGTAATTGCGCAAAGCTAGCAGTGGTAACCATATCGTGGAGCAGTGGAAACCGAATCATGTTAGCAGTGGTAACCGATACCTCAACAGTGGAAACGAGTAAATACAAGCAGTGGATACGAGCGAGGAAAGCAGTGGTTACCTTAAACTTATCCACCAATGATTCATCTTCTTAGTCAAATTATCTTGAAGCCACCATCCCTGATCCACAACTTGATCATTAGTTCGAGAGTAACCAATTGAAGATTGAGTCCAGGAGTACCAATTTGCAAGCACCATATCAGATTCTTTATAACCAATCAACAAACCCTAGTTAGGGTTTCATTCAACTTTAATCCTTGATAAACACAAAACAAGAAACCCTAAATCTAAATACTGATTGTGGCAACAGTAAAGAAATTGTGACAACATGAACATGAACGTCTTCATATACGTTAAACCCTAAAAATTCGACTTTGAAAACTTCCCTCAGCAGCCATATTCGATACCTTATAACTTTTGATTGAGAGCTCAGGTCGACGATCCCTCTGGTTGAAAGTTAGATGCCTATATAGAGAACGTCCACCTAAAATTTCGTCACGATCCAACGGTTAACGAAAAAGTTATGATCCTTACAAAACAGTGCTGCAGAAACATATACGAAAATTTTCAGATTCGAATTTCTTCATCTTTTCGCCATTTTCTTCGAGAATCCTTGTAGATCCTAGATATCGAGATCAACCCTACGATACCACATGTTAGAATCGATGCTCTAGGTTGTTTAGACCTTATTTAGGATTATCAATAAAGCACAAATAACAATGAACAATATGTATGCACAAATGAATAATCAAACTATCATTGTTATTATTAAGGTTTCTTCGCCATCATCATGTTTTCTACAAAACACATCCACAGACCCAATCCTAGACGATCAACTCTAAGACGGTTACACAACAGGGATCAATGATCCTTGGGGCTAAACACTACAAGACGACTATCACCTAGTCTAGGCGTTTACATACTCACACCCTAGACCTACACACACACACACCTTTGTCTGATGTTTACATTGTTTGACACACTAAAACCTAATTCCCTATATCTCTTTATATAATAGAGATACTAGGGTTACAAATGACTACAACGGACTAGATAATAAATAGTTCTTTGACAAGTAGGTCCCTTGTCTTTCTTTGTCTTCAACAGTCCTTCATCTTTCATGTTTTTTGTATTATCAACTTTAAATATAGTTCCCAACAATCTGTAATGGTTTGCGAACATGAGCTCACACACTTCTCCATTCCCTTAATCCGATCTTCATGAGTTTTGAGAGAAGAGACTGTATTTTCCATGAATGTCTTCATCATCTTTTTAATTCTCTCATCTCGTTCCCTTGATTCCTTGATGTGGTCAAGAATCTTTTTTTTCAATATTGTTCCTGGTTTTGGTCCCAAATGCACTTTTAACCTTCTCAACCCTACACGCTTCAGCTTCATTTGCCCTTTCCAGCCTTCATTTTTTGAAAATTTCACCATAGTTGTATTCTTGCTTTGTCAATGTCTTCATTACCTTATGATCAAAATTGTCTCTTGGTCGGTACCCTGTATCCATATGCCACTTGTAGCTATATTCAGAAATTCGTTGAATACATTCCTAAGCTTGGTCAGGGGTCATGCTAGGGAGAGGTCGAGGAGAATCGAGTAATTCCCGTGTTAGCACATTAATTCCCCTGTAGAAGACGTAAACAATTTGATGTTTCTTTAAATCATGAGTGGGACATCGATAAAGGAGCTTATTAAATCTATCCCATGATTGATAAAGAATTTCTTCTCCTTCTTGAATGAATTGGTAGATCTTACCAGGAAGTTTGGCCATTTTTTAAGGAGGGCAGAATTGTTGGACGAATTCTCTTCTTAATTTATCCCATGCTCCTTTACATTCATGAGGGAGTTTACTGTACCATCTTTTTGTAGTTCCTGTAAGAGTGATGGGAAAAATTCTTGCGGTAACCGAATAGCTTCTTCTAATCAATGACCTCATTTGGTATAGTAAACTTCTTCTACATGATTCTGAACATCCTCATCTTTTTAATTCTCTCATCTCCTTTACATTCCGGACGCTAAAAAGAGATGATAAGTAGAGTACTTCTTCTACATGATTCTGAACATCCTCATCTTCTTCTCCTGAAAACTTAAGCTCGTGCAACTCTCGAATAAATTGGTCCGGAATAGAGTATTTTTCAGTAGTAGAATCCTGTGTGAATGGTCGTTGGCAGTTCTCATTTGGTCGCTCCAAATACTACTCCATGATTAATTATTCGATATTATTTTAATCAATGACCTCCGGTTCTGCGTCAGACTGGTCTGATTCGTAAAATGAAAAGATGTTACAAATAGAAACCGGAGATTAAACTTTTCTTGTCCGAAATTGCTTCTCTGGATCATCGAATGGGGTAGCTAGAAAATGCCTCTAGCTTCTATTCTTGTATCCTGACATTTAAGAGAAGAAATAAAATTAAAAAATAGACTTAAAAAAAAATCCTAATATAACTCCCCGGTAGCGGCGCCAAAAATTTGATGCAGGTTTTACCGACCAGGTTCTAATATTTATAATTTCTCGTTATTCCTATGTTCTACCCTAATGCACTAACGGGCATTGTACCCGGTCGTGTGTAGTGTAGTAATCGGTAAAACCGAGGTCGTCCCAAAAGCTATGTGTCTTTGGATTATTACTAAGTCTAGGTGTCACAAATTTTAATATGATTAAGGAATTAATTAATTAACTACTAGAGGAAGTAAAGGCAAAGGTGTAACCAATAGAAGAGAGTGGTGCGAACCTAGTCATTCATCCTAGCTAGTAATGTCTACGTCTAATTACTCCTAATTACTTCAGGTGGGGTCAAAGTCGAGAGGACATCATTTGGTCAATTCGCCCTAACCTATCAGCAAAGATGCCACCACTGGAGAAGTCAGGTGTCCCCTCATGAGTCCAGTTGTTCTTGGTCCCCTAAGCTAAGTCATTAAGTACCACTACATGCTAGACTTACAATAGTGGGTGCCAGGGCGTTAGCAACTTAAACACTCAACCCCTAATTCTTAAGTTCATCCAAACGATAGGTGATAAGTTGGTCAAATCGCACAAGTAGAAAGGTTCGTCAATTGGTCGTATCTTACCCTTCCCATCTCAATCTACTCACTTAGGGTCAGTTGGTCATATCTCCTAAGCAAGTAGCCTCTACCGCCATTCAAAACTACCGAAACAAGGGTAGCTACCAATAGACTATGCATGCATACACTTATGAATTGAAGTAATATAAACGCAAACAAAACATTTAAGGAATCATAACTAGGCCAGCGCCAAGAGGTGCTTAGCCGCTCATATTCACCATAAAATCAATTCAATAATTAATGTTACGAAATATATGAATTGAATGTAACGAAAAGATAAAATGCTAATGCTTATCGTAGGAGAGTGATTTCTCCCTTGGAGATAGCTCTGTATGCTCCTCTATACCTGCCTTTGGCTTCTTCCCACGTTCTTTGGTTGTGGTGTGTGAAACGGGATGCTTTGGAATGTTGTAAATCATGGGGTATTTATAGGCCAGATCTGGGTTACGGCGTAACTAATAAAATAGTTACGCCGTAATCCTCTATTTCTTCGTAAAATGCACTTGATCTGCTGGTTACGACGTAACCTTATAAGCGGTTACGCCGTATCTTCAATAATTCCTGGTTACATCATAGTTTATTCACGAGTTATGGGGTAGTTATCAGCGGCGTGGATCCTTATTTCACCTAATATATTTACGTCGTATTCTTTTTGGAGAGTTACGCTGTAATCGTCTGATAAGTTGGCTTTCTGAGTCACGCTTTAGTTACAGCGTAATGTGAGAGACGAGTTACGCCGTAACTTCTTCAAAATAAGCATAATATGATAAATCTTTAATAATTCTCCAATTCTGCGTCTCGTTAGCTCCAATGCTCGTAATTTACCTGAGAGTGGAATATAATGGAAAACAAGCGTAAATCCATATAAATGATATAAATTACAAGCATTATCGGGGGAAATTGACACTTAATATTCAGGATAATTTGATGTTATCAAAATGCCTTCGGGACTTTGTGAAGTTTGTAATCCCAAGAAAAATGACATTTGTCCCATCATAGACATTTGAAATTTGGAGCCCATCTCCTTTGAAAAACTGTCACATTCATTAGGATCAATCGAGGCAAAAATAATATCATCAACATAAATTTGAACATGAATTAAATGTTTTCCTAACTTTCTGGTGAATAAAGTGTTTGCCTGACTTTCTGGTGAACAATGTGATATCAACTGCTCCTATTCCCTTGGAGCTTGCTTCAAGCCATAGAGCGCCTTCTTCAAGCGGTAGACATGGGTAGGATGTTCTGGATTCACAAAACCTTCGGTTTAACTGACGTAAACTACTTCTTTGAGATCACCATTAAGAAAAGCAGTCTTTACATCCATCTGATAAACCACCATGTTCTTGCTAGCTGCATTAGATAGGAAGATTATGATAGCCTTAATTCGTGCAACCAGAGCAAATGATTCTTCAAATTCAATACCCTCCTGTTGTCGGTATCCTTTTGCCACTAATCTTTCCTTGTTCTTCAGAACATCACCATGCTCATTAAGCTTTACTTTAAAGATCCACTTGAGAGAAATGATCATAGCACAATCTTGAGCAGGTACCAATTCCCATAATCAAGACGATCAAACTCATGGATTTCTTCTTGTATAGCACTAAACCAGCTGTCCTCATACATGGTTGTTTTGACATATTTAGGTTCGATCTTTGATAACACAGAATTGAAGAAACACCATACGGAATATGTGGCAAGTTGTTTATGAGTGGATACCAGACGAGACGGGTTTCCAATAATGTTGTCCAATGGATGATCATGTGTCCATTTTCTGAGATGTTCATGTGGTTGGTGATGAGGAACTGATGTAGCAGAGTTGGGGTCCCATGATCAAGATGGTTCAGATAATGGGGCGAAAATATTTTCAAACGGTGCATCTTCTGGAGTGGTAAAGGGGTTATCTCCATCATAGTCGGCAGAAACATTTCCATTGTGTGCACTCGAGGATTGAGGATTTGAGGATGATGATGAGTGATCTGCAGTAGGCGCTTCTTGACTTAGTGACATAGAAGTTGATGGATTATCTGTGTTGACTGGATTAGGAGTCGCCACTGTTGATGGTATAGATTGATCATTGACAAGAGGTTCATAGTATTCATCAAACATCGTATTAAACAATTTCTTCAAATCTTCTTGTAAGGAGGTACATATGGAATACAGGTGAGGATTCGTACAAAGAAGAACTAATGGGACTACTTAATGAATGTTGAGATGCAGTCCGTAACTAGATTGTCCAGAGCCATTTGCTGAACATGACTCATCGAACATGACACAATAGTTTCCATGATATCTCGGTTCTTTTGTTGTAGATTCGTAACCCTTCGGTTTGGTGCATAACCAACAAAACTCAATGTCCGCCTTTAGCTCTCAACTTACCTAAATCTTGACCATCATTATTTGGATAGCATAAAGCACCAATGCACGAGGAAAGAGATCTGGTTTTCGGTTGTGGTCTAGTTCGTATGGAGTTTTTCCATGTGTGGTGTGGATAAGGGAACGGTTTTGGGTATAGCAAGTAGTGGCAATGAAACTGACCTAGAGAAAATTGGAACCTTTGAGTAGATTAGCATAGTTCTTGCGGCTTCACAAAGAGTCCAATTTAGTCTTTCAACTACACGTTCTAATGGGAATACGTGGAACACTTATTTGAGTGATTCCAATAATTTCATAAAAGCTGACTTAGTTCTTTGTGAACAAACTTCAGTTCATTTAATACGATTCGCTCGATAATTCTGACGGTTTTTATTAAGTTGAACTAGCATTTGTTTGATAAGTTTGATGATCACATACGGAGTTTCATCCTTTGACCTCAAAACTTAACTTAAAGTAAGCCGAAGTAGTCATCAACCACGACTAGTACATATTTCTTCCCGTTTATAGTTTTCACTCTCATGGGTCCGCACAAATCCATATGAAGAGTATGAGAACTTCCATAATTGAGTTTGCGGTTTGGATATATGGGCGTATTTCTTGCTTTTCAATTGGCATCTTGAACAAAGATGATCTTTCTCATATTTCAATCAGGGTAAACCTCTTACGAGGTCCTTTCTAGAAAGATCATTTATGGTTCCGAAGTTCAAATGATTGAGACAACAATGCCATAACCATGACTTTGTTTTCGAAGCCTTTGACAACAAGCAGATTGGAGAGGTCTTCATCATGTCTTCTAAAGGCCACTTCTGGATGTTTAAAGATTGGTTCCACGGGGTTCCCTTTAACTGTTCAACACCATCTAGTTCTCTAACGAAGCAACTATGTTTTCTAAAGGCTACTTCTGGATCAGAATCACATAATTGACCAATAGAGAAAAAATTATGACCAAGACCTTCAACATAATAGACCCTGGAAATTACATTGTCACCAACAACGTAGTCTCCGTAACCCAGTCCCGAAGAATTTACTCACTAATTTCAAGAGCCGCGAGCGATATCCAGTCATATGCTTGGAATAGCCTGAGTCCAAATACCATAGAATGATTTGTACGACTTGCAGTTGAACCTGAGAAAAGTATGGATGACTGGATAATTTTGATCCCCAATCAAGAATGGCTTCCATTTGGTTAGCGAACGAGATTGGAACACCCACATTAGGCGAGAATCAATGATATCATTAGAGGTAGATCACGGGGACTAGTAATTGTGATTAGATCTATTCAAAGTTTGTTCACTTCTTAAAGGTATAATTCTACCAGTAGGCATCCATTTCCTAATGGGTATTGATCTGGATAATTTAGGGCACAATTCATTAAGATTGAATTTAAGACCATTAGGTATCCATTGATAACCTACATTACTAAATTTTCTTCCTGTTGTTTCCAGTGTTTTTTAAACTTTTCACCTTGGTTTTCTGACATCCTTAACCTGTTTAGCAATTCTAACTTGAGTTTATTTGGAGACTTAGCAACATATTTTACTTCATTCACATCACATTCATGATAAGTACCAGAAACAAAACATTCATTATGTAGGACCTTATATCTATCAACTCTGTCACACTAACACAAATATGAAGCAAGGAGATGGTGACTTGAATATGTATATAGGATGTTTTATTTAGAGAGAAAGATGAAACATGAA
>OU343221.1:150141066-150211631 GCA_910596185.1 Chrysanthemum makinoi | reverse complement strand
ATCTCAAACTTTTCGGCGATCATTCATCATCATCTTAGTCTCAATCATCTTCTTTGCATCCAAGTGCAATTTTTGAATTACTTTGCTACTCTCAGATGCTCCATTTGAAAATATATTTTCCCTTGAACCCACTTGATGCAGGTTTTACTGACCAGGTATTAATATTTATAAGTGTCTCGTTTACCTATGGTCTGCCTTATGTACTAGCGAGCGGTGTGCCGATCATGTGTAGTGTAGTAATTGGTAAAGCAGGTCGTCCCAAGCGGCTATGTGAGGATTTAATTAAGTCTAGGTGTCTGATTTTAATTGATTTTAAGATTTAAATGATTAATAAACTAATAAAACAAGAATGAGGAAGCGAATAAGGAAATAAAGGATTGATTGATCAATAGAGGATAAGTGTGCTAACCTAGTTACTCATCCTATCATGTTATGTTTATGACTAATTACTTCCAATTCCTTCAGAGTGGGGGTTTAGGTTAAGCTAGGACATTTTGGTCGATTCGTCTAACCTATCAGCAAAGGTTTCCAGGAGAGATCAAGCTACTACCCTTGAAAGTCCTTTGTTTTAGTCCCTAAGCCAAGTCATTAAGTACGCTACATGCAAGATTCATAACAATGAGTTGCCACACGCTAGCATTTGACACTCATCTAACTTCTAAGTTCATCCAAACGGTAGGTGATCGGTTGGTCGAATTATAGCGATGAAGGGTCTTCGGTTTTGTCAATTCTTACCCTTCCCTCAGTCTACCTACTTAGGGTCGTTATTCAATTCTCCTAAGCAACTAGACACACTCTTCAAACTACAAAACAACAGCTACCAACAAACTATGCATGCATACACTAGAAACAATTATACGTAAGCAATGTAAACATAAACATAACAATTAAGGAATCATAACTAGGCTAGCACCAAAGGTGCTTAGCCTATCATATTAACTAAAATAATCGATTCAATGTTTAACATAGTGAAATACATGAATTGGAAGGAAAAGAAATGATAGATTGCTAATGCTTATCGTTAGGGAGTGATTTCTCCCTTGGAGATGGCTCCTTATGCTCCTCAAGATCTGCCTTCAGTCTCCTACCCACGTTCTCTACTTTGTGTGTGGAGTGAATGATGTGAAATGCAGAATTTAGGGCTGGTATTTATAGGCCAGATCTTGTTACGGCGTAAATTTAGTTAAGAGTTACGCCGTAACATCAATGTCTTCGTAATTTGCTTAGGAAAAGCTGGTTACGGCGTAACACATGGAATGAGTTATGCCGTATCTTCAATAAATCATGATTACGCCGTAATCATTGAAAGAGTTACGGTGTAGCTTGCAGTGGCGTGGAATATCATTTGACCTAAATAATTACGGCGTAATACTAAGGTGTAGTTATGCGGTAATCTTCAGTTGCGTTGGTCTTCTGAGTTACGCTTTTGTTATGGCGTAATGTGAGAGAAGAGTTACACCGTAATTACTTCAAAATGGGCATACAATCATATATCTTCAATAAACTCTTCAAATCCGCGTCTCATTAGCTCTTAATGCTCGTAATTTTCCTGAAATTGAAATATAGAGGAAAACTAGCGTAAATCCATATAAACGATATAAAATACGAGCATTATCAGGGGAAATTGACACTTAATATTCTTGACTATTTGATGTTATCAAATATCCCTCCACTTAAACTCTCTTGCCCTCAAGTAGACCTTATTAGTTAAATTTCTAAAAAGATATCTCCCATTACCTGGAAAATATAAGTTTAAAATCCCTTACGCTAGAATAAAACAAAGCCGAACCCCTCACGAATTGGGAACAAAACACTAAAATCTCTAAACTATTCTAAGTGTCAATTTCGGGGTGATCACTCAACGCACAGACATAGCATGTATTCTATCATATTCTTGGGAATTACACAAATCTCCACCACCTGAGTTAAGGACTAAACAGTTTTCAAAGGCAATATGGGTAGACATGACAAAGGTTAAGGGTGAGTCATCATTACTAACATGTCACGGCGAAGTGGAAAAAATCAATGATACATGTCCAAATCCATGACCAAGACACCAAAGATTGCTCGCTGCATCACCTAGACACGCTTCATGACTAAAGGGTAGGATAAGACATCGGATAAAATTTGTGTAAAGTAAAAATATCAAGAAAATAGTCTAAATCTATAACCAAGTCATCACCACTTACCGTTCATCCAAAGTTCAAGTTTCGAAGCTAAGAAATCGGATCATGATAACCAAGTAGATGTGCCATTAGAGGACGTCATGATGGGCACATTACCTTTTCTTCAACTGTTGGTGCAATTATCAACTTCATTCTTCAAATGTGACCGAGGTGGCCTCCTCGATACTAAATCTATTATGAGCCCATAAACATAGTGCTTATAACAACACACTTTTCAATCAATAATTTTTTTTTGAATTACTTCATTTTTTTTTCATAACAACTAAACATTGCATCCACCCACTTGAGATGAACAATATGAGAATTTGGGGGGTCTTCAAGGATCTTCAAAAATATGTCATCGACGAAAATGTGATTTCCTAAACTTTCCACATGAACCTTGAACTTAGGCAAACAATGACTTCCCGATCACAAATAAAGACTACACAGTAGGCTAAGGTGTATGGGTATAACGAAACAATATGTTGGGTGAACAAAATGAAAGGAATGGCTCAGATGGGTGTATCTAGGGGTATCTTGCACTAAAGGTGAGTGCAACAAAAGGGTTTAACATGGTGGTCGAGAAGTCGAGGTGACTAATTGATAGACACACAAGAATAGGATTTTTGGGTGATAATCCTATAATATTGCCTTCTTAAACTGAATAATCAAAAGACATTAAGCTAACTCAACATACCTCGTCTATGGTCTCGAATTGATGTAAAGGCCAAGTTCTAAAGTTTACAAGCTACCGACACACTCATATAATGTGCTCCACTAAGGTCTAATCTAGTTAGGTTAAGAAAAACATGTCAAAATTTAAAAAATGGCATAATTTTTCAAAATAAACGAGAAAAACGAGGGCAAAATAAAGTTCAAGAGATAATTCTACTCCCGTCCACCCACTTGAAATGTACAAAGTCCCTTTTGTACTAAATGTTAAATAAAGGTGAAGAGAAAGTAGAATTAGGGCGAGAACTTCCATCAAATTTGCTCCGAAAAAAGAAAGAAGGCCCAAAAAAATAATCGTGCCTTCGCATAAGCATCTACGAGCAAACTTCAATCCCTGAAATCACACTACCAAGAAGCATAATTCTAAAACAGAAAAAGAAAAAGGAAATGAAGCCTAACTCACTTTCGTAAGAATTACGGTTGCATTTAGCGTATGCAACAAGCCTTTTAAACCACTTGGTGTCCCAAGTGCGAGTGATCTCGTAGAGGAACATACCCACAAAGTTCATTTAAAAACTAATACAAGGTTATTGTGTTTAAAAAGAAAGAATTAATACAGAGGATACTTACGTCGTAACTCCTAGAATGGATTACGCTATAATTGGTAATGCTCTGGGAGGAACTGCTGCAAGAGATGTGTTACGGCGTAACCATTAGAATGAGTTATGACATAACTGTGGACAGATCATGTCCCCGTTCAGCATGCTACAACAACTTTCTCTGATTTCCTGCAAAAATGGTTAAAAACAAAAAACCAAACAGAAATGTAAATAAAACAAATAAAAATGGATAATTCGGGTTGTCTCCCGAAAGAGCACTTTTCTTTATTTACGAGTCTTTAATTTAGACTCAAAGCCATGGGGCTTTACGGTGGCCTTCGAACTTGTCCAACTTCCTCCATATCCTTTATTAAATTATGTCTAACCCAAATAACATTCGCAGCAGTGCAGAGGTATTCCTTAGTCTCGATCTTCTGTATTTTACAAAACTTTTCGTCCGGCCCCAAGTGGTATCTTGTAAACTCATACTTTTCATATACAATTGGTGGTGGCCTGTTATATGGAATGCCAAGAAGTTTGTAGCTTCTTTGCTTATATGCATCATCATCGGGGTCTGTTGACCCAGCTTCACCTTGTAACTCAAGGTGGTCCATGATTCGCTTGATGTTATAATCATCGGAGTCGGTTCCTTCAAACCATTTGTCATCGACTAATTCATCAATATGCCCATGTTTACATTCTTCTCTTGTGTCTTTAGTTAAGTCACTCGTATTTTGAAGAGTCTCTTTACATAGGCTATCTTCGTTCATACAATCCTTCCAAATTTTATTCTTAGTGGAAGTGTCCACTTTTCCAAAGTTGATCTTAATCCACTTGTCAAATATTAATTTGTCTAACCACTATATCTCAGTTCTTCTATCCACAAAAATTTGTTATCTCCTACTCTAACCATACTACTCCCCCCATTACAGTTATCATCATACGGGTTGCAGGAAGCCCAAAAATCTCCAACAATAGCTTTTATTCTCTCACACAAATGCTTTCGTGCTAAGGTGTTGTCATTATCAATAGTTCCATGATCCGATATTGAATTTTTCACTGCTTCATGAATTGCATCATTACCCGAGGTTTCATGGCTAATACTGCGGTAAGATTAGTCCATATTCTTCTTTTAGCATCATTGTCAATTTCCCCATAAACTATCCGTACCCATGCTTCAAATGTTATGCTTTCATCATTAGTTGATGACCACAGGTACATATTGTTTTTTACTCTTTCCTGGTCATTGCCACTGTCACATATGTCCACATAGGGGTTACATGAAGCCCAAAGATCATACCATCTGTCATTGTCAATAGGAATAGCTTTGCACCAATGGTACTTTAATTTAGGAAAGTACTTGTAATCAACTTTCTAAATTTCGGGCCAATCATCTTTAGACTCAAATTCGAGCACTAGATTGTTGTTGTCCTTTATCTTTGAGAAGTGGCTGTGACGTAATCTGCCATTGTCGTATCTTTCAACTTCCTCTTCCTTTTCATATTGTGCTTCAACTTTCTGCTTGTTGTGATGTTGGTGGGACCAATTTTATTTTTTCTTTTTGATAACACAACTTGATTTTGATATTTTCCAACATCATCCATATTTAGAGTAAGTTTTCTCGTTGATTTTAAAGTTATGATTTTTTGCGTTAATCTTGCCCGTCGCGATGGCCAGAAGGGGTCTACCCAAAATTAGAGGAATTTCGAGATCTTCTTCCATGTCTAAAATGACAAAATCGACAGGAAGAGTAATATTAGTAATCTTAATGGGCACATTCTCAACTACCCCTAGGTATGCTAACCGTCCTATCTGTCATTTCAATAGTCATGCAAAGGGGTTTGACAGGACCAAGATTTAATTTTTTGCACATGGAGAATGGCATGATACTTTTGCTAGCTCCTAAGCCAGCTAAGGAATTAATATTATGCAAACTATTAATAGTGCGAGGGAGAATGAAACTTCCTGGGTCTTTTTCCTTTAAAGGGATCCGATTTAGGACAACTGCTGAACATCTGGCGTTTAACTTCACTTCATTTTTCATTACAGCTTCACGTTCAGATTCAGTATGGTGTTCTTCTTTCTGAAAGTTCGTATTGTCATTTTTTATTACTGCCTGTTTAGAGAAACCCGCAACTTCTTCTTCATCGTACGTGAAAGGGGTGTAAAGAGGTTTTCCGTTATTGGAAAATATGGCTTTACAGAAACTATCATCACTTGAGCTGTCTTTATGAATTTCATTTATCCTTATCCCAAATTTACTTTTGGTGTTTTCTAAAGTCTTGTGACGAGCAAGGATGGTGGCTTTTGTTTCTTGAAATTTATGGAACAATGTGTCCCTGTTGGCCTGTGGCTTGGCATCTTCCTTCAAATATTTATTTATAAATTCTTCAAGTGAAGGTTTTCATTCCTTGTGGGGAGTTTTGTCTTCCCCGTAGCATAATTCATCATAACTTTGATGGGAGGGTTTCCCTTTTCCGTTCTTAACCTTTTTAATTTGGGGATTTATGTTCTCCATAGGGCAGTCACTAGCTAAATGTCCTCCTCCACATGTGTCGCATCCTACTCAAATAACATGCACATTCTCTTGAAGCTTCTTCATGTCTCTGCCAAGGTTTTCTAACTTGCTTGCGATGGCGGCAATACCTCTAGAATTTCTGTCCAGGCTTCTTTGGCTTCCTCCAACATGCCATTTTTTAGAGTGATCAGCTAGTTTTTGAATGGCTTCAATGGCAAGAGTAGGTGTCAACCCTAGAATTGGTCCTTAATAATCGAGCATTTGTCTCGTAACAATGTTGATCCCTTTATAGAAAATATTGACCTTTTGCTGGTTGTTTAGGTCATGAGTAGGGCACTTGTAAAGCAAATCATTGTATCTATCCCAAGCTTGATACAACGTTTCATTGTCAGCTTTTTTAAAATTATGGATTTCTGTAAGTTGCATTGATACTTTTGAAGGAGGACAATATCTTTGAATGTAGTATCTTTTAAGGATGGCCCACGTATCAATTTCCCCAGCGGGCAATCTATTAACCCATCTTTTTGCAGCTCCAGTAAGCACGATGGGAAAAACTCTAAGCTTAACCGCATCCTTTGATACTCATGGCGTATTAAAAAGGCTAGTAATATATTCCACATTTTCAATGTGTTCGTTAGCATCATCTGTAATATTTCCAGAAAAAAGATTTGCTCTTAATTCTCTCATGAATTGTGGTCTCATCTCGAAATCAATCTCTTCCCCAATAATCGGCCTAATGAGCCCCGAACCTTGTTCTTCCCTTGTCAAAGCTAAATATTCCTCTAGAGTGAGGTCATCAATGTTAACAACTTCCTTGGTACCTGAAACTTGAAAAAGATTAGGAAAAATTGAGAAAATTAAAAAAAAATAGAAGACTTAACAAATATCCTAATAAAACTCCTCGGCAGCGGCGCCAAAAACATGATGCAGGTTTTACTGACCAAGTTTTAATATTTATAAGTGTCTTGTTTACCTACGGTCTACCTTATGCACTAACGGGAAGTGTACCCGATCGTGTGTAGTGTAGTAATTGGTAAAACTTAGGTCATCCCAAGAGCTATGTGAGCGGATTCTAATTAAGACTAGGTGTCACAAGTTTTTAATTGGTTTTAAGATTGAAATGATTAATAAACTAACAAAGAAAAAAAAATAAAGGAAAGCGAATAAAGGAAAGGGTTGTGATCAATAGAGGAGAAGTGTGCTAACATAGTTACTCATCCTATCATGTTATGTTTACGTCTAATTAATTCCAATTGCTTCAAGTGGGGGTTTAGGTCGCTAGGACAACATTTGGTTAGTTTGTCCAAACCTATCAGCAAAGGTTTCCACCGGAGATCAAGCTACTACCCTTGAAAGTCCGGTTGTTTTTAGTCCCCTAAGCCAAGTCATTAAGTACCGCTACATGTAAGATGCATAACTGTGACAACCCGTACTTTCAGGTCATTTCTCGAAACAATTCATGCTTTACAATTTCAACATCGACGTAACTAATCCAACGTAACCTTCATGGTTTAGCGGCGAATTCATGATCATATCATCACGAACATTTCATATGGACTAAGTTTAGTCTACATTTCATTATCATCATTTGCATCACGTTAGTTCATTCATGACATTGCATTTCACATTAAACGCGTGAATTTTATATTAAATAAACGTTATCGCGTGAGTTATTATTTTGAGCATTTAATCCGTTACTTTCAAAAATGATCCCGATATATTTTTATACTTACATTTAGTTTATAAAAACTATATTTTGGGTTTACCTAGTGTTTTAAATTTATTTTGTACATAAATCGTTAAAGTTATATTATTACGACGTTTTTCTTAAAAACTACACGATAATTATTATATCACTCAAACTTTACAAGGAATGTATTTTTACAATTTTTATGATCTCATTATACTTTATTTTGATCTATTAAAAATTACTTTTACCTAAAATTTCCTTAAATACACAAATGTATATTAAATCTTACAAGTTACCTTTTTACCTATACATTTCACTTACATTTTAATTATACACATGATATATAAAAAAAAAATAAAAAAAAAATAATATATTTTTGTTGACAAAAACTCCCCAAAAACCGGTCATGAGGGGGGTACCTCATTAATTTGGTTAGTAGACTTTTTTTTCTTACATATCTAAGTTTATACTCTTTCTACACTCCATTCATTCACATCTATTATTGAAGTCTTTAGTCAAGCTTGTTCTCTCTTTTTCCTTCTCTCTAAAAACCGGCCTTATTGATGATCAAGAGGAGATTTCATCAAAAATTGATCAAGCAAAGTTTTAACAATCTAGTTACACTCTTAATCAAGGTTTTGAAATAAAAACCTAGGGTGTTTAGGTTAAACCTTTGTTCTTTGCACCTCATCATATTAACTTGTAAGCATATCACTTCATTTTATATCTTTCCTTTTCATTTCATAAGTATTTTATCATTTTCATAGCAAGCATGCAAGACTTATGTTGATTTATACCATTTTTCATGATTTTTAGAGTTATATATATATAAGGTCATCCTATAATTATTCCCTTGGTATATGTTGGTCTTGATGATGTTTAGGAACCCATGACACCCTAAGAAGGTGTATGGTAGGATTAGATTAGTTTTGGAGTTGATGTGAAGGGATTGGAATATGTTAGTGAGAAAAACTATTTTCGACAAGTATTAAAAGTGTTCTGTCCTTATTTTGTTTTTCTGGAAAATCCGACAGTGGGCACAAATTTTGGGCCTTGATATTTAGAAAATATACTTTAAGCGAATCCGTGGCGGCTTGCGGATTAAAACGGAGTTATAACGAAGAAGTTATGAATTTTTCAAGTTTGTATTGAAATATATATTTTCTGAAATTTCAGCAACCTATTTTAGTTTTGTACGAGTCAAAAACGAGTCCTAAGCTTTTCAAATTATTTCGACTTATCAAAAATATATTAGTATACTTTGATAAAGCTAAGGCGATATAATAAGAAAACGGTTTAAAGCACGACTAAGATATACCCGTTTTCATAAACTTGCCGTAACTATTATTTTTAGAAAAACTATATTATTTTTACGAGATAAGTGTTACGGTAACTAAAATCACCATATTTAACCCCTATTATCTTTATGTTCGAGACCTCTATGACTAAAACTCATGTACTAAAACTTCTAGATTTTGATACAAGCTTTTCAAAACCGTCGAGTTTGTTTCCTAACGTTCGACGATACACCATTACAACTAGTTTTTCAAAGCATTTACTTTCATAAAATTTCCAACGACTTTATTTTACGGCGAAAAGTTAAAATTTCACTATAAATCATTACAAAACCATTGTAGGATGACGGCGTAAATACTTGTAAAGTGATTTAAGAATGGTCAAGACGTCAAAAGAGTATTTTTTCGGCGAAAATATTTATTCAAAACTCGCAAATGGTATAAATAACATACAAAATGCATAACATTGCATCATAACTCATTACATATCATAACATTCATAATAGGTCAAGGTTAAAGTATCACATTACATCTCGTGTACTCACTTTTCAGCCTCATTTACCAAGTGAGTTTTCTTTTTATAACGTTTTGAATTACTTTTTGGGGGATACATGCTCAACTATTTTCATTTACTATCATAAGTACTCCTTTTAAATTACCGTGAGTTTTCATAGCCCCACTTTCAATTGTTTTGTACTATTTTTGGGGGAGATACATGCTCAACTATTTTTAGTTACTTTCATAAGTACTTTAAATTTTTAAGGATAACTTCTATCATGATTACCATTGTTTCAAAACAGAATGTCGTGCTATATCAATTGTTCTTGTTTATGTGCTATTGATTATGTGCTATAGATCTACGTCGTATAACGTTCTAAATCGGTTGACTCTGATACATCGTCGAATAAAGTACTATGTTTGCTCTAATACATACATTGAGTTAGGTGCTATTGATTATATTCTACAGATTTCTCACGTGTATAATGTTCTAAATCGGTTGACTCTTGATACATTGAGTCTAGTCCTATTGTTTAAGTGCTATTGTTCTATTCGAAAGTTAGGTACTATTGTGATTCATTTGACATCAAGTGTTTGAACATAAACTACATTTTGGCAGTGGGTTGTGAACACAAGTTGCAAGTTTTGTATGGGCGGAACTTGGGCGGTGGATTTACAATGCCTTTCTTGCTAAATGATTTTGAAAGGCTTTACATTTCAACTCAAACTCTATGAACTCACTCAACCTTTGTGTTTGACACTTTTTAGCATGTTTTATCTCAGGTATCTAAGGCATTCACTTCATGGCATGCATGTGGACACATCATGGAGTCGCGATGACGTGGCGTCTCGCTTGGGTTTTACGTACTTTAAAACATCGTTTGAAATGTAACAAACTTATTTCCGCACAAGTTGATTTTCATTTGGGACCTATACTTTGTAAAATCTGATTATTTTATTAAATCAAAGCGATGTGTTTTGACACTTTAGGTGGATTCAATATAATCGTGATTGTGATGCTATGACGGTCAATCCCCCAATTCCATTCCCGCAAGCATAGTAATGGGGTGTGATGATTGGCATCGAGCTTGTTATAGAGAACTAGGTTGCATCATTGACCCTAGACTATAACTACAACATCATAGCATCTCATCATTTCATCATAAGTGCATACTCATTGTACATGCGGGTTTATGACTGAATACCAAACATCATATGAGTCGATTAGTCCAAGCATTGCAGAGTTACTCCTAAATTATACATAGCCTGATCACCTATGTCTAATTCGAGAAAGAATCATGCAATGAAGGGAGTAGAGGCTTATATGTGTAATTCTATGACGGGCCAAATTTTCAAAGACCGTTACTCAAACCGATTTAGCCTAATCTCATGACAGTTCTTGTTTGATGAGTTGTGAGATTAAGTAAAAAAATCGGTTACCTAAAAGTCTTTTGAAGGTTTTGCTCGAGAATGGGAAAGTTTGCTACATCAAACCCTAAAGTAGAGACCACACCAACTGAATTCAGGGTGAATTCCTTTTTGATGGGAATGTGACAACCCGTACTTTCGGTCATTTCGAAACAATTCATGCTTTACAATTTCAACATTTATCGTAACTAGGTTTCGTGTTCCCAATCGCGTAACCTTTATGGTTTAGCGGCGAATTCATGATCATATCATCACGAACATTTCATATGGACTAAGTTTAGTCTACATTTCATTATCATCATTTGCATCACGTTAGTTCATTCATGACATTGCATTTCACATTAAACGCGTGAATTTTATATTAAATAAACGTTATCGCGTGAGTTATTATTTTGAGCATTTAATCCGTTACTTTCAAAAATGATCCCGATATATTTTTATACTTACATTTAGTTTATAAAAACTATATTTTGAGTTTACCTAGTGTTTTAAATTTATTTTGTATATAAATCGTTAAAGTTATATTATTACGACGTTTTCTTAAAACTACGATAATTATTATATCACTCAAACTTTACAAGGAATGTATTTTTACAATTTTTATGATCTCATTATACTTTATTTTGATCTTTTAAAATTACTTTACCTAAAATTTCCTTAAATACACAAATGTATATTAAATCTTACAAGTTACCTTTTTACCTATACATTTCACTTACATTTTAATTATACACATGATATATAAAAAAAAAATAAAAAAAAAATAATATATTTTGTTGACAAAACTCCCCAAAAAACGGTCATGAGGGGTACCTCATTAATTTGGTTAGTAGACTTTTTTTCTTACATATCTAAGTTTATACTCTTTCTACACTCCATTCATTCACATCTATTATTGAAGTCTTTAGTCAAGCTTGTTCTCTCTTTTTCCTTCTCTCTAAAACCGCCTTATTGATGATCAAGAGGAGATTTCATCAAAAATTGATCAAGCAAAGTTTTAACAATCTAGTTACACTCTTAATCAAGGTTTGGAAATAAAAACCTAGGGTGTTTAGGTTAAACCTTTGTTCTTTGCACCTCATCATATTAACTTGTAAGCATATCACTTCATTTTATATCTTTCCTTTTCATTTCATAAGTATTTTATCATTTTCATAGCAAGCATGCAAGACTTATGTTGATTTATACCATTTTTCATGATTTTTAGAGTTATATATATATAAGGTCATCCTATAATTATCCCCTTGGTATATGTTGGTCTTGATGATGTTTAGGAACCCATGACACCCTAAGAAGGTGTATGGTAGGATTAGATTAGTTTTGGAGTTGATTTGAAGGGATTGGAATATGTTTAGTACGAGAAAAACTATTTTCGACAAGTATTAAAAGTGTTCTGTCCTTATTTTGTTTTTCTGGAAAATCCGACAGTGGGCACAAATTTTTGGCCTTGATATTTAGAAAATAAACTTTAAAACGAATCGTGGCGGCTTGGCGGATTAAAACGAGAGTTATAACGAAGAAGTTATGAATTTTTCAAGTTTGGCAAATATATATTTTCGAAAATTTCAGCAACCTATTTTAGTTTATGCCGAGGAGTCAAAAAGCACCTTTAATATTTCGACTTATCAAAAATATATTATATACTGATACGAAGCTAAGGGCATTATAATAAGAAAGCGGATTTGAAACGACTAAGATATACCCGTTTTCATAAACTTGCGTAACTATATTTTTAGAAAACTATATTATTTTTACGAGATAAGTGTTACGGTAACTAAAATCACCATATTTAACACCTATTATCTTTATGTGAGACCTCTATGCGAAAACTCATGTACTAAAACTTCTAGATTTTGATACAAGCTTTTCAAAACCGTCGAGTTCGTTTCCTAACGTTCGACGTACACCATTTTACGACTAGTTTTTCAAAGCCATTTTTGTCACTTTCATAAAATTTCCAACGACTTTATTTTACGACGAAAAGTTAAAATTTCACCATAAATCATTACAAAACCATTGTAGGATGACATTTTGACGTAAATACTTGTAAAGTGATTTAAGAATGGTCAAGACGTCAAAAGAGTATTTTTTTTGACGAAAAGTATTATTTTCAAAACTCGCAAATGGTATAAATAACATACGAAATGCATGCATAACATTACATCATAACTCATTACATATCATCACATTCATAATAGGTCAAGGTTAAAGTATCACATTACATCTCGGTGTACTCACTTTTGTCATCGCCTCATTTTACCAAGTGAGTTTTCATAGCCCCTACTTTTATACGTTTTGAATTACTTTTGGGGGAGATACATGCTCAACTATTTTCATTTACTATCATAAGTACTCTAAACTTTTAAGGATTACCGTGAGTTTTCATAGCCCCACTTTCAATTGTTTTGTACTATTTTTGGGGGAGATACATGCTCAACTATTTTTAGTTACTTTCATAAGTACTTTAAATTTTTAAGGATAACTTCTATCATAAACACCATTGTTTCAAACCGATAATTTACTATATCAATTGTTCTTGTTTATGTGCTATTGATTATGTGCTATAGATCTACGTCGTATAACGTTCTAAATCATTGACTCTGATACATCGTCAATAAAATACTATGTCGGTTGACTCGATACATTGAGTTAGGTGCTATTGATTATGTGCTCAGATTCTACGGTATAATGTTCTAAATCAGTTGACTACTGATACATTGAGTCTAGTCCTATTGTTTAAGTGCTATTGTTCTATGTCGAGTTAGGTACTATTGTGAATTCATTTGACATCAAGTGTTTGAACATAAACTACACACATTTTGGCAGTGGGTTGTGAACACGAGGTTGCAAGTTTTGTATGGAACTTGGGCGGGTGGATTTACAATGCCTTTGTTGCATAAACGATTTTGAAAGGCTTTACATTTCAACACAAACTCTATGAACTCACTCAACCTTTGTGTTGACACTTTTAGTATGTTTTATCTCAGGTATCTAAGGCATTCACTTCATGGCATGCATTTGGACACATCTTGGAGTCGCGATGACGGCCGTCTCACTTGGTTTTACGTGCTTTAAAACATCGTTTGAATTGTAACAAACTTATTTCCGCACAAGTTGATTTTCATTTGGGACCTATACTTTGTAAACTCCGATTGTTTTATTAAATCAAACGATGTGTTTTCCAAACGACACTTTAGGTCGTTCAATATAACTGTGATTGTGATGCTATGACAGTCAATCCCCAGGAATTCCATTCCGCTGCAAAACAGGTAATTTGGGTGTGTGACAATAACAATAAGTGCACCGGGCGCTAGCATCTTAGACACCCATTCCTAACTTCTTAAGTTCATCCAAATGGTAGGTGACCTGTTGGTGAAATTGCAGAAGCAAAGAAGCGTTGTTAGTTGGTCAATTCTTACCCTTCCCACTCAGTCTACCTACTTAGGATCAGTTGGTGAATTCTCCTAAGCAACTAGACACTACCGCCATTCAAAACACTAGAAACAATTATACGGAAGCAATGTAAACATAAACATAAAAATTAAGGAATCATAACTAGGCTAGCACCTGAGGTGCTTAGCCGATCATATTTATTGAAATAATCGATTCAATGTTTAACATAATGAAATACATGAATTTAAAGTAAAAGAAATGATAGATTGCTAATGCTTATCGTTAGAGAGTGATTTCTCCCTTGGAGATGGCTCCGTATGCTTATCAAGATCTGCCTTCAGTCTCCTACCCACATTATCTGCTTTGTGTGTGGAGTGAATGATGTGAAATGCAAAATTTAGGGCTGGTATTTATAGGCCAGATCTAGTTACGGCGTAACTTAAGTTGAGAGTTACGCCGTAACATCAATATCTTCGTAATTTGCTCTGGAAAAGTTGGTTTCGGCCGTAACACATGGAATGAGTTACGCCGTATCTTCAATAAATCATTATTACGCCATAATCGTTGAAAGAGTTACGGCCTAACTTACAGCGGCGTGGAACATCATTTGACCTAATTAGTAATGGCGTAATACTAAGGTGTAGTTACGCGGTAATCTTCAATTGAGTTGGTCTTTTGAGTTACGCTTTTCTTACGACGTAATGTGAGAGAAGAGTTACGCCGTAATTACTTCAAAATGGGCATACTATCATATATATTCAATGAACTCTCTAATCCTGCATCTCGGTAGCTCCAATGCTCGTAATTTACCTGAAAGTGAAATATAGAGGAAAACAAGCGTAAATCCATATAAATGATATAAAATACGAGCTTTATCTGGGGAAATTGACACTTAATATTCAGGACTATTTGATGTTATCACCACTCCTGAAACATCATCACCAAGGTATCCTAATTCTACTACTTCAGTACCTTATCAACAACCACATGAACATCTCATAAAATGGACACATATTCATCCATTGGATAATATCATTGGGAATCCTTCTCTTCCAGTATCTACTAGAAAACAACTTGCCACTGATGCCTTATGGTGCTTCTTCAACTCCTTACTATCAAAGATCGAACCAAAAAATGTCAAGACCGCAATGTCTGAGGACAGCTGGTTTAATGCTATGCAAGACGAAATTCATGAGTTTGATCGTCTTGATGTATCGGAATTGGTGCCTTCCCCAGATTGTGCTATGATTATTGCTCTCAAGTGGATCTTCAAAGTAAAATTTGATGACCACGGTGATGTTCTAAAGAATAAGGCAAGGCTTGTGCCTAAAGGATATCGACAAGAGGAGGGTGTTGACTCTGAGGAATCATTTTCTCCGTTATGCAATTGAGGCTATCAAAATCTTCCTGGCTAATGCTGTTAGCAAGAATATGGTAGTTTATCATATGGATTTTAAGACTGCTTTTCTTAATGGAGATCTCAAAGAAGTGGTCTATGTTAGTCAACCCAAAGGTTTTATTGATCCTAAGCATCCTGACCTTGTCTATCGCTTGAAGAAAGCCCTCTACGGCTTGAAGCAAGCTCCAAGGGAATGGTATGATACTTTGTCAAAATTCCTTTTAGCTAAAGGATTCTACAAAGGCGATGTTGATCCCACACTGTTCACGCGAAAGTCAGGCAAACAGTTAATTCATGTTCAAATATATGTTGATGTTATTATTTTTGCCTCGATCGACCCAAATGAATGTGATCGTTTTTCTAAAGAGATGGGCTCTAAATTTCAAATGTTTGTGATGGGATAAATGTCATTTTTTCTAGGATTACAAATTTCTCAAGATCCCAGAGGAATTTTTATTAATCAATCTAAATATGCTAATGAAATATTAAAGAAATTTGGATTTGATTCTTGTGACTCTGTTGACACTCCCATGGTGGAACGAACAAAACTGGATGAGAACCACTCTGGGATCCCGGTTGATCAAAATAAATATCTTAGTATGATTGGATCCTTGATGTATCTCATTGCCAGTAGACCTAATATTCTATTCGTTGTATGCATGTTTGCTCGTTACCAGGCTAAGCCCACTAAAAGGCACCTTGAAGCGGTAAACGTGTCTTTTGGTACCTCCAAGGAACCATTAACATGATACTTTGGTATCCGAAGGACACCGGTATGTCACTAACGACCTATGCGAGATCTTGACCATCGGGGTGTCAAGATACTCGTCGAAACACGTCGGAGGTGCTCATTTTGGGTGATAAATTACTGAGTTGGTCTTCAAAAAAAAAATGAGTACTTCAATATCCTCTACAGAGGCTGAATACATTTCCAAGTCATCATGTTGTGCTTAAATCTTATGTATGAGATCCCAATTATCTGACTATGGCTTTGTTTTTAACAAAATTCCTCTGTACTGTGATAACAAAAGTCTCATCGCTCTCTGGTGGAACAATGTCCAACACTCTAGAGCAAAGCACATTGACATTCGACATCATTTTATCAGGGAACAAGTAGTGAAAGGTGTGGTTGAACTATATTTTGTGAGGACTGAGTATCAGCTGGCAGACATCTTCACTAAAGCTCTTCCAAGAGACTGTTTTGAGTTCATCCTCCCACGAATCGACTTGAAGAATCTACAACCGGAAACGCTCAAACGTCTTCAGGAGGAAGATGAGGAGTAACGGAGTTTCTTCACCTATTCTTTGTAAATACTCTTATCAAAAAGCAACAAAAAGAAAATATAAAATTATATAACTTCAAAAACCCATAAAAATTAGAAAAATTAGAAAAATTCCAAAAATATTGTTTTTTCAAGGCATGTCTTCTGGTATCAATAACATCTACAGTCCTAGAAATGTCATTCAATAATGGCACGGGACTTTAGATGAAGTTCGAGTAGAAGGTGTAAATATTTTCTAAAACATGTCTCCAAATCATGGCCTTACTGTCATTTCAGGCAGTAACTCGGGCTTTAAATCATGGCTTGTAATTATTTCAGACTGTAACCCGCTTTTAAAAAAAGGACAGTGCTGTGCAAAATTAATTTTTTTCAAAATATCAAGCTCTGATCCACTTATCGTCAAAAAGACGAATATTTCTTCTAAGTGTTTTTCATTCTACATATTCTTCTAAAAAATATTTGTCTTCAAATGGTTATAAAATTGTGTTGAAAATACGGTTATTGATTGAGGGGGAGAGTGAACAAACTTCAATCCCTGAAATCACACTACTAACAAGCATAATTCTAAAAAGAAAAAAATGAATAATGAAAAAAAACAAACCTAACTCACTTTCGTAGGAATCATGGTTGCATTTATCATATGCATCAAGCCTTTTAAACCACTTGGTGTCCCAAGTGGACGAGTGAAATCTCGTGAGGGTTTACATGGAACACACCCACAAAATTCATTTAAACTAATACTATGTTATTATGTTTTAAAATGAAATATAAATGGCAGAGAAGGTTCAGTCCTTTAACTCTTTGAGGGAGTTCTTGTGTAGCACAAAGCGACATAATTTTACACTGTGAAATTAGGCAGTAGTAACCAGCGAGATGGAATATAACGTGGTGGTAATGCGTCCTAAAATTACTGCTGCAAAGGGTAGTTCTGGTAATCACGTAGATGAGTTACTGTTGGATAATGGATTTCACATACACATCAAACCATTAACACAAGTGGGCTTATAAGTGGAATTCTAGAGAGAGAAGTTAGAGGTTTAGGGAACTTAGTGAGAGAAAGTGAAAGATATTATTATGAGCTCCAAGTCTCTACCTTGGGAGGTAGAGAGTATTTATAGTCTTACATAAAACGCCACACAACGGGCCGTGGATCAGGCATACAGATGGGTAAAGACACGTCCGTCCTCCACGTTGTTTACTAATCAACTAACTAAATATAACTATGACTACGAGCATTCTACGATTACATATACTTGAGGTGACCGACTCTTTAATACCGGGAATTTCTAATTCTAACAATCTCCCCCTAAGGGAGGTCACCTCAACCATATACTAAAATGACATTGAATACAATCGGATATTACATTAACAATTGATCTTGCATTCTTGATGTAGTACTTTGCTCCGAGGCTCGTAGTCATTGATTCCACTCATTGCATGTTTGGTTAATCCAAGTGGAGGTCTACGATCAGCGTGATAATAATGTTGAGCGACTTTTGAGATCATCGGCTAATAGAAAATCTCTGATACATCCATTGTGGTGTTGGTATTATGTGATGTTGTGACTTTCGAACTGACATGCTCACATTCTGGATCATGATATCTTCTTATCGAGTAGCGAAGCATTCGTTGATTCATGATATTGGCGGCGTAGCGAAGCATGGGTTAGAATATCGAGTCATTGATGCACCAATCATGATATCTTTTGATATGAATGTGTTGTGTGAGCATGCGGTTAGGGATTGACCGCTTCATTCGATCATTTGCAAGCGTCGGGTGTACGCATAAGGCGATTAGCAATAAAGCGCCGAAAGTGTCTTTGATCACTTCGATGAATTGAGGTACCGCGGCCGGCGTTCCCGTTGATCGGTACAAATCGCGCTGATCGGTATAATTCGAAGAATTTCCTTGACGAGGTTTCAGTTTGCTCTAGTGTTCTCAAACGGAACGTCTCAAAGAAGACACCAGGTGATGAACAGGCGAAATTCGTCAGCGATTGATGAAAAGAGATTTGAAAAACAATCGTGTATTGCTCAATAGAAATTGTTTTTGCAATATAACGAAGGTTTAATGAAAATCAATTATCAATCATAAAACACCTTTTGATTTGAAAAAAAATTAGTACACGATCGGCGTGCTAATGAAAAGTTTTAAAGCACAAAGACGGTTTTTCAAAGGTATCCGTCAATCCATAACTCGAACGAGATTGATTCAAAAGATGAATATTGTTTCGTTGATTGTCACATGGTTGATCGTATAATAGATCTCACATGCCACCTACCAGGAGCTTGTTAGATGTTGGCTCGACTTTCCATCTTCATTGTGGTATGTTGCATATCACTTTCGGATGTTACGCAATACCACAAGGATAATGCGTAGGACTCAAGATATAATCTCTCTTTCCACGTGAAACAGAGAGAGTCTTCATTGAAAGTGTCCTAATGAGATTTATTGATGATCTCGTGGCACTAGACTCAATTTGTGCATTATTTTGGATCCTATATCGGGACTAGGAGAGGGTCTCCTCCTTCAATATCAACAATCTCTAAGAGAAAGTTGATAGATAATGTCGGTTCCCGTGAGAATGAAACAAGTCCTTTTAAGAGGAACTTGAGTGGTTTGAAAAGTTGAAGTGCGGTCGTCCTTTGGGTCCATGACGTCTTGTCTTCAATCGATGTTACCATCGTAGCATTTGAATTGAACCGGTTTACGCCTAAGGTTGAATATATGGAGGGCTATTTGTTTTCACCCTTTTCTCATTCAATTCTATTTCATTCTTCAACCTTGATTGCTTACAGAGACTTCATAGCAGAACCTTGTTGGGTTTATTCGATTACTAGCTCGAGTCTTAGTCCGCACTCTTCCCATATCTCATTTTCTCCTTTTATCATCATACCTAAGAACTCTACACTAACTAGTGGATAGTTCCTGGGTAGATCCCTCAGGTTCACGGCGGATCATGGGAACACATACCTAACCTTATCATCCTTATATCACCATACATAATGTAAAGTTGGTCGGTCTATTTGGTATTGTTCATGCATACATGGAACCAATTGAAAACCATTTGAAAATCAATCCAGATACTTATGATATTTTATCAAAGCATTTTGTACCGAATTGTTTTTGATATTTTTAGAAGAAGAACTCCCCACACATGAATCAAATATTTGAAATAGTTTTCCACACGGAGGCAAGAGAAAGAATTAACTTCTTTGATTACCATTTTTTAAAAAATATCAACATCACTTCCCTAATTGAATCAAGTAGATAAAGCATTTTGGGGAAGGATGAGGTTTTCATGATTTTGCTCCCCTCAATATGTGCCTCGAGATTTGAAAAGAGTTTTGCACATACTAGAGGAACACTGCACCTTGAGATAAGTTATCACGTTTCAAATCATAGGTTTAAGATAGATGCTCCCCTCAACATGTGCATGGAAAATTTGAAATCGTTTGTCATATGTGGGAAGGGAGCTTGTACATCCTTATAAAACCATTTACCGAATTATCGGTTTAAATCCAATTTAAATCACACATTCTCCCCGATCACAATTATCAAATCATTTGAGATTTGTGATCTCTTATAGATTTAAATTGATTTTGAAAGCTTTAAGGAGAATTGTGACTTGATTATGAAAGCGTTTTAGCTGATAATGATCGGATTTTAAGACTTTAAACTCCATTGATAAAACATGCATGAATATCTTTTGAAAACAATTTAATGACAAATAACCTTTTAATTTAATTGAAATCATTCTCCCCTCAATCAATGACATAGGTTGTTGATTGAGAGATTGATATTTTGACAAATAAGTCCGGATGATTATCAAAAATAGAGACTGAGTTATTTTTCAAAGCAGTTAGTTTTCGGCAGATAAATGATTAAAGAATCAGAGCATGGAATTTTGAAAACATGATAAAGTATGGCTCGTTCTCTTTGAAAAGCGGGTTCTGCACGAATGACAATAAACCATTGTTTCTCTTCTCTCAAAAAATATTTTTTGATTTTTGATTTTTTTTTTTTTTTGGAATTGAACAACATCTAAAGTCCGTGTCATTCTTTGAATGCAACACAAAGAAGTAGATATTATCGAACAGAAAGCATGACAAAATGACAATATTTTTGAAGATTTTTGAATTTTTGATTTTTATGGATTTTGAAGGTTTTATAATTTTGTATTTTGATTTTTGAATAGATATATACAAGAGATAGATGAAGATAGACCTTTACTCCTCGTCTTCCTCCTGAAGACGTTTGAGTGTTACGGTTGAAGACTTTTCAAGCCTAGTGAAGAATATGAACTCAACGTTCTCTTGGAAGAGCTTTGGTGAAGATGTGCGCTAAGCGATATTGATCTCACAAAATAGAGTTCCACCACACCTTTTCCACTTGTTCCCTAATGAAATGATGTGAATGTCGAATGCTTTGCTCTTGAGTGTTGAGCGTTGTTGCAAGAGAAATAGCACTTTTATTATCACGATGAGAGGGATTTTGTTGAATTCAAAGCCATAGTCGGATAATTGAGATCTCATCCATAGGATTTGAGCACAACAAGATGACATGGCTATGTATTCACCTCTGTAGAGGAAATAGAAGTACTCATTTGCTTCTTTGAAGACCAGCTTAAAAGCTTATCACCCAAAAAGAGCACCTCGGGCGTGCCCGGCGAGTATCTTGACATCCTGCATGATCGGCATCATAAATTTGTTAGTGACATACCGGTGTCCTTGGTACCAAGTCCTATTGATGGTTCCTTGGAGATACCAAAAGACCCGTTTAACCGCTTCAAGGTGCTGTTTAGTAGGCTTAGCACGGTATCTAGCACATGCAAACGGCGAACAAGATGTACGGTCTACTAGGCGTGAGGTACATCGAGGATCCTATCATACTCGATATTTTGTTTGGTCAATCATGATCCCGGAACCTCATCTAGTTTGGTTCGATCAATCATGGGGTGTCAGCGGTCACTTGAATCAAATCCAAATTTCTTTAAGATCTCAGTTGCATATTTAGATTGATTTATGAAAATGCCTCCGGGACTTTGCGAAATTTGTAATCCCAAGTAAAATGACATTTGTCCCATCATTGACATTTGAAATTTTCATTTCATTAGAAAAACGATCACATTCCATTGGGTCTATCGAGGCAAAAATAATATCATCAACATAAATTTGAACATGAGTTAAATGTTTGCAACTTCTTCGGTGAACAATGTTGGATCAATTGCTCCTTTGCTAAATCCGGTTGATAGAAGAAACTTTGACAACGTATCATACCATGCCCTTGGAGCTTGCTTTAAACCATTAAGGGCCTTCTTCAAAGCGATAGCGTGAGTAGGATGCTCTTGATTTACAAATCCTTCAGTTGGTTGGCGTAGCGACTTCTTTAAGATCTCCGTTAGGGAATGCCGTCTTCGTCCATTTGATAGACTACCATGTTCTTACTTGCGGCATTAGCCAAAAAGATTCTAATTGCCTCGATTCGAGCCACGGGAGCAAAAGATTCTTCAAAGTCTATACCCTCCTCTTGACGGTATCCTTTAGCAACTAATCGAGCCTTGTTCTTCAACACATCACCATGCTCATCAAGTTTCACTTTGAAGATCCATTTTAGAGCAATAATCATAGCACAATCTGGAGCATGTACTAATTCCCATACATCTAGTCGATCAAACTCATGAATTTCATCTTGCATAGCATTGAACCAACTATTTTCATTCATGGCGGTTTTAACATCTTTTGGTTCGATCTTAGAGATGCGAGTTGAAGAAGCACCATAAGGCATCGGTTGCAAGTTGTTTCCTGTGGATCTTGGGCGAGGGATTTCCAATGATGTTGTCTAATGGATGATCGTGAGTCCATTTTATGAGGTGTTCATGTGGTAGTTGTTGAGGACTGTAGTGATGTCTCTCCTAAAGAGGATGGTTCGAATAAGATTCGAGCAAATATGTTTTCAAATGGAGCATCTTCGGGATTAGCAAAGGGATTAACTCATCATTGATGCCGCAGTTCCATGATGTACATTTGAAGAATGATGATTTGTTGATGAGAGGAAGGATCGGCGAAGGCACTCCTTGACTTAAAGATATTGAGGCCGAGGATTGACTTCATTCAGGAATATCTCATTTGTAGGATCAACACCTCATTAGTACTTGGATCATAAAGTTCATCAAACATAGGATCAAACAATTTTCTTAAATCATCTTGGATGGAGGTACATATGGCGTTTCTTGAGAAGAGTTTGGAACAAGGGATGAACCAATTGGAATGATTTGAAGTCGCGGTCTGACTGAATTGTTCAGGAGCCGTTTGACCGTCGCTCATCAAGCGTAACGTTGTTTCCATGATGTTTGGGTTCTTTTGTTGTAGATTCGGTATCCCTTTTTTTTGGCATACCCTACAAATACTCAATGTGCCTTTAGCTCTAAGTTTGCCTAAGTCTTGACCCTCATTAGTTGGATAGCACAAAGCTCCAAACACACGAAGGAAAGAGAGATTAGGTTTTATGTTGTGGACAAGTTCATATGGTGTCTTTCCATGAGCAGTGTGAATCGAGCGATTTTGTGTGTAGCATCGCATGCTTCAGCTACCGAGAGAAACATTGGAACTTTTGAGTAAATCGGCATTGTTCTAGCGGCTTCTACAAGAGTTCGATTTCGTCTTTCAACTACACCGTTATGTTGAGGAGTTAGTGGAACACTTCTTTGATGGCTGATTCCAATACTTTCATAAAATTCACTAAGTTGTTTGTTAACAAACTGGTTCCATTGTCTGTGGATAATTACGGCGTTTTGTTAAGTCGAACTGCGGTTGTTTGATGAGTTTGATGATGATATCTGGAGTTTCATCCTTTGTCCTTAAGAACTTGACCCCGGTGAATCTAGAGTAATCATCAACTATAACTAACACATATTTCTTCCCAAAATACGCTCTCATTGGTCCACATAAATCCATATGAATTGTATGAAGAACTTATGTGACAGAGTTAGTAGGTTTGGTTTTATGGGCATACTTCTTGCTTTTTCCCATTGACATCTTGAACAAAGATGATCCTTTTCATACTTTAGTCGAGGTAAACCTACAACTAAGTCCTTTCTGGAGAGATCATTGATGGTGCCCAAGTTCAAGTGATTGGGCGTCGATGCCATAACCATGACTTTGTTTTAGAAGCCTTTGGCAACAAGCAAATTGGAGAAGACTTCATCATATCTTATATAGAGATGGTGTAAAGATTTGAACCACGAGTTCCTCTTAAAAGTTCCTTACCATCAAGTTCTCTAACAAAGTATGTTTTGAAGGCTACTTCTAGATGAGTCGAGAATTGATCGACGAGAAACAGATTATGACCAAGACCTTCCACATAGTATACTCTAGAGATAACACTATCACCAACAACATAATCACCATAACCCTTAATTGCACGAAATGATCATTACCGAATCTAAGCGTCGATGAATTTGCTCCGAAGTTCATGAGCGCGACCGGTCTCGGTCATATGCTTGGAAACTGAGTCCGTACCAGAGCGATTTGAATGATCGCGGTTGAACACGACAAGAATGGATAAGCTGGATAATTGGGATCCCCATGCAAGAATGGGTTCCACTTGGTTAGTAACGATGGTGGAACACCCACATCGAAATAGAAACATCCATATCGAAGTAGAAGCAATGGAATCATTGGGAATAGATGCAATCTTGGTGTATTTGACCTATTCAAAGTATGTTCACTTCTTAAGGGAGTTCTGGTAGGCATCCATTTTCTAGTGGGCATAATCTGCGTTTGAAAAAGCGATTATTCTTATGGCCAAAAGTATCCAATAATAACCTATCTTTATAAAAGTTCTTCTGTGGGTTTCCACTTTGTTTTCTAACAATCATTCGTTTTGCCTTTTGCCTTTTTGCCTTATTTGCATTATTAGCGATTGCATTTGACATTAGCATTAGAGCAATTACACCACATTCATGATTAGTAACGAGAATTCAAGCAATCATCATTACAAGGTTTGCAAATAATCGTAATTGAATTAATTGATGCCTTAAGGCTAATACTAGAATCAACACGATTTATTTTATTCAACTCAAGCTTAAAGTTCCTAGATTGGTCTTCTACTCTCTTCAATGCATTCTTAGCTTGCAAGGTCCTATCATTCCTTGTATTGTCTTGAGACTTTGACCTGCTTGCTTTAAAGTCACCGATTACTCTGTAGGGAATGGAAACATTAGTTGGTTGATCTAATTTTTGCATTCTGAACTTGATGTGCAAGGATCCAGTACTAGAAGGCACATTAGTGTATACTTTCTTAAGCTGTGATTTGAGCTTTTGTAGGCACTAACGTTCACTTTCTTAGTACTAACATATCTGGAATCTAAACTACTTGAAGGCACATTAGTGTTTCCTTTCTTAAGATTGGGCATAGAACGGATTTCTTGCTTGGAACTAGGCATAGAACAAGGCATCCAGACTTTGCCTTTTGCACCTAAGGTTAAGGATTTGGGACATGTTGCAATTACACATTCTAGCAACTATTGAGATCGTTTGGCACAGGCAAGCAAACCTAATTTCACTATCAAGAGGTTTGTTAATGAAATCCTCTTCGACAATCTCACGGAGACATTCTAGACTATCCTTAAGGTGAGCACAATATTCATGAAAAGCATGTTCATTATTCCTAATATGAGGAGGAATATATTTTATTTAGTCAGGGTGATTTTGAGACAACATTCTTATTGAAAACAAGTGGGTTTCCCATTTCCACGACTTCTCGAGATTCTCAATTTCCTTTTGTAAAGACGTTATTGTTGTTTTGGTTCGGGTGACTTTTATTGAATCATATAACTCTTTAAAATGTCGGTTAACTTTTTCATTTTCTTCTAGAAAACTCTTGTTTTCCTTTTGTAAGGCATCAACTAAGTTTTGAAGATGAAAAGTTTGAGAATTCTGAGAATCTAAAGGAGGAGGCATTTGGGAGCCATATTGTTCGTTTGACCCTTTAAAGAGAGATTGGGCTTTCAACTTTCGATCGTGTTGCCCGAGCTTGAGTTCATCACGTTTGTTAATTTGAAAAACTGCATCAAACTCTGGAGCATCCGAGGATGTCTTGATATTTGAAGTTTTGACATTTTCTTTAAGATGTTGATATTTTAGTTGTAAAATAAAATGCTCAACTTCGGGTTAGAAAAATGTTTAACCAAATTGTCGTGATCATCAAGTTCAATTTTCTCGTTTAGTTCAGAATTAGTTTTTACAAGCTCAATGACACGATCATGGGAGACTTTCGAAGGCAACCGATAATTCATGAAATTTGGAAGCATTAATGGAACAATTTGTAGCGATGAAAACACATCTAAGTAATACATTGAGATCGGGTTCTCATTTAGTGTATGCAAGTTCTTCCTCTCAATCTCATTATATTTTAGTTCTTGCTCATAGTCACTAACACTACTTCTCATTGCATCAAATTCCTTTTCCATTCCCTTAATATCAGTTTCTATCCCCCTTTTAAGACTCTCAAAGTGATCTTTTAGAAGTTTAAAGAAAGGCATGACCTCAGTTAAATAACATTCTTTCATTTGCTCAAAACCTCTTTCTCCTTCCATAATACCAGTGGGTGTGATCCTTTTCTTGCAAGTTTTCTCAAAATCAACAAATAGTTGAAGTATAACATATTGGCTAATTAAGGTCTTGCTTTTAGTGGCAATTGTTCTAGGAACAAGATGCATTGGTATATTAGGAGGATACAGTATCTAGGCATTTTCAAGGAGGATTTGTTTCAACAATATTTTGACTTTCAACTTATCTAAATCCATTTTCGAGAAAACTTGTTCGAGAGTCAACAATGTCCGAGGTTAAACATGTTCAAGGTAATCCAGTTTTCCTTCTTGTAATCATGGGGTGTGATCTTTATTTTCTTCTCTCTACATTTAGGATCATCTAATTTCTTGTTCATCTTTTCCCTAGTGACTTCATCTGATTTCTTATCTTCCTCGGTGCACTCAACACAACTAGGTTTCTGTCTAGGTTTAAAGATTTCATTGCCATCATAAAGAACCTTATGAGCATTTCTAGCCCTTTTAATGACCTCTGGATTTGGTTCCTCAACAAGGGAATGCTATGCTTATCGCTTAGGACCCTATGCTTAGTGTCATGTGAGCCTGAATGGTGTTCCTTGTATGTACAACTTGTTTTCAAGTTTGTTTCAAAGTTTTGGATTAGAAAAATCTTTCAAGAGTTTTGATTCCTTTGCATTAAATTCTTGCTTAAGCATTTTCACATTTTCTTGAAGTTCTTGTTTTGCTTAGCTGTTTTAGAAAGTTTTTCTTGCAAGGAATTTAACCTTTGTTTTAATACTTCTTCTCGAAAATTACTTTTTCTAATAATTGTACGCCCTTGGTCATCCATTTCCTGCTCACGAGTGGTCAACTCAAATTTAGCACGTTGTTCATAAATAGCAACATGTTCTTTATAGGCATTTAATTAGATATTACGAGAATCATCGAGGCACGGTGTATTCATCAAAAATATAGTCATTGTTGATAGGGAGATGCATCACTTGGTGCAACTTCACTTTCACTTTGTTTCACATATTGATCATATGGGACAACATTGATATTACCCATATTTTCACTATTTGAAACAAAAGTTTTAGTTGATAGTACTTTGTCATCTTTATGCACATCGACATCATCGTATAGTTTTAGTACCTCGAGAGATGATTGTGTCTTTGGATGGGCCAGCTTGTGTTGAAGAAGAGACCTTGGGAGAAACCATTGGAGAAATGCTAGCCATAAAGATTGTGTGTGCGATGGGTCCATCATCCACATCGAATCGTATGCATCTGTCGGCGACTTGAAAGGCATTCGATGATTGTGACCTATCTCTGAATAAGTGCTCATCCACATGCATCATAGGTCTTGGCATTGCCCTCAGCAAGAAACAACAATTCCTCTTCATCCAAAGTAGCACCATTATCCCGAGCTTGCACAAGCGTATCTTATCTCTCAGTAATCGGCGTGCGTGGGCGCTTTGGAGATGTCGCGTTCCTTGCAATGTGTCCCTCACCACCACAATTATAACATTTGATCGGCTTAGCTTGACCTTGATTACCATTCCTTCCTCGATTCTGATTAACAACATAACTTTTACCGCTCCACCTCTTCCTGATATCATCTTTCTTTGGCTGGTTTCACGATCCTCCCATCTTTAACATTAGCTTGATTGTGTGGGTTAGATCTTTGTTCGAGGTTGTTATTGGTTTGTGGAGAGAATTCATTTTTGACTTCGAAGAGCTAGTTGATTAATGAAATTATCGGCATATCGACTTGTTTAATCATGGGATCGAGGAATTAGTGTTTATGATACCATGGTATGACTTGTGAGGCTTTGGTTGTGATTCCGATGTTTGAATAGAAGGCAGTTGAGTCATTAGGCGAGCTTGTCTCCCTGGTTGGTTTTGAATTGATTAAGAACCAATTTTTCAAACATAGCATGTCTCTCATTCTTAAGAAGGAAGGCATAGAGTTGCTCATAGTTTGTATTCTTCAATCCTTTGAGCTTCAAGTACAAACTTGTGCCTTAGGGATTCATGTTGTTCACAAACTTAGAGTTCAAAGAATGTTAGGCATAGTCATTCCGATGTTCCTCATGTCATTCACCAACTTATGAAATCTCACATAGTACTCATAGACACTCTCATCCGGTTTCATCTTGAAGTGTTCAAATTCGTCATAGAGTTGTGATTCTCTGTCTTCCATAGTTAATTAGAGCACGAGAGAAGCATCTTGACATTATCCCATCCTGCCTTTGCCTCGGTGTTGTGATTGATCAGCTTGTAGATGTCTTTAGGAAGACCTTGAAGTACAATGTTAGAAGCCACGATATCAAGATCAAATCTCTTCTCCTTATCATCAAGCTCATCATACATCTTTGGTGCATCCCATTCAATGTCGAGTTCCATCTTGGCGGTATCAAGTACATCTCTAGTCGTCTCAACTCGACACGGTCCTTCATCAATGGATTTGAGAATGTTGACACCATTTTCCTTTCCAAGGCGTTACAATCGATTCGTTGAGCCCAAGAATCATAGTCAGTTCATCAGCATGGGTGGCGAAAGTATCAAACCCGGTTGCTTGAACATCCTCGAGCAATGGAGATGATAGTAAAGGCGTTGGTAGACATGTTAACAATTATACGGATTTTATAACTCTATGATTAAACGGAAATAGATTCTTTCACGTTTTACTAAATCAAGAAAACCGTAAACAATCACCCAGTCGCTAGAAGATAATGCACCAAGTCGCTAACACCTAATTCGCTACACCCCCAAGTCGCTAAAGTTCCAAATCGCTATACAAATGCAAGTCGCTAAGTAATGACTAAGTAGTAACTATAACCTTCAACCTAATTAAACACCCTGATGGCTAAAGTTCCAAGTCGCTATACAAATGCAAGTCGCTAAGTAGTGACTAAGTAGTACTCAACTGTACCTTCAAGTGCGTAGCAAAATTTTGGCAACAATTAGCTACTCAGTCGCTAAAACTTCTTTCAGCTAAAACAACTTGCTACAGACCAAGTCGCTCCACCAAATTAAGCTACGGTAGTGGAGAGTCCACTACTTGTCCTTTGTGTCTTCAAGTCTAAAGTCGAGCAGCTCCAAAGTGCTTCATGAAAAGTACAAATGCGGTACTGAAATTAGAAGTCATAGCAAGAAAACCAAAACATCACTTTTCAATCAAAAAACTGCCAGATGATTCAAGACTCAAATCAAAACCTAAATACTTGTGATGATTCTAAACATAAAAGTACTATCAAAATCTTTAACACTAGAAATCACCCAAATGATGCAAAAACCACTAAACTTTTCAAACTCAAAAACCACCTAAAAACCACTAGAAATCCAAAAATGTGTAAGATATGATCTAACCATGGCTCTTGATACCAATTGTTGGATATTGGATTTCACAAACACATCAAACCATTAACACAAGTGGGCGTATAAGTGGAATTCTAGAGCGAGAAAGTTAGAGGTTTAGGGAACTTAGTGAGAGAAAGTGAAAGATATTATTATGAGCTCCAACTCTCTACCTTGGGAGGTAGAGAGTATTTATAGTCTTACATAAAACGCCACACAACGGGCTGTGGATCGGGCATACGATTGGGTAAAGACCCGTCCAGTCCTCCCGGTATTTTACTTATCAAAATACTACTTAACTAAATATAACTATGACTACGAGCATTCTAACGATTACATATACTTGAGGTTACCGACTCTTTAATACAAAATTTCTAATTCTACTTGATTCAGTAACATAGTCGGAATCGACAGCTGCGGCGATTTACTTGCTCGTTTCCTGCAAAAATGGTTAGAGATGGAAATAAAACAAAAGAAAGGGATAATTCGGGTTGTCTTCTGAAAGAGCACTTTTCTTTATTTACGAATCTTTAAGTTAGACTCAGAGTCGCGAGGCTCTATGGAGGCCTTTGGGCTTGGCCAACTTCCTCAATGTCTTTCATCAAGTACGCCTGACCTAAGCAACATTCGTAGCAGTGCGGAGGTATTCTTTAGTCTCGGTCTTCCGAATCTTGCAAAAATTTTCCTCCGGACCCAAATGGTAGCGAGTGAACTCATACTTTTCGATAATAATTGGTGGCGGCCTCTTGTAGGGAATCCCGAGGAGTTTGCACCTCCTTTGCTCATATGCTTCATCATCGGGGTCAGTAAATTCCTCATTCCCTTGCAACTCAAGGTAATCTAAAATCCCTTCTATGTCATCGCCGTCGAAATGGTACCTTTAAACCATTCTTCATCGAGCGATTATCCACCAGATTACGCTTGCATTCTTCCTTTCGTTTTACCAACGCCTTGTCATCCCACCATTTATTTCATTTCGCGGTTGTTAGGACTCTCGTTGTTCGAATTTTCTTTACTTATATATTCCTTCCAAATATTTTCTTTTATTAACGTATCTACATGTCCATACTTAATCTTCACCCACTTGTCAAATTCCAGGTTGTCCAACCAAGGCAAACATGTTCTTTCCTCATCGTTGGTTAAGGTCCAAAAGACTTCGTCTTCTCCCATTCTCCTTAAGCTGCTTCTTATGTTATATTTATCGTCATAAGGGTTGCATGATGCCCAGAAAACTTCCCCAAGAGATTTTATCCTTTCACACCAGTGACTTCGTATTTCCTTATTGTCAGTTTCACTTAAATGATCTTCCATGCAGTGGATATCGGTTATTAGCCACTTCTTTTTCATTATGATCCTCATAGTCAATCTTGAGCTTTTGAGAAGATTCGGTTAATCTTAGCATTCCCGGCGTATTGCATACCAATCATCAAATGTCATATCTTCGAACTTGATATTATGTCTTTCAAGCTCGTGAGGGCACGTCCATTCTTCTTCTTTTTCACATTCCCCACCGTTGCAATACTCGCGGAAAGGGTCACACGTAGGCCATGCTCGTGTGGCTTCATCGTCGATTATGATTATCGAAGTGCACCAGTGAGTGATAGGCGGCTCCTCTTCTTCCTCGAAGGAGAGTTTTTCTAATCTTTCTTCATCAGTATACGCCGCCCACATAAATTTTTTATTCTTGATCCTATCCTTATTGGCCCCCCATCGCAAATTTCATTTCTAGGGTCACATGAAGCCCATAGATCATCTGAGTCCCCTTAGTTACGTGTATCACCTTGCACCGGTGATATTTCTTTTTAGATAACGAGAGGCATAAATTTGATGCGGACCATCCGTTAATTACGTGTTCACGATTCGTCAACCGAGAAAGTTTGTTTGCCCATGTATCCCGGTTACATCGTTGCGTGATGTATGGTTACAATAACTTGCTTGAGTCATCTTTATCAATATCAGTCATAATTCCTCGATCGTATCAAAGACATACTGCAGTAACTCTTGAGACAAGTTCATACGTAACTCTAGACTGTCGACGGAATTTTCACCAGTATTCGCATCTTTAATATGAGAATTACCCTGTATCTTCGAGCCGTCATCAGCAAAAATGACCTTTTATTCCCTTGAGGGTTTTGATCCTTCAAGTTTATTGTTATTCATTCTTACTTTCTCACTAAGCTTTTCCACCATAGATTCAAGGTTTTTTAGGGTTGTGTCGTGATTGGCAAGGCTTATGTTAGTGTTTTCCTGCAATTATTTTAACCACTCATCTTGTTCCTTTTGTGGTTGGGCTGAACTTTCCAGGAATTTGTTAATTGTTTCCTCAAGATTGGGTTTTCTTTCTCCATAAGGCCCATGGTTGTAATTTCCACGATACCCGTTACTATTTCGATTGTTTCCTCAAGATTGGGTTTTCTTTCTCCATAAGGCCCATGCTTCTTCAATTGTATTTTCATCGTCGATGTGAGGACAATTTTTCGTGAGGTGTCCTCCTCCACAGCTTTCACAACCCACGTGGATGGCATGAACGGTTTCTCTGACTTTCAGCATGTCTCGACTAAGATTTTCAATTTTACTAGCGATTGCTGCAATTCCGTCAAAAACTTTCGCTTTGGTTTCACTTCCTCCTCGTGCCATTTTGAAAATGATCGCCATTTTTGAATGGCTTCAATTGCAAGAGTAGGAGTCATGTTCAGGATAGGTCCTTGATAGTCCAAATGTCTGCCTTGTAGTTACGTTGATTCTTTTGTAGAAGATGTTGACCTTTTGCTGGTTGTTTAGATCATGTATCGGGCATTTGTAAAGGAGATCATTGTATCTATCCCAAGCTTGATACAATGTTTTATCGTCTTCTTGTTTGAAATTATGGATAAAGTTCTTTTTGAGTAGAGCCCAAGTATTAATTGCCCCCGTGGAAAATCTTTCAATCCATCTTCTGGTAGCTCCAGTAAGAGTCATGGGGAATGCCCTTAGCATAACAGTATCATGAGACACGCCTGGAATGTTGAAAAGGATTACGATTTATAGGACATTTTCAACATGCTCATATGCACTCTCGTCCCTGTTTCCTGAAAAAGGGTTAGCGCGAAGCTCCCTCATAAGTTGGTGTTTAATTTCGAAACGGACATCCGCTCAATTTCAGATCTTGGAGAGGCCCTTGTTCTGCTCTTGTCAACGCCAAATATTCCTCAAGAGTGAGGTCATCGATGTTAACAACTTCCATGGTACCTGAAAACTCGAATAAAGATCGTGAGAATTATCGAAAAGGTTAAAACAAAACGAAAATGAAAGACTTAATAACAAACCTAATATAACTCCGTGGCGTGGTAAAACTTGATGCGGTTTTCTTGACTGTGTTTAAATATTTATAAAGTCTCGTTATACACTGTGGTCTACCTAATAATGCACTAACAGGCGTGCGGTAGATATGCGGTAAGTAGTATTTGGTAAAACCGAGGTCGTCCCAAGAGCTATGTGTGCTGGATTATTACAAAGTCTAGGTGTCACAGTTTTTAATATGATTATGATAAGGAAATAGTTAATTAACTACTAAAGCAGATAAAAGCAAATAAATGAAAAGGATTAATCAATAGAGGAGAGTGGTGCTAACCTAGTCATTCCTCCTAGCTAGTAATGTCTACGTCTACTTATTTCCAATTACTTCAGGTGGGGTCAAAGTCCAGAGGACAACATTTGGTCAATTCACCCTAACCTATCATCAAAGATGCCACCATAGGAGAAGTCAGGTGTCCCCTCATAAGTCCGTTGTTTTTGGTCCCCTAAGGCAAGTCATTAAGTACCGCTACATGCTAGATTTATGATAGTGAGTGCCTGGGCGTTAGCAACCTAAACACTCACCCCCTAATTCTTAAGTTCATCCAAACGGTAGGTGATCAGTTGGTCAAATCGTACAAGTAGAAAGGGTCGTCACTTGGTCATATCTTACCCTTCCCGTCTTAATCCGTACACCTAGGGTCAGTTGGGCTTATCTCCTATGCAATTGGCCTCTACCGCTATTTAAAACTACCGAAACAAGGGTAGCTACCAATAAACTATGCATTCATACACTTAGAAATAATTATCTGGAAGTAATGTAAACGCAAAAAAAACAATTAAGGAATCATAACTAGGCCAACACCAAGAGGTGCTTAGCCGCTCATATTAACCATAAAAATCAATTCAATATTCAAAGTTATGAAATACATGAATCGAAAGTAAAGAAAAGATAAAATGCTAATGCTTATCGTAGGGGAGTGATTTCTCCCTTGGAGACAGCTTCGTATGCTCCTCTTGACTTGCCTTTGGCTTCTTCCCACGTTCTTTGGTTGTGGTGTGTGGAATGGATGCTTTGAAATGATGGAAATCGTGGGGTATTTATAGGCCAGATCTGGGTTACGGCGTAACTGCAATAAGAGTTACGCTGTAATCTTCATTTCCTTCGTAATTGGCACTAGATATGTTGGTTATCGTGTAACCTTATGAATGGTTACGCCGTATTATTCAATAATACTTGGTTACGCCATAGTTGGTAGAATAGTTACAGCGTAGTTATCAGCGGCGTGGAAGCTCATTTGACCTAATAGAGTTACGTCGTAGTATTTGGGGAGAGTTACGTCGTAACCTTCTGATCAGTTGGTTTTCTGAGTCAGCTTTGAGTTACGTAATGTGAGAGATGAGTTACGCCGTAACTTCTTCAAAGTCAGCATACTATGATAAATCTTTTGATATTTCTCCAATTCCGCGTCTCATTAGCTCCAATGCTCGTAATTTATCTGAAAGTGGAAAACAATGGAAAACAAGCATAAATCCATATAAATGATATAAATTACAAGCATTATTGGGGGAAATTGACACTTAATATTCAAGAATATTTGATGTTATCGAAGATGGATTGAAAGATTGCCTGTCGGGGCAGTTGATACATGGGCTCTCCTAAAGAAGCATTTTATCCAAAGATATTGTCCTCCTTTGAAGATATCTAATTAGCTCATGGAGATTCATAATTTCAAACAAGATGACAATGAAATGTAGTATCAAGCTTGGGATAGATACAACGATCTCCTCTATAAATGTGCAACTCAAGACCTAAACAGCCAGGAAAAGGTCAACATCTTGTACAAAGGTATCAACGTAACTACAAGACATATGCTGGACAACCAAGGACCGATTCCGAGTATGACTCTTACTCTTGCCATTGAAGCCATCCAAAAAATGGCCGATCATTCCCAAAAATGGCTCGATGGGGGAAGCAAGAGAAGCCTAGGCACAAAACTTGAAGGAATTGCCGCCATAACTAACAAGCTTGAAAATCTAAGTCGGGACATGCTCAAGGTCAGAGAATGTGTTCATGCCATCCAAGTTGGTTGTGAAAGCTGTGAAGGGGGACGTCTCACCAATAATTGTCCTCTCATTGACGAAGACAACAACGTTGAAGAAGTAAAATATGGTGAAAATCGACCGTTTCAAGGGAATAATAGAAATGGTAATGGCTATCGTGAAGGACCTCCCCCATATTATAACCGTGGGATTTTTGGTGAAAGAATGGCTAATTTGGAGGAAATAATCAGCAAATACCTCGAAGACTCGACTAAAAGGCAGAAGAAGCAAGAACAATGGCTTAAGAGCTTCCAAGATAATACAAACGAAAGTCTTTTTAGTCATGACGAATCGCTATAAAACTTGGAAGCCATGATTGGGAAGCTTAGCGATGATGTAAAAAGAAGAAATGATGAACAAAAGAACAAATCAACAGCACACAAGGTCGTGTTTTCAGAAAAAGACAAATCCGAGGATGGGTCTAGCATGAATGAAGATAATGATGTTGATGACAGAAGTCAGCTACGCCGTAACCAAACATCAGAGTCACAGCGTAACCGGGATACGTGGTCTGACAAGTTTTTCGAGTTAGCTGAATCAAGAACGCATATCATTAACGGGTGGTCCAATGATATAAAACTGTGCCCACAATCCCTATCTAAAAGGAAGAATCACTGGTGCAAAGCAATGGTAATTGATAATGGAGAGTGGTAATATCTATTGGCTTCGTGCGACACTCTTAACAAAATTTGCGATGGAAGGGTCGATAAGGAAAGGGTTAAAGATAACAGATACATGTGGTCTGCACTTAACGATGAAGAAAGATTAGCTAAATTCTAAATCGATGAAGAGGAGGAACCACCTATGTAATTCCATAATGATCACGTAAGACGAGTCCACACGAGCATGGCCTACATGCAATCCTTTCCGTGAGTATTGTAACGGGGGTGGTAATATGAAGGATGAAGAATAGATATGTCCTCATGAGTTAGAAAGACACGACATTAATTTCGGAGATCTATCGTTTGATGATTGGTATTTGTGAAGATTCGGGGATGCGATCATTAATACAGGTCTACTAAGGAAGCTGAAGCTCGATTATGAAGAACATTATTTCCAAAGAAAGTCCGTAGATGAAAAACCAATCAACGATGAGACCTCCGGAAAAGGTGTTCCCTCAAGCGACACCGATGACAAAGTAGCTCTGAGTCATTGGTGTGAGAAGATAAAAACCCTTGGCGAAGTTTTTTGGGCATCTTGTAACCCCTTTGAAGATGAATGCAACGGGGGAAGTAGCATAAAGAGAGTTGGGGAAGATGAGTTCTTGTGGACCTCAACCAATGAAGATAAAAGGATGGATTTACCTTGACTTGACAAATTGGGATTTGACTATTTGGTCAAAATCAACTATGAAAAGGTAGATGCTTTGACTAAGGATAAGATTTGGAAAGGATGTATGAGTAAAGAAGACCCGAGCGAAGAAATTCTGAACAATATAAGTGAAGTGACGGATGAAGATATCAAAGATTCAACGGGAAATGAGAAAGAAGAATGCAAACGTGTACTTGTGGAAGACTTACTCGACGATAAGTTGTTTAAGGGTACCGAGTCCGACGATGATGACATCGAGGGAATCATGGACTACATTGAACTACAAGGTAAATATGGGTTCACTGACCCTGATGATGAAGCATATGAGCAAAGAAAGTGCAAACTTCTTGGTATTCCATATAAGAGGCCGCCACCAATTGTAGCTGAAGAATATGAATTTACAAGATACCACTTGGGGCCAAACGAAAAGTTTTGTAAAATTCAAAAGAGCGAGACTGATGAGTGCTTATTCACTCATCCTTTTTACCCATCTAAGCCCACAAAAACGTCTAAAAACACTGAAATATAACCAATTATGCTACAGATATCCTTGGAGTGTGTTTTTATGTATTTCAGGTACAAAGGATCGAAAACAGGACCAAAACGGACAGAAATGAGCTTGGATTGGAAAACGTGCTTTGCTGACGGAGCCGGATGATGATTTTCTACATTTTCAGAGCCCGGGATACATATTTGGGAGTGAGCTTGGGGAATCAGACGAAAAACCTATCCCTAAATCCAAATTACCAATTTACCCCTCTTCCCGAACCCAAAATTACCATTTTACCCTTTTTGCAAAATCCAAAACTACTCTTTTAAAACCTCATTTTTATTTTACAACAATTATTTTTTTAAAACCAATTTTATTAAAATTATTTTCTTTCTAAAAAAAATTTTAAAAAATGCAAAAGTTTAGTTAAACCTTTTAAACCCTTTTACCTCTTAAACCAAAACACTTAAACCTTTTTAAATTAAAACCCATTTACCCAACCCTTTTTAATAACCATAAACCATTTACCCAACATAACCCATTTACCCATTTCTTCTTCTTTCCAAAACGAAGCAAAAGCTTCCCTGCTTCTTTTCTTGGCGCCAAAGAACCCTCACCTCTCCTCACCCTTGTCTTCATCTTCTGTCCTCTCACCGGTCCCCAGCTCAGCAAACCCCACACCCACATGGGTTATATGCCACCTTGGCAATCCCCTAACTCCCCATTGGAGCTCAAATGATCCACGGCTCAGATTCTACCCTTGGTCCCCAAGCTCAAATCAATGGCTTGGATTAAAGAAAAGAAACACAAAATGGCATCCAAGGCTCATTGTCTCAGAAAAGAAACACAAAGCACAAGCTCAAGACTTAGACTTCTAGTATAAATAGAGTAGTTCTTGTAGCCTTCTAAGGCATTAGGATTTATTTAGGTTTTAGTAGTTTTTAAAGTTTAGTTTCTGTTTTCAATTTGTAATTTGTCTTTTAAATTAATGAAAATTTCCTTTTCTTGCTTATCAGTTTTAAGTTACCTGCTTATATGCAAATAAGCACTTTGGTGCTTATTTGCTTATTGTGCTTTTATTTTCTGTCAAAAGTTCTCTTTTAAGCTAGTAGTAAGTTTTATAAAGAAAAATCTAAGTCTAGTTTGTTAAAAATCAGTTTTATAAGTTTAACACCCTTTTAAAGGGGTGTTTGGTTTAAGCTTATTTGAAATCCAAAACTCAGTTTTACCCACTTTGACATTCAAAGTCAAAGTGGTTTCAAAGTTTAAAAACAGTTTTGAAGTAGTTTTATTGAGTAACAAGTTTGCAAAGGTTTGATAACAAAAAAAAAAAGCAAGACCTGTTTCTGTTTTGCACACAAACAGCAGCCTAGGCTGCTGTTTCAACATCTTTTTCACAGCCTATTTCTGGTCAAAATCTTTTCCAAACTGCTTTTCTTACATCCTAGCATACCCACCTCAACATAGCAATAGTTTATTTGCACTTAGGTTCACTTTTGCTTAGCTTAAATCACTTATAAACTCTGTCCCAAACCCAATCTGTCAAAAATCCCACAGCAGCCTGCAGCCAACAGTACCCCTTTTCTTAGCTTATTATTAAGCCATTCTAGGCTTATTCTTAGCTCCCAAATAGATTTTTAGGTAAACCCCCACCCCTAGTTTGCATATTAGGTCTCCTTGTAGGATTAGGTGCTCAGTAGGTAGCTTAAAATTAAGCTTTAAACAAGCCCCACAACCACTGTTTTGGTGCTGTTTTTCAGCAGCCTAATTGCAGCCCAATTTAGAGCTTATTCTCCTTTTGCTTATTCCAGCTTCTAGTTAGCTTACTTAGGTATCCTTAGTGCTTATTAGGTGATCTAGATTAGGTGTCATTTGATTCTAGTTAGCTTAATTAGTACTTATTAGGTGATCTAGTTAGCTTATCACTTTGTTTGTATGCTTAGTACTTTTAGAACTTCCCATATCTCCCAACTACTTTTCCCTCACTTATTTGCTTTTTAGTTTCTATAGCTTATTTTAGATTAATCTCAGTATTAAAGTGCTTATTCCCATTTTCTCAATTGCTTTATTGTTGCTTATTTGTGCTTAACTAGAAACTGCCTAAAGAGTGTTTGTTTTGGCCACTGTCACCAATGTTGGAGTTAAGCGGTTCTAAACTGCTTATTCTAAAGTTTTGGACAAAGTGTTTTCACAAAAAAGTCTTATTTTCATCTTATTATTAAGTGGAAAAAAGAAAATTTGAAAAAAATAGTTTGAAAAAAAGGTACCCAGTGTATCGAACCTGGGACCTCTTGCTCAAAGACACAACCCAACACACAACAACCAACTGCCCTAGGGTCTTTTAGGGTTTTATATTGCACTAGTTAATATTTAACTATCAGTTTCAGTTTTAAGCTTATTAGCTTATACTAGCTTTTTAATTGCTTATTTCGTATAGTAGTGTACCATTTTTTTATTTTTCTTAAAACCAGTATAACCTAAAGTATTTTTAGTGAAATTTTCAGATTTTTCCAAAATAGTTTAGTATTTTTTATAATTAAATTAGATTAAATTAGTTTTTAAATCATAATAAATAATTTAAAAGTCGAAAAAATACCCGGCTTTTTCCTAAAATTATTTTTAGTCGTTTAGAACGTAGGAAAATTAGTTTCACATCCTTAGGCCTTAGATTGCATTATTTTTACTTTTTGAGGCTCGGGATTAGCCCGGGTTTTCACGTTTTTGCATATTATCACTCTAGGACTTAGTGTAACTTAATTGTTCCGTATGCTTAGTAGTAGTTAGATTATCATTTACTTTGTTCCAGTAGCCGTAATTACTTTCCCTTTAGTTAATTTGTAGAAAACGTAATCAAAAACCAAAAAAAACCGTAACATCGAGCATTTTAATAACAAACCTCAAACGAAATTCTCAATTCACACCTCGTTGGGAAACGACCCGGATATCCTTATCCGGTATCACATATCACACTCACGGGATTTGATTAATTACCCTTTTTCCTAAAAGGTTTTCGATTCGATTCTCGCGTTTATTTTGATATTGGTATTATCATACTATTTCATCCACACACCACCCTTAACCACACCTATTGATCCAGTGTCGGAACCGTTTTAAGTTTCTTACGGTTAGTCATTCACAAGTGGCTAGCTTGTGTGAGTAAACTTGACGTGGTCAAAAGGCTAATATCAATTTGGCGCCGCTGCCGGGGAGGTTGTGTTGCGACAATATCGTTAAGGTTTGACGATTAGTGACTCGAGATCCTTCCTTCGTGAAGTTATTGCTTTTATAAAAATCAAAAAAGTAAAAAAATATTTTCCTTTTTATTTTGTATATATATATAAAAGATTAAAAATACAAAAAGATTTTCCCTTTTGTTTTAAATAAATAGAAGACACAATCAATATAACATTCTCAACTAAGGTGTTATCATTATAAGTTCCCGAACTAAAGATCAAAAACTTGCCTTTGTGTCGCTTGTGGATTTATTTATTTCTATCGGACAAACAAACTATGTGGTGGGTATAAGGGCGGCGACATTAAATTGCGGCTGTAAAGAAGCGGGTTTTTAATAAGCTTCGCGCTGACCTACAAAGCTTCTCCGCTCGCTTGTGCGTTTGTCTTGTAGAGGTGATTTATTCACTTGGGATTATTGGTTTAAGTTCACTGTGTTTTGCCTCGGTCTTGTTTTAATTGAAAGTATTTTTGGTAGTGCATGCTTTTCGTTCTTCTAATTCTTCTACCCCTCTTCTTGAACTCGCCACAATTCTGCGAAGACGAAATAGACGTCCCCCGCCAATAGTCGAACCCGAGATTCGTACTAATCTCGACCCCATTCCCGAAATGGCGGATACTCGAACCATGTCTGAGTTACTTCAAGCTCCGTGAGACGGCTACGGTGATGCTATCGTCGTTCCACCAATTGACACCGAAAATTTTGAACTTAAGACTAATTTGATTCAATTGGTTTCATCTAAACCCTTTTGCGGTCTTGATAGGGATGAGCCCCATGCCCATATCCGTTGGTTTAATCAAGTGGCTTCCACTATTAACTTTCGAGGCGTCCCTCATGAGTCGATTAAGTTGATGTTATTCCCGTTTTCCCTCGAGGGGCAGCCCGGATTTGGCTTGAGAAAGAACCCCCTCGTTCAATCACGACATGGGAAGACCTCTCTAAGAAATTCGTTAACCAATTTTTCCTCCGTCGAAAACTACAATGTTAAGAAATGAAATAACCAATTTCCGACAAAGATTCGACGAGAGTTTCGGTGAAGCGTGGGATAGATTCAAAGAACTTCTACGAAAATGCCCACACCATGGCTTCTCCGAACTTCATCAGATCGATACGTTCTACAATGCTTTAACCCCATCCGACCAAGATTAAACGCTTGCGGCCGCGGTGGTAATATCTTAAGTCGTATGCCAGGGGATATTAGAACGATTATCGAGAACAAATCAAAGGTTCCAACCTCCAGAAACAGAGCAGTTGTTGCTAAAGTCACTACCAATTCTTCTTCATCCGTTGTGGAGTCAAAATTGGAAGGACTTACCGACGCTATTCATAGCATGATTAAAGAGTTAAAAATTCAGAAAACGGAACCCGTAAAAGCCGTTACCGAAACTTGTGTTATTTGCGGTGGTCCCCATCCGTATTACAATTGTCAAGCCACCGATGGTGACGTCAGAAATGCCACCGTGGCAGCTGCTATTCACAATCACAATCCTAATCCGAATCAAGGATACCTTGCTAATCAAATGGGACCACCCGGTTTTCCTCAACCTAACAATCAAAATAGGTTTAATCAAAATCAAGTGAAAGGGAAAAATGTTCCATATCAAGCCCCGATGAACCAATACCCTCCCCAAGGGGGTAATCTCAATCATGGTTATCAAGCTCCTAATTACCAAACCCCGGTTGGCCCTCTATTGAACTTTCCAACTACATTAAGTCTAATGAGGTTACAATTAGGGGTTTGCAAAGCCAAATCACTACTTTGAGAAATGAATTCCAAACTTCAATGTCAAAACAAGGAAATGAGTTAAAAATGAGTTGAACAAAACGAACAACAAAATTGATCAAAATCAAAACAAAATTGAAAATATGTTCAATAGTATCATGTGTCAAATGAATCAAGCTTCAACTTCTAAAACCCTTCCGGGTAATACAATTCCAAATTCGAAGGGAGAGTTGAATGCTATTGCCACCCGAAGTGGTAAGACATATGATGGACCCTCGATGCCTACATCCTCTCCGGTGAGGGAGGTAGCACAAGAAACCGAGGTGACAAAGGACAAGGTGCATTCCACAAGCCCACAAAGTACCGCACACGTCCAACCTCCGATAGTCCACATCCCCATTCCGGAGCCCGATGTTCCGAAGATTAAGCCTTCAATTCCTTATCCTTCAAGGCTTAATGATCAAAAGGCCCGCGACAAAACTAATCAACAAATGGAGAAGCTTATCCAAATCTTTCAAGATACGCACTTCGAGATTAGTTTCGCGGAGGCTCTCCTTCTAATGCCCAAGTTTGCTCCGACGATCAAAAGCTTGTTGGGCAACAAAGAAAAAATTTCCGAGTTGGCTAAAACTTCCTTGAACGAGAATTGTTCGGCGGTTATCCTTAAAAAACTTCCCGAAAAGTTAGGAGACCCCGGAAAGTTCCTCATCCCATGTGATTTTCAAGGATTAGTTCAATGCTCCGCTTTGGCCGATCTTGGTGCGTGCATTAACTTGATGCCACACCCCGTATGGAAAAAGCTTTCGTTACCCCCACTCACACCTACATGTATGATCCTCGAGCTTGCCGACCGAACGAATTCTCATCCGTTAGGCATAGCCGAGGATGTCTGTGTGAAAGTAGGAAAATTTCATTTCCCCGCCGACTTTGTTGTCGTCGATTTCGATGCCGATCCCCTAGTGCCCCTCATCCTTGGGAGGTGCTTCTTAAAACGGCCGTGCATTGATCAATGTTGATGAAGGGGAAATCACTTTGAGGGTAAACAAAGAAGCCGTAACTTTCAATGTCAACCAAGATTTGAAATCTATGCCTACCATTTGTGGTATTGATAAAGTTGAAAGCCGTGAAACCAAGGTGACAAAGGACCCCGTGCTTCCTACTAATAACGGAAGTACCGAAAACGTCCAACCTAAGGTTATCCAAAATTCTTCATCTAGGATTGATCAAAGTCTTTCACGATTTACTGTTAAGAGATCTTCGAGTAAACGTGTTGAGCTTAAAACGATTACCAAGAAACCGGAGACCATAACGGAAGTGGTGGAAATTGCTAGCTCTAAAAGCACACCACTTGTCCCACCTCCGCATTCGGTTAATCGAATCGATCTTGTTGAACCTTCTTCGAGTGGCAATCCCACTCCCACTTCTGACTCCATTATTTCCGACTCTTCCCCTTCCCTCACTCCGTTTGAGGGAAGTAACTTGAATTTGGAAGAGATCGAAGCTTATTATTTTCCGTCAGGAATTGATGACGATGAATCGACCCGGGAGGAGACCGTGTTCGTCTTGAACAATTACTTAGTGAAAATGAAGATCCGTTGTCTTCACTCCCTCCGGAAGAAATTGAAATTAAAGAACTTGAACTTTTGACTAAAAATCCTTCGAAGCCCGAGCCCGAGGATTCAGCTATTGATTTACTTCTCGAGGAGTTCGCCGATGAACTCGCTCGCCTTGGTCCTCTCCCACCGGGAATTGACAATGAAGTCTTTGACTTTGAAGCCGACTTACGTGAACTTGAGTATTTGCTGTATGGAGATCCGTCACTTGATCCTTCAATTGATAAGGAGTTCTCCGATAAACTTGCTCTCACGGACTCGATTCCATCCAAGAATGAAAATTTGAACGATGATCCTTTGGAAAATTTGGATGATCCATTCTTTCCCAAAAAAGAGAAGAACTTGAAAGTTTCAATTGATGAACTTGTTGATCAAGATGTTCTTCATTCTTTTTTAACCGAGAGTGACTCCCCTTCTCTTGAGGATTTTACCGTGGTTAACACTTTTGATTCATGCCTCTCTGAGGATAAAGTATTCAAACCCGGTATAATACCTTCCAAGGGAGTTCACTCTAAGAGAACTCAAATGTTTCAAACTCTTCGACCTAACCATGAACTCCTCTTCTCTATGGAGTTATTTGTGACTAAGAGTGTGCTTCTTGATGATCCATCATTCCCTCGTCTTCCCGCTAAACCGCCGGATGATGGATTCATCTTTGGTTTTGAACCCAATACGGGTACTTTGATCTCTAAGGCGGTGGGCAAAGATTTTGAACACTATGTTCTCATGCCTAATATTTTGCCCACCCACCCACCGTGTTACCTCATTCAGAAATGAGGATTTCATTTTTGACCCCGGCATCTCCAATCATCATTCTTTTGAGCCGGATATATCTCATCAGAGTGGAACTTTCAGCACATTCAATGTTTATCCAAACCATTTGAATGAAAGTCCGATGGAGATTTTCTCTTCCACTTGCTCCCCCATGGACCAATGAATTCGGGGTCGAGTCAAGCTAGCGACTCGGTTAACAAAAATAGTAGCATTTCATGGGTGTCCACCCATGTTTCTATCTTCTTTCTCTTTTCTAACACTAAGTGTGGGGGAAAACCCCACTGATGTTTGCTTGTTGTGTGTTTGCTCTCTGTTTTCAGGATTCCCGTAGATCGTGATGATTGATGCGCCTGTTTTCGATTCAGCCGCCCAATATCCGATCTTTTTGCTAACGTTTATCTAGGGATATCTTTATTAATCCTTTTGTGAAAAAAGATTTCGCTTCCACACTTGGCTAGTAGTATTACCTTTTTCCGTTCTATAGTTTCGGCTACGGCCGGTACTTTGAATATTGAGGGCAATATTCAATTCTAAGTGTGGGGGGGAATTCTGAGCGAATTTGATCACATGTGTACCTTCTAGTACCCTAGCACCCCCGTTTTGACCAAAAATTTAAAATTTTTATCGCTTTAAGTCAAGTATTTACAATTACAAGAAGTGCTTTGCAAAAAAAAAAATAAAAATAAAAATAAAGTGTTAATGCTTCGGTGTTAATAGTAGTTTAGTCTTGATTCGGCTAGAACAAGGGGAATCCCGACTCTGCTAGAGTGTTGATCTAGCTGCTCTCTTAACATTTAGGCTAAGGTTTTACGCGTTGTGCAAATGAAAATGCTAAGCGTGGAGTAGTTGGTTCTCTTTAGAGCTTATATAAGTAATCTATGGCTTTTTCTCCCAGAAGCTAACTAATTGAACTTAAATACGTGCTCATTGTCAAACTTTTGAACATTCAAAATCGTCTTGTTACAATAAAAAGTTTTTAAGCAAAATTGATTTAGAGTCCGAGTTCAACTTTTTATTTAAATTTCCGAGAAAGCATACTTTCTTTAAATCTGAATAATGTTGCAAAATGAAAGTACCGTAAAGTGCTCGAATGCTGCAAAAGTTGCAAGTTTAAAGTTCAAAGTCAAAAAAAAAAAAAAAAAAAAAAAAAAAAAAAAAAAGAAAAAAAAAAAAAATGATGAAAAAAGTTGAAAAAGGAAAAAATGAAAAATATGAGTTGCGTGAATAAAAGCACTAAGTTGCTTATGAATAAATGTGCGAAACTTGCTTTTTCTTAAATTTAAATCGGAAGTTGAACTCGTATTCGTCAAAGTTGTCTAAAAGTTTGACGGTAATTTGGAAATCCTTGATTTCAAAGACCCCGAAAGCTCCGATACTATTCTCGAGGGTGAAAACCTAGCCTCCTCAAAAGGACAAGCTGAGAAGAAAGTCGCAACATGGAGTGATCTCACCTTTGAATCTCGAATTTCTAAAGTATCGTCGGTTGTGATCCATTTAGGTTTTGTTTTAACTTAACGGTAGCTTTGTAAATCTTTGGAATCGAATTCCCGCTAATTCCGGTACTATTCTCTGTTAGGTGTCAAAAGCCCGGTCACTTAAAACTAATATTTTGGGATGTGCCGAGAAGAAAGCCGCTACATGGAAGAGGCTCTTTCGATCCTTAGACTTTCATCGTTTCCGGTAGGTTAGTACTTTGGTTAAGTGGATAACAACCATAACAAATGTCGATTTTAATGGTCAAACTTTTGAAAATGAGCACACTCACTTAAATTTTATGAATTGCGGGAGTGAAAAGTTAAGTCTCGACTTACATAGATTATTTGTATAAGTAGTGTTAGCATTTTACAAAAGCGTTTGCACAATAAGTTCAAGCTTGGTTTGAGAGTATAAAAAGAGGATGACGATTATAATTCTCCGAAGACACCCATTTTGTGTGAATCCCGTTCTATGATGCCATGTTTTGATAATCAAGCATTTTATTTATTATCGTCTTGTTTAAATTCCTAGTATTGAATAAAAAGTCGAGACGGGGTATTCTTGGTATTTTTGATCCTTTCATTACTTCATATGATCGGATTGCTAGGGACTAGCAATTGATAGTGTGGGGGATTTGATGAGTGCTTATTCACTCATCCTTTTTACCCATCTAAGCCCACAAAAACGTCTAACAACACGAAAATATAACCAATTATGCTACAGATATCCTTGGAGTGTGTTTTTATGTATTTCAGGTACAAAGGATCGAAAACAGGACCAAAACGGACAGAAATGAGCTTGGATTGGAAAACGTGCTTTGCTGACGGAGCCGGATGATGATTTTCTACATTTTCAGAGCCCGGGATACATATTTGGGAGTGAGCTTGGGGAATCAGACGAAAAACCTATCCCTAAATCCAAATTACCAATTTACCCCTCTTCCCGAATCCAAAATTACCATTTTACCCTTTTTGCAAAATCCAAAACTACTCTTTTAAAACCTCATTTTTATTTTACAACAATTATTTTTTTTTAAAACCAATTTTATTAAAATTATTTTCTTTCTAAAAAAAAAAAAAAAAAGTTTTAAAAAATGCAAAAGTTTAGTTAAACCTTTTAAACCCTTTTACCTCTTAAACCAAAACACTTAAACCTTTTTAAATTAAAACCCATTTACCCAACCCTTTTTAATAACCATAAACCATTTACCCAACATAACCCATTTACCCATTTCTTCTTCTTTCCAAAAACAGAAGCAAAGCTTCTCCTGCTTCTTTTTCTTGGCGCCAAAGAATCCTCACCTCTCCTCACCCTTGTCTTCATCTTCCTGTCCCTCTCACCTGGTCCCCAGCTCAGCAAACCCCACACCCACATGGGTTATATGCCACCTTGGCAATCCCCTAACTCCCCATTGGAGCTCAAATTATCCAGCTTACACATTCTACCCTGGTCCCCAAGCTCAAATCAATGGCTTGGATTAATGAAAAGAAACACAAAATGGCATCCAAGGCTCATTGTCTGAAAGAAACACAAAGCACAAGCTCAAGACTTATACTTCTAGTATAAATAGAGTAGTTCTTGTAGCCTTCTAAGGCATTAGGATTTATTTAGGTTTTAGTAGTTTTTAAAGTTTAGTTTCTGTTTTCAATTTGTAATTTGTCTTTTAAATTAATGAAAATCTACTTTTTTGCTTATCAGTTTTAAGTTACCTGCTTATATGCAAATAAGCACTTTGGTGCTTATTTGCTTATTGTGCTTTTATTTTCTGTCAAAAGTTCTCTTTTAAGCTAGTAGTAAGTTTTATAAAGAAAAATCTAAGTCTAGTTTGTTAAAAATCAGTTTTATAAGTTTAACACCCTTTTAAAGGGGTGTTTGGTTTAAGCTTATTTGAAATCCAAAACTCAGTTTTACCCACTTTGACATTCAAAGTCAAAGTGGTTTCAAAGTTTAAAAACAGTTTTGAAGTAGTTTTATTGAGTAACAAGTTTGCAAAGGTTTGATAACAAAAAAAAAAAGCAAGACCTGTTTCTGTTTTGCACACAAACAGCAGCCTAGGCTGCTGTTTCAACATCTTTTTCACAGCCTATTTCTGGTCAAAATCTTTTCCAAACTGCTTTTCTTACATCCTAGCATACCCACCTCAACATAGCAATAGTTTATTTGCACTTAGGTTCACTTTTGCTTAGCTTAAATCACTTATAAACTCTGTCCCAAACCCAATCTGTCAAAAATCCCACAGCAGCCTGCAGCCAACAGTACCCCTTTTCTTAGCTTATTATTAAGCCATTCTAGGCTTATTCTTAGCTCCCAAATAGATTTTTAGGTAAACCCCTACCCCTAGTTTGCATATTAGGTCTCCTTGTAGGATTAGGTGCTCAGTAGGTAGCTTAAAATTAAGCTTTAAACAAGCCCCACAGCCACTGTTTTGGTGCCTGTTTCAGCAGCCTAATTGCAGCCCAATTTAGAGCTTATTCTCCTTTTTCTTATTCCAGCTTCTAGTTAGCTTACTTAGGTATCCTTAGTGCTTATTAGGTGATCTAGATTAGGTGTCATTTGATTCTAGTTAGCTTAATTAGTACTTATTAGGTGATCTAGTTAGCTTATCACTTTGTTTGTATGCTTAGTACTTTTAGAACTTCCCATATCTCCCAACTGCTTTTCCCTCACTTATTTGCTTTTTAGTTTCTATAGCTTATTTTAGATTAATCTCAGTATTAAAGTGCTTATTCCCATTTTCTCAATTGCTTTATTGTTGCTTATTTGTGCTTAACTAGAAACTGCCTAAAGGGTGTTTGTTTTGGCCACTGTCACCAACTGTTGGAGTTAAGCAGTTCTAAACTGCTTATTCTAAAGTTTTGGACAAAGTGTTTTCACAAAAAAGTCTTATTTTCATCTTATTATTAAGTGGAAAAAAGAAAATTTGAAAAAAAAAATAGTTTGAAAAAAAAAGGTACCACAGGTATCGAACCTGGGACCTCTTGCTCAAAGACACAACCCAACACACAACAACCAACTGCCCTAGGGTCTTTTCAGGTTTTATATTGCACTAGTTAATATTTAACTATCAGTTTCAGTTTTAAGCTTATTAGCTTATATTAGCTTTTTAATTGCTTATTTCGTATAGTAGTGTACCATTTTTTTATTTTTCTTAAAACCAGTTTTATTCCAAGTATTTTTAGTGAAATTTTCAGATTTTTCCAAAATAGTTTAGTATTTTTTATAATTAAATTAGATTAAATTAGTTTTTAAATCATAATAAATAATTTAAAAGTCGAAAAAATACCCGGCTTTTTCCTAAAATTATTTTTAGTCGTTTAGAACGTAGGAAAATTAGTTTCACATCCTTAGGCCTTAGATTGCATTATTTTTACTTTTTGAGGCTCGGGATTAGCCCGGGTTTTCACGTTTTTGCATATTATCACTCTAGGACTTAGTGTAACTTAATTGTTCCGTATGCTTAGTAGTAGTTAGATTATCATTTACTTTGTTCCAGTAGCCCTAATTACTTTCCCTTTAGTTAATTTGTAGAAAACGTAATCAAAAACCAAAAAAAAACCATAACATCGAGCATTTTAATAACAAACCTCAAACGAAATTCTCAATTCACACCTCGTTGGGAAAGACCGGATATCCTTATCCGGTATCACTTATCGAATATTTGAGGGTTTTGCGTGTCGACCTTTTTCCTAAAGGGTTGGTTTGTAATTCTCTCGGGTATTTGTATTTGGTATTTTCTTATATTATAATTGACTATTTGACCCGTCAAAAGGCCAATATCAGAGACTAAGGAATATCTCCGCACCGCTAAGCATGTTGCTTGGGTCAGACATAATTTGATGAAGGATATAGAGTAAGTTGGTCAAGTTCAAAGGCCACTGTAAATCCCCATGGGTTTAAGTCTAGAAAAGTGCACTTTCGGGAGACAACCCGAATTATCCCTTTTTATTTCTTGTGTTTCTATTTTTGTTTGGTTTTGTCTTTTTAACCATTTTTGCAAGAAATAGAGAAGAATTGCAGCAGCAGCTAAACGGGGACATGGTCTGTCCATCAGTTATGGCATAACCCATCCCCATAATTATGCCGTAACACACCCCTAGTAGAAATCTTTCAAGAGCATTACCAATTACGGCGTACTCCCATGCAATGGTTACGCCATAGCTACACTACAGTAGCATCTGCCAAGTTTTGCCATAATTACGGCGTAACACCTTCTAGAAGTTACAACATAACTATCCTCCAATGTTAATTCTTTCTTTTTAAACATAATAACCTTGTATTAGTTTTTAAATGAACTTTGTGGGTATGTTCCCTGTAAGCCCTCACGATACTACACTCTTCCACTTGGGATACCAAGTGGTTTAAAAGGCTTAACGCATACGCTAAATGCATCCCTGATTCCTACGAAAGTGAGTTAGATTTCTCTTCGTTTTTTCTTTTTTAGAATTATGTTTGTTGCTAGTGTGATTTCAGGGAATGAAGTTTGCTCATGGATGCTTAAGCAAAGGCATGATTCTTTTGATGGGCCTTCTTTCTTTTTATGAGCGAATTCCAGGGAAGTTCTCGCTCTAATTCTACTTTCTCTTCCCTTTATTTAAACAAGGGACTTTGTACATTTCAAGTGGGGAGGGGGGGGGCGGGGAGTAGAATTATCTCTTGAAATTTATTATGCCCTTGTTTTTCTAGTTTATTTTGAAAAATTATCCCATTTTTAAAATTTTGACATGTTTTTTCTTAAACTAAATAGATTAGACCTTAGCCTAGCACATTATAACCCTTGATATTATATGGTGAGATTAGCCTTATCCGTTTCCAAATATTTACCAAAAATCTACCAAATTATTAGTGTGTCGGTAGCTTGTAAACTTTAGAACTTGGAATTTGCATAATTTCAAGGCCATAGACGAGGTATATTGAGTTAGCTTAATGTATTTGGATTATTCCATTTAAGAAGGCAATATTATAGGATTAGTCACCTCGACTTCTCAACCCCCATGTTAAACCCTTTTTTTGCACTTACCTTTAGTGCAAGATACTCCTAGATACACCCGTTTGAGCCATCCCTTTCAGTTTGTTCACCCAATATACTGTTTCAATACACCCATGCACCTTAGCCTACTGTGTAGTCTTAATTTTTGATCGGGAAGTCATTGTTTGCCTAAGTTCAAGGTTCAAGTGGAAAGGTTCGGCAATCACGCTTTCGTCAACGACATATATTTGAAGATCATTGAAGACCCCCCAGATTCTCATGTTATGTTCATCTCAAGTGGGGGGATGTTATGTTTAGTTGTGATTAAAAAAAATAATAAATAAAAAATAAAAAACAAAAGTGATTCGAAAAAAAAGGTAGTTGTAGTGATTGATTGTAAAGTGCGAAGTTATAAGCACTATGTTTAAGAGCTCATCAAAGATTTAGTATCGAGGAGGTCACCTCGGTCACATGTGAAGAATGAAGTTGGCAATTATTGTGCCAACAGTTAAAGAAGAGGTAATGTGCCCATCATGACGTCCTCTAATGGCACATCTACTTGATATATCATGATCCGGTTTCTTAGCATTGAAACTTGAACTTTGGATGAAAGGTAAGTGGTGATGACTTGGTTATAGGTTTCAACTATTTGTTGTTATTTTTACTTTACACCAATTATATCCCATGTCTTATCCTACCCATAATCGTGAAGCGTGTCTAGGTGATGAAGCAAGCAATCTTAGGTGTCTTGGCCATGATTTGGTCATGTGTCATTGATTTTTTCCACTTCGCCCTGACATGTTAATAATGACGATTCACCCTTAACCTTTGTCGTGTCTACCCATATTGCCTTCGAGAATTGTTTAGTCCTTAACTCTAGTGGTGGAGATTTGTGTAACCGCCAAGCTTATGATAGAATATATGCTATGACTGTTCTTTGAGTGATCACCCCAAAATTGACACTTAGATTAGTTGAGAGATATGAGTGTTTTGTTCCCTTTTCATGAGGTGTTTGGCTTTTTTTTATTCTAACATAAGGCATTTTGAAAGTTATATTCACCAAGTAATGGGAGATATCTTTTTTGAAATTTATCTAATAAGGTCTACTTGAGGGCAAGTAGAGTTCAAGTGGGGGGATATTTGATAACATCAAATAATCCTGAATATTAAGTGTCAATTTTCCCAGATAATACTCGTACATTATATCATTTATATGGATTTACGCTTGTTTTCCTCTATATTTCACTTTTAGGTAAATTATGAGCATTGGAGCTAAAGAGACGTAGATTTGGAGATTTTATTAGAGAATAATGATAGTATGCCCACTGTGATGAAGTTACGGCGTAACTCCACTCTCTCATTACGCCGTAACCCATTTGGTCAAATGAAGTTCCACGCAGCTACAAGCTATGCTGTAACTCCTTCCAACGATTACGGCGTAATCATGAAATTGTAACCTATATTGAAGAGACAGCATAACTCATTCCATGTGTTATGCCGTAACCAGCTACAACTAGAGCCTTATTACGGATTTATATAGGTTACGGCGTAACTCTCAACTTAAGTTATGCCATAACTAGATCTCGCCTATAAATACCATCCCTAAATTTTGCATTTCACATCATTCACTCCACACCAAAAAGCAGAGAACATGAGTAGTGGACTGAAGGCAGATTTTGAGGAGTATACGGAGCCATCTCCAAGGGAGAAATCACTCCCTAACGATAAGCATTAGCGATTATCTTTCTTTTTACTTTCGATTCATGTATTTCAATATGTTAAACATTGAATTAATTGTTTCATTTATTTGTTATGTTTATGTTTACATTGCTTTCGTATAATTGTTTCTAGTGTATGCATGCATAGTTTGTTGGTAGCTACCCTTGTTTCGGTAGTTTTGAATGGTGGTAGTGTCTAGCTGCTTAGGAGAATTGACCAACTGAACCTAAGTAGTAGACTGAGTGGGAAGGGTAAGAATTGACCAACTGAAGACCCTTCCTCGCTTGTGCGAACTGACCAAATGATCACTTGCCATTTGGATGAACTTAAGAAGTTAGGGATGAGTATATAAGATGCTAGCGCCCGGGCACTCATTGTTATGAATCTTGTATGTAGCGGAACTTAATGACTTGGTTTAGGGGACTAAAAACAACTGGACTTTCAAGGGTAGTAGCTTGATCTCCGGTGGAAACCTTTGTTGATAGGTTAGGACGAACTGACCGAATGCTGTCCTTGCGACCTAAACCCCCAGTTGAAGCAATTGAAATTAATTAGACGTGAACATAACTTGATAGGATGAGTAACTAGGTTATCACAATTCTCCTCTATTGATCACAACCTTTGCCTTTATTTGCTTTATGTCATTTCTTGCTTTATTAGTTTATTAATCATTTCAACCTAAAAACCAACTAAAACCAGTGACACCTAGACTTAATTAGAATCCGCTCACATAGCTCTTATGACGACCTCGGTTTTAACAATTACTACAGTACACACGATTGGGTACACTGCCCGTTAGTGCATAAGGTAGACCATAGGTAAACGAGACACTTATAAATATTAAAACCTTGTTAGTAAAACCTGCATCAATTTGAAACAAGAGCATCTTACCTTGTAAAATTATTTAGTCAACAATTGGCAAAAGATCATGTTAACTTTGTTCATTTTTCATACTAACGGTACATGAGCATATTCTGTGTCAAGGTATAATCTTAAAATGGAGTTACGGTTCAAAAGTTGTGCTTTTTTTTCAAGACTCCAAAAAACTTTTCGATACCTAACACTAACCAAATATTCCTAAATCTGATCCTTATTAGTTAAAGTGTTTTAAAACTAAGTCACATCTCTCCTCAAGAAGTTTTCTAAATGATTTAAATCAATTGGGATCCCGAATCTCAAAGGATTTGAAATTTTTGATCGGGGAAGAATTTGTGATTTAAATCATAAATAAACTGATTAATTTGTGAGTGTTTTAGAAAAGTAAGAAAAGGCGCTCCTTCCTACATGTGACAAACGATTTCAAATTTTCTATGCAGATGTTAAGGGGGGAGCATTTATCTAAAACAAAATTTTTGACTCAAAGTGCAGGTTCTCTCTAATATGTGCTAAACCTTTCAGGGGAGAGATGGTGGTCATTTTAGAAAACAAAATTATTTTATTGATAACGGGAAGAAGAATTAGAGCTTTCATTCAAATCTAACCTTCTTATTTTCTGTCACTTATTTAGATCCTTCCTCCATGTGCCAAACGATCTTTAATACACAATACACATGTTGAGGGGGAGCATTTCTAAATGATCAAAAAAAATTAAGGTACAAAATGCTTTGATTCTATTTCACAATTTTCAAATGGTTTTTCATTTGGTTTCAACGCGGAAAGAACTGTATCACAAGACCGACCATTTTTACTTTACCTATTGGAGTTATAAGGATGGTAAGGTTAGGTATTAGTTCCCACGATCCCGCCAGAGCCGGAGGGATCTACCCATGGACAATCCACTAGTTAGTGTAGAAGTCCTTAGGTATGATGAAAAAAGGAGAAAAGTGAGAATAAGGTAAGAGTGCTGACTGAGATAGAGCTAGAACTGGAACAAACCCAACAAGGTTCTAGTAATGAGGTCTCGGTAAGCACTAAAGGGGTTGAAGAATGAAAAAGAAATGAAAAGTGTAAAGGGTGAAAAGAAATAGCCCTCCAATAAATCAACCTTAGGGCAGAAACCAAGTTCAATGCATATACTACTGGTGATTACTAAGGTAACGCCGATATTGAAGACAAGACGTCATGGACTAGTGACGCACTGCACTAAACTTTCCAAGCCACTCAAGTTCTCTTAAAAAGACTTGTTTCATTCTCACGGGGAACCTACATAATATATCAACTTTCTCTTAGAGATTGTTGATATTGAAGAAGGAAACCATCTCCCTCGCCTCCGAATAGGAAACTAAAATGCACTATTGAGTCAATATCCAAGAGATCATTCATAAATCTCCTTAGGACACACAAGTCACGAATACTTGCTATTTCACACAATGTGGAAAGTAAGAATATATATTAAGAGTCCTACGCATTATCCTTCTGGTATTTGCCAGAACATCCGAGTGATATGTAAAAATTATTCATGATGAAGATGGAAATACTTCTGGAGACAACATCAAACAAGCTCTTGGTGGGTGACATGTGAGATCCATCATGGATCAAGCTTGTGACAACTAGATTAAAAAAATGGGCCATTCACTCTTGAATCAACCTTGGTCATGAAATGAATTGACGAATGCTTTTGAAAAACCTTTTGATGTGCTCTACAATTCTTTTCTCTATGCACATCGACTGCGCGATAATTTCGCAAACAAAAGTATTTATGATTGAAACTTAATTTCTTCTCATAAAACCTTCATCGTATTGGAAAACGCTTTTTATACAGTAGTACGTGATTGTTTTCAAATCAAAGTTTCATCAATCAGTGAATTTGAATTCGCTGGTTCACACACTCCATGTTGTTTACTTTAGGACGCTCTGGTTTGAGAATGGCTAGATCAAGCTGCGAAACCCTGTCAAGGAGATTTTTAGGAATTATACATGCTCACAGGCAGTATTTATACTGATCAACGGGGAACCGTGGTTCTTGAAAACCTATTCAACGAAAGTGAACAAAGACACTTTCGTGTGTTTCATTGCTAACTATTGTTTGCACGAACATTTGATGGTTGCAACTGATCGATATTGAGAAGGCAACTCATAACCGCATGGTCATAGCACACACTCATAATTGAAGAAAATCATGACAATAAAAAACATACAACAATGCTTCTACAACTCTGATGCAAGATGTCATGATCTAAAATGTGTGAGCATGTCAGTCCAAAAGTTACAAACATCACATGAAGGCAACACAATAAAGGATGAGTCAAGCGATTCACTGTGGCTGATGATTGATGCGCGTATAACGCGTTTAGGGTCAAAGGAACTTCCATTTCATCGAGCAAGTTTTTCAACACCCTAGGTAGTGAATCTAATCGTTGTAGTGTAGTATTGGGTAAGCCTCGGGGTATTGATATCTTTCTCTAGGGGAATAGGAATGCTAGCAAGAAGTGTACTACACTAAGGTTGAGGTTGAGGAAGATTATTTTTTATCTTTTTTATATTTTTTAGAAAGCTAAGGGTAAAATCTCGGGGTTTGGATTTGGGGGTTTGGTACTTCTACCGATTACTTCTACTATCTAATTATCTAAACTAATGGGTAGTCTATGTCTATTGATGTGTGCTTGTATGATGACTTAAAATGTGTCTACCTAGATACTATTACTCCCGAGTTATCTTTTATTGGCGGTTGAATTGTCACATCCTTATTGTTAACGCATTGAGTTTTCTAAGGTCCTAGGGTATGCTTTTATCTATAACTCTTTGAGACTACGTTAAGGTTATTGCCTTCGAAATCTCAAGGTTTCATAAACTAACTCTAAGGTTATCTTTGGATGTTTAACCTACAATTCCGATACGTGATTTATAAGCTAAGGTTCACAAAGATTACTCAAGCATTCAAACACAACGATGGCCTAATGCACTCTTAAGCCAATTAAAATTAAGAAAAGAGACAACCAATCAATAATTAATAACTAGGTTTCATAGATATAAGCAAACATACAAGAAATTTAGCCGGACATGTTAAACACGCAAGTATACTGATAACATCAAATTATCCTGAATATTAAGTGTCAATTTCCCCTGATAATTCTTGTAATTTATATCATTTATATGGATTTACGCTTGTTTTCCATTATATTTCACTTTCAGGTAAATTACGAGCATTGGAGCTAAAGAGACGCGGAATTGGAGAGTTTATTGAAGATTTATCATAGTATGCTCACTTTGAAGAAGTTACAGCGTAACTCTTCTCTCACATTACGCCGTAACTAAAGCGTGGTTCAGAAAACCAACTTAGCTGAAGATTACGGGGTAACTCTATCCAAGATTACGAGGTAACCATATTAGGTCAAATGAGGTTCCACGCTGCTACTAATTACGCCGTAACTCATGCATCAACTACGGCGTAACCAAGATTTATTGAAGATACAGCGTAACTCCTTCCAGAGGTTACGCCGTAACCAGCATTATTAGTGCAAATTACGAAGAATTTTATGTTATGGCCTAACTCTTTTAATGGTTACGCCGTAACCAGATCTGGCCTATAAATACCCCATGATTTCCAGCATTTCAAAGCATCCCATTTCACACACAACAATCAGAGAACGTTAGAAGAAGTCAAAGGCAGATCTAGAGGAGCATACTGAGCTATATCCGAGGGAGAAATCACTCCCTTACGATAAGCATTAGCTTTTTATGTTTTCTTTACTTTTAATTCATGTATTTCGTAACATTAAAGATTGAATTGATTTGTGTGGTTAATATGAGCGGCTAAGCACCTCTTGGTGCTGGCCTAGTTTTGATTCCTTAATTGTTTTGTTTGTGTTTACATTGCTTCCGTATAATTTTTTCTAAGTGTATGCATGCATAGTTTATTGTTAGCTACCCTTGTTTCGGTAGTTTTAAATGGCGGTAGAGGCTAGTCGCTTAGGAGATATGACCAACTGACCCTAAGTGAGTAGACTGAGACGGGAAGGGTAAGGTATGACCAACTGGCGACCCTTTCTACTTGTGCGATTTGATCAACTGATCACCTACCGTTTGGATGAACTTAAGAAGTACGGGTGAAGTTTTAAGATGCTAGCACTCGGGTACTCACTATTATAAATCTAGCATGTAGCTGAACTTAATGACTTGGCTTAGGGGACCAGGAACAACTGAACTTATGAGGGGACACTTAACATCTCCAGTGGTACCCTTTGCTGATAGGTGGGGATGAACTGACCAAACCTTGTCCTCTCGAATTTGACCCCACCTAAAGTAATTGGAAGTAATTAGACGTAAACATTGCTAGTTAAGTTGAGTAACTAGGTTAGCACCACTCTGCTCTATTGATCACATCCTTTTCCTTTATTTTCTTTAATTAGTTAATTACTTATCGAAATCATATTAAAATCTGTGACACCTTGACTTAGTATAAATCCACACACATAGCTTTTGGGACGACTTCGGTTTTACCGAATACTACACTACACACGACCGGGTATACTACCCGTCAGTGCATTAGGGTAGACCATAGGTCTAACGAGACTTATGAATATTAAAACCTAGTCAGTAAAACCTGCATCAAGTTTTTGGCGCCACTGCCGGGTAGTTATATTAGGATTGCTATTAAGTTTCTCATTTTTTGTTTTGTTTTAAAATTTTCTCAATTTCTCACGATCTCTTTTCAAGTTTTCAGGTACCATGGAAGTTGTTAACATTGATTACCTTACTCTTGAGGAATATTTGGCATTGACAAGAGAAGATTAAGGGCCAGGGCTAGTATGACCGGCAATTGGAGCTGATGTCCATTTCGAAATTAAAGACCAATTTATGAGGGAGCTTCTTGCTAACCCTTTTTCAGGAAACAGGGACGAAGATGCGTATGAGCATGTTGATAATGTCTTGTACATCGCAAACCTTTTCAACATTACGGGTGTGTCTCATGAAGTTGTTATGCTAAGGGTGTTCCCCATGACTTTTACTGGGGCTGCAAGAAGATGGATCGAAAGGTTGCCCGCCGTGGCATTTAATACTTGGGCTCTACTAAAAAAGCACTTCATCCAAAGGTATTGTCCTTCGTCAAAGATATCTAACTAGCTCTTGGAGATCCATAATTTCAAGCAAGAAGATGATGAAACGTTGTATAAAACCTAGGATAGATACAACGATCTCCTCTACAAGTGCCCTACACATGATCTAAACAACCAGCAAAAGGTCAACATCTTCTACAAAGGAATAAACGTGACTACGAGACAGATGTTGGACTATCAAGGACCAATTCCAAGCATGAATCCTACTCTAGCATTTGAAGCCATCCAAAAAATGGCTGATCTTTCCCTAAAATGGCACGATGGAGGAAGCAAAAGAAACCAAGGCGGAAGTTTTGACAGAATTGCGGCCATAACTAACAAGCTAGAGAATCTGCGTCGAGATATGCTAAAGATCAAAGAAAATGTTCATGCCATCCAAGTAGGTTGCGAAGGTTGTGGGGGAGGACATATCACTAGGAATTGTCCTAACATTAATGAAGGAAACACAAACGAAGAAGCTAAATATAGAGAAAATCGACCATTTTACGGGGATAATCATATAGGCTATCATGGAGGACCTCCCCCATATTATGAGCGTGGTGAAAGAAAAGCTAACTTCAAGGAATTGATTAACAAGTACCTTGTAGATTCGACCGAGAGACAGAAAGAGCAAGAAGAATGGCTGAAAAGCTTCCAAGGTAATACAAACAAAAGCCTTTCTAGCCATGACGTATCACTAAAAAACTTAGAAAATATGATTGAGAAGCTTGGCGACAAGGTACAAAAGAGAAATGAGGCACAAAAGAACAAATCAACAGTATGTAAAGCCGTATTTTCTGATAATGACAAATCCGCCGATGAGTCTAATAAAAACAATGATGCTGATGGCGGAAGAGAGTTACTCCGTAACCAAACATCGGAATTACGGCGTAACCAGGACACGATTAATGACAAGTCTACCAAAATTGACGAATCAAAAAGGAAGAATCATTGGTGTAATGCTATTGCAATTGATGATGGAGAGTGTTACAACCTATGGGCCTCCTGCGACCCTCGAAAGGCCTGCTGTCACACCCCCAAAATATCGCAGCGGAACGATAGTGTCATTGGGGTATAACGTCATAGCACAAAGTATGGATACAGAAACGACCTCTATAATGAGACGTTTTGAAAAGTTTACCATTCGATAGATAAGTTAAAGTTTACAACACAAAAGCTATCCCAAGTTTGATAATACACAAAGAGTTTACAAAACATGTCGAATGGTAATTGTTAAAAGCACAAGACTCCAATATATGCCATGAGACCCAAAAGCTCCATGAAATGCTATCACCTTAAGACCTGAGATAAAACATGCTAAAAAGTGTCAACACAAAGGTTGGTGAGTTCGTAGAGTTTGTTGAAAATGATTTGAAAAAGTCTATTAGAAATGTTGATGCAGCAAAGGCCGTGCAAATCCACTCAGTTCCCAAGTTCGCCCATACAAACTTGCAACCTTGTGTGTTTACAATCCATTGCCAAAATATGTAATTGTCAATCTTGTTTGTAAGTAGGACATAGGTGCATACGATATATACATAAACTTAATGCAAAGAATCACAGCCAACTGAACCTCACGACGAAGTCTAACTTGTTTGTTGTTGTTGCCTTGAATAACTTGAATAACAGATTATATTCACCCTGGTGCGCGTCATCAAGGACCCAAGGGTGGGGGCGTCAGCCCGATAGTACTATCAATACCTCTCTGCCGGCTCCCGCAGGAGTTAACCAGTTGCTAAAGTTTGTATGTTGATGCATAATTGAAAACTAGTTTAGCACATTAAGGCACATATCGCAATAAACCACACACAATGTCCAAAGTGTATAAGAAGTATATTGTAACACAATTGTATAAATAGTTTGAGTATTCCTTAAAGAGTGAAACAAGTATAACCCAATCAAGTATAAAACGCAATCAAGTCTAAAGTATAGGTAAAGTTATTTGGCAAAAGAGTTTAAATGTTTGGATAAATAAGCATATATCTCGCCCCAAATAGTTTGTAGAATTTAAACGAGTAAAAGCGGGGTATGAACTCACAGTAGTATGTCAAAGTTTAGAATATTTGTGAAAGTAAATGAAAATAGTTTGAGCATGTACCTCCCCCAAAAGTAATTGAAAATGTATAAAAGTAGGGGTTATGAAACTCACAATAGTATATAAAAGTTTAGAGTACTTGTAATAGTGAATGAAAATAGTTTGAGCATGTACCTCCCCCAAAAGTAATTGAAAATGTATAAAAGTAGGGGTTATGAAACTCACAATAGTATATAAAAGTTTAGAGTACTTGTAATAGTGAATGAAAATAGTTTGAGCATGTATATCCCCCAAAAGTTTGTATACAATTAATAGAAAGTGGGGCTATGAAAACTCACAGTAGTATGTCAAAGTTTAAAGTACTTGCGAAAGTAAATGAAAATAGTTTGAGCATGTATCTCCCCCAAAACATGTTATGAAAGCAAGTAAAAGTAGGGGCTACGAACTCACCTGGTGTGATTGATATGCTAACAAAATGAAATGCACGAAAGTGAGGCCCGAAACTATCCGCGACCTAAAATGAATGTTATGACTTGAGTTATGATATGTTGTCGTGAATGCATGAATTGAAAACGTATCACCCAATATGCTACTTGAAAACTAGTTATATAAAAATATTGTTACTTGAATGTGTGACGGTTCCATGTCAAAAATAATTACTTTTGAGCTAATGGTGAAAATGTAGTTAAAACTACGCAACGGTTTTATTAATTGATAAATCGGTTTACATCGGACTTGACGTAATATATACATAGAAAAACTAACTCGTTTTTAAGGTCCGTTTCCCCCGAAACGTCCGTTTAGGCCCCCAAAAACCTTGATTAAAATCCTGACAGCTTACTAACGCTGTGAATAGTGTTTTCAGCACGTTTTTGACTCAAAGTTCGGTTAACCATAACTCACTCGTTTTAAGTCCGTTTTTCAAGTTCTTTATATCCACTCGAAGGTAATCAAGAGTACTAATATATTTTTAAACTTCGGAGACTTCACAGAAATTTTTAGGCTACTGTTTGGTCAGTTAAAACTCGGACTGTATAAACATTTTCCGGAAAATGGTAGTTTTTAAATCGTAACTTGAAAGCCACGTATCTTTTTCGTTATAACTCCGTTTTAGTCCGTTCAAAAGGCCACGTTCATAACTAAAAATCTATTTTCTAAAACTTTAATAAAACTTATAAAAATGACTAACTTTTCGGAAAAATTATAAATTTCGACAGCGCTTCCGCGCTTATTTTAAACTTACCATTTTTTTTTATCTACTTGTTTAACCACAACTTCACCACAAAAAATCCCTTAATCTACTCATCACCAATCCTACTAGTAAAACAACTTCATTTGATCATAACCAAAATAAATATTCATTGTGAGGCTAAAAATATATATACAAACTTAATTAAACATATATAAAATTTATGTAACCATTTCCTCCAAAAACCACAACTAGACTTTGATGATCCATTTTTCAAACTTCTCATTTTTATAAACTTCTAACTAGTACATACTTGTTATAAAAATTAATAGGACACATATGGGTGATAACATTTGATAAACATGAATAAAAACTACAACTTGAGCAAATATGATCATGAGGACTTCATGAAATGTATGAAAAATATATATGAAAAAGTGATAGATGAAGTTTTATGCTTACAAATTGTTTGATGAGGTTTAGTGAACCAAGGATTATCCTAAACACCCTAGGTTTTATTTCAAACCTAAACAAGAGTGTATCTAGATTGTGTAGAACTTGATTAGGAAATTTTTGGATGATCACTTCTTCTTGATCACATAGGTGGCCGGATTTTTGGTGAGAAGAAGAAAAGGAGAATTTGATCTTTCACACTTGAATTATTGGTTGTATGTGTAGAAAAAGTCTTGCACTTTCATTAATATAAGATATGTGTAGATATTTTGTACAAGTTTTTGGGTGACTAACCCATGTGGGTAGACATGTATGAAAGAAAGAAAAGAAAATATAGCATTTGCTAAATATAATATAATGTATAAGTAGTTTAGTAATGTATAGTTATTAATAACTTGTAAGATTGTATATACATTAGTGTATTTAAGGTAGCGTTAGATAAAATAAATTATCACGGTTCAAGATAAAATATATTGAGGTCATAAAAGTTATAAAAATACATTTCTTGAAAGATTTGAGTGATATAATAATTGTCGTGTAGTTTTTAAGAAAAACGCCGTAATAATTTAACTTTAACGATTTATGTACGAAATAAATTCAAAACACTAGTTAAACTCAAAATATAGTTTTTATAACTAAATGTAAGTATAAAAATATGTCGGGATCATTTTTGAAAGTAACGGATTAAATGCTCAAAATAATAACTCACGCGATAACGTTTATTTAATATAAAATTTACACGTTTAAGAAATGAAAATCATGAATAATTGATATGAAATGATGAATATAAAGTTTGAGAAATGACCAAAAATTTAGAATTGTGACATTCTTCCCATGTCAAGCGGAATCCGTCCACCGTGATTCGATTAGTATGATACTATAATAAGCCCAAAACGCGACAAGGGTTCGAAAAGTTTATGCTCATGTATGGTCTATATGATTATGTCAATGCTCATGCATATGAGTTACCGCCCAACAGATGCGTTCCCGTGGCTATCGTGAGAAGTTCCCGTCCTAAATACATGCTTTCTTATGATTAGGCTCGATAAGACAAGCTTTCCCATTCTCAAGCAAAAATTTTAAAAGACTTTTTGTACCGATTTTTACTTAATCCACAACTCATCAAACAAAGAACTGTCATACGATTAGGCTAAATCGGTTTAGGTAACGACTTGTTTCTAGCTCGATCTTTGCAACTCATCAAACAAGAACTGTCACTCGGATCAAACTGTAAACAAGTGGTTTGAAGAAAATCTTTGAAAATTTGGCAATTCTGGAATTGCTTACACATATAGAACTACTACTCCCTTCATTGCATGATTCTTTCTGAATTAGACATAGGTGATCAGGCTATGTATAATTTAGGAGTAACTATGCAATGCTTGAACTAATCGACTCATATGATGTTTGGTGTTGAGTCATAAGTCCGCATGTATAAAGAATGTGCACTTATAATGATATGATGAGATGCTATGATGATGTGGTTATAGTCTAGGGTCAATGATGCAACCTAGTTCTCTATAACCAACGCTTTGATACCATCTGTCACACCCCAAAATATCGCGAGCGATAGTGTCATTGGGGTATAACGTCATAGCACAAAGTATGGATCAGCGACCTCTATAATGAGACGTTTTGAAAAGTTTACCATTCGATAGATAAGTTAAAGTTTACAACACAAAACATATCCCAAAGTTTGATAATACACAAGAGTTTACAAACATGTCGAATGGTAACTGTTAAAAGCACAAGACTCCAATGTATGCCATGCGACCCAACAGCTCCATGAAATGCTATCACCTTAAGACCTGAGATAAACATGCTAAAAGTGTCAACACAAAGGTTGGTGAGTTCGTAGAGTTTGTTGAAAATGATTTGAAAAAGTCTATTAGAAATGTTGATCACGGCAAAGGCCGTGCAAATCCACTCAGTTCAAGTTCCGCCATACAAAACTTGCAACTTTGTGTGTTTACAATCCATTGCCAAAATATGTAATTGTCAATCTTGTTTGTAAGTAGGACATAGGTGCATACGATATATACATAACCTTAATGCAAAGAATCCAGCCAACTGAGACACGACGAAGTCTAACTTGTTTGTTTGTTGCCTTGAATAACTTGAATAACAGTTATATTCACCCTGGTGCGTCATCAAGGACCCAAGGGTGGGGGCGTCATCCCGATAGTACTATCAATACCTCTCTGCCGGCTCCCTGATTAACCAGTTGCTAAAGTTTGTATGTTGATGCATAATTGAAAACTAGTTTATCACGTTAAGGCACATATCGCCAATAAACCACACCAATGTCAAAGTGTATAAGAAGTATATTGTAACACAATTGTATAAATAGTTTGAGTATTAAAAGAGTGAAACAAGTATAACCCAATCAAGTATAAAACGCAATCAAGTCTAAAGTATAGGTAAAGTTATTTGGCAAAAGAGTTTAAATGTTTGGATAAATAAGCATATATCTCGCCCCAAATAGTTTGTAGAATTTAAACGAGTAAAAGCGGGGTATGAACTCACAATAGTATGTCAAAGTTTAGAATATTTGTGAAAGTAAATGAAAATAGTTTGAGCATGTATCCCCCCCAAAAGTAATTGAAAATGTATAAAAGTAGGGGTTATGAAACTCACAATAGTATATAAAAGTTTAGAGTACTTGTAATAGTGAATGAAAATAGTTTGAGCATGTACCTCCCCCAAAAGTAATTGAAAATGTATAAAAGTAGGGGTTATGAAACTCACAATAGTATATAAAAGTTTAGAGTACTTGTAATAGTGAATGAAAATAGTTTGAAATGTATATATATCACCAAGTTTGTATACAATTAATAGAAAGTGGGGCTATGAAAACTCACAGTAGTATGTCAAAGTTTAAAGTACTTGCGAAAGTAAATGAAAATAGTTTGAGCATGTATCTCTCCCAAAACATGTTATGAAAGCAAGTAAAAGTAGGTACTAACTCACGGTGTGATTGATATGCTAACAAAATGAAATGCGCGAAAGTGAGGCCCGAAACTATCCGCGACCTAAAATGAATGTTATGACTTGAGTTATGATATGTTGTCGTGAATGCATGAATTGAAAACGTATCACCCAATATGCTACTTGAAAACTAGTTATATAAAAATATTGTTACTTGAATGTGTGACGGTTCCATGTCAAAAATAATTACTTTTGAGCTAATGGTGAAAATGTAGTTAAAACTACGCAACGGTTTTATTAATTGATAAATCGGTTTACATCGGACTTGACGTAATATATATATAGAAAAACTAACTCGTTTTTAAGGTCCGTTTCCCCGTCCGTTTAGAGCCCCAAACCTTGATTAAAATCCTGACAGCATACTAATGCTGTGAATAGTGTTTTCAGCACGTTTTGACTCAAAGTTCGGTTAACCATAACTCACTCGTTTTAAGTCCGTTTTCAAGTTCTTTATATCCACTCGAAGGTAATCAAGAGTACTAATATATTTTAAACTTCGGAGACTTCACAGAAATTTTTAGGCTACTGTTTGGTCAGTTAAAACTCGGACTGTATAAACATTTTCCGGAAAATTGTAGTTTTAAATCGTAACTTGGAAACCACGTATCTTTTTCGTTATAACTCCGTTTTAGTCCGTTCAAAAGGCCACGTTCATAACTAAAAATCTATTTTCTAAAACTTTAATAAAACTTATAAAATGACTAACTTTTCGGAAAAATTATAAATTCGACACTTCCGCGCTTATTTTAAACTTACCATTTTTTTATCTACTTGTTTAACCACAACTTCACCACAAAAATCCCTTAATCTACTCATCACCAATCCTACTAGTAAAACAACTTCATTTGATCATAACCAAAATAAATATTCATTGTGAGGCTAAAAATATATATACAAACTTAATTAAACATATATAAAATTTATGTAACCATTTCCTCCAAAAACCACAACTAGACTTTGATGATCCATTTTTCAAACTTCTCATTTTTATAAACTTCTAACTAGTACATACTTGTTATAAAAATTAATAGGACACATATGGGTGATAACATTTGATAAACATGAATAAAAACTACAACTTGAGCAAATATGATCATGAGGACTTCATGAAATGTATGAAAAATATATATGAAAAAGTGATAGATGAAGTTTTATGCTTACAAATTGTTTGATGAGGTTTAGTGAACCAAGGATTATCCTAAACACCCTAGGTTTTTATTTCAAAACCTAAACAAAGAGTGTATCTAGATTGTGTAGAACTTGATTAGGAAATTTTTGGATGATCACTTCTTCTTGATCACATAGGTGGCCGGATTTTTGGTGAAGAAGAAAGAGGAGAATTTGATCTTTCACACTTGAATTATTGGTTGTATGTGTAGAAAAAGTCTTGCACTTTCATTAATATAAGATATGTGTAGATATTTTGTACAAGTTTTTGGGTGACTAACCCATGTGGGTAGACATGTATGAAAGAAAGAAAAGAAAATATAGCATTTGCTAAATATAATATAATGTATAAGTAGTTTAGTAATGTATAGTTATTAATAACTTGTAAGATTGTATATACATTAGTGTATTTAAGGTAGCGTTAGATAAAATAAATTATCACGGTTCAAGATAAAATATATTGAGGTCATAAAAGTTATAAAAATACATTTCTTGAAAGATTTGAGTGATATAATAATTGTCGTGTAGTTTTTAAGAAAAACACCGTAATAATTTAACTTTAACGATTTATGTACGAAATAAATTCAAAACACTAGTTAAACTCAAAATATAGTTTTTATAACTAAATGTAAGTATAAAAATATGTCGGGATCATTTTTGAAAGTAACGGATTAAATGCTCAAAATAATAACTCACGCGATAACGTTTATTTAATATAAAATTTACACGTTTAAGGTGAAATGAAAAATCATGAATAAATTGATATGAAATGATGAATATAAAGTTTGAGAAATGACCAAAAATTTAGAATTGTGACACCTGCAATGGAGGGGTCGATAAGGAAAGGATTAATGATGAAAGATACATGTGGACTACACTTAACGATGAAGAAAGATTAGCCAAATTCTCCATTAACGAAGTCGAAGGACCACCTATCAAGCATTGTTGCAGGCCCTTACTAATCATGAAAGATGAGTTCACACAAGCATGGCCGACTTGCAACCCCTTTCGTGAGTATGGCAACGGAGGGGGCAATGTGAAGATAGAAGTTTGGATATGCCCACATGAATCGGGAAGACATGACGTTGATTTTGGGGACCTATCATTCAGAGATTGGTATTCAGTAAGGTTCGGTGTTGCAATAATCAATTCAGTTTTGTTAAGAAATTTGGAGCTCAAATATGAAAAACATATTCTTCATGGAAAGACCATTAAACCTCTCAACGATATTCCTTCTTGCAAAAACGATGACGAAAGAACTCGAAGTCATTGGTTTGAGCAAATCAAAACCACTGACTAAAATTTTTGGGCATCTTGCAACCCTTTTGATTATGAATGTGATAGGGGAAGCAGTATTGAGAGAGTTGGGGAAGACGAGTTCCTATGGACCTCGACTAATGACTCAGAAAGAACAGAATTTCCTTGGCTAGACGATTTAGGATTCGACGATTGGGTCAAAATCAAATACGGAAAAATGGACGCGCTAACTAAGGAGAATGGAAGTATGAGTAAAGACAAACCAAGCAACGAAGTTCCAAATGAAGAATCGGATAATATCACCAAGGATTCTGATAAGGATTTACAATGTACCTTTTTTAGGGGTCGTTTAAGCCCTTATTTGATCACTTTTGTATCCGTTATTGCTTAATATCGTTCCTTTTCACTTTTTAGGTCTCTTGAAGGCAAACTGCTGTAATGGCACTTATTTGGACGAAAAGGCGCAGATATATGAAGAAAATGGCCAAAGTCAAGAATCGAGACACTCAAGCTGATAAATTACAAGGGGACGGCGGCACTGCTTAATCTGCTGACGGAGTCGAGGGGAAGTTGTGACGGCTCAGAAGAAAAATTGCTAGTTTTGGAGGACGGCCTCGGGCTTTAAAAGAGTAGGCCGTCGCAACTCAAACGCCCTAGATTCAATCCAGACGACGTCGAGAAAGCTAAGGACGGCGTCACAAGCATAAGGTGACGCCGTCGCAAGATTAACTTTGCCAAGACGAAACCCTAATGACGGCGACACGACGGCGTCACAAATCATAAGGTGACGCCGTCGCACATGTAATCTTGTATATAGAATCCGAATTTTTCAGTTTTAAAGAGTGGTCTTTTGGGTAAACTTTTGAAGTAAAACCTAAACCGAACCAAGGTCGTATTTTAGGGTTTTAAACCCTATCTTACACCAAGATAAGTTGTTTACTTCATTAATTTAATTATGTCTTCAAATATTTGTGTGTATGCTTGCATGTTCTCCATGTCCGGCTAATTTACTTGTGTGTTTGCTTGGGGAATATGAAACTTAATTATTGAATATTGATTGGTTGTTTCATATCTTAGTTGATTAATGATCTAGTAATGCGATAGGTCATTCGTTGTGTACTTAATGCTTGATTAATCTTTGTGAACCTTAGGTTATAGCACTATGATTTGTTGTAAGCTAAACTATACAAAGAGGCCTTAGAGTTAGAGTTTATCATCCCTAGTGGGTTTTGTAGACGAGACCCTTTGGTAACTTCAAAGAGTAGGGAGAAACGCATACCCTACAACTTTAGACACACAACGCAACTAGGAATAAGGACGTGACAATTCAACCACCAATAGGAGATAATTAAGGAGTAGTAAAACCTAAGTAAACACATCTTTAAACTATCATACGAGCACACAATAATTAGACATAGACTACCACCACCTTAGTTTAGATAATTAGATAATAGTAGAGTAATCGGTAGAAATACCAACCCCCAAATCCAAACCCCGAGATTCGTACTTTTCCATTTCCTAAAAAACATAAAAGAAAAAAAAATAATCTTCCTCAACCCCAACCTTAGCGTAGTAACTTCTCACTAGCATTCCTATTCCCCTAGAGAACGATATCAATTCCCGTGGCTTACCCTAATACTACACTACAACGATTATGTTCACTGCCTAGGGTGTTGAAAAACTTGCTCTACAAAAAGGAAGTTCCTTTGACCCCGAACGCGCTGTGTAAGCGTATCAAGTTTTTGGCGCCGCTGCCGGGGAATAGAATAGCTAGTTAGTAGTCTACCCCGTTTAGGTTTCTTTGCTTGATTCCTATCAAGTAAACTTTTTTCTCATTTTTAGCTTCCTTTTAGTATATCCCCCTTCTTCGTGACTTTTGTTCATAACCTCATCACTTTTCATCATGGAAGGTGATAAAATACCAAGCAACAACTCCCCATCAAATAAACACCCACCGCTCGATCCTACTTTTGCCAACCAACTCCGAGCTCGCATTGTTAGTGAAATTGGAGAGCTTAAGAAACTTAATAGGATAATTGAAAGTGCACTTGAGAAAGCCCTTGAGGAATCCACTAGCACCTTAGATAGTGATTCCACCTCGAGTGATTCGGAAGATGAAATTGTGGAAGGTGATTATAAGGTTTTGGAAATTATGGATGGAAGTAAGGAGGAAGAAGAACTTAGGGAGTATTTCGATTCATACCCTAATGAGAAGGAGACCGCTTATCACTATAATGTAGTTAACTTCCTGCGACCACCTTTCGAACCATGCATAAAAAGTGGTGACCCTAAAAATATTAAAATACCTTGCATGATTGGGTACTTATATAGGGATCACACTTACATAGATTATAAAGCACCCATGAACATAATGTCTAGACTCTACTACAATTGGATCATGAGTGAAAACTTAGGACCTATGAGGGACCCCTTTTACCCTAGGAAGGTGAGTAACTATGCCGGGAGGGTTAAAGGATTGCATGTCTTTGTAGGAAACTTCATATATAGGTGTGATTTCATGATCCTAGAGAATGTTAAGGGCATTATTGATGGAGTCTTAGGAGATGTGATACTTGGGAGACCATTTATTGAGGAATCTAAGATGGTTTATGATCAAAAGGAAGGGATAGTAAAATTCTCAAATGAGAGTGTTAAATATATACCCTACAAAAATAAGAAGTTTGAGGGTATTGATGATCTAGATGTAGACAGCATTCCGGCCTTTAAATTTGATTGGGAAGACAAGATTCGCTATACTGCTTGTCTAGAGTTGGGCCCTGAATACATTCGTGATGAAAATAGAGTTGAGATAATAGAATGAGCCTCTAAGAGAAGGAAAACGTAGGACACGACTACGAGTCTAGCTACAAGACTCTTAAATAAAGAAAAGCGCTTCGTGGGAGGCAACCCATGCTTAATTGTTTGCTTGTTAGTGTCATATATCTTTTATTGAAAGTTTAATCTCATGTTTA
>OU343221.1:150128040-150140966 GCA_910596185.1 Chrysanthemum makinoi | reverse complement strand
CCATTGAAGACGACGTTTTACATTTGAAAGCTCATTTAATAATCACACATTTTCAACTTTTAAAGACTTGATTTGTGACACAAAGATTTCTCAACATTTGCAATGGAATCAACAGAATCAGCAGAGATATAATCAAATGTATATGCAAATGAATGTAATAACACAACATTATTGATATCACACAGATAACATCTTCCAAGAGTCGATCAACATCTTTTCTTAACATTTTCTTTTTTACGTTTAGTATTTGAAATCGATGTTTCTGTTTGTTCGAAAACTCTTTCATAAGTCCAAGTTCCTTGTGAAAATACCTTTCCCAATATATTGCACGCTTTTTCAAGTTTTGGACATGTGGTAAATTCTTTTCTCGAAAATATCTCTTTGGGCTCTTGCTTGAGGCGATTCAAAATGTTCAACTTTTATTTCGTAATTGATTTCAATTCCCGCTCCAAAAGTTTGATGTCCGATAAGAATGTTTAAAAATATTTTATAACTTTACATTGTTCGGCTAATGGCTTTATTTCACTAAGTGAAGGTAGGACCATTTATTTGTAGTGGAAAGGGGACCCTCATTAGAAGACATCAAGGTGTGATAACCCAAGGTGTGTTAGAAAAATCCTGCTGTGACGAAAAGTAACGGCTTTTGAATAGTTAAATGGTTTGTTATAAACAACATTTTCCAATTTTGTCCGACTCTCGTCTTCGTGATCTAATTCCTCTTGACGATTGTATTCAACAACACTCATAATGGCATCATCAATTCTATGTTCTGCGACCTGAAACTTCCGGATTTGGTTTGAATGCTCTATTTGAAAACTTTGGTTTGTAATCAGCAAGATTTGGTCCATATCCATTTGGATTTGGTTTAAAAGTAAACTTTTGAATAGTTGTGATTGACTCACCATGTTTATAAACAACATTTTGAAACTCTTTGATTTTTTTTGTAAGTCGACAATTTCTTCAAGATAGTCATCTATTCGTTTCGTTGAATGCTTTTTGTACTCACAGAACTGTTTTTGACAAGTTAACAACTCAGACTTGGCTTTTTGAGTTTCCAAAGTGAGAGCGTTAAGTTGTTGTTTATGATTATATTTTAGTTGTTCTATTTGAGACAGCAAAGCATTCTTAGATGCTGACTAGATCACGATCTGTTGTTCTAATGATTTTTCGTTTTGGTAAGATTTAGCAAAAGCGACTTCAAAACCTTTTTCACGTTTCTCTTGTGTTTGAAAAATGTTGAGTTGATATTTTAAGCATTCATTATCCTTAGTTAGTAAAGGCATTTTGTACTTTAATTGCTTATTGATGTCTTTGCATATTTCCAGTCGAGATTCTTGGTCTTTAAGTAAGGTCATGAGCTCAATATCTAGATTAGACGAAAGTTCAGCTTGTTCAACGTGAGTCTCAACATGATCATTATTTAGATCCTCAAATATGACCACGGAGTCAACTTGATTATCAGTGTTAACCATAAGGTCATCTTGATCGTCAAATATAACTACAGGATCTATTTGATTATCATCGGAATGAGATGTTGAAGGCTCATGTTGAACACTCTGATCCTTGTCGGATGCAGATGTTGGTGGATATATCAGATCAGTAATGAATATAGTTTGATTAGGTACCTGAGACAAGCCGCAGCGGTCATACACGGCCTCAGATCACTCATGTGGAGCTGCGTGCATGTTTGCCATTAACATAATTACGCATTAGCTTGCAAGTCCTCTATATCATCATCAATCAGATTTGCCATGAAGCTCGTTCCTTGTTCGTAAGAGTTACACCGTGATCATCCTTAAGAGCCAAGAGCAAAGCCTCTTTGTGATAAGCGCTGCCACTTATCCTCGGCTTGGGGCATGCATTAGCAGATGACCCTTCGATTACTGTTATAACAACGAAGACCATTAACCCCAGTCTGAGCATTACCCTGTTCAACCACTTGAGCCCTTTGTTGTTGTGGAGCACCCATATCATTCCTTCCCATTGGATTAAACCCTTGACCACCGCCCATCTGACGAACATTACCACGATTCTGAACTTCAACACGCCCATTGTTAACACATGCCTGATTCCTTGTGTTTGAGGAGGTACGAATGCGATTGTTGGATTTGTTTGAATATCGGCCGAAAGCTCTAGCAATCATGACAAACCCTTGTTGCAATGCATCAAAAGCTTCTGTATCCTCATTAGAATCACTTTAAAGTGCTTGCTCATTGTTGTTGTTGTATGGAACCAATTGAGTTTCTTGAGATTGGTGCTGTGATGGATCATATGGTGTAATTGTTGCAGTTGGTTATGGAGGATTTGTGAAGACATTTTGTAATGTTGGGAATTGAGGATAACAAGTTTGAGCCCACAAAGCTAATTGTTGATTATCCGGAAGTGAAGGTGAGATAGGGAGTCCACGGATAACCCTTTCTTTGTCATCTTCTTTTTAGTGGGGCTTCAAATAGTCGTACAACAATCCGTATGTAGCATCATGAAGATTCATTGCTTGACGGATGAAAATGACATACTTTTCCCAATCAGGACCAAGACTACTTAGGAACTTAGTGTTGACAGCAATTCTTCGCATAATGATGTTATGTTTGTCCAAGTCATTGATGATATCTGAGAATCGATAATGATATGACTCTAATGTCTCCCCTGGTTCAATCATGAAATGTTCATAAGCCAAGTAGATTTTTGATTCCATGTCTTCTTGATTGAGTTCTGTGCCTTCCATGAGAAGATGAATATGCTCCCACATTGCTTTAGCAGTCTTTTGAGCATCAACACTTCGAAGTATCGGATTAGGTAATCCCAAAAGGATGTATTGCATTGCCAGTTCATCGGCTTCAAAGTGTAGAAGTTGATCAGTAGTGAGTTCATTAAGACTGACAACGTTGGTGACATCACCTCTTGGTGGATTAGCATTTGGATCTCCGGGTGTAGTTACAGTAGGCATCTGAAACGGACCTTCCAGGATGACCTTCTTCAAGAACTTTCAATGTGGCTTCTTTAGATCACAAAACCTAAAGAACCTTATCACCCATTGATCGTATTTTTCGGGAGTGAGCATTGGAGGTCTATCAAGTGATCCAGCCTCATGAATGGATTGTTGGCTACTTAAAGCTTCACACATCTTTGCAAACCAAGACGGTTCCTTCATAGTATTCCTGGATGGATGTTGATTGTGAAAGTTTGTGTATTGTTGTACTTGAAGACTAGGGGGTGGTTGAATCATTTGTGGTTGAATTGCTCCTGGAGGAAATTGTTGTTGAAATTGTTGTTGTTGTTGTTGCTGTTGTTGTAGTTGTTGATAAAATTGTTGTTGTTGATGGAGTTGTTGTTGTTGTTGTTGTTGAGGATACACATGAGGGAAGTAGCTAGAGTATGGTGGTTGAGACATCTTGAAACTTGTGTTGAAAAATGGATCTTTGTAGTCGAATGAAACTTTGTTGATGAAGAATACTTAGGCGTAGAAATCAGCTTAAGCGTAGAGAAAACCTTATGTGTAAAAACACCAACTTACGCGTAAGAAGAGAGCTTACGCGTATGATTAGCTTACGTGTAGGGTTGGTTAAACCTTAGTTTATGCGTAAAAAAAAGACTTAGTAGTAAGAAACTTATGCGAATATTTCCTTAGACGAAGACGTGCTATGCGTAGGAAATGCTTAGGCGTAAGATTTTTACCGTGAAGCTTTTATGCTTAGGCGTAAAACTAGGGTTTTATCCCAAAATTCCTTTACACTTATCCAAAGGTAGAGGATATCCAAAGTCGAAGTATTTTCAGGCTTATCAAAGCAAGAAAACACTGAGTAAACCAGTATCTCTTAAGATCAAACCAAGAAGAACCTTATGCGTAGACTTTGAACACTTACGCGTAAAACTAGGGTTTAGTTACGCGTAGGAATAGCCAACTTTTGCAAAAAACCGATTTTTAAGCACACCAATGTTTCTAAACCAGATTTTTGTGATGAAAAAGCTTCAATATCACCAAACTAACACAAAAGTGTGAAACTTGATGATCTAAAACCCTTATGCACCTTACGCGTAGACAGAACTACTCGTATGAAACCAAGCTCAAAAACAATGAAAAACACATAAAGTTTCAAACTTTTTGCCAAAAACTTCAACTTTATCACCAAATAACCTTTAAAGTACAAGAATCTTGAGTTTTAAAGTGTAAAAATCAAAGTTTTGAAGAGTTTGAAGGTTAGTATACCGAAACTTATGCGTAGAAAGAAAAAACTTCAAAAACAAATCGTTCACCCAACTATTTGGGGATTGATACCACTGTTAGGTTCCCATTTATGTAACACAAGCATCAATATGAAGAAATGAGATGAAGAATGGATCGGATGAACACTTAACCAAACACACGAATAAATATAGAATGTTTATGCTTAGAGTGAAATAGAAAAGTGAACAACCAACATTCAAATGAAGGTTTACAAGATTATTTATAGGAAGGAACTAGGGCAACATGCAAGTTCCCTTCCTTTCCTTATTCGGCTTTTGCATAGGCTCATGCGCTTTCTACATGAGCCTAGCCTTAATTACTAACATAAAAGCCATAATTAAGCTAACTATTACATATTAATTACAAACACTTGTAATCTAGTTTAGGAGTGATTCCAACAAAGAGATTACTTAGCAAGCTTACACACACACAAGAAGAAAAGGTTACAATACTCGTCGACAACAAGTCTGCCATCGAACTAATGAAGAATCCCGTATTTCACTAAGAAGCAAATGCATCGATAGAAAATACCACTTTATAAGATAATGCTTCGAAAGAGAAGATCTACAAGTCGAATTCATAAGTGGAGAATTTCAGAAGGCTGACATACTGACAAAAGCACTACCGAAGATCAGATTCCTCACAATGAGACAACTAATTGGAGTCAAAGATCTGCAACAAGACGATTGTGATTAAGGGGGAGAATATTGGGTTAATCATCAATCGACCCATCTCAACCCACAACGACCTGGTCAACAAAAGTCAACCAAATAAAAGTCACACCTCAAAGTCAACATAGACAGTTACAGAAAACAGTTATATGACAGTTATAACATAACTGCCATCACAACGGTTCACTTTGTACCATTTGATTTAGTATAAATATTGTAAACATGTATGTAAGAATGATGATGACAGATTAATACAAACTATATTTACGTTCCTTTAATCCCTGTTTTACTTGGTATATCCTGACCAAAGTTAAGACAATAGATCCAGTTTAAGGCCAACATATACTGTCATGAGACTGCTCAGTACATGATGTATTTGTATTCAGCGAGTTACCTTCACTATCAACATAACAAGAAATTTGAAACACAAATGATATGATAAAATCAGTAAATGATATGATAAATTCAGCTAGTATACAATCTATAGGAGAAGAAAAAATCAGTAAATAATCAATTACAATACTATGACGTCTTTTGATTAATCTTATTCTTGATACCAATCCACTTTCGAAAACATAACAAGAAATTTGAAACACAAATGATATGATAAAACATGCAGATGGATGTACTTAACAAATTTCACAATTTATTTGTTTTAAATATCCCCCGATTTTTGTAGCTACTACTTCATGAAATAATGCACAAAAATAACTTCGTAGAGATGACACTTAGAATTAACATACTCAATGAAATAAGCAAATTTAATTTCATACGAGAAAAAGAAGTATACGTAAATGAAACGAAACGGAGTATGACTAATTTATACCACAATAAACCTTAAGCACTAGAGTAAAAGAGACTCGAGTGGGATCCTATTAAAAATGTTGATTATCTGGGTAATAAAAAAGATTTTCCGTCTATTTCTTCTACTAAAAGGTTTAACTCATTCTCTAAAGTGGGAGAGATTGTTGATTCCGACAGTGATGAAGAAGAGGTTGTAAAGACTTTTACCGAGTCAATGAACCTATTTGGTGGTGGTCATGATCGTGGAAATGATTATAATGAATATGCGGATCAGGTCTACGATCTTTTAGGAAATTTGGATACTGTTTATCATACGTATGGTATTAAGCTCTAAGGCCTTGGTAGGAAGTAATTTTGTTCTCATAAGAGTCTAATGTTATATTTTGATTAGTGGTTTATTTTCTTGTTTAGAGAATAGAAAATATCTTCTTCATGTAAGCTTTTCGCTTATAATGGGCTGAGTGGAGATATGAGATTCACCCATATCTTTATACTTAAACATTTTTTTAAATAATATATTTACCGGATTTTTGACTCTTTTTCAGAAAAAAAGAAAAAAAAATCGAGTAAAACTAGATATTTTATTAACAGTAGTCACTAGTTCAATTTATGGAGTAAAACTTGTTCACAAGCAAACAAGAGTGCGATTAGCAGCGGATCAGATATTTCCTATGCCACATTTAACGCAAGTCTATATATTGCACATTTTTGTATTTTCATTTATTATAAATGCATGTTTTGTTCGCTGCCCATGGGTCACGATGACTGTTGTTTATTTGTTACTAAAAAAGTCGCTGTCTTTAAGCAGAGGAAAATGATGACGTGTCAAAGGACTGTATTCTATTTTGACTTGCATTAAATGTGGGCTGAACATGTGTGTGTTTTTGACTTCGTTGCTAATAAGCAGTGAATAAAGTAGCCTTTTTGAAAATACAATTGATCCTCTGTAAGACAACTCTTTCTTAAAATGACCTCTGCAGTCGGTTTTCTTAGTGTTTTGTTCTAATGTATGTTTATTTACATAAAGTGATGGTTGGTAGAAACCACTATGATATGTTAGTATCTTTTGGTATTCTAATTACAATGATGATATAATAGAGAACTAGGAGTATATAAGTTACATACTTTTGTTTTCCCTTTGTTGGTAGGGTCATTAGAAGACAAATTTGATTACATGGAGTTACAAACAGCAAACACTAACATTTGAAAGTGGGATCCGAATCAGACGTCAGAAAAAAAAAAAAAAAAAAAAAAAAGACACAAACTATGTTCTCTAACAAAGATTGCATTGCATGGAATCTTAATTCTTCCACAAAGTGAAAATTGAAAATAAAAAGTAAAACGTTAAATGAGAAAACCAAAATTACAAAAAAAAAAAAGCCCTTGCTTTTCTTATCCCATGCATCCCCTGATCTATTGTACTTGTACATATTCAACCCTCATTATTGACTTTTTTTTTTTTTTCCTTCTTCTTCTTTCTTTGTTTGTTCCTCTTGATACTAATTAGTTCACTTATACTTTTGGTCTTTCCACTGCTATCATTGGTGGTGTTGGCATAGGCGAATATCGCATTGTTGGGACAGACGCATCTATATGCCTCGCTCTTTGCATCTCGATGTCATGAGCACCGTCAATTACCATCACGACGTTGTTGTTGTTGTTGGAAGAAGTAGCTTTGACGGGATCGAGGATTTCAGCTAACTCCTTCTCCCTGTATTCCTTGTATTTTCCCCACAGAACCGAGTATAGTCCCATCACTATCAGTATCGCGCCCATCACACTGCATAAGGGTTCATTTTTGTCGTTAAGAAACTATACAACTTATAGCACTTTCCTAGTTTAACAAAATTCTCCGTTGAAGTAATAAAGAGTGAGAATAATTTATTACCCTCCCATGTATATCTTTTCAGCAAGGATGAAAGAACCCATGATTGCAACAATGATCATCATTAGTGGACTAAAAGCAGTCACGAACACTGGCCCTCTCTTTTCCATTACTAGACCTTGCACGTAGTATGCAATGCTTGATGACACAATTCCCTATTAAATAATAAGTAAAAAAGTCAGAAGAGATACAAAAAGAAGGAATAACTAATTAACTAGAGTGACAAAATAGATAGAAATATACTTACAGCATAGGCAGCAGCAAGAAGGTTCATGTCCCAGCCAATAGACCAAACATTAGGCTTGTGTTCCATTACAAAAGTAACAGCAATGGACTGTAAAGTTCCAATAAAGCACACCAAACAAGTGAGAGAAAGAGGTGCTGTGTATCTCCTCATTGTCACATTCTGCAAAAACAATCAAACCATAAGTATAAAACGATTTGCATGAGGGTACAACTATTGTAACATACTATATATATTTGTAGGTAATACCTGAAGGATGAAAAATAAAGCCCATGCAAAGGTAGCAATAATGAGAAGAATGGACCCAAAAACCCATTCTTTGTCAGCGGACTCCGTTGTGCTAGATGTTGTATCGGCATAGTGAGGATGCACATGCTTGGTCCAAACTAACTCGACTACGTTGCCCTTGTAAAGTGTCATTAACATAGCTCCTGCTACCGTCAGTACGGTTCCAATCACTTTTGCTTGGCTTCGAACTTTCTTTAGGTCCAATTTCTCCATTCTTAATTAAAATAATTTGATTTATTAGATTAAGTTATTAGCCAAAAGATGAAGTTCTTTTAGAATATGTGCGACTATTGTAAATATATACCTGCAGAGGACGGCCATAACGAAAGTCATTGCTGGGAGCATGTTGCTCATAGCACATGAAAAAGTTGGCGAAGTAAACTTTAACCCAGCGTAGTAGAAGTTTTGATCGATCACAGGCCTAAGGATACATGAAAACATATACTAGTATTAGTTTTGTATCTTAGCTTATATATTGACTGTTAATGAAGTTCTAGAAATTGAGCATACCCAAGAAGTCCCAAGACAAACATTTGCATGAAGAGTGAAAATGTGATCTTTGGCCTTATATTCCTACAATCACAAAACATAATAGTTTAGAAGATGGTCGAAAAGGGACTATTCCTTCTGTCTCAGATTAATCATGAACGATTAATACCTTTCCAAGATGATGGCGAAAGGAGCAATAGCAGCAGTTGCGAACGCATGACGATAAACAACAAGGACATAGTGAGACATGCCACGATTAAGAGACACTTTGGTGATAATGTTCATCCCAGCATATCCGAATTGCAAACAAATCATGGCAATATACGGCTTTGATGAAAGGAAAAACCTTGCAAAACATCCTAGTTTTCCCTCCATTATAAAAAATTTCTTGTTTCTTGAGTTTGAAGTGGGAACAAAATGATTTTGAAGGTAGAGAAGTGTAGCAAAGGAGAGGAAAACACTTGAAGATGGTTGTGTGTTTATCCTAAGTAAAGTATTTGAGATACACACATATTTATAGGCGGGAGGAACGTTTATCTAAAAAGTTTGAAATGAATATTCTTGGTAGTGCAAGTATGCATGTAACATATTTCTATTATTTTATCCCTCGTGTATAACACAATGAATAATAATATTCCATATCTAGAAAAAGCTATGTTTACTATTAATAATTAAAATTTTAATAGTATAATAATAATAATACTATTAATAATTAAAATTTTAACAAAGCAACATAGCTCAGCTGGCCACCAAAGTTTTTTAAAATGCCTTGAGGAGGGAATGTTTGGCTAAGGAAGGTCTTAAGTTCGACCCGGAATGTTTACCCTTCAGGCGATCAAAGAATAGCAAACGCGTCTCAAGATCAGCGTACTTCTTAATTGAATGTTACTGCTGGACCTGAACCACTAATAATTAACAAACCATTCATAGAAATAAATAATAATTAAAATTTTAACAATGTCATGTAATATTAATAAGTCATATTAGGTAAGGATCTAGCGAGAAAAAATTTATAATGAGAATGATAAGAAATAATTATAACTAAATATTTTAGATGTTTCGACTTGAATTGTATGCATATTTATTTATTTAAATGCATCACAATTAGTTTCGAAAGTGATTTTGATGTAAAAACGACGCAAAGTAGTAATTGTAACAAATTTCACCCGCAGATGTCAAAAAATACATAGAACTTACCTAATTTACTAAAATGCATCTAATATGTGTATATACATCTAATTTTAATTATAAAATATGTTATGATGCATCTAAAATACTAAAAATACGTATAATTTAAATCGATATCTCTCTAATATGTAGTTATAACTATTTCAAATTATTTTCATTTTAAAATTTCTTTCTCACTAAATCCTGAGTCAATGTTTGTGAATTTGGATTGAGTATTAACAAGAACCGAGTCTCGATTTTTATTTTCATTTTCACTTTGTCATGAGCCCAAAATAAAAAGTTTCCCGTCTTTTACATAGGAAAAATAATTCTTAAAAGTGAAAATACTCATCAAAAACAACGTACGACTAATTTATAATGTTTCTCTTAATTATTTCTTTTTTAGAACACTTTACTGAGAGAAACAAAAATGACTCAACACATATATTAATTTATTTGTAAAAATCAATTAGCCCACAACCGAGTTCAAACCCTCTATCCTTAGAACTTCATACCTTTTTTTTTTTCTTTTTTTAAAAGGCAATAATTAAAACAAACTAGCTAGAAGTTAGAAAGTACATCGATGAAACACTTGACCAACACGACCTTATCAATACAGACACTAAATAAAACATCGTGAATAATCTAAAGAATAAACTCCACCATCTCAACCATCAAACACGAATTGTCATGACATTAAGCTAAGCAACAAGTTGGACCTAACCTTAAGCTACGTAACAACTTGAATTCAACTTAATTTCGCGAACCAATCAAAAAAGAACAGCCTTGAATTTAAGTTAAGAATCTCAATGCTTTTGATGAATTGCTCAATTTTAGGACCACTTAAAAAAATAAACAAATCAGTAGGTATCTAAAGCTTAGATTCACATAAGTTGAGGAGATTCAACTAAGGGGATGCGTATTCCTGTTTTCCTTCAATTCAATAGTGCACGCCCTAAGCATATCTCCTAAAGTGAGATAGCCTGGCTACTCTGATCATCTGCCTAGAAAAGGTAAGTCATACTCAAGCCTAATTGTTCCCAATGCATCCTATAAGGCCATGCCAAAAATTGTGGTGTGAACCGACTGTCACAATCTGATGTAATAAATACGGACGCTCCTCTTATGTGTCCCTCTTAATTTGATATCCTTGAATACTATGAAAGCATTGATCAAACCAAAGGACTTAACAAGTAAACTCGATGTGCTCGCATATAGTTCAGAACGTGGTTATAGGGTTGTCGATCTCGTGCACTCTTAACTGAGGATATTCGGATCGGGAATCTTTCTTCGAGAAGTATCGCGCATTATGTAATTGGTGCCGTTTCGAAAATTAAGTCTACGTGAATCTCAATTCGTCAATAAGGGGTAAATCGTGTTAGGTATTTACGAAGTCCTTCAGGAAAGACTTAAGCACGCGAGGTATCTTTGGGTTTCTGCTTGTTCGACGAGTCACAATGAAATGGGTAATTCGATAGTAACTATCGAGCGATTTGATGTTATGAATGCCTCGTCCATTTTTGAGCCAAAATTTTTCAAAAATTTTATGCTAAGTAACAACTTTAAAAACTTGATTTTCACATCTCATCAAACAAGAACTGACATAAAAGTTAACTTAAAAGTTGCTAAAAAGTTGTTTTTTTTTTTTGTTTTTTTGTTTTTTTTCCCAAAAAGAAAATTTTAGCTAAAGTTTGAGGTTGCTCAAAAATGAACGAATGATATCTCAGCACCCAAGAGTCTTGCAACCTGATGATGGTAATTCAAGCCATCTTTTTGGTTTATATTCTTTGGTCATACACTATATCTATTCCATGGCTAAGGTATCGAACATGATGCAGGTTTTACTGACCAGATTTTAATATTTATAAGTGTCTCGTTATACCTACGGTCTACCCTTATGCACTAACTGGCAGTGTACCCGATCGTTTGTAGTGTAGTATTCGGTAAAACCGAGGTCATCCCAAGAGCTATGTGAGCGGATTCTAATTAAGTCTAGGTGTGACAGATTTTAATTGGTTTTAAGATTGAAATTATTACTAAAGAAAAGAAAATAAAAGAAAGCAAATAAGGACGGAAGTTGTGATCAATAGAGGAGAAGTGTGCTCACCTAGTTACTCATCCTATCATGTTATGTTCACGTCTAATTACTTCAAGTGGGGGTTTAGGTCGCTAGGAAAGCATTTGGTCAGTTCGTCCTAACCTATCAGTAAAGGTTTCCACCGGAGATCAAGCTACTACCCTCGAAAGTCCAGTTGTTTTTAGTCCCGTAAGCCAAGTCATTAAGTTCCGCTACATGAAAGATTCATAACAATGAGTGCCCGGGCGCTAGCATCTTAGACACTCATCCCTAACTTCTTAAGTTCATCCAAACGGTAGGTGATCAGTTGGTCAAATCACACAAGCGAAGAAGGGTCGTCATTTGGTCAATTCTTACCCTTCTCACTCAGTCTACCTACTTAGGGTCCGTGGTCAATTCTCAAGCAACTAGACAATACCGCCATTCAAAACTACTGAAACAAGGGTAGCTACGAACAAATTATGCATGCATACACTAGAAACAATTATACGGAAGCAATGTAAACATAAACATAACATTTAAGGAATCATAACTAGGCTAGCACCAGATGTGCTTAGCCGATCATATTAACTGAAACAATCGATTCAATGTTTAACATAATGAAATACATGAATTAAAAGTAAAAGAAATGATAGATCGCTAATGCTTATCGTTAGGTGTCACACCCCCAAAATATCGCAGCGGAACGATAGTGTCATTGGGGTATAACGTCATAGCACAAAGTATGGATACAAAAAACGACCTCTATAGAGACGTTTGAAAAGGTTACATCGATATAAATAAGTTAAAGTTTTTACACCACGAGAATTCACAAGTTTGATAATACACAAAGAGTTTACAAAACATGCGAGATGGTAATTGTAAAAGCACAAGACTCCAATGTATGCCCATGCGACCCAAAGCTCCATGAAATGCCTATCACCTTAAGACCTGAGATAAACATGCTAAAAAGGTCAACACAATGGTTGGTGAGTTCAAGAAGTTTGTAACAAAAATGATTTTGAAATACTAGAGAATATGTCACACAGCAAGGCATTGTAAACTTCCCTCAGTTCCAAGTGCCGCATACAAAATTG
>OU343221.1:150009596-150127940 GCA_910596185.1 Chrysanthemum makinoi | reverse complement strand
AGGAGATATGCTTAGGGCGTGCACTATTGAATTGAAGGAAAACAGAGGAATCCCCTTAGTTGAATCTCCTCAACTTATGTGAATCTAAGCTTTAGATACCTACTGATTTGTTTATTTTTTTAAGTGGTCCTAAAATTGAGCAATTCATCAAAAGCATTGAGATTCTTAACTTAAATTCAAGGCTGTTCTTTTTTTGATTGGTTCAAATTAAGTTGAATTCAAGGACGTTGCATAGCAGGTTAGGTCCAACTTGTTGCTTAGCTTAATGTCATGACAGTTCGTGTTTGATGGTTGAGATGGTGGAGTTTATTCTTTAGATTATTCACGATGTTTTATTTAGTGTCTGTATTGATAAGGTCGTGTTGGTCAAGTGTTTCATCGATGTACTTTCTAACTTCTAGCTAGTTTGTTTTAATTATTGCCTTTTAAAAAAAGAAAAAAAAAAAGGTATGAAGTTCTAAGGATAGAGGGTTTGAACTCGGTTGTGGGCTAATTGATTTTTACAAATAAATTAATATATGTGTTGAGTCATTTTTGTTTCTCTCAGTAAAGTGTTCTAAAAAAGAAATAATTAAGAGAAACATTATAAATTAGTCGTACGTTGTTTTTGATGAGTATTTTCACTTTTAAGAATTATTTTTCCTATGTAAAAGACGGGAAACTTTTTATTTTGGGCTCATGACAAAGTGAAAATGAAAATAAAAATCGAGACTCGGTTCTTGTTAATACTCAATCCAAATTCACAAACATTGACTCAGGATTTAGCGAGAAAGAAATTTTAAAATGAAAATAATTAGAAATAGTTATAACTACATATTAGAGAGATATCGACTTAAATTATACGTATTTTTAGTATTTTAGATGCATCATAACATATTTTATAATTAAAATTAGATGTATATACACATATTAGATGCATTTTAGTAAATTAGGTAAGTTCTATGTATTTTTTGACATCTGCGGGTGAAATTTGTTACAATTACTACTTTCGTTTTTTTACATCAAATCACTTTCGAAACTAATTGTGATGCATTTAAATAAATAAATATGCATACAATTCAAGTCGAAACATCTAAAATATTTAGTTATAATTATTTCTTATCATTCTCATTATAAATTTTTTCTCGCTAGATCCTTACCTAATATGACTTATTAATATTACATGACATTGTTAAAATTTTAATTATTATTTATTTCTATGAATGGTTTGTTAATTATTAGTGGTTCAGGTCCAGCAGTAACATTCAATTAAGAAGTACGCTGATCTTGAGACGCGTTTGCTATTCTTTGATCGCCTGAAGGGTAAACATTCCGGGTCGAACTTAAGACCTTCCTTAGCCAAACATTCCCTCCTCAAGGCATTTTAAAAAACTTTGGTGGCCAGCTGAGCTATGTTGCTTTGTTAAAATATTAATTATTAATAGTATTATTATTATTATACTATTAAAATTTTAATTATTAATAGTAAACATAGCTTTTTCTAGATATGGAATATTATTATTCATTGTGTTATACACGAGGGATAAAATAATAGAAATATGTTACATGCATACTTGCACTACCAAGAATATTCATTTCAAACTTTTTAGATAAACGTTCCTCCCGCCTATAAATATGTGTGTATCTCAAATACTTTACTTAGGATAAACACACAACCATCTTCAAGTGTTTTCCTCTCCTTTGCTACACTTCTCTACCTTCAAAATCATTTTGTTCCCACTTCAAACTCAAGAAACAAGAAATTTTTTATAATGGAGGGAAAACTAGGATGTTTTGCAAGGTTTTTCCTTTCATCAAAGCCGTATATTGCCATGATTTGTTTGCAATTCGGATATGCTGGGATGAACATTATCACCAAAGTGTCTCTTAATCGTGGCATGTCTCACTATGTCCTTGTTGTTTATCGTCATGCGTTCGCAACTGCTGCTATTGCTCCTTTCGCCATCATCTTGGAAAGGTATTAATCGTTCATGATTAATCTGAGACAGAAGGAATAGTCCCTTTTCGACCATCTTCTAAACTATTATGTTTTGTGATTGTAGGAATATAAGGCCAAAGATCACATTTTCACTCTTCATGCAAATGTTTGTCTTGGGACTTCTTGGGTATGCTCAATTTCTAGAACTTCATTAACAGTCAATATATAAGCTAAGATACAAAACTAATACTAGTATATGTTTTCATGTATCCTTAGGCCTGTGATCGATCAAAACTTCTACTACGCTGGGTTAAAGTTTACTTCGCCAACTTTTTCATGTGCTATGAGCAACATGCTCCCAGCAATGACTTTCGTTATGGCCGTCCTCTGCAGGTATATATTTACAATAGTCGCACATATTCTAAAAGAACTTCATCTTTTGGCTAATAACTTAATCTAATAAATCAAATTATTTTAATTAAGAATGGAGAAATTGGACCTAAAGAAAGTTCGAAGCCAAGCAAAAGTGATTGGAACCGTACTGACGGTAGCAGGAGCTATGTTAATGACACTTTACAAGGGCAACGTAGTCGAGTTAGTTTGGACCAAGCATGTGCATCCTCACTATGCCGATACAACATCTAGCACAACGGAGTCCGCTGACAAAGAATGGGTTTTTGGGTCCATTCTTCTCATTATTGCTACCTTTGCATGGGCTTCATTTTTCATCCTTCAGGTATTACCTACAAATATATATAGTATGTTACAATAGTTGTACCCTCATGCAAATCGTTTTATACTTATGGTTTGATTGTTTTTGCAGAATGTGACAATGAGGAGATACACAGCACCTCTTTCTCTCACTTGTTTGGTGTGCTTTATTGGAACTTTACAGTCCATTGCTGTTACTTTTGTAATGGAACACAAGCCTAATGTTTGGTCTATTGGCTGGGACATGAACCTTCTTGCTGCTGCCTATGCTGTAAGTATATTTCTATCTATTTTGTCACTCTAGTTAATTAGTTATTCCTTCTTTTTGTATCTCTTCTGACTTTTTTACTTATTATTTAATAGGGAATTGTGTCATCAAGCATTGCATACTACGTGCAAGGTCTAGTAATGGAAAAGAGAGGGCCAGTGTTCGTGACTGCTTTTAGTCCACTAATGATGATCATTGTTGCAATCATGGGTTCTTTCATCCTTGCTGAAAAGATATACATGGGAGGGTAATAAATTATTCTCACTCTTTATTACTTCAACGGAGAATTTTGTTAAACTAGGAAAGTGCTATAAGTTGTATAGTTTCTTAACGACAAAAATGAACCCTTATGCAGTGTGATGGGCGCGATACTGATAGTGATGGGACTATACTCGGTTCTGTGGGGAAAATACAAGGAATACAGGGAGAAGGAGTTAGCTGAAATCCTCGATCCCGTCAAAGCTACTTCTTCCAACAACAACAACAACGTCGTGATGGTAATTGACGGTGCTCATGACATCGAGATGCAAAAGAACGAGGCATATAGATCGTCTGTCCCAACAATCGCGATTAGTTCGCCTATGCCAACACCACCAATGATAGCAGTGGAAAGACCAAAAGTATAAGTGAACTAATTAGTATCAAGAGGAACAAACAAAGAAAGAAGAAGAAGGAAAAAAAAAAAAAAGTCAATAATGAGGGTTGAATATGTACAAGTACAATAGATCAGGGGATGCATGGGATAAGAAAAGCAAGGGCTTTTTTTTTTTTGTAATTTTGGTTTTCTCATTTAACGTTTTACTTTTTATTTTCAATTTTCACTTTGTGGAAGAATTAAGATTCCAAGCAATGCAATCTTTGTTAGAGAACATAGTTTGTGTCTTTTTTTTTTTTTTTTTTTTTTTCTGACGTCTGATTCGGATCCCACTTTCAAATGTTAGTGTTTGCTGTTTGTAACTCCATGTAATCAAATTTGTCTTCTAATGACCCTACCAAACAAAAGGGAAAACAAAAGTATGTAACTTATATACTCCTAGTTCTCTATTATATCATCATTGTAATTAGAATACCAAAAGATACTAACATATCATAGTGGTTTCTACCAACCATCACTTTATGTAATAAGTAAACATACATTAGAACAAAACACTAAGAAAACCGACTGCAGAGGTCATTTTAAGAAAGAGTTGTCTTACAGAGGATCAATTGTATTTTCAAAAAGGCTACTTTATTCACTGCTTATTAGCAACGAAGTCAAAAACACACACATGTTCGGCCCACATTTAATGCAAGTCAAAATAGAATACAGTCCTTTGACACGTCATCATTTCCCTCTGCTTAAAGACAGCGACTTTTTTAGTAACAAATAAACAACAGTCATCGTGACCCATGGGCAGCGAACAAAACATGCATTTATAATAAATGAAAATACAAAAATGTGCAATATATAGACTTGCGTTAAATGTGGCATAGGAAATATCTGATCCGCTGCTAATCGCACTCTTGTTTGCTTGTGAACAAGTTTTACTCCATAAATTGAACTAGTGACTACTGTTAATAAAATATCTAGTTTTACTCGATTTTTTTTTCTTTTTTTCTGAAAAAGAGTCAAAAATCCGGTAAATATATTATTTAAAAAAATGTTTAAGTATAAAGATATGGGTGAATCTCATATCTCAGCCCATTATATATGCGAAAAAGCTTACATAAGAAGATATTTTCTATTCTCTAAACAAGAAAATAAACCACTAATCAAAATATAACATTAGACTCTTATGAGAACAAAATTACTTCCTACCAAGGCCTTAGAGCTTAATACCATACGTATGATAAACAGTATCCAAATTTCCTAAAAGATCTTAGACCTGATCCGCATATTCATTATAATCATTTCCACGATCATGACCACCACCAAATAGGTTCATTGACTCGGTAAAAGTCTTTACAACCTCTTCTTCATCACTGTCGGAATCAACAATCTCTCCCACTTTAGAGAATGAGTTAAACCTTTTAGTAGAAGAAATAGACGGAAAATCTTTTTTATTACCCAGATAATCAACATTTTTAATAGGATCCCACTCGAGTCTCTTTTACTCTAGTGCTTAAGGTTTATTGTGGTATAAATTAGTCATACTCCGTTTCGTTTCATTTACGTATACTTCTTTTTCTCGTATGAAATTAAATTTGCTTATTTCATTGAGTATGTTAATTCTAAGTGTCATCTCTACGAAGTTATTTTTGTGCATTATTTCATGAAGTAGTAGCTACAAAAATCGGGGGATATTTAAAACAAATAAATTGTGAAATTTGTTAAGTACATCCATCTGCATGTTTTATCATATCATTTGTGTTTCAAATTTCTTGTTATGTTTTCGAAAGTGGATTGGTATCAAGAATAAGATTAATCAAAAGACGTCATAGTATTGTAATTGATTATTTACTGATTTTTTCTTCTCCTATAGATTGTATACTAGCTGAATTTATCATATCATTTACTGATTTTATCATATCATTTGTGTTTCAAATTTCTTGTTATGTTGATAGTGAAGGTAACTCGCTGAATACAAATACATCATGTACTGAGCAGTCTCATGACAGTATATGTTGGCCTTAAACTGGATCTATTGTCTTAACTTTGGTCAGGATATACCAAGTAAAACAGGGATTAAAGGAACGTAAATATAGTTTGTATTAATCTGTCATCATCATTCTTACATACATGTTTACAATATTTATACTAAATCAAATGGTACAAAGTGAACCGTTGTGATGGCGGTTATGTTATAAGCTGTCATATAACCGTTTTACATGTAATCTATGTTGACTTTGAGGTGTGACTTTTATTTGGTTGACTTTTGTTGACCGGGTGGGTTGAGATGGGTCGATTGATGATTAACCCAATATTCTCCCCTTAATCACAATCGTCTTGTTGCAGATCTTTGACTCCAATTAGTTGTCTCATTGTGAGGAATCTGATCTTCGGTAGTGCTTTTGTCAGTATGTCAGCCTTCTGAAATTCTCCACTTATGAATTCGACTTGTAGATCTTCTCTTTCGAAGCATTATCTTATAAAGTGGTATTTTCTATCGATGTGCTTACTTCTTCCGTGAAATACGGGATTCTTCATTAGTTCGATGGCAGACTTGTTGTCGACGAGTATTGTAACCTTTTCTTCTTGTGTGTGTGTAAGCTTGCTAAGTAATCTCTTTGTTGGAATCACTCCTAAACTAGATTACAAGTGTTTGTAATTAATATGTAATAGTTAGCTTAATTATGACTTTTATGTTAGTAATTAAGGCTAGGCTCATGTAGAAAGCGCATGAGCCTATGCAAAAGCCGAATAAGGAAAGGAAGGGAACTTGCATGTTGCCCTAGTTCCTTCCTATAAATAATCTTGTAAACCTTCATTTGAATGTTGGTTGTTCACTTTTCTATTTCACTCTAAGCATAAACATTCTATATTTATTCGTGTGTTTGGTTAAGTGTTCATCCGATCCATTCTTCATCTCATTTCTTCATATTGATGCTTGTGTTACATAAATGGGAACCTAACAGTGGTATCAATTGCCAAATAGTTGGGTGAAGCGATTTGTTTTGAAGTTTTTCTTTCTACGCATAAGTTTCGGTATACTAACCTTCAAACGCTTCAAAACTTTGATTTTTACACTTTAAAACTCAAGATTCTTGTACTTTAAAGGTTATTTGGAGATAAAGTTGAAGTTTTTGGCAAAAAGTTTGAAACTTTATGTGTTTTTCATTGTTTTTGAGCTTGGTTTCATACGAGTAGTTACGTCTACGGCGTAAGGTGCATAAGGGTTTTAGATCATCAAGTTTCACACTTTTGTGTTAGTTTGGTGATATTGAAGCTTTTTCATCACAAAAATCTGGTTTAGAAACATTGGTGTGCTTAAAAATCGGTTTTTTTGCAAAAGTTGGCTATTCCTACGCGTAACTAAACCCTAGTTTTACGGGTAAGTGTTTAAAGTCTACGCATAAGGTTCTTCTTGGTTTGATCTTAAAGAATCTTGGTTTTACTCGGTGTTTTCTTGCTTTGATAAGCCGAAAATACTTGACTTTGGATATCCTCTACCTTTGGATAAGTGTAAAGGAATTTTGGGATAAAACCCTAGTTTTACGCCTAAGCATAAAAGCTTACGAGTAAAAAATCTTACGCCTAAGCATTTCCTACGCATAAGCACGTCTTACGTCTAAGGAAATATTCCGCATAAGTTTCTTACTACTAAGTCTTTAGTTTACGCATAACCTAAGGTTTAACCAACCCTACACGTAAGCTAATCCTACGCGTAAGCTCTCTTATTAACAAAGTTTCATTCGACTACAAAGCAAGAAAACAAAGTTTCATTCGACTACAAAGATCCATTTTTCTCTACGCTTAAGCTGATTTCTACGCCTAAGTATTCTTCATCAACAAAGTTTCATTCGACTACAAAGATCCATTTTTCAACACAAGTTTCAAGATGTCTCAACCACCATACTCTAGCTACTTCCCTCATGTGTATCCTCAACAACAACAACAACAACAACTCCATCAACAACAACAATTTTATCAACAACTACAACAACAGCAACAACAACAACAACAATTTCCTCCAGGAGCAATTCAACCACAAATGATTCAACCACCCCCTAGTCTTCAAGTACAACAATACACAAACTATCACAATCAACATCCATCCAGGAATACTATGAAGGAACCGTCTTGGTTTGCAAAGATGTGTGAAGCTTTAAGTAGCCAACAATCCATTCATGAGGCTGGATCACTTGATAGACCTCCAATGCTCACTCCCGAAAAATACGATCAATGGGTGATAAGGTTCTTTAGGTTTTGTGATCTAAAGAAGCCACATTGAAAGTTCTTGAAGAAGGTCATCCTGGAAGGTCCGTTTGGATGCCTCTGTAACTACACCGGAGATCCAAATGCTAATCCACCAAGAGGTGATGTCACCAACGTTGTCAGTCTTAATGAACTCACTATTGATCAACTTCTACACTTTGAAGCCGATGAACTGGCAATGCAATACATCCTTTTGGGATTACCTAATCCGATACTTTGAAGTGTTGATGCTCAAAAGACTGCAAAAGCAATGTGGGAACATATTCATCTTCTCATGGAAGGCAACGAGAACTCAATCAAGAAGACATGGAATCAAAAATCTACTTGGCTTATGAACATTTCATGATTGAACCAGGGGAGACATTAGAGTCATATCATTATCGATTCTCAGATATCATCAATGACTTGGACAAACATAACATCATTATGCGAAGAATTGCTGTCAACACTAAGTTCCTAAGTAGTCTTGGTCCTGATTGGGAAAAGTATGTCATTTTCATCCGTCAAGCAATGAATCTTCATGATGCTACATACGGATTGTTGTACGACTATTTGAAGCCCCACTAAAAAGAAGATGACAAAGAAAGGGTTATCCGTGGACTCCCTATCTCACCTTCACTTCCGGATAATCAACAATTAGCTTTGTGGGCTCAAACTTGTTATCCTCAATTCCCAACATTACAAAATGTCTTCACAAATCCTCCATAACCAACTGCAACAATTACACCATATGATCCATCACAGCACCAATCTCAAGAAACTCAATTGGTTCCATACAACAACAACAATGAGCAAGCACTTTAAAGTGATTCTAATGAGGATACAGAAGCTTTTGATGCATTGCAACAAGGGTTTGTCATGATTGCTAGAGCTTTCGGCCGATATTCAAACAAATCCAACAATCGCATTCGTACCTCCTCAAACACAAGGAATCAGGCTGTTGTTAACAATGGGCGTGTTGAAGTTCAGAATCGTGGTAATGTTCGTCAGATGGGCGGTGGTCAAGGGTTTAATCCAATGGGAAGGAATGATATGGGTGCTCCACAACAACAAAGGGCTCAAGTGGTTGAACAGGGTAATGCTCAGAATTGGGTTAATGGTCTTCGTTGTTATAAGCATGTAATCGAAGGGTCATCGGCTAATGCATGCCCAAAGCCGAGGATAAGTGGCAGCGCTTATCACAAAGAGGCTTTGCTCTTGGCTCTTAAGGATGAAGCTGGTGGAACTCTTACTAACAAGGAACAGAGCTTCATGGCAAATGCAGATTCTGATAATGATATGGAGGACCTGTAGGCTAATGCATCAGTTATGTTGATGGAAACCATGCACGAACTCCACATGAGTGATACAGGCCCAGTGTATGACAGCTGGCGGCTTATCTCAGGTACCGGATCAAACTATATTCATTAATGATCTGATATCTCCGCCAACATCTGCATCCGTCAAGGATCAGAGTGTTCAACATGAGCCATCTACATCTCATTCCGATGATAATCAAATAGATCCCTTAGTTATATTTGACGATCAAGATGACCTTATGGTTACCATTGATAATCAAGTTGACTCCGTGGTTATACTTGAGGATCTGACTAATGATCATGTTGAGACTCATGTTGAACAAGCTGAACGTTCGTCTAATCTAGAAATTGAGCTCATGACCTTACTTAAAGACCAAGAATCTCGACTGGAAATTTGCAAAGACATCAATAAGCAATTAAAGGAAAAAATGCACTGTTAACTAAGGATAATGAATGCTTAAAATATCAACTCAACATTTTTCAAACACAAGAAAAACGTGAAAAAGGTTTTGAAGTCACCTTTGCTAAATCTTACGAAAATGAAAAATCATTAGAACAACAGATACGTGATCTAGTCACATCTAATAATGCTTTGCTGTCTCAAATAGAACAACTGAAATATGATCATAAACAACAACTTAACGCTCTCACTTTGGAAACTCAAAAAGCCAAGTCTGAGTTGTTAACTTGTTAAAAACAGTTCTCTGAGTACAAAAAGCATTCAACGAAACGAATAGATGACTATCTTGAAGAAATTGTTGACTTACAAAACAAAATCAAAGAGTTTTGAAATGTTGTTTATAAACATGGTGAGTCAATCACAACTATTCAAAGGTTACTTTTAAACCAAATCCAAATGGATATGGACCGAATCTTGCTGATTACAAACCAATGTTTTCAAATAAAGCATTCAAACCAAATCCTGAAGTTTACAGTGCAGAACATAGAATTGATGATTCCATTATGAGTGTTGTTGAATATAATCGTCAAGAGGAATTAGATGCAGAAGACGAGAGTCGATCAAAATTAGAAAATGTTGTTTATAACAAACCATTTAACTATTTAAAAGCCATCACTTTCGTCGCACAACAGGATAATTCTAACACACCTTGGGTTATCACGCCTATTTCTGAGTCTTCTAATGATGGTCCCCAACCCAATTCTGCATAAATTAATGGTCCTTTACCTTCACTCAGTGAAGTAAAATCAATACCTGAAAAATATCAAATTATTAAATATTTTGAAACATTCATTTTGGACATCAAACTTTTAGAACGTGAAATTGAACTCAATTCTGAAATAAAAGTTGAACATTTTCAATCGCCTCATGCGAGAGCACAAAGAGATATTTTTCAGAAAAGAATTTTACCTCATGTCCAGAATTTGAAAATGTGTGCATTATATTGGGAAAGGGATTTTCACAAGGAGCTTGGACTTATGAAAAGAGTTTTCGAACAAAAAGAAACATCGATTTCAAATACAAAACGCAAAAAGAAAATGTTAAGAAAAGATGTTGATCGACTTTTGGAAGATGTTATCTTTCTTTGATATCCATAATGTTGTGTTATTACATTACATTTGCATATGCATTTGATTATATCTCTGTGATTACATTTGAAAATGTTGAGAATACGATCTTGTGTCACAAATCAAGTCTTTAAAAGTTGAAAATGAGCGATTGTTAAGCGAGCTTTCAAATGCAAAACGTCGTCTTCAATGGTGTCAAAAAATTGTCAAAATCGTGAACTCGCTTTGCAAAATAAAATCAACCAGTTGCATACCAAAACTCTTAGTCCAAAACTTGAGCAACTGGATGATGAAAATGTGTCTTTGAAGTGTCAAATCTCAAAATATGAACAAGAAATTTCAAAAGTTAAAAGGAATATGGTGTCATATTAGATTTAATCAAAAAGACTCATGCTAAAGCGTCAAAAGAACTCGATGATCATCTTGCATACACCAAAGATGTTTTACGACGAGATGGACTCACTCATTCTGAAAATCTAGATTTGTTACACAAAATCCATGATCTAAAAGCAGAGTTGGTGAAACTTAAGCAATATAGGGATAGTAACACTGTTGTAACTGCACCTACACAGATTCAAAATTACTCTAGAACATCTAATGACAAAACACAAGAAACTAATGTGCTTCCCTCTACTGAAACATGAATAGTTGCCTCTTTTCCCAACGCCCGCACTTCACCGCCTAGGAGCAATACAAGGAAGAATAGGAACTTGCGACGTAAGAAAAGAGCAATAAATAATGCTGAAGTAGAAGAACACCTTAGGACTTTGAATAAAACTCAAGTTGCACCCACTCTAGATATTGCGTCTAACAAATATAATGAACAAAGTGATGTAACGAATGCTGAATCTTTAAGTACTTTTAATGTTTTGTTTGAAGCCTCTTGTGTTGGTTGTCGTAAAAGCATGTTTTCTGGTTGTCGTGATAAATGTGTTGCTAAGGATATCTTGAATCGTAAGCAAAATAATAGAAAACGGAATACCTCTAGGCCCACTAATGCTTCTAAGTCTGTGCTAGGTAAACCACCCTCTAATGTTCCAACTACGATCATTGATGTACCCATAGAATCCCCTACACCTCCTAGGAAGAACTTATCACCTATTGCATTCACTAAGACCAAAGCTAAGACTAGTTGGAGATGGCAAAAATGGTTACATAATACACTTGGATTTAAATGGATACCTAAAATCATTAACATGTGTGTTTCTACTATGACTGCTTCGGAACCCTCTAACTCTTTGGGTTCCACATCTACTTCTATTCCATCCGTGTCGTCTGTGTGTAATGCAGGTGATACAGATCATCCTTTGGATTGTTGATAGCGGATGTTCCCGACACATGACAGGCAATCTCAAAATGTTATCAAACTTTGTTGCAAAGTTCATTGGCACTGTCAGATTCGGGAATGATCACTTCGAAGCTATCATAGGCTATGGAGATTACATCAATGGTAACATCGAAATTAGCAGGGTTTATTATGTGGAATGCCTCGGTCACAATCTCTTATCAGAGGTCGGATTACGTGATGGAGATTTGGAAGTTGCTTTTCGGGAGAAAACTTGTTTCATTCGTGATCTACAAGGAAACGATCTTATGTCTGGTACCCGCAATTCAAGTCTTTATACAATCTCAATGCAAGACATGATTGCTTCGTCTCCCATCTGTTTACTTTCAAAGGCAACATCTACAAAATCTTGGCTATGGCACCGTCGTCTCTCACATTTAAACTTTCAAACCATAACCAATCTTGCACGATACAAACTTGTTGAAGGTCTCCCAAGATTTTGGTATTCTAAAGATCACCTTTGCTCAGCTTGTGAACAAGGGAAAAGCACTCGTTCTCACTTTCCTTCAAAGGTGGAACACAACTCACAGCATGTGCTTCATCTTCTTCACATGGATCTGTGTGGCCCGATGCGCGTGTAGACGATTAATGGCAAACGCTACATCTTGGTAATTGTAGATGACTACTCATGATGGACTTGGGTTTATTTTCTTCGAAGTAAAGATCAAGCTCCACAGTTGATCATCACCTTTCTCACGAAAATTCAAGTTCAGCTCCGGAACACAGTCAGACAAATCAGAATAGACAAAGGAACTGAATTTGTGAATCAAACTCTTCGTGCATATTCTGAGAAAGTGTTAATTGAGCATCAAACATCCATTGCACAAACACCGGAACAAAACGGAGTTGTTGAAAGATGAAACCGTACGTTAGTGGAAACTACAAGAACGATGTTAATCAATGAAAAACTTCCAGATTACTTGTGGGCTGAAGCCGTGTCAACTACATGCTACACTCAGAATTGTTCAATGATTACTAAGCGCCATAACAAAACACCTTATGAGCTTATCCACAATCGTAAACCGAATCTCAAACATTTTCATGTATTTAGATCCCTTTGTTATCCGAATAATGATCGTGATGACTTTGGTAAGTTCAAAGCCAAAGCTGACATTGGAGTCTTTGTTTGATATTGTGAAAACTCTAAGGGTTTCCGGATCTGGAATCGTCGTACAAGGGAGATTATGGAAACGATTCATGCAAATTTCGATGAACTTACAGAAATGGCTTCTGAGCATAACAGCTTGGAACCCGGACATGACCGTTTAAAATTCCCTCAAACCCCATCATCAGCTGAACCTAGTTTACAACTTACTCGACGTCAAATGGAACATCTATTTGCTCCTCTTTTTAGTGATGATATTGATGAACGTGCTCTAGATGTATCAAATGTTTTCGCTACTCAACCTGATCATAATCCAATACCTGATACACCTGCTACAACAACTACTGTTGAAGAAGCACCACCAATTGATTCTACAACAACAGTCGAACATACCGCATCCAACGACGCTGAACCAGCTGATGATATTCTGAACAATGAAGTACCTCCACCTGCAGATTATGATCCAAATGCGTTCTTCAATCCGTTTGCTAATGAAACTGCCATACCTGATGTTGCGGAATCATCTACAAGCCATTTGAATCCTCCCAATCTGCAGAATGTATATCAACATCAACCCTCCACACATCGTTGGACTAAAGATCATCCTCTAGTGAACATTATTGGCAACCCGAATCAACCAGTCGTAACTAGACAATGACTTCAGACTGACGGTGAACATTGCATTTATGCACTTACCTTCTGCCATGCTGAACTCAAAAACATTAAGGATGCCATGACATATGACAACAGGATTAAATCCATGCAAGAAGAACTCAATCAGTTTAAATGTCTTGAAGTATGGGAATTGGTTGAAAAACCAAGTGGAGTCTATGTTACTGGTCTCAAATGGATTTGGAAAAACAAGCTCGATGCTGAAGGAATGGTTATCCGAAATAAGTCACGTCTGGTGGTAAGGGTTATAGACAGGAAGAAGGGATTGATTACGAGGAATCATTCGCACCAGTTGCTAGGCTTGAGGCTGTACGGATCTTTCTCGCATTCGCGGCTCACATGAACATAACGGTCTTTCAGATGGACGTCAAAACTGCTTTTCTCAATGGACAACTGAAAGAAACGGTCTATGTTAGCCAGCTAGAAGGATTCATTGATCCATAGTTCCCTAATCACATCTACAAACTGAAAAAGGCTCTCTACGGTCTCAAACAAGCCCCTCGGGTGTGGTATGATAAGTTATCATCCTTTCTTATCACCAATAATTTCGTCAAAGGATCGGTCGACCCTACACTATACATACAATATCACGGGGCACACATTTTAATCATTCAAATTTATGTGGATTACATCATTTTTGGGTCAACACATCTAAAGTACTCAAACACTTTTTTAAAACTTATGAAAAAACATTTTGAAATGTCCATGATGGGTGAACTTACGTTCTTTCTAGGACTGCAAGTTCATCAATCACCCCGTGGTATTTTATTGAGTTAGTCCAAATATGCTCTAGAAATGTTAAACAAAAATGGAATGCAAAACTGTGATACCTATGCCACATCAATGGCACATACTAAAAAACTGGACGCTGATTTGCATGGGAAATTGGTTGACCCTACCAAATACCGAAGTATCATTGGGTCTCTCATGTATCTAACAGCCAATAGACCTGATATTGTCTTTGCTGTATATCTTTGCTCCGGTTATAAGTCACGACCAACTGAAACTCACCTATCTGAGGCTAAAAGAATCCTCCGATACATAAAGGGAACCATTAACTTGGGGATCGGTATCCAGAAGGATTATGGTTTTGAACTAATAGCTTTTTCAGACGCTGATCACGCAAGATGCTTAGATTCTCGGAAAATTACCTCGGGAGCTTTACAATTTTTGGTGATAAAGCGGTATCATGGCAATCGAAGAAGCGAGGATTGTACATCGCTGTCCTCAACGAAGCGAGAATATGTAGCCATGTTGGCGTGTTGTGCTCAAGTCATTTGGATGAGAACACAACTCAAAGACTATGGTTACGTATTTGTGAGAATCGATGTCTGCGACAATCGAAGTGCTATTGCGATCTCGTGCAACTCTGTTTAACATTCGAAATCAAAGCACATCGATCTTCGATATCTTTTCATCAAGGAGCATGTGAAAAAGGGTACCGTTGAATTATTCGTTGTGGGTACTAAATACCAATTGGCAGACCTTCTCACCAAAGCCTTAGCTCCTGCTAGGTTTACTGAGTTGGTCCACCCGATTGGTATGCGGTGTTTGACTTCAGAGGAACTGGATGAACTTTTAAAACAATCTTAAAAACAGTCAAACACCAAAACCTCTTTTGTAAATATTTTTCAAAAACAAAATACAAAAATTATAAAATTTCATAAAGTTCAAAAGTATTCTTCTATCTAAATTTCTTTTAACATGGAAAGTACAAATCTTCCGTCAACACTTTACTATTTCAAAATTTCAATATTTTTACAGTCAAGTGTTGAGGGGGAGAAAGTAAATATTTTTTCTGTTTCATAAAACCTTGTACTTGCATATTACCTTATTCCGGTTGTTTCTTTGTTAATGGTGGTCACATTTCTGGTTTACTGACACTCCCCGGTCTAAAATTTATAAAATTTCATTATTTCGTAAGACGAGGGGGAGTGTCGTCATGTTTCTTTCCAAATATCATACTTTACGTAACCAATATGGAAGTTGTGGGCTATAAATCTAAAATGATTGAGGTGGAGGGACCATAATTGTCAAAAGCTTAAAAACTATTTTACTTTCCCTCCCACCAAAATTCACATATCATTTATTACATCTCATTTAATATCCCATCTACCCATCCCCCGCATAAAAATCAAACCACTAATCTATCACAATTCTCAATTTCCGGTCATTTCTCAAACTCCATATTCATCATATCATATCAAGTTGTGCATGGTTTTGCATTTCACATTAAACATATAATTTCTTATCAAATAAACGCTATCGCGTAATTAATTATTTTGAACAATTGATCCGTTACTTCCAAAATTTATCACAATATATTTTTATAATCATATTAAGTCTATAAAAATATTATTATTAGTTTACCCAATGTTTTAAATTTATTTCGTATATAAATTGTTATGTTTATATAAATTACGACGGTTTTCTTAAATTCAACCCGATAAATATTTATTCACTCAAATCTTTCAAGAAATGTATTTTTATAATTTTTATGACCTAAATAAATTTTCACGGGTCAAGATAAAATATATTTAGGTCATAAAAATTATAAAAATACATTTCTTGAAAGATTTGAGTGAATAAATATTTATCGGGTTGAATTTAAGAAAACCGTCGTAATTTATATAAGCATAACAATTTATATACGAAATAAATTTAAAACATTGGGTAAACTAATAATAATATTTTTATAGACTTAATATGATTATAAAAATATATTGTGATAAATTTTGGAAGTAACGGATCAATTGTTCAAAATAATTAATTACGCGATATCGTTTATTTGATAAGAAATTATATGTTTAATGTGAAATGCAAAACCATGCACAACTTGATATGATATGATGAATATGGAGTTTGAGAAATGACCGGAAATTGAGAATTGTGACATTCTTCCCATGTCAGAAGAATCACGTCCTCGTGATTCAATCGATGATACATAAAGTTCTACCCTTAGGTTTCGCGAAATCAGGGTGTATGGTCAAAGTGCTTATGCCAAAACTTACGCGTCTAGGTTTCTTATCTAATGAGGCTCACTGAATCTGAATAATACAGTGGATCAGTTAACGGTCTAGGGAAAACGTACCTGTTACGCATTGCGGGCTGCCTCGGTCCCTACATAGAATGCTCGACCTCGGGGTGGACTGATATTGAGTACAGGGTTCGGGTTGTTTTCGTCAATTGCTAAATCTAGGTGTTGGTTACCTTGTGGTTGCCTCTGCGTTCCATTCAACTTGGGACAATTATTCCGGTAGTGATTCGGGCTGTTGCACTCGAAGCAAGTCCTTTGGTTATTCCTCATGTTGCCCGCATTAGCTGGTGTTACCTGTGCTTTACACTGCTCATTAAAATGGTCGTATCGATTGCAATTTGTACACAAGCGGCAGGGCTTGGTCTTTGGATGATGATAAGCACATTTAGCACATTTGGGATGTGTACCCGCATACTCTCTTTGTTCGGTACCAGTTGCCACAAAAACTCTTTCCCTTTTGTTGTCTGCTACCACGTCCATCTGCCTATTCGACCCACTAGCTTCCTTCCTCTTGTCGCTGCTCTTCAAGGAGCCATTTCTAACCATCTCATCTGTCAGGGTTCCTGCCCTCAGTATTACACTTTGTATTGTAGACGGCTCAGTCGTTTTTACAGTTCCACGGATTTCAGGGACAAGAACATATATGTACCTCGCGATTCTCTTGGATTCAGGGGTAACCATATGAGGAACTAATCTGGCTAATTCATGGAAGCGATCTGTGTAGGCTGCGTGACCTGCTCCCATCATAGAGTGAGGATAAAGTTCATGTTCCAGTTTCTGCATTTCATTGTCCGGGCAGTACTCCTCTTGCAATAACGCCTTAAATTCGTCCCATGTCATGCCTATAGCTGCTTCTCTGCCCCTAGCCTGTAGCTGAGTGTTCCACCATGTCAATGCCTTCCCTGATAGCAAGCAAGCAGCATACTTCACCCTCTGGTTTGCGGCACAATTGCTGATGTCGATCACTGACTCTGTCTTCTCTACCCATCGAGTATACGCCAAAGCACCTCTTATACCATCAAACTCCACGGGTTTGCATACTGAAAATTCCTTATACGTGCATCCAATTCTGTTGTTGTTGTTGTTGTTGTTTGTGGTGTTATTATTGTTGCCACTGCCAACTACATTGTTGGTGTCGACATTCCCGTTCCCGTGGTTTCCCGAGTTATTCATATGGTTTCCAACTTGTGTGACAATAGTGGGAAGCAAGATTTGAAGTTGTTGAGCGATGATGGCGGCAAAATCAGGGTTTCCGCCAGCGTTGTTGTCATTGTTACCCATGTCACGACTGTCTTCTCTACCTCCATGCTCACCTGTCCTTCCACCCCTTTGCGCCGCACCACCTCGGTTAGTGCTGCGTGTTACCCTCTTTGGTCCCATGATCTCTGCAAGGAAAGGACCGTTGAATTCCCAATGTCTATACTTAACGTCCTCAAACATAATACCACGCCACAAATTGGTTCCTAAGGTGTCCACACCGATCTACGTATGCGTGGTCGCATATGTCCACGTGGGTTGTGACGCATTTATAATTATGTTGGCCACCATAATTATAATTGCCTCATTTCACACGTGTACATACCACCAAGCATACATGTCTCGGTGATTGTTGTTACTGAAATAGTTAGCCATTCTATCATCTGATTCTAAACGGTGGAGGAGGGATTTAGGGTAGGTATCTAGGGAGAGTCGCACTTGGTGTATAGGAAATTCCTTTAGGTGCTAAAGTCACTAAGAGGTTTAGTTGCCAGCAGTTCCCAAAGTATCCTCAAGAGAACTCCCATCCTCGGGCAAAATCATCAAAGCTATACAGCTATATAATAACACTTATTTAGCTCGATCTCGTGTCTTCATCAAACAAGAACTGTCACGAGATCAAGTTAGATAAGTGCTCATTACCGAGCTCCATATTTTTAATGACTTGACTAAATTTTGGGACTCCCCTATCAGTACAAGGAAACCATGGTATCCTATGAGGTGAATCTAGAAGAAATTCTTAAGAAAACATATGCGCACGAAAAGTGTGTAAGGCGATAGGAAAAGAAAGGATCGACGTAAAAGCGGTTATAGTCTAGGAACTGAAATGCAACCTAGTTCTCTATAACCAAGTCTCTGATACCAATCTGTCACACCCCCAAAATATCGCAGCGGAACGATAGTGTCTTTGGGGTATGACTTCATAGCACAAAGTATGGATACAGAAAACGACCTCTAAAATGAGACGTTTTGGAAAGTTTACCATTCGATTAAATAAAGTTAAAGTTTACACAACATGAGATCCCAAAGTTTGATAATACATAAAGGTTTACAAAACATGTCGAATGGTAATTGTTAAAAGCACAAGACTCCAATGTATGCCATGTGACCCAAAAGTTCCATGAAATGCTATCGCCTTACGACCTGAGATAAACATGCTAAAAAGTGTCAACACAAAGGTTGGTGAGTTCATAAGTTTGTTGAAAATGATTTGAAAAAGTCTCTAAAGAATGTTGATGCAGCAAAGGCATTGTAAATCCATTCAGTTCCGAATTCCGCCCATACAAAACTCGCAACCTATGTGTTCACAACCCATTGCCTAAAATAGAATTGTCAATCTTTTTTGTAAGTAGGACATATGTGCATACGATATATACATGTACTTAATGCAAAGAATCACAGCCAACTGAACCTCTTGACAACTCTAAATTGTTTGTTGTGTTTCATTGAATAACAGATTATATTCACCCCTGGTCACGTCATCAAGGACCCTAGGGTGGGGGCGTCAGCCCGATAGTACTATCAATACCTCTCCGCCGGCTCCCGCAGGAGTTAACCAGTTGCTAAAGTATGTATGTTAAAGCATAATTGAAAACAAGTTTAGCACATTAAGTCACATATCGCAATAAAACACACATAATGTCCAAAGAGTATAAGAAGTATAGTGTAACACAATTGTATAAATGGTTTGAGTATTCGCAAGAGTAAAAACAAGTATTTAAGCATGTATCTCCCCCAAAGAGTTTGAAAGAATTTAAACGAGTAAAAGCGGGGTATGAACTCACCTGGTATGATTGATATGCTAACAAAATGAAGTGTACGAAAATGAGGCTCGGAAACTATCCGCGACCTAAATGAATGTCATGACTAGAGTTATGATATGTTGTTATGAATGCATGATACAATGTCGTACATGCAAATCCATATGTAATCTATACCACTTGTACGTTTTTGAAAATAGAATTTATCGTCGAAATATATGTTTATGACATCTCGTCATGTTTATAAAATACTTTACAAGTATATACGTTGAATAAACATCATACGATAATCGTTTTGTGATTTATTGTGAAATTATAACTTTTCGTCGTAAAATAATGTTACTTGACAATTTGTGATAGTGAATGAACGGCTTTTAAAAGCTAGTCGTAAAATGGTGCACATTGAATGTTAGTAAACACACTCAACGGTTTTGGGAAGCTAGTATCATTATCTCAAAGTTTTAGTATTTAAGTTTACATCCTAGAGGTCTCGATCATAGAGTAAAACATATAGGTAAAGTATGGTATTTTAGTCCAAAAATATAGTTTAAAGGATGGTTTTCGGCAAAGTTTGAATGACTATATTTATTTCGTTACAACACCACTTGACAAACGGTTGGACATTTTGGAAAATATGCCAGGCGAACTTACTTTTACTAGTAGACATCATGTTATAAAAAGTATTACATCCTTGTTAAAAACGACCTCCAACTTGTTGCTGTAATACTTGCCTATTAGAAATATAATAGTTTTTCCTTATATAATAAAGTTACGACCACTTTTGTAAACGTGTATAATTTGCCCATTACAAATCCGTTTTCTACGTTTTCTACATCCTTAGGCTCGTATTAAAGTATACTAATATATTTTTGATAAGTCGACACATTTTATAACGCTTAAGACTCATTTTTGACTCGTAAAAAGTTAATATATCATGCTGAATTTTCTGGAAATATTAGTTTTCGTCGCCAAACTTCAAAAATTCATAACTTCTTCGTTATAACTCCGTTTTAATCCGTTCAAGCGGCCACGTTTTCGTTTTAAAGTATATTTTCCAATTATCTAGCCCAAAATATTTTACCTACTGTCGGATTTTCCAGATTTTGAAAATAAGGACAGACCCTTTTGCAAACTTGTCGAAATGAGTTTTTCTCGCGCCAAACCTATTCTAACCCATTCAAAACAACTCCGAAGCTATTCTAATCCTACCATACACCTTCTTAGGGTGTCATGGATTCCTAGACATCACCAAAACTAGTATATAACAAGGAGTAATTATAGGATGGATTATATATATAACACTTCAAAATCAAATAAAAAGTGGTACAAACATCATAAGACTTGCATGTTTCTCAAATAAAATGATATGATCATGGAAATAAATATGAAATAACAATATGAATATGAATGCTTACAAGTAATATGATGAGGTTTAAGGACAAAGGGTTTTCCTAATCACCCTAGGTTTTTATTGCAAAACCTATACAAGAATGATACTAGAGTAATTAAAATCTTGTCTTGAAAAAAAATATGGTGATCCTCTTGTGATCCTTGTGGCTGCCGGTTTGTGTAGAGAAAAAAGAGAAGATATGTTTTAATCTTGAGAGAATATGAAGTGAAATGAATGAGGTTTTGGTTAAAGTAGTATAATACTAGTATACTTAGAGATATTTGCAATAATCCTTCATGACTCATCCCCCCCCTTGTCGACAAGGGGGGTTAGTCATTCTTTCTTATTGTTTTTTTATATTTATTTCCATGATCATATCATTTTATTTGAGAAACATGCAAGTCTTATGATGTTTGTACCACTTTTTATTTGATTTTTAAGTGTTATATATATAATCCATCCTATAATTACTCCTTGTTATATACTAGTTTTGGTGATGTCTAGGAATCCATGACACCCTAAGAAGGTGTATGGTAGGATTAGAATAGCTCCGGAGTTGTTTTGAATGGGTTAGAATAGGTTTGGCGCGAGAAAAACTCATTTCGACAAGTTTGCAAAAGGGTCTGTCCTTATTTTCAACATCTGGAAAATCCGACAGTAGGTAAAATATTTTGGGCTAGATAATTGGAAAATATACTTTAAAACGAAAACGTGGCCGCTTGAACGGATTAAAACGGAGTTATAACGAAGAAGTTATGAATTTTTGAAGTTTGGCGACGAAAACTAATATTTCCAGAAAATTCAGCATGATATATTAACTTTTAACGAGTCAAAAATGAGTCTTAAGCGTTATAAAATGTGTCGACTTATCAAAAATATATTAGTATTCTTTAATACGAGTCTAAGGATGTAGAAAACGTAGAAAACGGATTTGTAATGGTCAAATTATACACGTTTACAAAAGTTGTCCTAACTTTATTATATAAGGAAAAACTATTATATTTCTAATAGGCAAGTATTACGGCAACAAGTTGGAGGTCGTTTTTAACAAGGATGTAATACTTTTTATAACATGATGTCTACTAGTAAAAGTAAGTTCGCCTGGAATATTTTCCAAAATGTCCAACCGTTTGTCAAGTGGAGTTGTAACGAAATAAATATAGTCATTCAAACTTTGCCGAAAACCATCCTTTAAACTATATTTTTGGACTAAAATACCATACTTTACCTATATGTTTTACTCTATGATCGAGACCTCTAGGATGTAAACTTAAATACTAAAACTTTGAGATAATGATACTAGCTTCCCAAAACCGTTGAGTTTGTTTACTAACATTCAATGTGCACCATTTTACGACTAGCTTTTCAAAGCCGTTCATTCACTTTCACAAATTGTCAAGTAACATTATTTTACGACGAAAAGTTATAATTTCACAATAAATCACAAAACGATTATCGTATGATGTTTATTCAACGTATATACTTGTAAAGTATTTTATAAACATGACGAGATGTCATAAAAATATATTTCGACGATAAATTCTATTTTCAAAAACGTACAAGTGGTATAGATTACATATGGATTTGCATGCACGACATTGTATCATGCATTCACAACAACATATCATAACTCTAGTCATGACATTCATTTAGGTCGCGGATAGTTTCCGAGCCTCATTTTCGTGCACTTCATTTTGTTAGCATATCAATCATACCAGGTGAGTTCATACCCCGCTTTTACTCGTTTAAATTCTTACAAACTCTTTGGGGGAGATACATGCTTAAATACTTGTTTTTACTCTTGCGAATACTCAAACCATTTATACAATTGTGTTACACTATACTTCTTATACTCTTTGGACATTATGTGTGTTTTATTGCGATATGTGCCTTGATGTGCTAAACTTGTTTTCAATTATGCTTTAACATACATACTTAGCAACTGGTTAACTCCTGCGGGAGCCGGCGGAGAGGTATTGATAGTACTATCGGGCTGACGCCCCCACCCTAGGGTCCTTGATGACGTGACCTGGGGTGAATATAATCTGTTATTCAATGAAACACAACAAACAATTTAGACTTGTCAAGAGGTTCAGTTGGCTGTGATTCTTTGCATTAAGTACATGTATATATTGTATGCACATATGTCCTACTTACAAACAAGATTGACAATTCTATTTTAGGCAATGGGTTGTGAACACATAGGTTGCGAGTTTTGTATGGGCGGAATTCGGAACTGAATGGATTTACAATGCCTTTGCTGCTTCAACATTCTTTAGAGACTTTTTCAAATCATTTTCAACAAACTTATGAACTCACCAACCTTTGTGTTGACACTTTTTAGCATGTTTATCTCAGGTCGTAAGGCGATAGCATTTCATGGAGCTTTTGGGTCACATGGCATACATTGGAGTCTTGTGCTTTTAACAATTACCATTCGACATGTTTTTTAAACCTTTATGTATTATCAAACTTTGGGATCTCATGTTGTGTAAACTTTAACTTTATTTAATCGAATGGTAAACTTTCCAAAACGTCTCATTTTAGAGGTCGTTTTCTGTATCCATACTTTGTGCTATGAAGTCATACCCCAAAGACACTATCGTTCCGCTGCGATATTTTGGGGGTGTGACATAATCCGTGCTATAATCTTCAACTTTGTAAGTGATTTAATGATTGTTATGTTTTTCTAAACATTGGTTTTGATTTTCAAACAAATCCAACGGTTAGATTTTATGTTTGAGATGATCTTGTGTTCTACGCGTATGCGTATGAACAAAAAATCATCATTTGAATGTTTATGATGATAAAATTGGTGTCAAAACGTTTAAAAACAAGTGTTATAATCATTTTCAACATCAAAAACCACCCAGAAAACGTTTTCAATCATTATTCGAGATTTAGGGTTTATGCGTGGAATTGGGCGTTTTCTTATAAGAGTGTTTTTGGTCAATTAGATTGTTGTGTGATGTTCTATACATGTTTAATTGAACAAATCCATACATGAATCATGCCCAGAAACATGAAATGTTGAGAAATTGAAATTTAGGGTTTATGCTCGTAATAAATGGGTATTTTTGATTCATAAAGGTTTTGATGTTAAAACTTGTTTAAAACATCTCCTTAGGCCTCGAAGATATCACAAAAAACATTTGATGTCAATCCTATGGCTAAATCCTTTACTCGTAAAATTTGAATACTTAGGGTTTAGACATACGTGTAAGACTGTTCTTACGCATAAACTGTTTGGACTATTTGTTCATATAAAAACTAAAAGGAATTGAATAATTTGTTAATGAATGAGTTATGATGTATTTGTTTCAGGATATTACGCGTGAAAAATTCAGAATCAAGGTTAAATGAGCTCATACGCATAAGGATCACCTTACGCGTAGAATGTTATGCGTAAGAGAAATCTTACGCGTAACCTTTACGCGTAAGGTTCTACAAAGGGACTACGCGTATCCTGTGAAGGATATGCGTAAACTTGAGTCTTATGCATAAGGTTCACTCTTACGAGTAACCTTACGCATAAGCTTTATCATATGCTTACGCGTAAGCTTATTGCTAAGTTCTTTTCTTACGCGTAATATTTCTTACGCGTAAGTTAAGATCCTACGCATAAGCTTATGCCTACGCGTATGGTCTACTGTTTACGCATAAGCTTGCAAATCCTATGCCTAAGCCTAATTTTTAACCAAAATTTGTGAATTGTTACACGTACAAACTTGTAAATAAATAAATCATAACGTCACGAAACCAAAATGTCATTAATAGGCTTAAATGGTTAATATGTTGTGATAATTAGTGAAAATTTGGACTTTAAAACTCAAAGTTAATAAATTTACGAAACTTTTCACGACTACTTTGGACTATCAGACAAACAAGTGACGTTGGACACGTAACATTCATTGACATAACATATTCAATAAATTGGACAATAAAATCAACTTTCGACTAACGTAATGTCTTTCGATATGTTGGTTCTTTTGGCTAAATATCTTTCAGATCATGATATGGACGTCCAAATGGAAAATGTTGATGCACCAAATGTTCTCTCAATGGAAGACATCTTCCCCAACTGTTACACAATGAAGATTGGGAAGAACAATCTCAGAGTTGATTTTGATAATTTCACGTGTTCTAAATCTTCTTGTCAAATTGGTGTGGATATCTTAAAGTCTCATCCCTACAAGAATATGCTCACAAACTCTGCAACAGTGCCGGAGATTTATATTCACCAATTCTGGTATACCATGCAGAAGGTCGAAGGTCAAGAGGCTGTGACAGTGACACTCAATAACAAGCAAGTCATCGTCACTCCAGCAGACTTAAGGGCTATTCTCCTTCTTCCTACCATAAAGCTAATTACTCGCTACTCGAAGAGGTCTCTATCCGGTTCATGGTGGACATCGGCTATGACGAAGCTGCTAGGATCATCACAAAACACTCATCTATTGATCTTAAGAACATTCCTCACCATGGAGAACCCTACATCATGATTGCCAAAACAGTGGTTTTGAGCATCCAAAGCTCATGGAACTACAAATATTTTGGGCCAAGGTCAACATGAATCATGAATTTGCAGCTCGATGCGGGACGACATGATGTCATACCTTAAGGCACCAAGATCCCACATTACACCAAATTGTTGATCCAAGGGTTTTTAATCCTGATATTCCCTTGAGACTTGATGACCCCAAACATCACTCCGTGTTGCTTGAGCCCACACTCAATGTTGTAAGATTTATGGACTCAACAACAAAGAAACAAGGTTCGGTGTTACCAGATTGCCTTCTTACTGCTGATATCAAGGGACTACAATCGTACAAACATTATCTGGAAGCAGTTGCATTAGGAAAAGTGGGATTCATTGATGAAAAATCATCTGGTACACTTGTTAGGAAGACTAGGAGAGGCAGTACTGGAAGTATCGCAAGCACTGGGAGTACTAGAAAGTATCCAAAGAGGACTCACACACTCAAAACGAGAGTTCCATTAACTAGTGCCATCCCTATTCCCAAACCAGAACCAAAACTGATGGATGAGGACTCGGAGGACACTGAAATAGATGAAGAGGTTATCTACTCGGAATGTGCAACGGATGATATACTAGTTGAAAAACCTCTAAGTCCCAAGTTTGATAAAGGGAAAACTCCAGTGCAAGAGCACGAAGAAGAGAGCTCCGATGAAGAGCCAATGGATGAAGACAGAGACTACAGAAAGAAGCTAAAGAACCTCAAACTCCAACATGTTGCTAAGGAGTTCAATCTGCAACAAACTCGGGGCCCCGGAGGGTCAAGTGGTGGTACACTAACTACACCAGTTTCCGATGCGGTTAATCAACCCGATAAGGGAACTGGTACCACCACCCACGAATCAGAACAAAAGCAACTAGAGGATTCTATCATCTATGACTTTGAGGAACCAAAAATGGAGAAGTCTGAGAAAATTCCTGAGGAATATGTTGAGGCTGCAGCTAAAGAAAAAGCAGAAAAAGAAGCTCAAGCTCAAGCAAATGAAGAAGCTAGGGTTAAGGCACAAGAAAAGGCTCAAGCGGAAAAGGAAGCCAATGATTACATTCTTGATAGTCCCGTACGAAACAAGGAACAAACTTCTGAGCCACCAAAGGACCCTGAGCCTCCTCATGTCTCATCATTATCAGACTCATCGTCTCACTCATCACCTCCACCATCCAAAGGCACCACCAGATCCGCATCCTGATCGATAAAGAATCAAACCGACACTTGGGCATCCCGAGCAAAGAAAAAGATTGTTAAAGCTATGAAGCAAGTAAGAAAGAAAAATATAGTCAACAAGAAACTCAATCAACTCGCTGACAGAGTCAATCTTCTTCAAAATGGGATAAACGAGATGTTGAGAGAACGGGAACAGATCCAGAAGTTTCTCAATCGAGACATACAGGGTGAAATGAACAAGACGATTAAGGAATACACTCATAAGTTCCTTCTCGACACTGTTCCTGGTGTAACAAGAGAGATGTTCACCAGAAAACTCTATCCGAATCTCATGCAGTTGGTCAAGCAAACTATAAAAGCAACACCTTTAACAATAACAATCAACCCAACTGAGCCTGCAGTTGCCTCCGATGCAGAAATGGTTTCCAAGCTTGTACTACAAATGTCTCAACGATCTGCAACGTTTACTTCTGACGAAGCTAAACTGTTTGACACATTGCTGGAATACCAACTTAAAACTTCATGCAAAGCGGCAGCTGAAAGGCCAAAGCGTCCAAGAGACGATGATGATCAGGATAAGGATAAAGAGTCCAAACGCAAGAAGAAGTCTGGTGAATCCTCCTCCATGCCTCCACCACACCCAAGGACCACCGAAAGAAGATCTCCTCCACATTCTGCTGCTACTGAGAAACCTTAGGACTCTGAGTTACCACCATAAATAGAGAAAACCGGTGATCATTTCGAATACACTGGTGGTGACGATGAAGAGATCCCTGAACCCCAACAACAACCCACCTCTTCTGCCACAACAAAGAAACCAGAATCATCATCAAAGCCAAAGAAAAAGAAGAAGAAGATCGCTGTTGTCTCACGGCCAGATGAAGATACTATCGAAGAATATGACTGTTTTTCTAGACTTGTTGATGCTACCCCTTCATTACCAGAAGGTCAAGAAATGGTAGATGGCCGTACAATGGAGCATGTGAAGCTTATACAGGAAAAGTTCAATGTGAAGAAGATGACTAAGGCATAGTTGAGGCAAATCAAGAATGATGCGTTTAAACTACTTAAAGACAGCTCAGAAAGTGCAATTGAAGTCGAATATCATCTTGATACCATTGCACGAGCCATGTCTAACAACATTGATTGGCTCAATCCTGAATCAAAAATTGACTTCACCAGACCTGACAATGCTCCATACTACACTGACTGGACCAAACCTCTACCTACCATTGGCCGACCGGATCAACCCAAGATTCCATTCCGCTATTTCTTCAACAACGACTTAGAGTTTCTTCTACACGGTAGCGATGTCTCCAAGAAATACGCTACATCACTCACACTCCCTTTCCCAGCAGCAATATACTCCAACAACATAGCCATCGAGGAAGACGCCACACACATGTTTGCTGACAAAGTGGAAAAGTATGACCTCGATGCATTGTATGGGATTCATCATTGGCCTGAACGCCGAAGAATCTACTACAAAAGCTGCCAGGTTCTAAAGTCTAAAAAGGAAGTGTTCAGTGATAAACGGATCGTTGCTATTCAGCATGTTTCCTTGTCGTCGAAGTGGGACTACACATTCCTTAAGAAAATTGTGGTCAAACGACAAGACGAAGAGGAATATAACTTCTGTGAAGCGGATTTTCTGAGATTGTTTCTTAACGACATTGAAGATATGTATCTTGCAAAGGTACAAGGACTTGTAAAAGACATTCAACTTGCCGTGGAATCCTATCAGAAACATGTAAATCTCACAAAACCTCAGCTAGACCTTCCCGACATAAACCAACTTTCTCAGTACACCCTTATCAAGAAACCATTTGGGACAGTCTACCGAAGTGAACTACACCACAATTGCTTCATGGCATGCAAAGAGCTTCACAAGTTTAGGGATCACACATTGAAGAAAGTCAGGGACGGATTAGCTTATCGGTTAAAGGAGATACATGATGGCATAGGGTCACCGAAGAGATGGAATTCGAGGGATAGAAGGGATGTAAAAAAGATCATCACGCGGATTGATGAAAGGTTGTTTAGGCGGGATCAGTTCAGAACATTGGAGAGCTTCGTTGGTGGTCGTCCAAGCATATCTCTCACGGGCTACCAACGTCCAGAACGCATTCCTGGAGTTATTGCTGGAATACCTGAGACTCCTGGTACCCCTTGATTTGTTTCTCTTCTCATTATTTGGATGTGTGATTTATATCTTACTATGGCCTGTGCACACATAACAGTGTACAACCCGTTCTTGTAATGAAAGGATCCTGTGGTACGCTTCAGTGCCACAATCCTATAAAAGGAGCGAAAGCTTCTTACTTTTGAGTAAAACTAATCAAAACATTCAATTTTCAAAGTTTTGCTCAAAAGGACAAGTACTTCCCCTTATGATTTTCAAAACCTCAAAAGTTAATATCACTTGTTGAGGGGGAGTATTTGCTTAAAAACTTTATTCACAAAATATTTCTTCGTGGTAATCTTCCTACAAAACTCAAAATGGACATATTAGATATCAAAATTTCGTCAAAAATAACGTTTATATGCCATTTTTGAGGGGGAGAAAATATATGTGATAAGAAATATGTTGTGAATTGCTAATGAATCGTCGTGCTATAAAGACTTAACCAATGAATTGACGAGATCTAAAATGTTAGTAACTCGAAAATACTTGTCTGGGACAGGTAATAATTTCAAGCTAGTTCGCTAGTGATGTAAACTTTGACGGGTTTGACAACCTTTCGAGGTTTGTCCACACCTTAAAGGTAGTTATTAGAGCTAGTTGTCACCTAAAAGCTGACAATGTAACTCTTTAACTATGCAACATAACTGTGTCTCGCGGGGGATTGTCTATCTTGAGTTGATCAATTCAAAAGTGCGCACTCTTCTCTCACCGTGCAAATTTCTATCAAAATACTTAAGCACGTGTGGAGGGGGAGTACTTCTGCAAAATACAAAACTCTCACAGTGGTACTAAAAGCTCTTATTCATAACCACTTTGAGAGATTTTCATGAAAATTGGTTTTACGGCAACATAGGTTAGTCATGGAGTTATAAGGTGACTAAGGTTAGGAATAACCGTCCTACGATCAGCCAGAGCCGGAGGGATCTACCCAAGGACACCACTAATAGTTAGAATTAGAAGTCCTTAGGTATGATTATAAAAAGGAGAAAATGAGAATCGGAGAAAGAAGGAGTTGAAGAATTAAAAAGAAAAGTAAAAAAAGGGGTGAAAATAAATAGCCCTCCAAATTATTTAACTTAGGGCGGACGCCGGGTTCAATTCACATGCTACTGGTTGTCACTTGATGACACTGGTATTGAAGATTAAATTCGTCATGGACCCAGTGACGCATGGACTAAACCTTCTTAGCCACTCAAGTTTTATTCAACAGAAGCTTGTTTCATTCTCACAGGGAACCCTATGTAAACTATCAGCTTTCTCTTAGAGATTGCTGGTATTGAAGAAGGAGACCCTCTCCCTAGTGTCCGCTCAGGAAAACCAAAGCACACTATTGAGTCTAGAGCCACGAGATTCATCAAAAGATCTCTTAGGTACACTTGACATTTCATCACTTGTCGTTCAACATTAAGGACGCAAGTGATACATTATCGAGTCCTACACAGATCTTAGCAATCTATCAAGAATAATTATGAGAGGATCACATGTGTATCTCAAATGGTCTAAAGTCATGGAAACTCCTTGTGGATCACATATTTATGAGAACAGTGATTGAATGGAAAATCCTGCCAGGGTCAACATCAAATAGCCCTGATAGCAGGTCACTTCGGTAACTCCTTGTGGGTTATGGTTAGTGTATCTCAAACGGTCTACAGTCATGGGGTGATGCTTCGGTGTACCTCAGTGACTCATATGAATTGTAGGTGTACTTCGGTACATCGCATTATCTCACTTGTGGGACTCCAGTTCAGGAACAACCTTTGTGAGAATTAGAGTCGTGTTTTCACACTATGCTGTTAACACACTCGAAGTTCAAACTTGTAAGCGCTGGATTATTTCTAACCCATGTTTTATGTTTTATTCTTATGGATGCTCGCGGGAGGAAATGATCATGCAGATTCTTCACATGCTCATACCAACAACAACACTAATTGAAGTTCTCTAAAAAGGCAACACAAAATCAGAATGATTCTTCGTCAAAGCCAAAGAATCTACAAAGTTTAAATACTAAGAGAACTACATCAGTACTGAAATCCAACGTTAAAGACCGTGTAAGCATGTTGGAGAAAGACGTGGAGACACTAGAGCAACGAAGCGGACCTGATGCAGATAACCACAACATACTATCACTACCACCCCAATGAACAAAGATCAAAGAACAAAGTTAATAAAGACGTCAAAGCTGAAAAACTTCAAAGTAAACAAGATCGCTACACTGGGGAGATTGTTGGAATCAAGACACTTCTTCACACAAAAAAGAAGAATGTCAGAAGACGTCAAAGCTACTATTACATCAGCACCTACAACGTTATCACTCATATCATTAATCACCAACACTTAGGGGGAGATTGTTGGAATCACTCCTAAACTAGATTACAAGTGTTTATAATTAATATGTAATAGTTAGCTTAATTATGGCTTTTATGTTAGTAATTAAGGCTAGGCTCATGTACAAAGCCCATGAGCCTATGCAAAAGCCCAATAAGAAAAGGAAGGGAGCTTGCATGTTGCCCTAGTTCCTTCCTATAAATAATCTTGTAAACCTTCATTTGAAGGTTGGTTGTTCACTTTTCTATTTCACTCTAAGCATAAACATTCCATATTTATTCTTGTTTTTGGTTAATTGTTCATCCGATCCATTCTTCATCTCATTTCTTCATATTGATGCTTGTGTTACATAAATGGGAACCTAACACTCTTTAACCATAATGCTTGTGTTGCTGCTGCTGTTGCTGCAATGAATTCGGATTCACATGATGATAGAGCTACCGTGGCTTGCTTTTGTGTACTCTAGTTGATTAATGATTCACCGTAGTAGAAGATATTTCCAGTAGTGCCTTTGCCTTCTTGAGTGTTGACTTCGTAGCTACTGTCACTATAACCTTGGATCTGGTTTCATCAATTGTCTTTGTAGGTGATTCCATAGTCTTTTGTTCGTTTAACATAGCGTAGTACCTGCCTTATAGCTTTCATGCATTTTTCCTTTGGTTCTTGCATAAAACGACTAAGTAATCCAACAGAATAACTTAAGTCGGGTCTTGTATGTAGCGGATATCGTAAGCATCCAATCAAGCTTCTATATTTAGTTGAGTTTACCGTTGTTGCTTCAGTGCTCGTTGTTAGTCCTGTTCCTGGACCCATAGGAATTAGAGTTTCGTTGCAGTCTAGCATTCCAACTTCCTTTAGGATCTTTCTTGTGTAGGTGGATTGCTTTATTGATATGTCACCACTAGTTTGTGTGACTTCAATTCCTAAGTAGTAGGATAGTAATCCTAGGTCACTCACTCGAATTTCTCTTCCATTTGAGCTTTGAACTTGTCTATTTCTTTCTTTGGTGTGCCAGTAATGATTAAATCATCCACATAGACTCCTACTAGAAAATTTGAGTCTTTCCATTTTTTCGTGTAGACAGCTTGTTCTAAAGCGCATTTCTTGAAATCTAAAGACTTCAAGGTATTGTCTCATTTTATGTTCTATGTACGTGGTGCTTGTCTTAAACCGTATAGAGCTTTTATGAGTCTGTATACTTTTCCGTTATCTTTTATAATTCCTTCGGGCTGTGTAACATACACTTTTTCTTTTAAGTCTCCATGCAGAAATGTAGATTTGACGTCTGTGTGATGTACTTCCCATTTGTTATTAGCAGTTATGGCTAACAGTAATCGGACTATTTCCATTCTTGCTACAGGTGCAAAGACTTCTTCAAAGTCTATGCCATGCTCTTGTATGTAGCCTTTTGCTACTAGTCTTGCTTTATGCTTGACTATATTTTCATTAGCATCTTTCTTGGTCTTGAAAACCCACTTTAATCCAATGGCTTTATGTCCTTTTGGTAGAGGGGTAAGTTCCCATGTATTGTTCCTATTAATGGAATCTAATTCGAATTTCATTGCTTCAATCCATTTTAGATCGTTCGATGCTTCCTTGTAATTCTTAGGTTCATCTTCAGCCAGTAATAAATGCTCGGGTAAAACTTCCTCGGTGTTATCATATATATCATTCAACGTTCTAAAACCTTTCAAAGGTGTATGATCAAAGTTTGGATGTAAATTCCGGGTTGTAGTTGAGTTGTTTTGATTGGTTGAATGTCCTGAGGTAGTTGGTGTAAATTGAGTATTTATTCGTGATGAAATTGTAGATGGTGTACGAAGTGTTTGTGATTGTGAGGGTGAGTCTGTTGTTGATGTTGCACATTCATCATCATCATTTGTAGGGATATCATTGTCTTCTTTATCTGGTTGGATTTCTTGTTCCTGATGTTCATCTGTTGCTTCAAGATTTTCAATTTCGAAGTCAAACCATTCTGGTTCATCGTTGGTGTGTTCATTAAGGTAATCCTTCCAATCCCATGCTTCATCCACTTTAAACTTCACATCTCTAGTAACACATATCCTTTGTGTTGTTGGATCAAGAAGTCTATAAGCTTTTGATCCTTGTTCGTTTCGTAAGTATACCATTCTGTTTCTTCTATCATCTAACTTTGTCAGATGTTATGATGTTACCTTTGCATATGCTACGCTGCCAAAAACTCTTAATGTTTCTAAGTTTGGCTTTCTTTTCTTGATTGCTTCATATGGAGTGATTTCTTCTAAGGCTTTTGTAGGAACGCTGTTTAGAATGTATATAGCGTATCTAACAGCTTCAGCCCAAAAAGTTTGAGGCATGTTGGTTGCTTTCATCATGCGTCCCGTTGTAGACATAATTGTCCTATTCCTTCATTCAACTACTCCATTTTGTTGTGGTGAGTAAGGTACGGTTAGTTTTCGTGCTATGCCGTTCTCTTTGCAGTATTGAGTGAATTCGTTAGATGTGAATTCTCCTCCATGATCAGTTCTTAACATTTTCATTGTTGTCCTTAGCTCCTTCTCTATTGTTTCTTTGTATTCCTTGAAAGTATCGAATGCTTGATCTTTCGTGTTTAGGAAATACGCCCACATATATCTTGAGTAATCATCTACTATCAAGAATATGTGTTTCTTTCCAGATGGTGTTGGTGGTGCGATTGGTCCACATAAATCTCCGTATACTAAATCTAAAGGTGATGTTGATCTAGTTTTTGCTTTCTGAGGAAATGGCGCTCTGCTGTGTTTACCAACTAAACGAACATCAAAAATTTGTTTTGTATGTTTAATGGCAGGTATTCCATGAACTAACTCTCTTTGAGTCATTGATTTTAGTGATTCAAAGTTGAGATGTCCTAGTCTTGCGTGCCATAACCAAGTGTTGTCCTTCAAGTTTGCTAGTAGGCAAACAGGTGTGCCTATCCTCAGACTTGCTTTGTATAGACGGTTTCTTTGTCTTGTGACTTTCATGAATATTTTATTGTCCATGTCATAAAGTCGTAATTCATCATCGTCCATTACTACTTTACAACCGATATCGGTAAATTGTACAAGGCTCAATAAGTTGCTTTTCAGGATGGGAATGTAATAGACTTGAAATATGATTCTTTGTTTCTCGTCATCACATTCTATTATAATTCAACCTTTTCCTTTAATCTCTATGTGAGATCCATCTCCTTATCTTACTTTTCCACTAACATTCTCATCTAGCTCTTTGAAGTGTTCTCTTATCCCAGTCATATGGTTGCTAGCTCTGTTGTCTAAATACCATTGACTATCGACACTTGTCTCTTTATATCCTACATCTTCTTCGTGTAGCAAGACATTTTATCTTCAAGTTTTGTTACATGTGGGTCTTCTAATATTGCCATTAATAAGGTAGGTTCTAAGTCCTCCTCGACAAGATTAGATTGCATACTAGTGTTTGGTTTTGCATAACACTTAGATGCATAATGACCCATCTTATTGCATTTGTAACATTTTACTTTGCTAAGATCAATATTTGGTTTATTGAAGTGATTGTGAGAATTTTTTCCATCTTTCTTCTCGTGGTTATATTTATCATGGTTCCTTCCTTGTGAGAATTTGTATTTTCCACGTCCACGTCCTCTGAAATGTTTCCCTCTATTGTCATGTCGTGTGAACATCAGTTTTTCTTGATTGTCCACTTGTTTTCCTTTCTTGAACTTAATCTTTTCTTCGTAGGTATTAAGTCTTCCAATTGCCTCTTCCATTGTCATTTGACTTAGATCGGAATATTGCTCTATTGAAGCAACTAATTGCAGATACCTTTCGGGTACAATATTTAGTAGTTTCCGTACTAAGGTTTCATCTTCTATTGTGTGTCATAGACTAGCGGCTTTGTTTATGAATGTTGTAAGTTTTATGGTGAAGGTGTCGATTGTTTCGTCTTCCTTCATATATAACATCTCAAAGTCGGATTTGAGTGTTTGTAATCTTTCTTGTTGAACTCTGTCTTCGCCAACGTGTCTAGTTTTCTAAGCATTCCAAATGTCCTTTGCGGTTTTGTGCTTTGTTATTTGAAGTAATTGTTCTTTGGGTAAGGCTTGATAAAGGAAAGCAATAGCGGTTTTGTCATTTTTCTTATCGGGTTGAGTTGTATCAGTCGGCTCTATTGTTTCCCATAAACCATTCGCTTCGAGAATGATTTGCATTCGAAATTGCCCATAGTGAGTAATTCGCGTTCTTTAGGATTGGGCATTGAAATTGGGGTGTACTATTTGAAGTATTAGTACTAGGTTCCTTATTACCATCTTCTTTCGTCATATCTTAATGATAATGACAATAAATCTCCAAAAGAATTTTAACACGAAGTGTGTTTCAAAAAAAATTCTTATTTTTAAAATGAGCTCTAATGTTTTATTTTCCTCAAACGGGTGTAAAACTTTTCTAGGTATAGTTTTTAAAATTTTAAACTATCCTCGGAGATTATTAAATTCAAAAATGAATAACCTAAGGTTAATTACTGCTTAAAAATTATTCCTAATCAGTATAATAAGCAATGTAATCACTAGGCTAATATACTATCCAAAAATGACAAGATACTAGTTTTGAAAAAAAAGTAACTTATCAAAATAATCCAATATATATCAAAAGTAATATATAAAGTAAAAAATGAAAGGTGGTATTTGTAAAATTTGGAACCTTGAGGGGTTGATGGTCTTACCCGATGCCCTAATAAAAAAATCTGATCCTTTTGTGTGGCCCTATTATTTTACGCGCCTCTCCCTTTTATATTTTGTTTCTTATCTCTTTATTGAGATAGAAACTAAACGCGTATCTCTCTTCTTTCTTGAGACAAGTCCTTCTGTCTCTATTTCTGGGAAGATATCCGTCTTCTCCTTCTCTAATATTGATGGTTAACCGCCTGTTAATGGCTGGGTTTGACCGTCTCTTCTTCTTCTCCGGTGTGTTGTGTTCTTCGCGAGCACTATTAACCCTTCAATTGAAACCTAGGGTTTCAGATGATTTGGGGGTTTTCTTATACGTGAGAGATTTGATGATTGGAGTATGTAATTGAGTCAATTGGTGATTCAATTGATCTTTCTGGGCTCGATTCCTTATATGAACAGGTGTGTTTGTTCTAATTTGTAAAACGTTAATTCTGCCCTTTGATGACCTTTGTATATTGGTTTTTCTTTCTTCTTTTGTTCTTGAATTGACTCGACTGGTTTGCAAAAATGAATGAGAAGGAACCCTTTTGATGCCGGTAACAATTCACTGTTGTGATTCATACCTTAGTGACAATTGTTGTTGTTTTCCATTGATGAAATATCACACCAAAAATGATCTTTTGATTGATTTTTGGTTCGACTGTTTTTGCAAAAAAAAATTTGAGTCTTTGATCTGGTGTAGATTCAAGAACAGAATTTTGAGAAAAAGCCTTTGGTATATGATGATTTTGTTAAAAAATCCAAACCTTCTCTGATACCAATTATTGGCCTTAAACTGGATCTATGGTCTTAACTTTGGTCAAGATATACCAAGTAAAACAGGGATTAAAGAAACGTATATATAGTTTCTATTAATTTGTCATCATCATTCTTAGATAACATGTTTACAATATTTATACTAAATGAAATGGTACAAAGTGAACCGTTGTGATGGTTCAAGGTATGGAAGTTATGTTATAACTATCATATAACCATTTTCTGTAACTGTCTAAGTTGACTTTGAGGTCTGACTTTTATTTGGTTGACTTTTGTTGAAAGGGTTGTTGTGGGTTGAGGTGGGTTGAGATGGGTCGATTGATGATTAACCCAATAGTATACAGGACCCAAACAATGAGCAAGAGCCTTTAAAGGTCGTTAATGAATCGAATGTGCGCCATGTTGTTAAAGACGCGACAAGCAGAACTCTATTTTGTTTGCAAATGCAGTTTATACTAAAAAAATAAGGTGCATTTTAAAAAACATGATTTGGAGAGATCAAAATCTGATGAGTTTGAATTAAAGATACTTATGTCGTCGGTGTTGGAAGATAATGGTAGAATGTGCAACATGTTGTATGGGTATTTCATTGGCAAACAAGTGGTATTTCCGGTAGTTGAAAACTATGTGTTTACTGTATATGGGCAATATAGAATCCAAAAAATAATGATGAATGTGAAAGGGTTCCTTTTCTTCAAATTTACCTCGAGACTGGCCCATGGATGATACACTCCGTTCCCATTCTTCTGAATAAATGGACGCCTTCAACTAACCTTATGAAAGAAGACTTAATGAAGTACCTGTTTGGGTTAAGATACATGACGTTTCAATGGCGGCCTTTACTGCAAATGGATTGAGTGCTATTGCTACTCAGACAGGTACACCTATAATGCTTGATTCTTATACATCTACAATGTGTAACGAGATTTAGGGCAAAAGTAGTTATGCAAGAACTATGATCGAGTTACATGCGGATAAAGTGTAACACCCCCAAAATATCGCAGTGGAAGATTGTGTCACTGTGTGTTACTTTATAGCACAAGGTACAAGTTATATAAAATGAACTCTAAATGAGACATTTTGAAAAATTACCATTCGATAAATAATACTAGAGTTATAAAAAGAGGTCCCAAATTATAATATTACATAAATGTTTTTCAAAAATATTATCGAACGGCGAATATAATGTATCCCCATCTTCAAAATATGCTAAAGAATCTTATGCTCCAATCTCTAGCTATCGCCTTACTGACCTGAGATAAACATGCTAAAAGTGTTAACACAAAGGTTGATGAGTTCATAGGTTTGTTGTAAATAAGATAAAAAAAGCCTTTATGTAAAAATTCGCGTGGCAAGTATATATAAACCTAATGTTTGATTCACCGATATATTCAATTTTAATTGCTTTGACCAGTATATTCGGTCATTTGATTAATTTCACCAGTACAGTCGATAGTAATTTATTTCACATATTTGATTGGTAGTAATTAATTTCACCAGTCAGTCGGTAGTAATTGATTTCACCAGTATACTCTGTAGTAATTTAACGATTCCTAACTTAGGCAATCTAGAAATGTTTTGTCCACTTGTGTCCTTATTTAAAAAACAAATTGTTTGTTTAAGTAAAGCGAGTAATATGTTTCAATAAACAAGTAGAGTGTTTCATCAACTGAATAAAATGTTTCGGGTAAATGAGTAAAATATGTAAATAAAGCGAGCATGTATCTCTCCCAAGGAGTTAGGGTAACAAAGTGAGATAGGGCAAAAATATGCCGCGAAAAAGTCTTAGAAGCTACCTAAGTATAACGTCGCATTTAGGTTTATAAAATAATAAACGTATGAATGCAAATAGGTGTTAATAAGTATATGCATCAATTATACCGCTTGTACATAGTGTTTATAAATTTTAAAAGAATTTAGGACAAGTTTTACAACACGTTTGATAAGTTTTGTAAACCTGAACCTAAGTGCGGTTTTAGGTTTAATATAGTTATCCGATTTTAAAAATTCATTACTCATAAACAGTAAATGGCTAAGACTCGTTTTTTATGTCTACGGAAAGGTATTTGAGTCCACTAATCAGATATGTGGGTCCTACCACTTCTATTTTTGTATAACATGTTTAAAATTACTATTTTATCCTCATGTATACAAGTCTGATTTTGGACAGCAATTAACAGTCCCACGAAAACGGTCACAAGTTGACTTCTACAAATCCGTTTAACATCGGAATTGTGAAAAAAATTAAGTTAAAGGGTTATCTACATTTAAGAAAACTGGGCTAAGTCATAGAGATGATCAGATCATCGAGATATTTCCAAATGAAATCAGGTGTGCAGTATTCGACATGTTTTACCGTTTATTTTGTCATTAATTCATCAGGATGTTTTACAAGGTGATCCACCTGTCAAAGAAATCGTAGGAGATAGGGCTACATCTCTATGTTTTTCTGTAAGTCTCAGAGTCCACTGAGTTTTCATAAAAAATATATTTTTCCAAAAGATCATAAACTGTCCCCAAATCATAGTTTTAGAGTCCACTGAGTTTTCATCCGATTTTATATTCGCTTTTATTGCTTTTTATTATGCTCGTGTTATGTTCATGTTTTGCGATTAGTTCTTTAAATTGTATTGTTAATATGTGTGTCTTGGCTTGGTAAACAAATTTGTAATTATGTTTGTGATAGAATCTAAGATATATATATATATATATATATATATATATATATATATATATATATATATATATATATATATATTGGTTCATTCGAAAATTTTATCTCGGTAGAAAAGTGAGAGAAGTGATCTCAACCCTTAAATTTCCTTCCCTTCCCCTCCTTTTTTTGCACTAAACTACAGGGATCTAATTGTAACTTTTAATTTTTTCCAAGGTTTAGTTTGTAATATTTCCAAAGATCATATATAATGCCTAAATTCTTTCATGTTTATCTTTTTCTCTGGTTTAATCCTCTCAGCATGTTCTTATTTTTTTCGACAACAAACACGCTTTAATTTCTTCCAATTTCTTCCTAGTAATTGTCACTTATAATCTCCACAAGATAAAAACAAACAAGCACGATTTGTTATCAGATTCAATAATCATCTCCTTCTAATGTCTCAAATTGCCGATAAAAGTACATTTTAAGAAGTTTTTTTTTTATTATAATTATGTTACTCTTTTTATCAAAGATCGAATATATAGCTTAGGGCGTTGGTTACAATTTTATTTGCACATATTTGTGTTTGTTATAAGTTGTTTTTTTTGTTTTCTTGTTTTTTGTTTTTTTTTAAATTTTATATGAATTTTAATTCGGTGATCATCATCTTTGCATATGAGTACCATTTTTAAGGGTTATTGACATGATTCATTATATATAATAGATATTTGAAATGAAATTGAGAAATAAATATATGAAAAACATGTTTACAAAAACTGCACACCAAGTGTTTTATAGAATGTCTTAATGAGATTTTATAACGGCAATGCATTAATTTTACACTGTGATGCCCTAATTTTTGTGGATAGATTTTAGTCACATTCTGATGCCCTAATTAATTTAGGCTAGAGGATTTTAGATTTTGATGAAAACACTCAGTAAAACAATTGTACCGACTTTAGGTTTATTGCTAATGTATGCATCATCACGTCAGCGTAACATGTGCTATTGCACATGCATTTGTTTGTTTTTTTATTATAACGACCAACTCTGACAATGATAGTTGGTTTCATGGTTGCATTTTGTATTTTCTTGCAACAGGTCTATCAAGCGCTAATGAAAGTTCCATGTGTAGAATATAAGATCATAGCCTTTTCTTATATGTTATGCTTTAAATCAATGGTTAGAAGATATTTCTAAATGCACCTTATCTGATGTTTATAGTTTTATATTGTAATCTAAAGCTTAAGTTTGTTTTAATTTATGTTTCTGAGCTTAGATAGTGCAAACAGATGCGCTAAAGTACCTTAAACGGATGCACTAAAGTACAAGCGGATATACTAAAAAAGTAAGTCAAAATTTTCCAAGGATCTAGGAAGTTTGGAACCTGTGTCAAAGGTAAGCTATTTGGGGTATAAAGAAGTTCTTATAAGAGAGCTATGTTGGATTTTTGTTAATTTGATGATGTTGATTATATTTATCCAGATGAAAATGAAATTATTAGCAGAGAAAATGCAAGTGATTACCAAAGGATTGTCTAAAGTGATTTAGGAAAAACAATTTTCCATAAAAGTGGGACGCGTATAAAAAAAATTCCAGTAATGAAGACCATCGGTTAACCACATATGCTTAATTATCTAGTTACTTAGCATATATCATGAGTACTCAAGAGGAACTAAAACTTGTGATTACAACATTTTTTAAATACTTATATCATTATTGAAATATTGAAGGAGTTAACTTTTTAAATTACCCATGTGGTTCAATCAAATTTAACACTAATGACGCATGTCAAAAAATCTATAAAGCTAAAAATGAGCTCTGAGGGTATGATTACATGTTAAAAAAACCCTCCATATGTGGATCAACAATGTAACAACTTGCAACAAAGATTAGAGTAGAGCTCTTAGGCAAAAGTAGTAAAGATTTCATACAAGATTAGGCAACAAAACTCAACTTAGTCCAAAAACATTAAACGAATGCCCTAATGTGATACAAACTGATGCACTAAAGTACATCAAACGAATGCATTGAAATACAAATGTATGAATAGAATATATTTATGGTTCAAATGTGTTTCATACTGAATACAAAATGCATGCATTAGGATTACAAATTATTATTCTTCATATACCAGCATGAATACAAATAATTTTAGTCTCAATAGGCATTGCAAGTGGGAGATGATTAAATAATGAATACCATAACTGTCATTATTCTTCTAAATTTCAAATATATTTTGCATATTGTACGTATGGAAGAATACACAAACCTGACTGGTAAGTTTCTGTGATGTAAATCTAGTCATTTGAGCAAGAATACAGGGATGTTATGGATTAAAGGCTGCAATGAGTAATTTAAGATTTTGGAAGGTATATGATGCACTAGTTGTTAACCAATTGATGCCCTTAGTTAGTTAGTGTGATGCATTACTTTATACACTATGATTCATTACTTTGTTGCAATTTTGACTTTGGGTTTCTACTATCTGGTTTTTCTAGTTTGGACTTATGTTTTTTACTAGCTGTTCAATCGATAAAAAAAACTACAAAAAGAACAAAGAATACTTGACTACTGAACATATACAATCTTAATCTAAATATATGAATTTAGAATAGTAGTGACTTAAGAATAAGAAGATTACTAAATAACTGATGCAATAAAGTACCTCAAACGGATGCCCTACTGTGATACAAATGAATGCACTAAATTTCATCAAGCAAATGCACTAAAATACAAACGGATGCACTAGAACATGTTTCTGGTTCAAATGCTTTTCATACTGAATATAAAAATACGCGCTTTAGGACTACATATTATTGATCTTCCTATACCACCGTGCATACAAATTATTTTCTTCTCAATAATCGCTGCGAGTGGAAGATAGTTAAATAGCCGACTGAACCGCGTCAGATCCCATCATTCTCACCCTATAGAGCAGAAATTGTAATTAAGAAAATTAATCAATGGCTGGTAAAGGTTCGAAATTCAATATGGGTCAATTTGGTATGCTTAGTACTGGATTAACTAAAAGAAGTTAAAAAATGGTTACAAGACTACCACATCCACTAAAAATGCACAATGAAAAAACTAATGTTTTGCTACATACCATTATTTCAGTGAATTCAAGACTGAACCGAAAGAGTGCATTTATATCAGCATCCTCATGATTCCCATGTATCATGTGAACATTCTCGGGATACAAAATTTGAAAAACAAGAATGGGAAAGGAGTGAGGCTTCATTATGACACTAGATTATCATGTTAGCAGTTGAAATAAAACCTTAACTTTAGAGTAATGAGCACTAAAGTATTTCAAACAGATGCATTAAAGTATGTCAAATAGATGCACTAAAGTATGTCAAATGAATGCACTAAATTAATGCATACAGATTCCTTATTATTTCAAGACAATATTTCATACATATTCATTATTGTTTTGATACATATGCATTAAACAAAAAAATTGATGCCCTAATACATTATTAAAATAGATGTATTAAATAAAACAAACAAACTGATGCTCTATTCAGTTTTAAAACATATGCTATGTTTCATGATACCATTATGCACTAGTCAAACAGTTAAACAAACATATGACTTCAGTAATTCAGTATGCTATTATCTAACAAACAAATGCTCTTTTTATGAAACTTTGATTCACTAATCAAACATATAGACGCTAAAACAGATTTCAGCATTCGATGGATTAATCATATTGCCTAGAAATACTTGATTGTATATTGTAATTTAATACATGATGCACTAATAAAAATTAATGATTACCTAATAGAATATTAATAGTGCATTATATGGTGTGTTTGGCAATACACTACCAAAGAAACTGTAAAAAAAGAATGTTCAAATTACTTTGAGAAAAGAGTAACCACATTACATATTCCTAAATTCAGAAATAGTTCGTTCCTTCGCATCTCATATCACACATTCATCAAATAATCCTTCATTCTTCTATGATCTTACTTATTCCATCTGATGTAGGTTTTACTGACCAGGTCTTAATATTTATAGTGTCTCGCTATACCTATGGTCTACCCTAGTGCACTAACGGGCAGTGTAACCGGTCGCGTGTAGTGTAGTAAATGGTAAAGCCGAGGTCGTCTCAATAGCTATGTGTGTTGGATTATTACTAAGTCTAGTGTCACAGAATAATAATAGTTTCGATAGGGATTTAATTAATTAAACTACTAATGCAGAATGAAATAAAAGCAGATAAATGGATAAAAAGGAAATCAATAGAGTAATAGTAGTGCTAACCTATTCAATCCTCCTAGCTAGTTATGTCTACGTCTACCTACTTCCAATTACTTTAGGTGGGGTAAAATTAGAGAGGACAACATTTGGTCAATTCCCCTTAACCTATCAGCAAAGATGCCACCACAGGAGAAATCAGGCGCACCGTCATAAGTCATGTCGTTCCTGGTCCCCTAAGCTAAGTCATTAAGTAGAAAGGGTCGTCAGTTGGTCGTATCTTACCCTTCCCGTCTCAGTCCGCTCTCCTAGGGGTCAGTTAGTGATATCTCCTAGGAAATTGGCCTCTACCGTCATTCAAAACTACCGAACCAAGGGTGACTACCAATGAACTATGCATGCATACACTTAGAAATAATTATACGAAAGTAAAGGTAAACGCAAAAAAACAATTAAGGAATCATAACTAGGCTAGCACCAAAGGGTGCTTAGCCGCTCATATTAATCATGCAAATCAATTCAATATTCAAAGGTATGAAATACATGAATTGAAAGTAAAATAAATATAAAATGCAAAAGCTTATCGTAATGGAGTGACTTCTCCCTTGGAAACAGCTCCGTATGCTCCCCTAGACCTGCCTTGATCTTTTTCCCACGTTCTCAGAGTGTTGTGTGTTGAATGGGATGATTAGAAACGTTGGAATTCATGGGGTATTTATAGGCCAGGTCTGGGTTACGGCGTAACCAATAAAGGAGTTACGCCGTAACCTTCTATTTCTTTGTAAATGCACAAGATCTGGTAGTTACGGCATAACCTTATTATTGGTTATGCCGTAGTCTTTAATAAACTCGGTTACGTCGTAAGTGAGGCAGTAGTTACGGCGTAAGTATCAGCGGCGTGGAACCTCTTTTGACCTAATGGAGTTACGTCGTAATCTTTGGGAGGAGTTACGCCGTAACCTCTTGATAAGTTGGTATTAAGGGTCACGCAATAGTTACGACGTAATGTGAGAGAGGAGTTACGCCGTATCTTCTTCAAAATAGGCATACTGTGATAAATCTTTAGTTATGTTTCCATTTCCCCGTCTCTGTAGCTCCAATGCTTGTAATTTACCTGAAAGTGGAAAACAATGGAAAACAAGTGTAAATCCATATAAATGATATAAATAACGAGCATTATCGGGGGAATTTGACACTTAATGTTCAGGACTATTTGATGTTATCAAATATCCCCCCACTTAAACTCTACTTGCCCTTAAGTAGACCTTATTAGATAGATTCCTAAAAAGATATCTCCCAAAACCTGGAAAATATGAGTTTACAAATCCTTTATGCTAGAATATAACAAAGTCGAACATCTCATGAAAGGGGAACAAACACTCAAATCTCTCAACTATTCTAAGTGTCAATTTCGGGGTGATCACTCAATCGCACAGTCATAGCATGTATTCTATCATAAGCTTGGCGGTTACACAAATCTCCACCACTAGACTTAAGGGCTAAACAATTCTTGAAGGAAATATGGGTAGACACGACAAAGGTTAAGGGGTGACTCATCATTACTAACATGTCACGGCGAAGTGGACAAAATCAATGATACATGACCAAATCCATGGCCAAGACACCAAATATTACTCGCTGCATCACCTAGACATGCTTCATGACTAAAGGGTAGGATAAGACATGGGATATATAATTGGTGTAAAATGAAAAACAAGCAGGTAGTCTAAATCTATAACCAAGTCATCACCACTTACCGTCCGCCCAAAGTTCAAGCTTAGAAGTCTAGAAACCGGATCATGAAATGCAAGGTAGATGTGTCATTAGAGGACGTCGTGATGGGCACACTACCTTTTCTTCTTCTGTTGGTATAACTACCAACTCCAATCTTCAAATGTGACCGAGGTGGCCTCCTCGATACTAATCAATAAAGATCATACTTTAGTGCTTATAACATCGCACTTTACAATATCATAACTCAATCAACTTTTTTTTTTTCGAATCATTTTTTTTGGTTCAACATAACATAATAACATCCCCCCAGTTGAGATTAACAATGAGAATTTGGGGGGTCTTCAATGATCTTCATAAATGTTGTCGATGAAAGGGTGATTTCCAAACCTTTCCACTCGAACCTTGAACTTAGCCAAATGATGACTTCCCAATCACAAATAAAGACTACAGGGTAGGCTAAGGTGTATAGGTGTAACGAAACAATATATTGAGTTGACAAGATGAAAGGAATGGCTTAGAAGGGTGTATCTAGGGGTATCTTGCACTAAATTTGAGTGCAACAAAAGGGTTTCACATGGGGTTGAAAAGTCGAGGTGACTAATCGATAGACTCACAATGGTAGGCTGTTTGGGTGATAATCCTGTAATATTTCTTTCTAAAACTTAAAAGTCCAAATACATCAAGCTAACTCAACATACCTCGTCTATGGTCTCGAAATGATGCAAAGGCCAAGTTCTAAAGTTTACAAGCTACCGGCACACTCATAATTTGGTGGATTTGGGGTAAAATATAGGAAACGGATAAGGCTAATCTCACCATATAATTTCAAGGGTTGTATGTGCTCGGCTAAGGTCTAATCTAGTTAGGTTAGGAAAAACATGTCAAAATTTTTAAAAATGGCATAATTTTTCAAAATAAACTAGAAAAATGAGGGCGAAATAAAGTTCAAGAGATAATTCTACTCCCGTCCCCCCACTTGAATTGTACAAAGTCCCTTTTGTACTAGGAATTAAAATAAAGGTGAAGAGAAAGGTAGAATTAGAGCGAGAACTTCCCTGAAATTTGCTCCAAAAAGAAGAAGGCCCACGAAAAAGAACCATGCCTTCGTTTAAGCGTCACGAACAAACTTCAATCCCTGAAATCACAATACCGACAAGCATAATTCTAAAAAGAAAAAATGAAAAAACAAAAAACAAACCTAACTCACTTTCGTAGGAATCACGGTTGCATTTAGCGAATGCAACAAGCCTTTTAAACCACTTGGTGTCTGATAACGCCTAAAATGAACATGTTTTTAGTAGCGTTATTGTTAGTTTTGTGCATGATAATCGGCTATATTTACTCATAACTGTTGCAAATGTGCAAAGATGCGTATTGTGTATGTATATGTAGCCAGGTATCGCGAATGAAGTTTTTATGAACATTTGGAAGATTCTAGAGGAAGGAAGTCGAGCTAGGAAGCTTTTGGATTCAATGATTGGGAAGCACAATGATTTCTAAGTATCTCTGACAAGGAAATATCAAGTTTTGCCTTGGAAATCATCAGTGAGCAAAGAATGAAGTGTATAGGAGAAAAGTCAACAAAAGTCAAAAGCGGCACAAACCCAGCCCGATCGGTCACAACCCGTAACCGGATCCGGCTGGGCGAATGGTCAAAATACAACCGATCCGGTTGGAGACGAAACCGATCCGGTTTCTCACCTGCTGATTACACAAAGTCGCATTTATTGTTGCCTTAACTCCCCATAATCATTGGAGTCTGATCATTTCTTGACATTTACTTGTTGGGGACGTTTTTGGTCAGTTGAGCAAGCACCTTTGGCTATATAATGAACCTATTCCTAGTATACTAGGAGTGACACAACAAAAATTGTATTAGTTTACACCAAAACTAATACTAACCATATTATTCAGCCCAAAAGCTTAGTTCTTACTGAAAAACGTCCAGGAGCAAGGAGGGAACAATTCTCATCCATAGTTTTGGTAGTTTGGAGTTGTACGGTGAACCTAGGTGATTGGAGGCGCGTGGTTGCTACAATCCACGAATTCTAATTCTTGTAATCATAAAAGTTTAGGTATTCTATGAACTTTGTTATGGAATTCTATTCTCTTGAATTGTTGGAATTACTTTGTTACTATTTGTGTTTAGTTATTATTATTATTATCATGGAGTAGTTTTGGGATATACTTGTGTGTTGGGATGTAGTTAATCGTAGTAGTGTTCTCAAAAATGTGATGCATGTACATATGATCTTGTTTAAATGAGTTTGTTGGAAAAATACTAGTCTTGGTTTGATTTGTCGATAAAACATGTTTTAAGAAAAAGGACCGAAAGGATTTCTCCTGTGTTTTATTCCAAAAAGTGTAGTGAGAAACTAGTATGGGGATATGGTGATTGACAACCACCATGTTTGCTTATTAAAACAAGACTAGGAACATTTTCATCACGAAAGGGTTGAAAGATTCGTAAGAACAAATTTAATAAGAACATGTTGCAAACAAATGGAATTTCTATAGGATAATCATTGGGATAAGGACCGAAAGGATTACCTAAATGTTTTTGTTCTTAGAATGGTTTTTACAAACATATACCATGGTTAGGGAATCATTTGCTTATGATTTGTGCATCATATTAAGAGTATACACCAAACCTTCATGAATTCTATTTATGATTGATTATAGACTACACACAAGTATATATTTATTTCTTATTGAATTTTGCTAGAACATAATTATTTGAGGAAGCCTTGACAAGCTTTCTTGTTGGAATCTTTTCAAACAAAACAATTCCATAACACAAAATCCCTTGGGACGATCTCGACTTACCAAACTTTGCTATTACGGACGAGTATACTTGCTCGTATGTGTTAATAGGTTAGACGGTTAAATCGTGTTTATAAATTTTTAAAACTTGCACAACCCAGCACATCAAGTTTTTGGCGCCGCTGCCGGGGATTTTCTTTAATTTTCTTTGATTTTCTATAAAATTAGTAGTTTTGGAATTAAATTTGTTGAAAAAAAAAGTTTTTGGTTACAAACTAACCGATTCTGTTGGTTAGCCAACCGAATCCGGTTATACCTTCTGTGTAATTTGTAGTTGCGATTTTTATTGTTCTAGTCTTCTTAGTTATTTGTCTTATGATTCCTAGAGTAATTATGGTAATTTTATTTGCAGATTATGTCTTGTAGTTTAATTATTTCTTAGATTTATTTTTATTTTCTTTACATTTGTCAGTTATTAGTTAATTAAGTTTTAGTTAATTTTAGTTTTAATGGTTAATGATTAGATAGTAATATTTTTCAGTTATAAGTTTAATTATTTTAATAATTGATTTTAATTGGTAATTTAGTTTTAAGTATTAATGGGATTTATTATGTTATTCAATTATTGGTTTATGAAGAGTTTTCTTTATTAACTAGAGTTTAGTACATCTTAATGACTCCTTATTTGCATTAAATTCTGTAAAAAAAAAATAATAATAATCATAATTTTCGATCAAACCGATCGGTTGCAACCCGCAACTGGATCCGGTTCGAGTTTCTGTCTAAATTATTTTCAACCAACTGATTCGGTTGCTGAGCCAACCCAATCCGGTTGGAGTTTCTGTGTTGATTTTTATCATTTTTAGATTTTTAGTTTTAACTTATGTTTTTAGTTTTGTTAAGTGTCTTAACTTGTTTAGTATATGTTTCTATAGTTTGTTCTTGTTTTACTAACTCTAACGCTAATCATTCGGATTTTGTTTTGTCTTGCTTTGTCAAGTTTGTCTAGTAATATGGATAGTTTGAGCGGAATCTCGGAATACCTTCGTACTTTGGATGAAATGTTCAAGGATACCGGAAGTTCACTGGAAAAGATTGGAGGTATCTTGGAAGAAAGTAAGAAAGAATTGGGAATTGATACGGTTAATATGGAGGAAACGGGTGAAAATAAGGTTCAACTACCCAAGAAGGGAAGAGTCGTAGTGTTTACACAAGCACCTTTAATGGTGTATGATTCGCCGCTAATGAGGTTTGGAACGCTTTGCAGTGTGGAAAGAGTAAGTGCTTGGGATGCGCAGCTTAATATGGCTTATGGAGAAAACTATATTTTGGGAAAGGTTCTTGACGAAATTGGTCATTTACGTTTGGACTATGAAGCATATGGAAGAAGGATGGTCAAAAATCTGAAGGTCAATATTCATGGACACATTTTTGAAACTGATTTTGTTGTGCTAGAAGAGGGGAATGCGTATGAACCTAATGTGTGTTTTTGTCGAGATTTTCTTGTCACGACCAAGTGTCAAGTAGATTTTGCAATGGGAGAAATGAGGATTAATATAACTGATTTGGAAGAAGGAAAAGGAGTAAACGAGATGCTAGTGGAAGTTTGTGCAAACATGGAAGAGAAAGAGGTGGAAGTGGTTAAGATGGGAAAGGCAAATCGGAAGAAACCGACATCAAACAAACTAACCCCAACAACAACCTCCACCACCAAAAATGAGTAGACACCATCATCACCTACCACTACTTTCAAACCCTTAACCGACAAACAAAAAGAAGCTATTTTAGAGAACCTAGAACAAAAGTTTCTTGAGCTTAATGAAAAGAAACCGGTGATAGAAGTACTCCAAGATTATGTGCTTTACCGTAAGCAGTTGGATGCATTGATGCTAGCGAGGGCTAGGTTGGAAGATAAGAATCTCACGGAGGAGGAGCGAGATCAAATTTTGTTTAAAGGCATGCCAAGGAAGGAAAAGGATCCGGGTAATTTTGTGTTGCCGATAAAAGTGAATGGTACTACACCAGTTTATGCTTTAGCCGATACGGGGTCAAGTGTTAATGTGATGCCGTATCCATTGTTTAAGACTTTGGGACTAAGTAATCCGCAACCTAATCATTCGAAGCTTACTATGGCGGATAATTCTCAAGCGAAGGCAATGGGAGAGGTGAAGAATGTGAGAGTGCAAATTGGATATCAACCATATTTGGCAGATTTCCTTGTCCTAGATATTCCGGTGGACAAGAGTTTACCATTACTATTGGGGAGACCATTCTTACGAACTTGTGGTGCGATTATAGACGTGGGAAGAGGCACATTGACTATTGATGATGGGATTTCGAGGCAAACATACTACCCAAAACCAAGAGGACCAACTTTGGAATTTATGGAGGATTTGGAATGGATTGAAGCAAATGATGATTTAACATGTTTTGAAGTGGGACGTGATGTCCAAGGTAACCCAATGTACGGACCGTTAGTTCTGCCTTATTTTGATCTAGAGGACGAAATGGAACGTGCGTTAGCGGTGGAAGCTTTCTATAACCCATTCAAAAACATACTAGTTTACAAAAAGTTGACCGACTTATTAGGTTCTTTACCGGTGCAACTTAAGAATTTGGAGTGGAGACCCGAAGGGTCGGGGACTTACAAGAGAAAAACCGGAGATGGAGATTGGCATGTTAAGTTCGATATACTTTGTCCGGACGGAAGAAGATTCATGAGAAAGTTCAAAACTTTTGAAACGTTCCGTGAGTTGACCAAAAAAATTCAAAGCGAGGACATTCTAAGACAAGAGTATTTCGAGGAATTCTGAGGAGAAGACAAGGAACCGTAATAAACAAGCAATTATTTCCTTGATTTCATGAGCTATTTCTTTCTGATTTGATGCATTTAGGATTTTTGTTCTTTATTTTATTTTCTTGATTGAAGTAATTTGGGTAATGCATTATAACTATGAGTTTTGAGTTGAAGTTTGGTTTAGTTCATTAGTATGATGAGTTGAGATTTTTAGATTGGATGATTGTTCAAAATTTCATATGGTGGATGAATGTTGTGTGAATCTTTAGCAGGAATTTCGAGTAAAATTATGTTGCTTGGAAGGTAAATGCCTAAGTAACATGTAAAAATGCAAAATTTGGCAAAATGCAAACCGAAACGGTTGTGTCTTTGACTGAACCGGTTGCATCCAAGTATAAAAACCAAATATTCACTTTTTCAGAAAAACACACACACACTAATTCTCCAGTGGGTTTTGCAAAATTCGTCCAATAGAAGCAGATTGAAGGTTGTTTAAGTTATAGGAAAACATCATGGCACCCAAACAAGTAAGCATCTACATTAAATTAACTCAATTAAGGTTTAATTAGAGCATTTGATTCGAATTGAATATTAGGTCACCAATTTGGGGGTTTTTGTTATAATTAGAATTAAGTTGTAATATTTTATGATTGAGTGGGTAATTGATATAGGAGTGCGTTGCAAAAAGAATTGTATTGATTGATTCAACATAGGATGAATACTAGATGATTGAATTTTTGGATTTAATTGGGTTGTGCTATTGAATCAAGATAAGTTGCAATTGGTGATTCCTTATGATAGATGATGCGTTTTTAGGAGTGATGGATGCCACATTATTGATTAGAACTAATGATTGGAAGATATAGGCTTATCAAGTTGAGTTCTAAGATGGTGATGTTTGATGTTTGATGATTTGAAAGCGAGTTTAGAGTAATTCAAGGATGTTGAAATCATTAAGGATGATAGAATGCGATCTAGGAGTGGTTTGGACTTAGAAAAATTCAAGTGTATGAGGGTTTAAGAGGCAAAAGCCTTACGCAGGCTGCATAACCGATTCGGTTGCGCATTGCAACCGAACGGTTGGAGTTTGGCTATTTTGGAAACCGATTCGGTTTCTCACAAACCGAATCCGGTTACGGTTTCTATATTGAATTTTTTTTGAAATTTTGAAATGGGTCTTAGGAGGTTCCATGAACCTTCTTGTTTGTTCTAACACTCTCATATGATCTTATATTTGTGATTTCTACAGAGAATTATTGTAGGTAGCTCGAGTGCGGAGGCAATTCCTATGAACCCGCTTGTTACGAAGTTTTGTCAAAGGAACGAGAAGAAGAAAGTTAAGTATAGTGTGAAGACGGAGGCAAATGCCAACTTAAAGTTCAAAGATCTCACCGACGGAGAGAAACATGCTTTTCGGGAAAGGTTGTCGAAATTGCAACATAGGACATGTTTGGTTCCGAGGGTGATTGATTGGGATTTATTTGAAGAGTGTGATTGTGAAGATGAGTTAAGAGGAATGATGCGAACATCTTATGTATATCCAGGGGATGGATATTCGTTCAATGATTTGTCATGGGAAAGAGCATTTAGCATCAATGAAGAGGTCTATCGTGAATGGTGTATGGAGTTCTTTTCAACCATGTATTTTGAAAGAAAGGTGAATGTTCAGAACTTGATGAAGGAAATTTGTGTTTGGTTTAGGCTTTGTGGAAGGGATCTTTCTTACACTTTGCTGGCTTTTGGCGTGGCTCTTGGTTTGTATGAGCCACATGAGGTTAATCATCGATTATTTGAAGCTCACTTTTCTAGACTTCGGAGGTTTGAAAAAGACTATCCTAGTATTCCCGCTTATTGTAATCAAGTGGGAGATCCTTCTTGTGCTAGAAGGAATACCTCAACCATCAGGAATCCGTTGATGAGGATACTTCACAAGTTGATAGCGACCGGGCCATTTAATAGATTTGGAAGCAGGGACAAATGTCAGAAACCGGACTTATGGGTTATGATGTTGCTGGAGGAAACTAAGGACGGTAATCCAGTTTGGCAGATAGCCGAGTATTTGTCTAGGAGGGCCCCGGGAATCAAGAGCAATAGCCACATTTGTGGAGGACATTTTGTGACAAAATTGGCGAAGAATCTTGGGTATTATGTTGATGAGGAATTGGCTTAGTGTGGAGAGCCAAAATATAGTGAAATGGGGACTGCACAAGGTTTCGGGAACGCTTTGAATAGGAGATTGAAAACCGTAGGGTTGTGGATTGAACCACAACAACAACAACAACCACCACAACAGCAGGGGAGTATACCAATGGAGAACGTGCAAATGGGTACGTCCAGTAGTTTTGATTCGGGTTGGGGAGAGTGGAACCAACATTTAGATGAGATTCAGTGTAGGGATGTATGGAGACTTCGATGATGTTGAGAAACAACTACATCAATGATTATTCCATGCCTATCTTTCAACACATGGCTCGTGAAGCCAATTATGAGTTGCCACCCTACAATCCACCCAATGTTCCACCATATCCTTTTCCTTACACTTCTTATCCTGGACCCTATCCGTATCCATATCCTGGGTACGCACCATTTCCTGATCCAGTGCCCCCATATGGTCGATTACCCGAAGTTGGTGGAGCAAGTTACGATGTTGGAGGATCATCATCAGGAGTTCGAGGAAAGAAGAAAAAAAGGAGAGTTCGTTCGGAGATTGTGGACGAAAACTACGTAACCGAAAGTGATGATGATGAGTATGATGATGAAGAAGGAGATGACATGAGCGAGGACGATGAATGATCGTGGATCATTCGTGAATTATGGTTTCAAAGACATTGGTTATGATGTGTTGAACAATATTATTTCTATCTTTTTAGGATGATTAACATGTTTTGCTTGGTTTTATCTAGTTTTTAGTAGCATTTGCATTTGTTTGTTTTGTGTATTGCGTGTTGCAGTTTTTTGCAGGATGGATGTGTCGGAAGCTTATTGATGGTCAAATGTTTGGAGTTGGATAACTCACATGCTTTCTTATGACCCAATATGCATATTGCATATTCTATCCCGTGGTATCTTTTAACTATTTCTTTTTCCCATTTTCTTTAATTTGAAGTTCATTTTTATTACATTGAGGACAATGCAAAACTTAAGTATGGGGGAGGGAAGAAAATAGAAAAAATGATGCGCATTTTTTTTAGATAACTTTTGGATGCAAGTGATTAGAAGAAATTCGCCCTTGATGGTCTTGTTGTTTTCACGCATTATTGATATTTAAAATATATAACTTGGAATTTCAATGGTAAAATGAGGGTTTTTGAAATTTTTGGATTTGAACCAAATTACGGAAGTAATTCATTTTGGATTCGATAGCATTTTCTAGCATGCATAATAGCCTTTTTCCACACATTTGTGAGGTTTCTTTTTGTATAAAACACATCTTTTGTTTTATATTTGCTATGAGTGTGCCGGTGATTATGTCGATTCTAGAACTTGTACTAGTTATGCATTACGGTTAAAATCACTTTCGAGTGATCTAAATATGTTCAAGTGATAAGAGGCACCTTAGGAATAAAACCAAATGGCCTTCCATTTACATCTAATGATATATTAGCTAACCACATCGGTTAGTTAACCACCTTTTTATGGACCCATTTGTTAGTGCTCATTTTTAGCACTGGATACCCTTAGTACACCCTTCCGAGCCAATCTTTTCTTTTGATAAATTCAGAAAAATACAAAAATATTTTACACTTCAAGCTTTAGCCAACCCTTATCAAGTCTATTGGTTTGTTGCTAGTTGTTTGGAATGTTGGATCATTTTTGATGATTATGAAGAAGCTACACTTTGTTTATAGTGTGTACCATTCTCCATCTTGGATGAAAGAGACGTCTTTCTCGATTTTTTTTGGTGTATGCTTACACTAAGTGTGGGGGAGCTATGAAAAAAAAAGTTATAGCCAATGAGCTATATGAAGGATATTGATTAGCCAATGAGCTAAATTGAGTTATACATATGTGCGGTGATCGATATTTGAAGAGGAGAAATAATCATTTTCGGGATTGTGGTTTGTATGATGGCTAGCAACATGGAGGTTTAGACTTGATTCTATTTTTATTTTAACACCAATTTCATAAACTATCCCATGCCTTATCCATACCTTTTATGAACCCTTAGCCTTAACGTTATAACCCGAATAAAAGCCCTCTTTGATGAATTTATTTTCTTTGTTTTGATACTTGTACAAGCTTATGGTAAAAAGCATTGATCATGACTAGGCATTGAGTGATTTACATATACCCACCAATATATGAGTGTTGAGTGAATTCTTAAAATCATTCGTGAGGTGTTCTAGTTATGTTATCTAAAGTGTTTGGTTCATTTTTTAAATTTTCACATATTATAAGCAAGCCGATGATTATCTCTTTTGGGATAATTGTTATATTTTTGGAACCATGGTGTCTAAGACCATTGAAATCAATTTTTGCAAATGTTAGACCTACTCGAGGGCGAGTAGAGCTTAAGTGTGGTAGAATTTGATAACGCCTAAAATGAACATGTTTTTAGTAGCGTTATTGTTAGTTTTGTGCATGATAATCGGCTATATTTACTCATAACTGTTGCAAAAGTGCAAAGATGCGTATTCTGTATATATTTGTAGCCAGGTATCGCGAATAATGAAGAAATGAAGTTTTTATGCACATTTGGAAGATTCTAGAAGAAGGAAGTCGAGCTAGGAAGCTTTTTGATTCAATGATTGGGAAGCCCAATGATTTCTAAGTATCTACAGCAAGGAAAGATCAAGTTTTGCCTTGGAAATCATCAGCGAGAGCAAAGAATGAAGCGTATAGGAGAAAAGTCAACAAAAAGTCAAAACAACACAAACCCAGCCGATCGGTCACAACCCGTAACCGGATCCGGCTGGGCGAATGGTCAAATTACAACCGATCCGGTTGGAGACGAAACCGATCGGTTTCTTACACTGATTACACAAAGTCGCATTTATTGTTGCCTTAACTCCCCATAATCATTGGAGTCCGATCATTTCTTGACATTTACTTGTTGGGGACGTTTTTGGTCAGTTGAGCAAGCACCTTTGGCTATATAATGAACCTAGTCCTAGTATACTAGGAGTGACACAACCAAAATTGTATTAGTTTACACCAAAACTAATACTAACCATATTATTCAGCCCAAAAGCTTAGTTCTTACTGAAAAACGTCCAGGAGCAAGGATGGAACAATTCTCATCCATAGTTTTGGTAGTTTGGAGTTGTACGGTGAACGTAGGTGATTGGAGGCGCGTGGTTGCTACAATCCACGAATTCTAATTCTTGTAATCAAAAAAGTTTAGGTATTCTATGAACTTTGTTATGGAATTCTATTCTCTTGAATTGTTGGAATTACTTTGTTACTATTTGTGTTTAGTTATTATTATTATTATCATGCAGTAGTTTTCGGATATACTTGTGTGTTGGGATGTAGTTAATCATAGTAGTGTTCTCAAAAATGTGATGCATGTACATATGATCTTGTTTAAATGAGTTTGTTGGAAAAATACTAGTTTTGGTTTGATTTGTCGATAAAACATGTTTTAAGAAAAAGGACCGAAAGGATTTCTCTTGTGTTTTATTCCAAAAAATGTAGTGACAAACTAGTATGGGGATATGGTGATTGACAACCACCATGTTTGCTTATTAAAACAAGACTAGGAACATTTTCATCACGAAAGGGTCGAAAGATTCGTAAGAACAAATTTGATAAGAACATGTTGCAAACAAATGGAATTTCTATAGGATAATCATTGGGATAAGGACCGAAAGGATTACCTAAATTTTTTTGTTCTTAGAATGGTTTTTACAAACATATACCATGGTTGGAGAATCATTTGCTTATGATTTGTGCATCATATTAAGAGTATACACCAAACCTTCATGAATTCTATTTATGATTGATTATAGACTACACACAAGTATATATTTATTTCTTATTGAATTTCGCTAGAACATAATTATTTGAGGAAGCCTTGACAAGCTTTCTTTTTGGAATCTTTTCAAACAAATCAATTCCATAACATAAAATCCCTTGGGACGATCTCGACTTACCAAACTTTGCTATTACGCACGAGTATACTTGCTCGTATGTGTTAATAGGTTAGACGGTTAAATCGTGTTTATAAATTTTTAAAACTTGCACAACCCAGCACATCAGTGTCCCAAGTGGACGAGTGAAGTCTCGTGAGGTTTTACAGGGAATACTCCCACAAAGTTCATTTAAAAACTAATACAAGGTTACTGTGTTTTAAAATGAAAGAATTAAAGTAGAGGAAAGTTACGTCGTAACTCCTATGAGGGAGTTACGCTGTAACTGGCAGAACCTGGTATGAGCTGATGAGCGAGTAGTTACGGCGTAACCACTGAGATGGTATTACGCCGTAATTGGTAATGCGTCAAGAACTCTGCTGCTAAAATGTTGGTTACGGCGTAATCACCAAGATGAGTTACGCCGTAACTATGTTCAGATCAGCAACTGTAGCAGCATGTAGTTCCTCGTTTCCTGCAAAAATGGTTAGAAAACACAAAACCCAACAGAAAAGAAATAAAAATAAAATAAAGGGATAATTCGGGTTGTCTCCCAAAAGAGCACTTTTCTTTATTAACGAGTCTTTAAGTTAGACTCAAAGCAGCGGGGCTTCTATGGGGGCTTTTGGGCTTGCCCCACTTCTTCAATATCTTTCATCAAATTATACCTCATCCATGCAACATTCGAGGAAGTTCGGAGGTATTCATTGGTTTTGATTTTTCGGACTTTACAAAATTTCTCTTCCGGTCCTAGGTGGTAGCGAGTGAATTCATAATTTTCGACAATAATTGGAGGTGGTCTTTTGTAGGGAATACCCAGGAGTTTGCACCTTTTTTGTTCGTAATCTTCGTCATCAGGATCAGTGAACTCCTCATTTCCTTGCAAATCAAGGTAATCAAGGATTCCTTCAACATCATCGTCATCAGAAGCTGTGTCCTTGAACCATTCTTCATCGAGCATATTCTCCACTAGAACGCGCTTGCATTCTTCATTATCATTACTAACCAATTCTTTGTCATTTTCAATTGTTATTTCACTCGTGTTGTTGAGACTTTCGTTGTTTGAATTTTCTCGATCCATGTATTCCTTCCAAATCTTCTCTTTGGTTAATTTGTCCACATGTCCATACTTAATCTTCACCCAACTATCGAATCCTAGGTTATCCAGCCAAGGCATACTCGTTCTCTCCGCATCATTGGTCGAAGACCAAAAGAATTCAACTTTTCCTATTCTTCCAGAGCTGCTTCCCCCGTTACACATGTCATCATACGGGTTACATGACGCCCATAAAATTTTCCTAGGAGATTTTACTCTTTCACACCAGTGACTGCGTAATTTCTTGTTATCAGTTTCACTAAAATGCTTATCTGCGCAATTTATATGATTATTAGCCTCTTCCTTTTCCTGAATGTGCTCTTCGTAATCAATTTTTAGCTTCTTAAGAAGATTTGGATCGATCTTTGCATCCCCGAATTGAATTGCGTACCAGTCTTTAAAGGCTAAATCACCGAATTTTATACAATGTCTTTCACGCTCATGAGGGCATGTCCACTCTTCCTTTCTTTCAATGTCTCCGCCATTGCAATACTCGTGGAAGGGGCTGCATGTGGGCCATGCTTTTGTGGTCTCCTCGTCGGTTATGATGACAGGAGCACACCAGTGAGTTATAAGTGGCCCTGCTTCATCTTAAAGGGAGATTTTTTTGAGTCTTTCATCATCAGTGTAAGCAGTCCATAAAAACTTGTTATTCTTGATTCTCTCTTTGTCAGTACCTCCATCACAAGTTTCGTTTCTAGGATCACATGAAGCCCATAGGTCAAATGAGTCCCCCTTAGTTACTGGTATAGCCTTGCACCAGTGATATCTTTTTTTAGATGGTGATAAAGGAAATAGGTTAATATCGTGGGACAATTCACTAGTTTTCTGAGTCTCTGATTCACATAAATCAAGGAAGCTGTCTGCCCACGTAACTGAGATTCTTGGTTACGGCGTAATTCGTTAGAGTCGATTTCCTCATTATTCTTCACAACCCCGTTATCATTGCCAAACACATAGTTACGCCGTAACTCATTAGGCATGTTACGGCGTAACTCAGATATGTCGATGAAATCATCCCCTAAATCCGTATCATTGACTTGAACCTTCGAGTTATCATCAGAAAAAATTATCTTACATTCCATAGCTGGTTTAGATCCCTCAGGTTTATCGTTATTCCTCCTTACTTTTCCACTGAGCTTCATCAGCATGGATTCTAGGTTTTTCAGAGTTGTGTCATGCTTGGAAAGGTTTCTGTCAGTGTTTTCTTGGAATTCTTTTAACCACTCATCTTGCTCCTTTTATCTTTGGGCTGAACTTTCCAGGAACTTACTAATTGTTTCTTCAAGACTGGACTGTCTTTCTCCATAAGGCCCACGGTTGTAATTTCTATGATAATCATTACTATTTCGATTATCTCCGTAAAATGGCCGATTTTCCCCATACTTAGCTTCTTTAATAATCTCTTCATCCTCATGAGGACAATTTTTAGTAAGATGTCCTCCTCCACAGATTTCACAACCTACTTGGATGGCATGAACGGTTTCTCTGACTTTCAGCATATCTCGACTGAGATTTTCAATTTTACTAGCTATTGCTGCAATTCCGTCAAAACTTCCGCCTTGGTTTCTTTTACTCCCCCCGTCGTGTCATTTTTGAGAGTGGTCCGCCATTTTTTGAATGGCTTCAATTTCAGTGGTAGGAGTCATGTTTGGGATAGGTCCTTGATAATCCAGCATTTTCCTTGTAGTTACGTTAATTCCTTTGTAGAAAATATTGACCTTCTGCTGGTTATTCAGATCATTGGTAGGACATTTATAAAGAAGATCGTTGTATCTGTCCCAAGCTTGATACAGAGTTTCATCGTCTTCTTGTTTGAAATTATGGATCTCCAAAAGCTGGTTAGAAATCTTCGATGGCGGGCAATATCTTTGAATAAAGTGTTTCTTTAGTAGCGCCTAAGTATTAACTGCCCGGCAGGGCAATATTCGATCCATCTTCTGGCTGCTCCAGTAAGAGTCATTGGGAATACCCTTAGCATAACAGCATCATGAGTCACGCCTGGAATGTTGAAAAGGCTAGCGATGTATAGGACATTTTCAACGTGCTCATATGCGTCTTTTCCCTGTTTCTTGAAAAAGGGTTAGCGCGAAGCTCCCTCATAAATTGGTCTTTAATTTCGAAACGAACATCCGCTCCGATTGCCGGTCTTACGAGACCCGGCCCTTGTTCCGCTCTTGTCAACGCCAAGTATTCCTGAAGAGTGAGGTCATCGATGTTAACAACTTCCATGGTACCTGAAAACTTGAAATATGATCGTGAGAAAAGTTTAAAAACGAAATGAAAGACATAATATCAATCCAAATATAACTCCCGGCGTGGCGCCAAAAACTTGATGCGGTTTTACTGACGGTCTTAATATTTATAGTGTCTCGCTATACCTATGGTCTACCCTAGTGCACTAACGGGCAGTGTACCCGGTCGCGTGTAGTGTAGTAAATGGTAAAGCCGAGGTCGTCCCAAGAGCTATGTGTGTTGGATTATTACTAAGTCTAGTGTCACAGAATAATAATAGTTTCGATAGGGATTTAATTAATTAAACTACTAATGCAGAATGAAATAAAAGCAGATAAATGGATAAAAAGGAAATCAATAGAGTAATAGTAGTGCTAACCTAGTCAATCCTCCTAGCTAGTTATGTCTACGTCTACCTACTTCCAATTACTTTTGGTGGGGTAAAATTAGAGAGGACAACATTTGGTCAATTCGCCTTAACCTATCAGCAAAGATGCCACCACAGGAGAAATCAGGCGCACCGTCATAAGTCCTGTTGTTCCTGGTCCCCTAAGCTAAGTCATTAAGTACCGCTACATGCTAGATTCAAAGTAGTGAGTGCCCGGCCGTTAGGAACTTAGACACTACACCCCCCATTCTTAAGTTCATCCAAACGATAGGTGATCAGTTGGTCAAATCGCACAAGTAGAAAGGGTCGTCAGTTGGTCATATCTTACCCTTCCCGTCTCAGTCCGCTCTCCTAGGGGTCAGTTAGTGATACCTCCTAGGAAATTGGCCTCTACCGCCATTCAAAACTACCGAACCAAGGGTGACTACCAATGAACTATATATGCATACACTTAGAAATAATTGTACGGAAGTAAAGGTGAACGCAAACAAAACAATTAAGGAATCATAACTAGGCTAGCACCAAAGGGTGCTTAGCCGCTCATATTAATCATTCAAATCAATTCAATATTCAAAGGTACGAAATACATGAATTGAACGTAAAAGAAATATAAAACGCTAAAGCTTATCGTAATGGAGTGACTTCTCCCTTAGAAACAGCTCCGTATGCTCCCCTAGACCTGCCTTGATCTTTTTGCCACATTCTCAGAGTGTTGTGTGTGGAATAGGATGATTAGAAATGATGGAATTCATGGGGTATTTATAGGCCAGGTCTGGGTTACGGCGTAACCAATAAAGGAGTTACACCGTAACCTTCTATTTCTTCGTAAATGCACAAGATCTGCTAGTTACGGCGTAACCTTATTATTGGTTATGCCGTAGTCTTCAATAAACTTGGTTACGTCGTAAGTGATGCAGTAGTTACGGCGTAAGTATCAGCGGCGTGGAACCTCTTTTGACCTAATGGAGTTACATCGTAACCTTTGGGAGGAGTTACGCCGTAACCTCTTGATTAGTTGGTATTCAGGGTCACGCAATAGTTACGGCGTAATGTGAGAGAGGAGTTACGCCGTAACTTCTTAAAAATAGGCATACTGTGATAAATCTTTAGTTATGTTTCCATTTCCGCGTCTCTATAGCTCCAATTCTTGTAATTTACCTGTAAGTGGAAAACAATGGAAAACAAGCGTAAATCCATATAAATGATATAAATAACAAGCATTATCGGGGGAAATTGACACTTAATATTCAGGACTATTTGATGTTATCACCATCTCTCAAAATATCAAATGGATGTTCAATGTAATAACATTGTTGTTCATTCTTCTATGATCATTCTCTCAAAGTGATCTATTGTCTCATCCACCAAAAACCCTTCAATATCGCTTATTAGTTTGCCAAAAGAATGGTAGGCGTTTTTAAAACCGACAAAATGGTCCTTCCCTGTGGTATGTTCCTAACCCGTCTCTTTGAGCATGTTAGTGCAATGCAACCTACTCATATTTCTGATGACCACTTTCTCGCAAACCATGTTATGGTACCTCTCACCAAATGACCCACCAAAAGGCTTATGATCAATGGGAAAATTCCTCGTCCCCTCTCAGATTATTCAGACGAAGATGATGAAGAAATCGACCCCGTTTCCAATTATCAACTTGATCCCATGAACGACTTTGAACAACTTCCCAATCTTCCAAAGGAAACCGAGGAGTTCAAGCAAAAAAAATGAATGTCCCAGTGTCTAACTCATTTCCACATCAACATGGGAAAGAATAAAAAGTGAAGAGATTGACAAAGGAAAATTTGTACTTTATGTCTCTTATATGTATATCTTATCATGACCCTCTATATTTTTATGTAAGACGTATTTCTTCGATGTTATATCAAAATTTGGTCGTTATCTTATTTGCTTGCTCATATGTTGTTTCTACAGTTTATACTTACTATGTTTTACTTGTATGCATATATGCTTGTTGGAATTTGATGTGTGGAATCACTTTTTGCAAACCTTCTGTTAAGGATTCTGTCTCAGACGCCAGATACCTTGGCTATAACTAGTCGGATCTCTCAAGGGAAGGATCCGGTAAGACAGAAGCATATTTTATGCGTCTTAGCATTACTCCAACCTTCCAGACCATATCAGACTAGTTGAACATGCTATATTAGGATCACTTAGTTTCTCCTTAGGCTCAGTTGAGCCCATATTCACTCATGGATGACTTAGGATTACATTCAAGGTGTTTTTGATTTATCATTACTTCAAAACTCACCATCTTTCAGCTCCAATGTTTACACTTGTTTCCCTCATCTCAAAACACCTAGTTTGATATTTATGTCATTTTTAACAAATTGATTTTATTCATTTTAACCTTAAAATGCTCTAAAATATTGTTTTTCATTTCTTGTGATATTTAAGGAATTTTCTAAATTTTTATTTTACCACCATCTAGTTTCTACAACCTTTTACCATCTCAAAAAACTCTTAGTGTCATCCCTGATCACTCATTGGTGTTTATAAGACTCTATTTTCCCCATAAAAGTCATCGTTGGCTATTCTCAGTCATTATAATTGGCCATTTAAGTCTTTTACCATCTAAGATACCTTAGTAGACCAAATCACTCAAGATATGCAGGTACTAGACCTTGCTAGAACTCAATCATTCCTTTTTGTTACCTTCAGTTAGCCGGATCCCTAGCTTAAAGCTAGCCGGATCCCTCAAGGGAGGGATCCGTTGGAACCGGCTGCACAGAAAGATTACTGTCACTTGAGATAATCATTTCAAACCCTCTTATTTAACCTAAACACTCCATATTCTCTTAAATGACTCCCTAGAACAGAGCAACACTGTAGTTGACTCTTGTGCATGTATTTCGTAACATTAAATGACTCCTTTATAGACTACTTGTGTTTGTACTTGATAACATCAAATTATCATGAATACTAAGTGTCAATTTGCCCCGATAATGCTTGTAATTTATATCATTTATATGGATTTACGCTTGTTTTCCATTATATTCCAATTTCAGGTAAATTACAAGCATTTGAGCTAAAGAGATGCGGAATTTGAGATTTATTAAAGATTTATCATAGTATGCTCACTTTGAAGAAGTTAAGGCATAACTAATCTCTCACATTACGCCGTAACTAAAGCGTGACTCAGAAAGCCATCTTATAAGAAGATTACGACGTAACTCTCTCAAAAGATTACGACGTAGCTATATTAGGTCAAATGAGGTTCCGCGCCGCTGATAATTACGCCGTAACTCGTGCATAAACTATGGCGTAACCAAGAATTATTGAAGATACGACGTAACAACTTCTAAGGTTACGCCGTAACCAGCAGATCTAGTGCAATTTACGAAGAATTAGATGATTACGGCATAACTATTTTATTAGTTACGCCTTAACCAAAATCCGGCCTATAAATACCCCATGATTTACAGCATTTCAAAGCATCCCATTTCACATAAAACAACCAAAGAACGTGGGAAGAAGCCAAAGGAAGGTCTAGAGGAGTATACGGAGCTATCTCCAAGGGATAAATCACTCCCCTACGATAAGCATTAGCGTTTTATCTTTTCTTTACATTCAATTCATGTATTTCGTAACATTAGATATTGAATTGATTTGTATGGTTAATGTGAGCGGCTAAGAACCTCTTAGTGTTGGCCTAGTTATGATTCCTTAATTTATTTCTAAGTGTATGCATGCATAGTTTATTGGTAGCTACCCTTGTTTCAGTAGTTTTGAATGGCGGTAGAGGCTAGTTGCTTAGGAGATATGACCAACTGACCCTAAGTGAGCAGACTGGGATGGGAAGGGTAAGATATGACCAACTGACGACCCGTTCTACTTGTGCGATTTGACCAACTGATCACCTACCGTTTGGATGAACTTAAGAATTAGGGGGTGAGTGTCTAAGATGCTAGCACCCGGGCACTCGCTATTATAAGTCTAGCATGTAGCGGAACTTAGTGACTCGGCTTAGGGGACCAAGAACAACTAGACTTATGAGGGGACACCTGACTTCTCCAGTGGTGACATCTTTGCAGATAGGTTAGGGCGAACTGACCAAATGTTGTCCTCTCGACTTTGACCCCACTTGAAGTAATTAGAAGTAATTAGACATAGACATTACTAGCTAGGATGAATAACTAGGTTAGCACCACTCTCCTCTATTGATCACATCCTTTTCCTTTATTTTTGTAGTTAATTAATTAAATCATATTAAAATCTGTGACATCTAGACTTAGTATTAATCCATCACACATAGCTCTTGGGACGACCTCGGTTTTACCGAATACTACACTACACACGACCGGGTACACTGCCCGTTAGTGCATAGGGTAGACCATAGGTATAACGAGATAATATAAATATTAAAACTTGGTCAAGAAACCTATATCAAGTTTTTGGGGCCGCTGCCGGGGAGTTATATTAGGATTGCTATTAAGTCTTTCATTTTCGTTATGTTTTAAAATTTTCTCAAATTCTCACGATCACTTTTCAAGTTTTTAGGTACCATGGAAGTTGTCAACATTGATGACCTCACTTTTGAGGAATATTTGGCGTTGACAAGAGCAGAACAAGGGCCATGTCTCGCAAGACCGACAATTGGAGCTAATATCCGTTTCGAAATTAAAGACCAATTTATGAGGGAGCTTCGTACAAACCCGTTTTCAGGAAACAAGGATGAAGACGCGTATGAGCACGTTGAAAATGTCTTATACATAGCAAGCCTTTTCAACATTCTAGGTGTATCTCATGACGCTGTTATGCTGAGGGTGTTCCCCATGACTCTTACTGGGGCTGCCAAAAGATGGAATGAAAGATTACCCGCCGATGCAGTTAATACTTGGGCTCTACTAAAGAAGCACTTCATTCAGAGGTATTGTCCTCCGGCGAAGATTTCTAACCAGCTATTGGAAATCCATAATTTCAAGCAAGAAGACGATGAAACGTTGTATCAAGCCTCGGATAGATACAACGATCTCCTGTACAAATGTCCTACACATCTGAACAACCAGCAAAAAGTCAACATCTTCTACAAAGGAATCAACGTGACCACAAAATAGATGCTGGACTATCAGGGACCGATCCTAAACATGACTCCTACTTTAGCAATTGAAGCCATTCAAAAAATGGCTTATCACTCCCAAAAATGGCACGATGGAGGAAGCAAAAGAAACCAAGGCGGAAGTTTTGACGGAATTGCAGCCATCGCTAGCAAAATTGAAAATCTAAGTCGAGATATGCTAAAAGTCAGAGAAACCGTTCATGCCATCCAAGTGGGTTGTGAAAGCTGTAGGGTAGGACATCTCACCAAGAATTGTCCTCAAGTTAATGAAGAAAACATAAAGAAAGAAGATAAATATGGAGAAAATCGACCGTTTTATGGAGATAATCGAAATAGTAACGGGTATCATGGAAATTACAACCGTGGGCCTTATAGAGAAAGAAAGCTCAACCTTGAAGAGACCATAAACAAGTTCCTGGAAAATTCATCCCAGAAGCAAAAAGAACAAGATAAATGGCTAAGGGATTTCCAGGAAAACACAAATAAGAATCTTTCAAGGCACGACGAAACCCTAAAAAACCTTGAAGCCATGGTGAAAAAGCTCAATGCAGAGATAGAGATAATTAACATTGAACCTGAGGGGACCAAACCTATGGTAGTGTGCAAGGCCGTTTTTGCTGATAATAATTTGCAAGGTGAGAGTGAGGAGTGCAAATCTACAACAGAAAATTTGGAAAAAGCGATTGTCAACAACCAGGATCAGTTACATCGTAACTATTTCCTCGAGTTACAGCATAACTATGTTCCAGAAAGTATAACCAGGTCAGAAATCAATTTATTTTCAGTTAAGGATATTATCCCAAACGGGTTAGTTATTCCATGTTCAGTTGGGAGTTGTGATATTTTGGGGATAGTAGATTTTGGATCTAGCATAAATATCATGCCACTTTCCAAATTCTTGAAACTCAAATTAATCCATCTTTGGAAAATGGATATAGTGATTTAAATGGCGAATAAGACCAGGGTTACTCCGTTAGGAATTACAAGTGGTACTTGTGTCAAAGTTGATAGATTTGTTTCTGCCCCCGAATTCATGGTTATCGACATGGAGAAAAATATAAAGGAACGTTTGATTCTTGGTTAACCATTCTTGGAATCATTGGTGTACTATGGCGATAGAATATAATTCAAATTGGACAAGACTTTGTGCAAATGAACCGGATGAAACTCTAACAACCAATGACGCACCGCAGGATAAATTGGATTATTCTGATAGGTTCCCTCCTTCATATTTTGGCCATTTACAGGAACCGAATCAAGTGACGATGACAACAATGAGGAAGAGATCCCACCTTCTATGCCTAGTTACGTTGTTACGGGAAAACTTCACTGTTGTGCTCCTGATATTTGTTTGATTGATGGGACCAAAGTAACATTGCCTACGTGTTCTCCTTTTCAAAAACGATGCAATGGAGGAGGGCAGCATCTCATTAGAATAATAAAAGAGGCTGCAGAAGTTTGGTGGTGCTGGGAAGACGAAAAGCTTATCAGGAAAAAGTGGTTGCAAGGGCATAATATTCTTAAAGAAAGGTTCACCAAAATTGATTGGACCATTCATTTTTGTGAACCGGCTATGATGTCTAATTAATTCACCATGGCATGGCCTACATGTGATCCCAACTGCAAGATCTACGATGGTGGAGAATTCCCCGATCCTAACTGGCTCAAACGAAAGGAATGGGCATGTTTTGACGAAGAAAAAAGAAGTGAAGTAGGATACAAGGGAATCTCATTTGAGGCTAAATTTCATTACGAGTGGGCACAGGCTAATTTTATACAGAAAAGATACTCTATAACTCGGTTTGTTTCTCCACGTGTTTGGGAAGACAACCCGAATTATCGCTTTCAAATAAAAAAGACATGGAGGAATTTGGCCAAGTCCAAAGGCCACCATAAAGCCCCGAGGCTCTGAGTCTAACTTAAAGACTCGTAAATAAAGAAAAGTGCTCTGTCGGAAGGCAACCCGAATTATCACTTTCTTTTGTTTTATTTCCATTTTTGTTGGGTTTTGTTTTTTTAACCAGTTTTGCAGGAAATGAAGAGAAATTGCTGTTGCAGCATGCTAATCTGACTATAGTTACGGCATAACTCATCTCAGTGATTACGCCGTAACAAACCCCTTGCAGCAGAATTTCAGATGCATTACCAATTACGGCGTAATTCCATTTCAGTGGTTACGCCGTAGCTACACTCTTGCAGCGTATGCCAGGTTTTGCCTAGTTACGGCGTAACTCCTTCTAAGAGTTACGACGTAACTATCATCTGCATTACTTCTTTCATTTTGAACATAATAACCTTGTATTAGTAGTTTAAATGAACTTTGTGGGTGTGTTCCCTGTAAACCCTCATGAGACTTCACTCGTCCACTTGGGACACCAAGTGTTTTAAAAGGCTTGTTGCATATGCTAAATGCAACCGTGATTCCTACAAAAGCGAGTTAGGTTTGTTTTTCATTTTTTATTTTTTTCTTTTTATAATTATGCTTGTTGGTAGTGTGATTTCAGGGATTGAAGTTTGCTCGTGGATGCTTATACGAAGGCACGACTCTTTTTCGTGGGCCTTCTTTCTTTTTGGAGCAAATTTCAGGGAAGTTCTCGCTCTAATTCTACTTTTCTCTTCACCTTTATTTAACGCATAGTACAAAAGGGACTTTGTACATTTCAAGTGGGGGGGGGACGGGAGTAGAATTGTCTCTTGAACTTTATTTTTCCCTCGTTTTTCTAGTTTATTTTGAAAAATTATGCCATTTTTAAAATTTTGACATGTTTTTCTTAACCTAACTAGATTAGACCTTAGCTGAGCACATACAACCCTTGATATTATATGGTGAGATTAGCCTTATCCGTTTCCAATATTTTACCCCAAATCCACCAAATTATGAGTGTGTCGGTACCTTGTAAACTTTAGAACTTGGCCTTTGTATCATTTCGAGACCATAGACGAGATATGTTGAGTTAGCTCGATGTATTTAGACTTTTCAGTTTAAGAAGGCAGTATTATAGGATTATCACCCAAATAGCCCGCCATTATGTGTCTATCGATTAGTCACCCCGACTTCTCGACCCCCATGTGAAACCCTTTTGTTGCACTCACCTTTAGTGCAAGATACCCCTAGATACACCCATCTGAGCCATTCCTTTCATTTTGTTTACCTAATATATTGTTTTGTTACACCTATACACCTTAGCCTACCCTGTAGTCTTTATTTGTGATTAAGAAGTCATCATTTTCTTAAGTTCAAGGTTCAAGTGGAAAGGTTCGGGAATCACGCTTTCAGCGATGACATATTCTTAATGATCATTGAAGACCCCTCGAATTCCCATTGTTCATCTCAAGTGGGGGATGTTATGTTTAGTTGTTATGTTTATGTTAAAAAAAATAAATAAAAAATAAATAAATAAATAAATAAAATTGTTATGTTATTTAGTTTATTGTAAAGTGCGATGTTATAAGCACTATGTTATGAGCTTTATATAAATTTAGTATCGAGAAGGCCACCTCGGTCACATGAGAAGATTAGAGTTGGCAATTGCGCCAACAGTTGAAGAAAAGGTAGTGTGCCATCATGACGTCCTATAATGACACATCTACCTAGTATTTCATGATCCGGTTTCTTAACTTCAAAGCTTGAAATTTTGGCGGACGGTAAGTGGTGATGACTTGGTTATAGATTTAGACTATCTGCTTGATTTTTATTTTACACCATTTATACATCCCATGTCTTATCCTACCCTTTAGTCATGAAGTGTGTCTAGGTGATGCAGCGAGCAATCTTTGGTGTCTTGGCCATGGATTTGGTCATGTATCATTGATTTTATCCACTTCACCGTGACATGTTAGTACTGACGAGTCACCCTTAACCTTTGTCGTGTCTACCCATATTGCCTTCGAAAACTGTTTAGCCCTTAACTCTAGTGGTGGAGATTTGTGTAACCGCCAAGCTTATGATACAATACATGCTATGACTGCGCGATTGAGTGATCACCCCAAAATTGACACTTAGAATAGTTGAGAGATTTGAGTGTTTCGTTCCCATTTCGTGAGGTGTTCGGCTTTGTTTTTTTCTAGCATAAGGGATTTGTAAACTTATATTTTCTAGGTTATGGGAGATATCTTTTTAGGAATCTATCTAATAAGGTCTACTTGAGGGCATGTAGAGTTCAAGCGGGGGGATATTTGATAACATCAAATTATCCTGAATATTAAGTGTCAATTTCAACCAATAATGCTTGTAATTTATATCATTTATATGGATTTATGCTTGTTTTCTATTATATTCCACTTTCAGGTAAAGTACGAGCATTGGAGCTAAAGAGACGCGGAATTGGAGAATTATTAAAGATTTATCACAGTATGCTCACTTTGAAGAAGTTAAGGCGTAACTCATCTCTCACATTACGCCGTAACTAAAGCGTGACACAGAAAGCCAACTTATCAGAAGATTACGGCGTAACTCTCTCAAAAGATTACAAAAGCACGAACTAGCTTGACTTGGAAGATATGGTTACAACGTAAACCTGGTTTTAAGTGGTTACCTAAAATTCTTAACATGTGTACTACAACTGTAACGGAACCCACTAACTCTTTGGGTTCCAACTCTACCTCTATTTCACCTTCGACGTCTGTGTGTATTGCAGGTGATACAAATTGTCCTCAGGATTATTGATAGCGTATGTTCCTGGAACATGACAGGCAACCTAAAACTGTTAAGAAACTTTATTGTAAAGTTCATTGGCATTGTCAGATTCGGGAATGATCACTTTACTGCAATAATGGGTTACGGGGACTACATCAATGGAAACATTGATTAACCGAGTGTATTATGTTGAAGGTCTTGGACACAATCTTTTCTCAGTAGTTCAATTTTTTGATGGGGATTTGGAAGTTGCTTTTCGGTAGAAAACGTGTTTCATTCATGATCTACAAGGAAATGATCTTATGTCAGGAAACCGTGAATCTAGCCTTTCTACAATCTCTATGACAGACATGATTGCTTCTACTCGTGCACATTTTCCTTCGAAGATTGAAAATAGTACTCAACATGCACTTCACCTTCTTCACATGGATTTGTGTGGCCCGATGCGCGGGCAAACGATAAATGGCAAACGCTACATTCTTGTAATCGTTGATGACTATTCAAATGGACTTAGGTTTATTTTCTTAGAAGTAAAGATCAAGCTCCGTCAATGATCATCACATTTCTCACGAAAATTCAAGTTCATCTTTGTAACACGGTCAGACAAGTCAAAATGGATAGAAGAACTGAATTCTTGAATCGAACTCTTCGGTCATATTTTGAGAAAGTGGAAATTGAGCATCAAACATCAATTGCAAGAACTCACGAAGACAACGGAGTTTTTGAAAGGAGAAATCGGACGTTAGTGGAAGCTGCAAGAATGATGTTGATTAACGCTCAATTACCGGATTACTTATGGGAAAAAACTGTTTCAATTACATGTTACACCCGAAACTGTTCAATGATCACCAAATGCCACAACAAGACACCATATGATCTTTTCCATAACCGAAAACCTAAACTAAAACACTTTCATGTATTTGGTGCTCTTTGTTATCCAACTAATGATTGTGATGATCTTTGAAAGCTCAAGGCCAAAGCTGACATTGAAATCTTTGTCAGATACTGTGAAAACTCAAATGGATATCGAATCTAGAACTTTCGTACAAGAGAAATTATGGAAACCATTCATGTTAATTTCGATGAGTTCACAGAAATGGCTTATGAAAAAAAAACAACTTAGAACCCGGGCACAACCATCTAAACTTTCGAGAATCATCATCTGACCAACAATTTCAACCCACGCGTCGTCAAATGGAAACTTTATTTGCTCCACTATTTAATGAATATTTCAATCAACGTGCTCCAGATGTATCTAATGATTCCGCTGCTCAACCTGATCATGATCCAATACCTGATACATCTGACACAACAACAACAGAACAAACGACATCAAATGAAAATGACCAAGCTGGGATCCATTAAACAAAATGTACCTACACCCAAAAATTATGATGAAAATGCGTTCTTTAACCCTTTTGCATCAGAAACAACCACTCCAGATGTTGTCGAATCTTCAACTCGAAATCTGGATCCACCAAATCTGCATAATGTATATAAACACCAACCCTAGACACATAGATGGACAAAATATCATCCTCTAGTAAACATTATTAGCAACCCTAACCAACCAGTCATCACAAGACAACGCCTTCACACCGACGGTGAAAATTTCATTTATGCTCTCACCGTTAGCAATACCGAACCCAAAAACATTAAAGAAACAATAAATCATGAAAACTGGATAGAATCTATGCAAGAAGAGTTAAATCAGTTCAAATGTCTTGAAGTATGGGAATTGGTTGAACGGCCAACAAGGGTCTATGTTATTGGTCTGAAATGGATTTGGAAAAATAAGGTAAATGTTGAAGGAACGGTTGTTCATAAGAAATCATGTCTGGTGACTAAAGGTTATTGTTAGGAAGAGGGAATTGACTTTGAAGAATAATTCGCACCGGTGGCTAGACTTGAGGCTGTTTGAATATTTTTGGTATTTGTAGCACATATGAACATCACCGACTATCAAATGGATGTGAAAACTGCATTGCTGAACAGAAAATTATGGGAGGAAGTGTAGGTTAGCCAACCAGAGGGATTCGTTGATCCAGATTACCCGAATCATGTCTACAAACTGAATAAAGCTCTTTACAGTCTTAAACAAGCCCTTCAGGTGTGGTATGATAAATTGTCAGCCTTCTTGCTTGCTAGTAATTTTACCAAAAGATCCGTTGATCCAACATTGTTTATACAATACCACGGGGAACATATTTTAATTGTTCAAATTTATGTGGATGATTTCATTTTTGATTCAAATGCTTTTGTAAAACTAATGAAACAAAATTTTGAAATGTCAATGTTGGGTGAACTAACGCTCTTATTAGGACCTCAAGTTCATCAATCACCCCGTGGAATTTTCTTAAGTCAATTCAAATATGCCCTTGATATTCTTAAAAAACATGGTATGACCTCATATGACACCTATAACACACCAATGGCTTCATCCGGTAAACTGGACGCTGATTTACATGGGAAACTTGTTGATAACAATTAGGAGACCCGACATAGTCTTTGTGGTATATCTTCGCTCTCGTTATCAATCAAGACCATTTGAACATCACCTATTAGAGGCTAAAAGAATCCTTCGATATATAAAGGGAACCATTAATTTGGGGATCTGGTATCCGAAGGATTCTGGTTTTCAGCTAATATCCTTTTCAGACGCTGATTACGTAGATTGTTTAGATACACGAAAAAAGTACTTATGGTTTTCTACAATTCCTTGGTGACAAACTGGTGTCCTGGAAATCGAAGAAGCAAGATTGCACATCGTGATCATCAACTGAAGCAGAATATGTATCCAAGTCTGCGTGTTGTGCTCAATTCATATGGATGAGAACACAGCTCATGGATTATAGTTACAAATTTGACAAGATTCTGGTATGTTACGACTCAAAAAGTGCAATTGCACTCTCGTGCAAGACTGTTCAACATTCAAAGTCACAGAATATTGCTCTTTGCTACCATTTCATCAAAGAGCATGTTAAGAAGGGAACGGTTGATTTATACTTTGTAGGTACTGAACACCAATTGGCAGACCTATTCTCCAAAGCCTTGCCACCCGCAAGATTTGCTGACTTAGTCCATCGAATTGGTATGAGGTGTTTGAATCCAGAGGAACTGGAAAACTTTTTACAACAATCTTGAAAATGTAAAACACCAAAACCATTATTGTAAATATTTTTATCAAAAATAAAATACAAAAATATAAAACCCAAAAAAACCCAAAAAGATTTTTCATTCTTTCTTTTGTGAAAAACAAACAATGCAATTACAAAATTTCCATCAACACTTTGTTTTATTAAACAATTTCACCATTTTTATCGAACAAGTGTTGAGGGGGAGAATGAAATTTTAAAATTTTACTTTAACTTTGTACTTGCATATTTAAAAAAGATGTTGTTTCTCAATTGTGTTGGAAAAGTTTCATGGTTATATACCCTCCTCGGACATAAATGCTTTCTCAAAATGTATAAAATTCAATACGTCAAAAGTCGAGGGGGAGTATTTAGAAGTATTTTGCCAAAATGACAACAAGTTAACCTTGTTTGTGAGTTAAAGAATCAAAACTGGAAAATTTTGTGGTTTAGGGACCGAATATGTTAATCTTTCAAAGTAAAATTTGTCAATAAGAAGTTTTGAGTTGCATTGAATGAAATCTGCAAACACATTTAATATTTCAATCACCTTCATCAACGTACCACATTCAATCTTCTAATCTGATCGTATTTTCCAAAATCTTTAAGTGTAAATCTGTTCATAAGTCAAATATAAGATATGGTTTTCAATTAGAACTCAAACCAACAGTTGAATCAATCTTAATTTAAATTTGAAAAACTAAGGTTCATACCGATTTGGGAAGAATTGAGTTTGTTTGTTTTGGTTAAAGATTTTTTATGGGAAATGTTTCTAATAGTGTCCTAATCATGTTGTGATAACTTAATCGTAATCAGAAACACGAATTGAACGAGTTTGAAAATTAGGGTTCTTGCGCCCTAACTGGGGATTTTGATTCTGTGTAGTTTTGATGTTTAAATGATAGTAAGAAAGTGTTTAGTGCTGATAATAAACATGTTTAAACACATGAATTAAAAAAGAAACATCTCTGAATTCAAAACCTTATGTTTAGGGTTTAAGAACACGTTTAGGATCTATATTGAAAATATGCGGATGAAAGTTGTTAAAACTTGTTCTATTTCACTCAAATACATCTTATGAACTCACATAAACAATCAAAACAAACATCTATCTTGTTAATGAGTTATTCATAAAAACATAGTTTAAGGTTTAAGGATTTTTACGAATAAGGTCATTCGTGCTTGAAAATTGTAAAATTTCCTGCTGTTGTGTTCTTAAAGTGATAAAACATGTTTGTGACTAAGGATTTGATGTTGTGTTAACAGAAAAAGGAAATTCGTAATAGAATTCAAAGGTTATGAACTAAGCATAAATGTTTACGAATAAGCATGAAATATTACGAATAAGGATGTCTACAGTGGACTACGAATTTCTTGGAAAGAAATTCGTAAACTTGGAAAATGTTTACAAATAAGGCCAATTCTTACGAATTAGGCTTATTCTTATGCATAAGTTTATTCTTACGAATAAGCATATTGTTTATGAATAAGTCTGGTTTGTTACGAATTGGCATTATTCTTACACATAAGCTTATTCTAACGAATAATTCTAAAGCTTAAGAATAAGAAATATTCTTTACAAATAAGGACTATTCTTACGCTTTAGGATTATCCTTATGAATAAGCACTCAAGCTTACGAATAAGGATCCAAATTACGCCTAAGTCACCATTTACGAATTTTTGTAAGTTTAAGAATAAGTTCAGAAATATTCCAAATGTTGTGTGTAAGTGATAAATGGGTATTAATACTTCAAAATTAAAATATTCATTAATCTTATCATCACAACGAAAAGTAAAAGGACAAATGTGACTTAGAATGTGTAACTGACATCCATCTGTGTATATCAAGATCAAAACAAGGACTTAGGAAGTGAATCAGACTAATGCTAACACATTGTGTCTTTCAATGTCTATTTCTATGACTTATGTCTTTCAGATCACAACAATGGCTGTACAACAAGCAGATGTAAATGTCCTAGAAATCCTCATAATCGAAAAAATTTCCCTCAAGGTTACAACAGGGTCATTGGCAAGAATAATTTTCGTATTCACATCATTAATTTCTCATGTTCAAAGTCCCCTTGCCAAATTATTGTAAATATTCTACTCAATCACCCGTTCAAGCTTATGTTGACTAAATCTTCATCAATCCCTGATTCTACATTCACCAATTCTGGAACACCATTGAGAAGAATGAAGGGTGTCAGTGTTTAAGTGTACTTTACATAAACATGAAGTCACAATAAGCATTGAGGATCTACGCTATGTGCTACTTCTCCCAACTATGAATTCTCACGAGGAATATGAACGTATTCCAATGAAGAAGGAGGTTTTGGATTTTCTTGTTGACATTGGCTAGGATTAGTCTGCGGGAATCATCACTACTCACACTAGAGTAGATGTCAAGTACATGCCGCAACCATGGAGAACACTCTATATTATCATCGCCAAGTCAGCGTCTGGCATAGATAGTGGTCATGAACACCCCAAGCTGCCACATCTACAAATATTATGGGGAATGGTTGACTATGCAAGCCTCATTTAGGAGGACATGATGTAGCACATCCAAAAGGGAGCACCAAGATACCTTTTGTCAGATACACGAAGTTGATCATAAACAACCTTCTCAAGAAGTTTGAAGATATTGCAAAAAGAATTGATGATGAGGACAAACATACGGTCAAGAACGAGCCAAAGCTGAAAATGGTTAGGATTCAAGGGACAAGCACTCGTAAACAAGGTGCTCAGCTTCCTGATTGTTTCTTAACTGAAAAAGGAAAAAAAACATCAACATTATGCAAACAATATGACGCGGCTCTCAAGGCTCAGTGTGTCGGATTTCGTGACGAGGACACACAAGCCTCATCAATCAAGACTAGGGCCAAGAAAGGAGAGAAAACTGGTAGCTGGGGAAGTATCATAAAGAAGATTAAGCCCTCAATTCCAAAGTACAAAAAGAGGAGGGTACCTGATACAGTTGTCAATCCTGAGCCTTTCCCAAAACCATCATCTCAACCCAGAGATGATTCGAAAACCGAATCTGATGACATTGTCATCTATAAAGAGGCTTATGCTGAAGATCCGGTGTAAGAGAGGGCGGAGGAATAGATGAGTCCTACTCTTGATGAACTTGGAAAGGATATAGTACCTATGATGAGAAGACTGATGATGAAGAAGAGCATGTCAACCAGGGAACTTGAACCAGATTTTGGCCTTACAACTAAAGAAATTAATGAACGAAATCTACTGGCTCTTCTGAAACAAAGTAGAAAGGAACAACAACCTTCTCCCTTTCCGGTTAATCAACCCGGTGGGGAAGGAGGTTCCAGCAGTGGGGCTCAACCTCTCGAAGAACCACACACCGTCACTCTACCCCTTTCCGATCCAGTTAATCAGCCTGGTAAGGAACAGGGTGACACTAATATGGTTACTAATAAAGAGGAAGAGCAACAAAAAGATGACGAGCAAATGTATGATGCAGGGGATCAAAATGATGAACACGAGTAGAATTATTTGATAACTGAAGAAGATGATAAGAAGGTATCAGAAGAAGAAGAAGAAGAGAGGAAACATGAGGAGGCTAAAGAAGCTGAGAAGGCCGAAGAGGCTAAAAAGGCAGAAGAGGAAAGACTGAAAAAGGAAGCTGATGCCTACATTCTCGACAACCCTGAACACGACCCCAAACCTTCTTCTTATCCACCAAAGGACACTTCGACCATGCTCTAATCAACTACTCAGTCATCCCCTCCATCAACACAAAAAACATTAAAATCAACAACCAAATCAATCAGGAAGAAAGCTGACACTTGGATGTCACGTACCAATGTTAAAGTTCAAAAGGTAGTGAATCAAGCTCGATCGAGAAAGCATAAAAACTTAAAGATCAAGTAAAAACACTCACGGGCTTGGTCACCGAATTGATGGAACAAATGTCAATATTTCTACAATCCAAGGAATCGATCGAGAAGTTCCTTTCCAGGGATGTCCAAGGCAAAATGGAAAAGCTTATCATCAACTACGTTGAAGCTTTTCTAACACAGAACATTCTTGTGATAACAAAGGAACTGTTGAATAGACAACTGCCACCTATGATTAAACAAATGATTAAAGAATTTATCACTTCAACACCTGTTGTTATGTAAATAATGCCGGTCAAACCCCCAATTATCACTAAGGAAGATCTTATTAATAAACTCTTGATGAAGATGGCTGGGAGAGTTGCCCACATGGATAAAGACGACGAATTGCTATATGATCTACTGGTTGCAAAACAACTTAGAACTTCATGCAAGGAAGATGCGGGCAAAGAAAAGAGGCCGAGGAAAGATGATGAACATTATCAGAATCAAAGTGCTCAGAAAAAAAGAAGGATGACGGATCATCATATCAACAACAAACACCGGTTAACCCCTCCACCACCACAACCCCAACAGCAACCCAACCTAAAGAATCTTATCAACAGAAGGAATCTGAATTTGCACCAAAGGCCGGTGATCACTTTTTCTACATAGGCGGTGAAGATTGGGAATAACCCTAACCTCAACCTCCAACAAGACCTGAACATTCACCATCATCCTCAAGCCGCAAAAGTAAGAAACCAAATGTCGTCGCTTGGTTAGACAGCAACAACACTGAAGAATACGAATGTTTTTGATAAAATGGTCAAGGCATAACCATCACTTGCTGAAGATCAAGAACCAGTGGATGGTCGAACTGTGGAACATGTCCAGAAGCTGAAAATAGAATTCAGAATTAAGAAGCTCAACAAGAAAGAACTAAGAAGGATTAAGAGCACCGCCTTCAACCTTCTTAAGGACATATCTGGGAATTCTATTGAGCTCGAGTATCATCTCGAAAACATTGCCCATGAAATGCCAAATGATATCGATTGGCTCAACCCTGAGTTCAATATAGATTACACGTCGAAGAAGCATAGACCATACTACACAGATTGGACCAAGCCACTACCAATGATTGGAAAACCTGAACAACCCAAGATCCAATTTCAATTCTTCTTCAACACTGATCTGGAGTATCTTTAAAATGAAGTAAAGTTGACAAGAAATATGCCACTTCCTTGACATTCAAAATTCCAGCAGCAAGATATCTGAACAAGGCAATTGAGGAAGATGCCACTACTTTGTTCATTGATAAACTAGTGACATACGACAAAGATGCGTTGTTTGGAATTCGTCATTGGCCAGAAAGGCGCATAATTTTCTATCATAGCTGCAGACTGAACACGACGCAAGGGAAGTTTAGCATCATCAAAGAACTATTGCTATCATGTCCATCGCAATTAAAAAAAGGTGGGATTACTCCTACTTGAAGCGGATCATGGTCAAAAGACAAGATGAGAAGGAGTATGAATTCTCAGAAGCTGACTTTCCAAGGTTGACACTCAACGACATTGAGGACATGTATCTCCTCAATGTTCAAGGAAAAATGCGTCAGTTCCATACAGAGATACAACTAGCTATCATTACTTCTCTTCTCGTCTTCATCAGAAGTGTAATAATTCAAGAACGAGTTAAAGATCTTCAATTAGGTGTGGAAATTTATCAGAAGCAGCTGAATATCACCAAACCACTCCTTCATTTCAACAAGATCAATAAGGAGTCACAATACACTTTTCACAAAGAACCTAAATTTGGTTTCGTCTACAAAGGTACCTATCTTCATAACTGCTTTATGGCATTTGATGAGATACATAAGTTCTGTGATGACACCTTAAAATCAGTTCATGATGGCTTGGATCTTTGGTTGAAGGATATAAAGTGGTACAAGGGTCAAAGTCGATGGAATTCATCAGAACAAAGGAGGTTCATAGGTTTATTGCAAGTATTGAAAAGAGGTTGAAACATCAGGATCAAATGCGAAGGCTGGAGAGCTATGCAGGAGGAGCTTTTTGATTATGATGTTTCAACGTCCTGAGTAATTGGTTAGTTTTGTGTAATATTTGGATTGTTTGAATATTCTTGATATATTTGTGATTTGTTGGTTATACTATGGTTTGTGCAAATATAAATAGTGTTCAACCTGTTCTTATAAAGAAAGGACCCGAAGGTACCCTTCAGTGCCTCAATCGTTACATAAGGAGCGAAAGCTTCTTATTTTTGAGTAGAGTTGATCAAATTTTTAGTTTTTCATAATTCTGCTCAAAAGAAAAAGTATTCCCTCTCGCTATTTAAAATACTCAAAAAGTTATTATTCCTTGTTGAGGAGGAGTATTTGAAAACATCTTTATTCAAAATCAAAAGTTCTTGTTGAACTCTTCTCGTAAAACTCAGAATGGACATATTTTAAATCAGTGTTTCTTCAATAACAACATTGATATAGCCTTTTTGAAGGGGAGAAAAATAAAAGTGATCAAAGATATATTTTGAATTGTTTGGAATCTCGTAAGTGCTCATACTCAGAAATAACCCATGGATTGACGAACTTCAAATGTCAGTAATCGAAAGGATTTGTCTGAGTAGAGTGTACCAATCCGAGAAACTTTCTTTGGACTTGAACAGGCTGGATAATAATTTCAAGCTAGTTTGCTAGTGATGTAAACGTGTCTCGAATCGGTCTAAGTTCATCTGAGTCAAAAACTGTACTTAATCTTCATCAAACGACCGTGAAATTTCTCTGAACATAATTTCTCTAAATGAGGAGAATGAGGAGAATGACACACCAAAGTCCATCTGAGTCAACCTTTGAGCCCAAAATTTATCTGAACATAAGTTATTGCGGTTTTTAAGTATTTAGACTATATTTTCACTACAAAAACTGTACTTAATCTTCATCAAACACAACTCCTTTATCGTTGAATCAACCCTACATCAACTTTATCACAAATACCTTCATCAATGGCAACTCAGCAAGACATTCTTGCAACCGATGCTGAAAGCCATCCTCCTATGCTAGAAAAAGGTGGATATCTTCAATGGACAAGTCGTATGCTCCACTTGGAAAACTCATGATTCAATCCATTAAGTATGGAACCTTCAAGCCATGAAAAATTCAAGACCTTGGAAATCCTGATGCAACACCTCCTGTTCAACCATATTTTCGTGATCAATATGAATCAAAATACAATGAAGAAGATAAGAAGCAGATCGAAGCAGATGACATGGCAATACACATCGTCCAACTGGGATTACCAATAGACATCTTTGTTGTAGTAGATAGCTGTGAAACTGCTTACGATATGCGGGAACGTGTTAGAAGACTATGTTATTGAACATAAATTGAACAACAAAACATGGAGAACAAGCTGCTAACTAAATGGGAAAAGTTTACATCAACTCCAGGAGAATCCATTGAATCCTAATACGGAAGGTTGTGGGAAGGGGCTTTTATAGTTCTTACAAATACGCCCTCCTTCAAGCTATGGATCAGGTATATAGTGGGTAAAGACCCGGCGATGGAAGGCTCAGCAATCTCAACGCGAAAGAATCATGGGATATCATTGAAGAGCTCGCCGGTCAAAGCTACGAAGATTGGAGTGAATCTTATGAACCTCCAAAAAGCACGGTAAATGCCATATCAACACCTCATAGGCCTTGCAACATCACCGAAGATCAAGTGTGTTCTCTTGAAAAAAGGGTCGAAAATCTATTTGAAAGGAAAAAGAAAGCATTTGGACCGGTCCATCAAGCAACGGTTAATTTCACTGACTCAGCCAACAGCCCAACACCCCTCTCTGAATCAGTTAGCCGTGAACAAAACCCCAATTCCCTAAGACGCTTCCGTCTACCTCTCCAATCCCACTCTCACCAAGCTTCAAAACACAAATAAGAGAATACATGGCGGCTCACTCAGAGAGATTAGCTAAATTTAAGGAAGAGGTTTATAGGTAGAGGGAATAAATACAGGCGATAATGGCGGAGATGATGAACTTAGTGAAGGAGTACACTAAGACAAAGGTTCCCGAGAAGGTGCTAGTGAGAAATGATGACCACGCTGCCCTCACTTTTTTTGTTAACGCCATTTCCATTACTCCTGATAAGGATGGGGTAGTTGAGGAAAAGGATATTGAGACTAAAGAGAATAGCTCGAATAGTAATGATGAAGATAAGGCTAAGAAATTTGATAAACCCAAAACCGTAAGGCAATACCTTAAGCATGAGATCAATAAGAAAACAATTGTTAATCAAGTGAACAACCTTAGGTATAATGATGCTCTTAGGAAAAACTTCTTAGGTGAAATAAAGGAGGAAAAATATGATACTATGCCTATGGGACCTTTGTACGAAGTAATTCCTAAGAAACCAGTAACTAAGAAGCAGGAGATCTGTGGGACCTTCATAATACCATGTAACATTGGTGACTTAGAGAAGATAAAAGCCTTAGCCGATTAGGGATCTGATGTAAGCATGATGCCGCTATCTGTCTATAATAAGTTTACTAAGGAGAAACCAACCAAGACCAATCTTAGACTTTCATTACCAAACCATTCATATTTTTTGTGGAAAACTAGAAGGGGGGGTTGAATAGTTTTGCCAATTAAAACTTCCTTTTAGTCTATTTAGATCGACTTATGTCAATCTATTCGGATGTGTGTGTTGGATGTTGATAAACAAGCATATAAAGGTAAGTAATGAAAAGATAAGAGTAAGAAGCACAAAACCACAACGCGAGTATTTATAGTGGTTCGGCTACAAGGACACCTTCCTTGCCCTACTCCACTCCCCGAGTCACCTACTAGAGAGTTCGTAATCACTATACCAATCTCCTTATGGCGGAGAAGTCTTCACAACGTCGCCTACCCTTTTTCCGGTGCTAGGCTAACCACCGGGTTCTTTCACTCCAAGGTGAACCACACCTACACAACGTCGCCTACCCTTTATAAGGTACTAGGCTAAGTACCTAGTTCTTTCACTCCAAGGTGAACTACACCTTCACAACGTCGCCTACCCTTTATTAGGTACTAGGCTAAGCACCTAGTTCCATTGCAATGGAGGAACTACTACCACACTACACCAACGAATAATCCCAAAGGAGATCAACTCTTTTACAACATCATCAAGGATATAAATATCCTTGGATCTACTACTAGTCTATCTTGTACATCGAAACACACCATATCGAATGTACATCTAAGGCACCTTTCACTAATGCCTATGACTCGATCTACTAGACACCTTTCACTAATGTCTTGTGTCTTCACTTCTAAGCACCTTTCACTAATGCTTCTAGTCTTGACTTCTAAGCACCTTTCACTAATGCTTCTTGTCTTGACTTCTAAGCACCTACCACAAGTGCTTTATGCTATAGACGATAGATACCCTTCACTAATATCTTCGTCTTGACACTTGAGACATCTTTCACTAATGTCTTCAACACTACACTTCTTTGAAGAAAGAAAGGAATCATCAACAAGAAGACTTCAGTAGCCTTGATGATGAGGAAGTATGGCAACTCATGGACTTGAGCTTGCTCGACTTCAAAGGTGGTGATCATGCCTTTAAGAGGAACCTAAAAGATCACACAAAAACAAAACTACAAACATAGATCTCTTGGATCTGAGGTTAGTGAGTTTTCAACTCAGGGAGAAAGTGTGTTAGAAAGGGGTGAGAAATAATGAAGAAATGGCTCACTATTTAGAGAGGAAAAATCCTACTGTTCCCCGGATCTCACGGATCCCTTCCACAAGGGATCCGTCTAACGTTAAGCTAGGGATCCGTGGGACGCTCCCTTTTACCCATGGGTATTTTGGTTATGGGTCATGGGTCATGGGTTGAACCATGGATCTTTAGCTAGATACAATGTATCTTTGAGTGCAATGCACTTGGTCACTTGGGTATGGGTTGATCCATGGGTGATGGATATTATCCATCTATGATATAAGCATGATGTCATGCAATGGGTTATGGGTCAAGCTCCATGGGTCACGGGCTTTGGGTTGTACCCAACTACATTCAATGTATTTACCCAATGGGTTGTGATACTTAAGTTTCTACCCACTTATATTACCCAATATATTACATACTAGTTATGTGTATATTTTACCCAAATATGTAAACACTAGTTGTTGTACATATGTATTACTAAATCATAAAATCACTTATACTTGTTTTAGTTTTTTATGTGAAAGTGTGAATATGTTAGAAACTATTAGTTCAAACCATTTACGTATTTTATTTGTTTCGTTAACATGATTTTACGTTTATTATCGACAAAACATTAGAAGATCGTAAAATATAAATAAACGTTTTTACGGCTTATTTGAATTAACAATCTCCCCCTTTTTGTTGATGACAAAACATAAAATTATTTTAAGGAAAAGCTAAAATTCATAAAAGTTTGAATTTGTAGTTTTTACTTTCTTCTCCCCCTTTTTGTCGAAACAAAAAGTGTTTGAAGGAAAGCAACACATCGTTTTTAAGAAAAAACATGTGAAAGAAATAAAAATAAGAAGAAATAGAGAGAAAGTAACGGGAAAGGATCTCATCTTTACTCCCCCTTGACGAGTTCATCCCTATGTAAGGGCGTCAAGAAAGTAATACTAATCTAGTTTGTTTGCAAGTAAGTTTGCAAAAGATTTCGTCTAAGTGACAAATGTGCTCCCCCTTGATGATTGCAATTTTGCAAGGGGATGTCACGAAAAGTAAACCTAGTATTGCAAGTAATTTGCGATGTATTGCTTTGACATAAAGCTCCCCCTAGCTTTAGGATGTCAAAGTCTTCATGTGTAAATTGAATAACTACAAAACAAAGGTTAGGAAGCAAGTATAATTCACAATTTCCTGCAAATGTGGTCCAAGTTAGTAGAAAATAGCTTTCTGTCTCACGGATCCCACGGTTCCCTCCTAGTAGGGATCCGTCTAGGCAATTCTGAGGGATCCGTATTAGCTGATTAATTTCAATAAAGGTGATATAACAAGTAATGTTATCACAAAAATGAGATATGAATACAAAGTAATCATATGCTCAGAAAAATAACAAGTAGCATGTAATTCCATTTAATAAAACTAGAGTTATGATATACATGACTAAAAAAAAATAAGAAAATACATGACTAGGAATTTCTAAACCAACTATCGCTTGATGCTAGGACACCACTAAAATCTTCTAGCTCAAGTTTTTTTTAGGTTTAATCTCGTCGAAACATTCGAGGAGATGATAGAACATGAAACGTTGGTCTTCTCGTACTTCATGTATCAAACTTTCAACATGTTGACAATGATGGCAATCTTTGTCATGGCTAGGTAGTGGTGGTGGAGGAAATGAAATGGCTTGATGCGAAGGATCAAGTGAAGCGACTTGTGGAGCTTCAAACGATGGAGGGATTGGTGAAGGCGTATTTGAGAATGACTTGACTAAGAATGATGGTGGTGGTAGAGAAGTGTCAACTTCCATATAGTCGGGTGGTTGACTTTGATAATTTCTCATAATCCAAATGGGATTATATGATGGAAACGACGAAAAAGAAGCCGGAGCAAGTGTTGACTCAACACTTTGATTTTGTACCATTATTCCTCCTAATGAGGAAAATGTTGTCGGCAGAAGCGGATGAGACGGCCTAGGAGGCAAGTCCTCTAAATTGTAGAGGTGTGGTGATGATATTGGGGATGTAAATGAAATAGCTCTAGGAACCAATGGTGATGGTTTAGTGGAGATGATATTGTTTGGCCTAGGAGGTATGGTGGTGTTTGGCATTGGTAGTTTTGTGGGTAGTATCCTTTTAGGAATTGGTTTGATTGGATGAGGAAGGATCTTATCATTTGTTGGGTTGACCGGAGATGATTCGGTTGAAGAGATTTCGTGTATAACACGAGCCTTTTTCATGGGTGGTTCTTTGGTGGATAAGTTACAACTTGGGGTTTTCCTCATGATGAGATGATTTCAAGAGGTTTCCAAGGGTTTCTAAAGAGCTGAAAGTTAGGATGAGAGTGATGACTATGGAGGTCCTAACAAAGTGGTTTATAAACCAAGATATTTGGCAAGTGCATTTAAGCCTTAAGCCACTAGGATTCATTGGAATGTGATGATTAACATGCACAAGAGTCAACTTCAGAGTTTGCACTGATCTAGGAACTCATTTAAGATGAGATGGAGTGTTTGAGTTAGGAAGATGAGTTGAAATGATTGTTTTAGCAAGATTTCACATAAACTATCATCCGGATATCACAGTTCTCTCCTCAGAGGGATTCGTCTAGGCTAATCCTAGGGATCCGGCTCTCAGCAGCTATGAAAGAGTGGAAATGATGTTTTCTAAGATCTAAGATCTATATCATCTTGAGTGTTTCAGTCCTCCTAAGTGTCTTAAATGAAGGGGTGCTTAAGTACTTGAAGGTAATGAGTGATGTAGCTAATGATTGTCTTTTATGGAAGGATTTGGAACTTTCAAGAGTACCAATGGATGAGCAAGGATGACACTAAAGATGAGAGTGTCAATTGAAGTTAAATGATCCTAGAGATCAGGTTGTGACTTAGGATAGTGTTTTTGGAAAATATCCTAGAAGCTTTGAGATGGGTAAAACTAGAGTTTGATCTACTTTGGTCAATTTTGAGGTAAGGATGATTTATGATCAATTTTACCATAATTGAAAGATTTCTAAGGCTAAATGTGAGGGATCAAGTGAAAAATGAAGTGTGAGTTTAAGAGCGGAAGAGTAATGGATTAAAAATGAAACGATAGATCTACAAGCGTCTTAGAGTGTGATCCAGGTGAGTTATGTGTGAGTAGGAAAGATCAACCTATCTTGATAAGGACTTAATTTGCCTTAAGACACTATGTTTAGCTTATTGTGAGTTGTTCTAAGGATATGTTTGAAATATAATGCTTGCAATTGCATTTTCTGTTTGCCGGATCCCACGGTTCCCTAAGTGTAGGGATCCGTCTAGTACAAACTTTGGGATCTGCCTATCTGCTCAGCAGGACCTTACTAAAGGTATGAAATGATCTTGACAATGCATTATATCTCAAGGATAGTCTAAAAAGAGTTCTAATACTAAGATATCAAATGTAAGATGTTTTATTTCATGAAAGAAATTGGATTACATTGATAAAGCACGAGTACAAGAGAGTTGATCCTACTTTGGAATACTACTAGGTTCCTTGAGTGTTTTCGCTAGGAGGATCATTATGTGATTGATGAGTGTTGGTGGAATCAAGAATGAAGAAAGTCTTCATGAGGGATATGTTTAGCGGTTTCATCATCTTGTTCACAAGTACGTACAACGGACTTTGAAATTGAGGATGGAAGTGCATAACGTTGTGATAGAGGCGTGTCAAGAACATTCCATAAGGGGTGAGTTTATTCTTGGAACCTTGAAGATTTAAAATTCGTCGTGCGAAGAAGTAGGCGAGATTGTATGGTTGTTGTGTTAGCAAACAGTACAACATGTGAGCACAACAAGCGGGAAGAATTTCTCGTTTTCCCCTAAGACTCCAAACATTTTCACGTAGGATGAGTGAAAGGGGCTTGTACTCTTCTCGGATGTCCCGTGTGAAGATAATGTTTGGATCAGAGTAATATGGTCGAGGTTTGCATATTATGCGATTTAAATCTTTCGGGGAGGGTATGTGTGAGCAATATGGACTATTTTCTTCACGAAAGTTGAAGAGAGAATCAAGAGACCAATCTTCGGTAAAGGCACATTGTCCATGATTTGGAATCCAGAGGATGTGAGCAACATGCCCAAGGGTTAAAGTAAACTTTCGGTTTTTGATATAAAACCAAAGAGATAGAGAGCGATCCTCGTTACGAAAAAGTTCGACTTGACGGAAGAATTCCATTATTAACCTTGGACATATCTTCTCTTTGATTTCGAGAAGACATTCTAGTCCTATGGCTCGGAAGGAGGTATTGATACCTTCTTCGAATTGTAGAGAGGTTTCTACAATACGTCCTTCGTGGACGTGACGGTTTTCGAGATTATTGAACCCACGGACATGATTGCCAGGCGTGTTGGGTTCAAGAGAGATGTTTGGAGTGTAGACGCTTGTGAGTGAAAAATCAAACTCATATTCACGCGTCATAGTTGAACCTATAGAAATGATAAGTTAAAACAGAGATGTTTGAGGTCAACCTATGATTATCTAATGTTTTTACTGGATTTTTATTAACAATGGTTTTTAACACTCTAACTCACTCACGGTTTTGACTTTCTAGTGGATTATTACTTTTAGAAAGATAGTGGTTTTTAATCTTGCATGAAAACTGTTTTCCAGTATAACGGATCCTACGGTTCCTTTACAAAAGGGATCCGGCTAGTATATCATCCGGGATCCGTGGATCTGTAGTAACAGAGACAGATTTAATAAACACATAGGTTTTACATTTTTATACCACGAAATATGTTTTATCCTACAATTTATTTTAGCATGCATACATGACTTCTAATGTATCAAGAAAGAATATGAAACAAATAAATCAAAAGAAATGACAAACATATTATGATAATAATAACCTAGATAACTAGATTATTAGTAATATTGCATTTCAATACTAAGGATGATACAAAAGATTGGGTATATGATCCTAATGTAGATTAACAACACAAAGTAAATGTCTCCATATGTGAACTTCATCATAGGGAACACAAGTGCGATGAGTGTTAAGGCGATGATCACGAGCGCGATGTAAACCATGTTGATGACGAATATTCTTGGTTTCGGTTGATATGGAATGAGGAGGAAGATGGAGTTTTTGAATGAGAGGAAACTTTTGAAATTGGAAGATTTGAAAAAGTGAGGATTTGATAGAGTGGTCGACGGTGGGAGTATTTATGGGGAAGGAGGAATTTTTGAAATTCGTGTTTTTTTTATTATTGGATTAACAATAACAAACATAAGTTTTATATACCACGACTTTCGACGAGAAATAAAACATGTATGTGAGAAAAAAGGCTTCCTAATGAAGCTTCATGTAAAACTTGTATAAGCACAAAAGATAATCACATAAATACCTAAATAGCCATACTTAATTATCAAGCAAAATAAAAAGAAAATCATACCTCTAGCGCACTTAGGAATGTCTTTACAAATAACACAATAAATGTCACTTAGCCGACTCCCGCTCCTTTGCGATTAAGATACCTTCTTAAGGAAGGTATTCTTGTTACCAAGCGATTCATATAGCTTGGTGGGTATGAGCTTTGACTAATCAACATGACAAAGAAGATTAGTGCAATTAAATGAAATAAGTAAATAAAAAATGTTGTTATTAAATCAACATCCAAACGTATATTTTTAAAAGACATGGTGTTTGTTTTAAAAAAACAAAACCTTCTTTGTAGTTTTCAATTAACTATGGATCGTATCAAGTTTTTAAAGTACAATATAGTTCAAGAAACTTGGTAACGAAGCTCTGATGCCAATTGTGGAAAACTAGAAGGTGGGGTTGAATAGTTTGGCCAATTAAAACTTCCTTTTAGTCTATTTAGATCAACTTATGTCAATCTATTTGGATGTGTGTGTTGGATGTTGATAAACAAGAATATAAAGGTAAGTAATGAAAAGATAAGAGTAAGAAGCACAAAACCACAACGCGAGTATTTATAGTGGTTCGGCTACAAGGACACATTCCTTGCCCTACTCCACTCCCCGAGTCACCTACTCGAGAGTTCGTAATCACTACACCAATCTCCTTATGGCGGAGAAGCCTTCACAACGTCGCCTACCCTTTTTCAGGTGCTAGGATAACCACCGGGTTCTTTCACTCCAAGGTGAACCACACCTATACAACGTCGTCTACCCTTTATAAGATACTAGGCTAAGTACCTACTTCTTTCACTCCAAGGTGAACTACACCTTCACAACATCGCCTACCCTTTATAAGGTACTAGGCTAAGCACCTAGTTCCATTGCCACGGAGGAACTACTACCACACTACACCAACGACTAATCCCAACGGAGATCTACTCCTTTACAATACCATCAAGGATATCAATATCCTTGGATCTACTACTAGTCTATCTTGTACATCGAAACACACCATATCGAATGTACATCGAAGGCACCTTTCACTAATTCCTTTGACTAGATCTACAAGACACCTTTCACTAATGTCTTGTGTCTTCACTTCTAAGCACCTTTCACTAATGCTTCTAGTCTTGACTTCTAAGCACCTTTCACTAATGCTTCTTGTCTTAACTTCTAAGCACCTACCACAAGTGCTTTATGCTATAGACGATAGATACCCTTCACTAATATCTTCGTCTTGACACTTGAGACATCTTTCACTAATGTCTTCAACACTACACTTCTTTGAAGAAAGAAAGGAATCATCAACAAGAAGACTTCAGTAGCCTTGATGATGAGGAAGCATGGCAACTCATGGACTTGAGCTTGCTCGACTTCAAAGGTGGTGATCATGCCTTTAAGAGGAACCTAAAAAATCATACAAAAACAAAACTACAAACATAGATCTCTTGGATCTGAGGTTAGTGAGTTTTCAACTCAGGGAGAAAGTGTGTTAGAAAGGGGTGAGAAATAATGAAGAAATGGCTCACTATTTATAGAGGAAAAATCCTACTGTTCCCCGGATCCCACGGATCCCTTCCACAAGGGATCCATCTAACGTTAAGCTAGGGATCCGTGGGACGCTCCCTTTTACCCATGGGTATTTTGGTTATGGGTCATGGGTCATGGGTTGAACCATGGATCTTTAGCTAGATACAATGTATCTTTGAGTGTAATGCACTTGGTCACTTGGGTATGGGTTAATCCATGGGTTATGGATATTATCCATGTATGATATAAGCATGATGTCATGCAATGGGTTATGGGTCAAGCTCCATGGGTCATGGGCTTTGGGTTGTACCCAACTACATTCAATGTATTTACCCAATGGGTTGTGATACTTAAGTTTCTACCCATTTATATTACCCAATATACTACATACTAGTTATGTGTATATTTTACCCAAATATGTAAACACTAGTTGTTGTACATATGTATTACTAAATCATAAAATCACTTATACTTGTTTTAGTGTTTTATGTGAAAGTGTGAATATGTTAGAAACTATTAGTTCAAACCATTTACGTATTTTATTTGTTTCGTTAACATGATTTTACGTTTGTTATCGATAAAACATTAGAAGATCGTAAAATATAAATAAACGTTTTTGCGGCTTATTTGTATTAACATTTTTATCCATTAGGAATAGCGGAGGATGTGTTAATTGAGGTTTCAAGTGGTATCTATCTGGTGGATTTTGCAATTGTAGACATTGAGGAATGTTAGGTCACCATAAGTTAATACAAGCATGAAGATGATAGAAATAAGGTTAAGATAGAAGGTTGAACACACAAATCACACAATAATATGTAAAGGTTGTGCGTAGGATTAATAAGGTGAACAACACTTCTCAAATGAGAAGTAAACAAGTATTTATAGGGGAAGGGTGCTAGGGCAACACATCTAGTCCCTTCCTTGCTTAATGGGCCTTAGCATGGGCTTATGGGCTTTCTACTTAAGCCATGCCTTAATTACTAACATAAACCCATATAAATGCAACTTATTACATATTAATGACTAAAAATTTGTAATAATGTTTAGGAGCGTTTCCAACACTCCCCCTAAGTGATAGTTACGATGTAATAGCGGTTGCTCGATGTCATCTAGCATTCTTCTTTTTTGTGAGTATAGATGCTTTTGTTTCAACAATCTCCCCTTGTGTGGGATCTTGTTTCTTTTGGAGTTTATAGCTTTGATGTCATTGTAATCATTGTTCTTTGTTCTTTGTTTTGTGTGTGGATGATGTGATTGTATTTTGTTATCTGCATCTGGTCAGCTTCGTTGCTTTCGGTGTCTCCACGTCTTTCTCCAACCTAAGTGATAGTTATGATGTAAAACTTTATAAAGTGTTGTTGTCTAAGGCTTTATAATAATGTTTAGGAGCGTTTCCAACAATCTCCCCCTAAGTGATAGTTATGATGTAATAGCTGTTGCTCGATGTCTTCTAGCATTCTTCTTTTTTATGAGTAGAGATGCTTTTGTTTCAACAATCTCCCCTTGTGTGGGATCTTGTTTCTTTTGAATTTTTTAGCTTTGACGTCGTTGTAATCATTGTTCTTTGTTCTTTGTGTGGATGATGTGATTGTATGTTGTTCTCTGCATCTAGTCAGCTTCGTTGCTCAAGTGTCTCCACGTCTTTCTCTAACCTGCTCACACGTATTTTGACTTTGATTCCATTTGTGGTATAGTTCTCTAGTCTTTAAACTTGGTAGATTCTTTGGCTTTGATAAATAATCATTTTGACTCTTGAGTTGCCTTTTAAGAGAACTTCATGTGTGTTGTTGCAGGTATGAGCATGAGGAGAATCAGCGCGATCTTTCCTTGCAGGAGCATCCATCAGCAACTGCTTAAATTTGGTTAGTAATAAGCACCAATCGATCATTGTGTTCTTTTCGTAAAGAATTGACCACTACAATTGTTTTACTGATGAATGTCTTGATTCCATTCACCTTGGTCGGGCGAATTAGCCATCTAAATCCCGTGCAGGGACAGTTGGCATTACATTGAACGAGTTCAAGTAATGACCCACATCTTTAGGACTCGATTCTTGAAAGGAATCTCCTTAGCGGGATTTCCAACACTTACAAGTTCGAACTTCGAGGGTGTTAACAGCATAGTGCGAAAAAACATCTCTAATTCTAGCAAAGGCTGTTCCGAACTGGAGGCCCTCAAGTAGGTTAACACAATGTACCGAAGTACATCTACAATTTAGGTGAGTCACTGGCAGGAGTTTCCATTCAATCACTAAGGATCACGATTGTGAATCCCATCATAAATGTCCTCGGAAGATTCCTAGGATCTACGAAGGACTCTAGAATGTATCACTTGCGTCCTTAATGTTGAACGACAAGTGATGAAAGTTCAAGTATTCCTAAGAGATCTTTTGATGAATCTTGTGGCTCTAGACTCAATAGTGCACTTTGGTTTTCTTGAGCGGAGACTAGGGATAGGGTCTCCTTCTTCAATACCAACAATCTCTTAGAGAGAGTCGATAGATTACGTAGGGTTCCCTGTGAGAATGAAACAAGCTTCTATTAAGAGAAACTTGAGTAGCTAAGAAGGTTTAGTGCAGTGCATCACTGGGTCCATGACGACTTGATCTTCAATACCGATGTCATCTAGTGACAACCAGTAGCATATGAATTGAACCCGGTGTATGCCCTAAGTTGACTAATCTGGAGGGCTATTTCTTTTCACCCTTTTCTTTACTTTTCTTTTTAATTCTTCAACTCTTTCTTTCTCCGATTCTCATTTTCTCTTTTTTATAATCATACCTAAGGACTTCTAAATATTAACTATTTGTGGTGTCCTTGGGTAGATCCCTCCAGCTCTAGCGGATCATAGGATGTTTATCCCTAAACTTAGTCACCTTATAACTCCATGACTATCCTATGTTGCCTTAAAACCATTTTCATGAAAATCTCTCAAAGTGTTTATGAATAAAAACATGTTTGAAACACTTTGAGAGTTTTGCATTTTCAGAAATACTCACCCTCCAATTGTGCTTATGAGTTTTGACAGAAATCTGCACAGTGAGGAAAGAGCGCGCACTTTTGAATTGATCAACTCAAGATAGAGAATTTCCCCCGAGACACGGTTACATCACTGACTAAGTCAGTTTGAAGTTGTAAACACTCCTTGGTGAGGAGGTTAGACCTGCAAGGTTCATGTCTACCAAGAGTTTCTCGGATGGTACATTCTACTAAGACTAGTCCTTTGTGAGACACGTTTACATCACTAGCGAACTAGTTTGAAATTATTACCCATCCCGGACAAGTATTTCTGAGTTAATGACATTTAATAGCTCATCAATTCAATGGTTAAGTCTATTCACACTTAGACTCAATCACAATCTAACATATTTGTATCACACAATTTTTCTCCCCCTAAAAAATGGCATATTAATGTTATTTTTGAAGAAATTTGAAATCAAATATGACCATTTCAAGTTTTGTGGGAATATTTCCATGAAGAACATTGTTTGAACAAAGATATTATGCAAATACTCCCCCTGAAAAAGTAATATTAACTTTTGAGGTTTTGAAAACACGAGAGAGAATACTTATTCTTTTGAGCAAAATTTTGATAAATTTGAAAGTTTGATAAATTTTACTCAAAAGTAAGAAGCTTTCGCTCCTTTTATTTGGATTGTGGCACTGATGCATACCACATGGTCCTTTCATTACAAATACGGGTTGTACACTGCTATTTATGTACAAACCAATATGAATAAATAAATCAATAATCAAAATACAATCAAGAGTGTTTAAGGAGTACCCAACGATTACACACCACCCGGGACTTTCTCTTCACGTTGAAATGTGAGATAGAGAAACTCTGTTTTCCTCCCACATAGCTCTCCAGCCTTCTCATCTGATCCATGTGGAACAACCTTTCATCCAGCCTTTTAATGAATCTTCGAGCTTCCTTTCTTTCTTCCGAATTCCACCTCTTCTTCGAACCAATACCTTCCTGAATATCCTTTAACCGATAAGCTAACCCATCATGAACCATTTTCAATGTATGATCACAATATTTTTGGAGTTCGTCGTATGCCATGAAACAAGTATGATGAAGCTCACTGCGGTAGACGACCCTAAACTTTGGTTTGTGCAAGATAGTGTACTGAGGTTGTTGATTAAAGGTGGGAAAGTGTAGTAACGGTTGTGTAAGATTTATCTACTTTTGGTATGATTCGTTCGCAAGCTGTAGATCTTCAACACGTTCTTGAATGACTTTCCTTCTAATGAAGATCAGTAGGGCCGTGATGAACTGAAGTTGAATTTCTATTGAGAATTATCTCATCCTTCCTTGTACCTTTGCAAGGTACATATCTTTGATGTCGTTGAGTGACAATCTCGAGAAATCTTCTTCAGTGAAGTCATATTCTTTTTCATCTTGTCGCTTGACCTTGATCTCTAACAAGAATGAATAACCCCATTTTTTTTCCAATGTAACCTTTATTATAACAACGATCTTCTTATCACTCATAACCTCTTTGTTTGACCTTTGAACTTGACAGCTTCTGTAATACAATCTTCTCCTTGGTGGCCAATGATGAATTCCGTATTTTGCATCGAGGTCATAGTCCACCACTTTGTCAACATACAATTTGGTGGCATCTTCTTCAATGGCTATATTGGTAGAGAAAACTGCAGTTGGAATATTGAAGGTGAGTGATATATCATACTTCTTGCTGACGCTACTGCCGTGTTGAAGAAACTCGAGGTTGTTGTTGAAGAAGAAGCAGTATGGAATCTTAGGTTGCTCGGGTCGGCCAATGGTTGGTAGTGGCTTTTTCCAATCAGTGTAGTAGGGAGTGTTATCCTTTCTTCTAACATCGATGTTCAATTCAGGATTTAGCCAGTCAATGTTGTTAGACATTGCACGTGGAATGTTGTCAAGATGATATTCGACTTCAATTGCACTGCTTGATCTGTGTTTCAACAAGTTGAATGCGTCGTTCTTTTTCCTGCGCAATTCCCCTTTCGTCATCTTTTTCACTTCGAATTGATCTTGGATAATCTTCACCTGCTCCATTGTACGACCGTCTACTGATTCTTGACCTTCAGGTAATCTAGGCGTCGCATCAACCAACTGACTGAACCAATCATACTCCTTTGTGTCGTCTTCGGCTAACCATGAGACGACAGAACTTTGTTTCTTCTTCTTGGGTCGGGAGGATGATTCTGGTTGTTTTTTAGGTGATGTTTGAGGTGATGGTTGTTGTTAGGGCTCAGGAATTTCTTCATCTTCACCACCGGTATATGTAAAGTGATCACTAGTTTGCTGCATTGGTGGTGGAGAATTAGCATCCCGAGGTTTGTCCGATGAGGGAGGTTGTTGAGAAGCTTGAGTTGTGGATGTGGTGGTGGACTTAGGCGGTGGTGGTGTCATGGATGATGATGACCCACCAGTATTCTTTTGACGTTTAGCATTCGGGTCTTTGTCCTTGTCCTCATCATCTCTTGGTCGCTTATCCTGACCAGCTTCTTCCTTGAAGGTAGTCTTTAGTTGATATGTAAGAAGTACCTCATAAAGCTTCGATTCATCAGGTGTGAAAGTAGGAGCTCGAGGAGACATCTATAGAATCAACTGTGAGATCAAATCAGCTTCAGTGACATTAGGGGGCGGGACTGGTCGGGTTTGCATGACCAGCAATGTTGTGGTAATAATTTTCCTGACTAGTTTTTTTAGCATTGGGTTGAATTGATTTGAGAACATATCTTTAGAGATGGCAGGAACATATTTAGGAAAAAGTGATTAGTGTAGTTCTTGATCTACTCATCCATTTCTCCTTTTACGTCTCTGTTGAGAAATGCCTTTATCTGTTCTCTTTCTCTTTTGAACGTTTCCATCTCCTTAGAAAGCTCGATAACTTTGTCAGCCAGCATGTTCAATCTTTGTTATTGTAGAATTTGCTTGCATTTTCTAGATTGATTGAATGCATTATGGATCTTGGCTTTGGTGCGCGATGCCCAAGTATCGGCATTTTTCTTGACTGACTTTGATGATGATTTAGTTGTTGTTTCTTTGGATGGTGGTGGTGATGAGTGAGATGATGATTCGGCTTTGGAGGTGGGTATTTCTGAAGATTTCTGAGGATTGTGTTTAGGATTTTCCTAAATGTAGCTATTTGTTTCAATTCTGATGCGTTCCTTTTTGGCCTTTTTAGCAGCTTCATCTGCAGCCTTCTTAGCAAGTTCTTCTTCCATCGTTTCCTTTTTAGCTTCCTCAAGATATTTTTCAGTTATTCTCTCATCGGTCTCTTGGTTGTCACCTTCAAAGTCGAACATTACTTCATCTTTTTTCTGCTGTTGCTCTATAGATTCCTTAATGGTAGCATCGGTTCCTTTACCGGGTTGATTAACCAGATCAAGAACAAATGTAGCAGGAACACCACCGCTGAAACCTCTAGGGCCTTTAGTTTGTTGAATGTTGAATTCATTAGCAGCTTGCACCATCATCAGTTGATTTAGAGTCTTCTGGTATTGTTTTTGTTCATCCTTAGGATCATACTCAACATCTGAATCTTCTTCTTCCTCTTCCTCTACTGGTTTCTTCCCTTTGTCAGATGAGGGACTAGCAGGTTTGTCCTCTGACTTCTGGATAGATGTGTCATCCGTTTTCACTTCATAGTAGATAGTTAGATCATCGGACTCAGTTTCAGAATCGTCATCTTGAGGAATTGGTTCCGGTTCAGCTTTAGGACGAACTATCATAGTTAGGACTTTCCTCTTGAGGCTTGGATGTCTTTTCTTATACTTGTTTATGCTTCCAATGCTTCCAGCTCTCCTTGCCCTTGTAGTAGCCACTAGACTTGTCTTCTCATCCATAAACCCAACTCTTCTAGCACGCACTGCTTCCTAGTAACGAAGGTATAATGGAAGAACCTTGCTTGCATCAGTAATCAAGCAATCAAATAATCCGCACCTTTTTTACGGGTTGAGGAGTCTTTGAACCTCACGGTATTCAAGGTAGGCTCATACAACATTGAGTGTATGTTGGGGTCATTGTTTCTCATAGGGATGTCTAGGTGCTTCCCGAGAAGATTGTGGATCCGCAACTTTGTATATATAATGAATGGAATCTTGGAACCACGATTCCTGTAATGTTCCATCATGTCTTCCCAAATTAAGTTTGCATAATCAGTTTGTTTACTATGAACCATTCCCCAAAAATTTTGAAGATGCATCAGCTTTGGGTGTTCATGTCCACTATCTCTCCTTGAGTCTGACTTAGCCATCATTATGTAGAGATTCCTTCAGGTTTGTGGGATGTTCTTGAGATCGACACTGGAATGCTTGGAGATGATGCCAGAAGCTTCGTCATATCCAATGTCAACCATGAACTTTAATACTTCCTCTTCACTTGGAGTTGGAACGTATTCAGTAGAACGAATAACCAGAAGAAGAAGTATGACACGAAGATCCGCCACTGTAACTATGACTTCCTTAGTGCCAATGGTCACGTTCACTGCATCTTGACCATCGATTTTATCCATAGTGTGCCAAAACTGATGGATGTAGATTTCGGGTACTGAAGCCGAGTTTGTGAGCATGAGATGGAAGGGATGATCTTTGAGGATGTCAACTGTAACTCTGCATGAGGATTCAGAACATGTGAAGTTGTAGAAGTCGACTCTGAGATTGTTCTTTCCGATGGTTTTGTGGTAATCCGCAGGGAAGATATCTGCCATCGTAAGCTCATGTGGGGCATTGATATTTTCCTGATTGACATCCATTTCGCGATCTGAAAGGTATTGAGACAAAAGAACGAACATATTGAAAGACATTGTGTTAGTCTTAGTTTGATTTTATTGTCCAATTACTTGATTAAAGTTATCATGTTTATGAATGTTACGAGTCCAAAGTTACTTTAAGTCCAATTGATTGAAGTTGATGTGATAAGTTACGTGAGTATGTTAATTTTGAAGTTTTAATGTCCAAATATCACTTAAACACACAACAATTTAACTAGTGATAGCTTATGAGTAACATTTTGGTTTTTGTGACTTAAGAGTAACTATTACAAGTATTATGCGTGTAACATGTCAAAACAAGGTGAAAATTTGGCTTAAGCATAAACATATATAATTTTATGCATAAAAACAGTGCTTTAAGCGTAGGCGTAAGCTTAAGCGTAAGGGCAAGCCTTAGGCGTAAGAAAATCTTACGCGTAAAACTATACCATTAGATTATATGCTTACGCGTAATCTTTGGCAAGTTTTACTCGTAAGAGTAACCATTAGGCGTAAACATCCAAGTTTACGCATATCCTTCCAGGATACGCGTAGTCCTACTGTAGACCCTTTATGCGTAAGTTTTACGCATAAGATTTCTCTTATGCGTAACCTTTACGCATAAAAGTATTCCATAAGCGTAACATCATGAACACCTTAATTATGATCCTTTACGTGTAAACAACCTAAAACACATAAACGTAATAACATGATTTCAAAACAATCCTAACACTTCCAGATGCACAAAACAAGCATAAGATTGACCTAGTTAGGCAGAGAAGAACTTAGGCTTAAGAAATCCTGAAATCCTAAACCCTAGTTCTACTAACAGATTCAACAATAGAAAATCATCAAGATTGTTTTTTGCACTATTCTAGATGTCAATGGAGTAGATTGCAACAAATTTTAACATGAAATACCTACAGAATCAAAAGATTCATGGGGAACAACCTCATAAACATGTTATAATACTACTGAGACCATCTAATTGCATCAAAACATTCTTATGCGAAAACCCTTAAAATCATTCATAAACCCTAATTTTCAAAAATCATCAATTCGTGTTTCTGGGTTCAAATGAATGATGGAAATGGGTGTAAAACAAGTTTATAAAGGTTTTGATACTACCCATAACATCACAAACACACTTAGACGTAATCCCATATCTTACGCATACGCGTAAGAGCAAAAATCAAAATATTTGAAGATTGAACGGTTAGATTTCAAAGTTTTTCAAAAAACAATGTTTAAAAACATGATCAAAAACATTTGTCACTTACAGATTTTGATTTTGAAGCACGGATTTGAAGAGCAAATGATAGTCGGTGATCTTGGTAGATGAAAGTATTAAATGAAAAATGTAAGTGCATTGAATGTGTAAGGTTGGGGTATTTAGTTTGAAATTATTTTGAAAATTGATAACTTTAGTCCCTTAACCTCACACATTATCAACCAAGACCCATTAACTTCCATTTTGGTTAGAAAAAATACCATTCAAGGAAAGAAACTTAATGATACTCCCCCTCGACTTTTGAAATAATGAAATTTGTAAACATTTGAGTCCGAGGTGAGTATTTGACAAGATACATATCCACCATTTTAGAAGAGACAACATAATTTTTGGTAACATGCAAGTACAAGGTTTTATGAAACTAAAAAAATATTTACTTTCTCCCCCTCAACACTTGTTCGTGAAAATTGTGAAATGTTTGATTAAACACAGTGTTGATGGTAGATTTGAATTTGCGATGTTTGGTTTGATAAAAATTTAGATAGAAGAATATTTTTGGATTTTATCTAATTTTATGTTTTTGTATTTTGTTTTTGAAAATCATTTACAAAAGATGTTTTGGTGTTTGACTTTTTTAAGAATGTGTTAAAAGTTCGTCCAATTCTTCCAAAATCAAACACCTCATACCAATACGGTGAATCAAATCAGTAAATGTTGCTGGAGGTAAGGCTTTTGTGAGAAGATCCACCAATTGGTGTTCTCAGACGTACAAAGTATAATTCAGCAGTACCCTTTTCCACATTCTCTTTGATGAAATGATATCAAAGATCGATGTTCTTTGACTTCGAGTGTTGAACAGTGTTGCACGAGGTCGTAATAGCACTTCGGTTTTCACTGTACACCGGAATTATGTCAAATACATAACCATAGTCCTTGAGTTGTGTTCTCATCCAAATGACTTGAGCACAACACGTAGACATGGCTACATATTCTGCTGCAGTTGACGACAGCGATGTACAATCCTGTTTCTTCGATTGCCATGACACCAATTTATCACCAAGGAATTGTAAACCTCCTAAACTACTTTTTCGTGAATCTAAGCATCTTCTGTGGTCAGCGTCTGAAAAAGCTATTAGTTCAAAACCAGAATCCTTTGGATACCAGATCACCAAATTAATGGTTCCCTTTATGTATCGGAGGATTCTTTTAGCCTCATAGAGGTGTCTTTCAGTTGGCATTGACTGATAACAGGAGCAGAGATATACGGAAAATACAGTGTCAGGTCTACTGGTTGTTAGATACATGAGAGACCCAATAATACTTCGGTATTTGGTAGGGTGAACCAATTTCCCATGTAAATCAGCATCCAGTTTGTTGTTATATGCCATTGGTGTTGCATAGGTGTCACAACTTTGCATTCCATGTTTATTCAATATTTCAAGAGCATATTTGGACTGACTTAAGAAAATACCACGGGGTGATTGATGAACTTGTAGCCCTAAGAAGAACGGAAGTTCACCCATCATTGACATTTCAAAATTTGTTTTCATTAGTTTTGAAAAAGCATTTGAGTACTTTTTGTGGGTAGAACCAAAAATGATGTCATCCACATAAATCTAAACAAATAAATTGTGTGCCTCATGATATTAAATAAACAATGTTGGGTCGATCGATCCTTTGATAAAATTATCTTCAAGGAGAAATGATGACAACTTATGTTGAAAACAATAGACCTTTATAGATCTTGAGCTTCGTAGATCGTTAGTATTGCCTGTGTAATCACAAACAAACTAAAAGAAAATCGCTACAACTTGTATTCTGTAGCGGAATATAAACAGAAGTATGAAACGCTGATAACTAAGAACTTCTTTGATCCTCTATGGATCGTTATATTAAAAACTTGTTTAAGCACACGTACATAATTCATTCTATTGTGTTCCTTTTATAGACAAGGAACCCTAAACAAAACCCTAAATCGTTTCTCAAGAAACGTATAAACATAAAACTAAATAAGATATACACAATCACTTCCTAATAAAGCTCATGTATATCCAAACTAAATAAACTAAACACGGAATAATAACTTCCGCAGAAACAAACTAAACTTTAGCAGAACCATGTCTTGAATCCATACCCTTCGCAGAATCCATTCAGCAGTTACAATAACATAATTCGTACTTCACATAATTCCCAACAATCCTCCCCTAAACTGGAATTTGACTTGGTTAAGTTCCAGTTTCTTGATAGATCTTTAACCTTGCAGCACTAGAGGATTGTACTCGAACATCATCAGCAAAGAATCAAAACAAAATCATCTCTTTGATGAAGAAACTCTGAAACTCCATATCTTTGCAGCAACAAATGACAACATGTACATCACAACATTTTAGTTTCATACTATTCTCATCACATCCAGGTGTGTTAACTCCTGGGAGAGGTGAATCATTGAAAATAATAATGGATTTGATGTCTCTTTACCAATAGCCATCACTACTGGAGTAGCCATATGTTTAAGTTCGAAAACCATGGTACACTGATAACCATCTGATTTATTAGCAAACCAGCAACCATGAACGGATTTGAAATGTCTTTACCAGTAGCCGTTTGCTCAGGACTAGTCAATTCTTAAAATTGGTGAACTGATTACCAAATATGGTATTCCACTGCCTTTACCACAAGCCATATACATGTGGGCTAGTCAATTCTTGGATTCCTAAAAGGAATAAATCATGGTGAATTGAGAACCATACAACACTCAGCAATGAAGCATGGGTGGTTGCAAACCCTATTATTTTGAGCAAACCATTAAACTGTCAACGATTTGAGGTGTCTTTACCAAAGTTGTACCCTTTGGACTAGCTAACTCTTTGACATACACAAGATATATCTGGTGAGTTAATAACCAACAATAAAATACAACAAACACCAAGAAAAGTTAGTAAAACAAAACATATACATAGTATTTTTTTTTTAACTAAGAAGAAAACAAAGAAACAAAAATTACAAATCACACAAATTACAAAATACCAAAATCATGATGAACTTCTATGTGCCATAAGCTGATTCTTAATTAATCCAACACATTGTTCTGCATGAAGATCATCATTACCAACGGGATTAGGAGGTACTTCCAACTTCTGTGTAAGCATTCTTTCCATGAATAAAACTGACAATACAACATGTGTTCCTTCAGGAAAAACATCAACAGTACCCACTTTAATAAAAGTTGACTCAGCAGCCTTGAGATCAAAAGAAATATTCTTAGAAAGACGTTTCCTAGCCAATCTCACAGAGCTCCTTAAGGAACTAAGTTTCCTTTTAGCCATACTTTTCTTCCTCCTACCAGCTTGCTTATCTTTATCAATATGTAGATCTACTTCCTTATTCAATAAATCACCCAAATTATCAATACTTGGCAAAGCTTCAGAAGAAACAAGAGAAGATTCAGCAGAAACAACCTTATTAGTGAAAGGATTAGCTTCAGAAGTTGTTTCAGTAGCAACAACTTGAGACATTACTTGAGGCTAAACAGATCAAAATTATCCACTATATCAACTATTTTAGGTCTCGTTGCTCTAGAAACATCAGACATATTATCAATCCTTTCTCTGTAGAAGACGAGTAGAACCATATGAAGAAAACTTCATAATCATATTATACTTTCTGATCAAATCATCATCAGATAACGCACAGATTTGCTTCATTGACATACCAGCATTATAAATAGTAGAACTATGATTTTTCACAACTCTCCTCATATAAGCCCTCTTCTGAGCTACAGTCATTGGTTTATCCCTTTTTGCTTTATGTCTTTGAGCAACAATAGCTCTCCTCTTTGCATTCGCTTCTTGCTTCTTTTGATTGCCAAGAGCCACCATTTGATCCACAAAATTCGCACTATCAAAAGATGCTCCTAAAATAAGTTTTGCAAGATTAGGATCAGATGCACCTTGATTAGTATAGGCATCCCATTGATCTTCAGTGATCTTAGGAAATAATGCATCAAGCTCTAGTTTTCTCTCTGAAGACAAATTAGAATCAGACTGAGCTTGAAGAAATTCAGCAACTACGACTCTTCCGCATATTTTCATAATCAGCAAACATTCTAGCTTGTGCTTGATTTTCTTCTTCAGATACCAAACCTGAACCAATCATATCATCAATCACAGCTTCCTTTCTATGTCAAGATTCCTCACAGAACCAATTTGAGAAATATGCATAGAATGAACTTCAGAAGGAACATCCAAAACAACATCAGAAGAAACATGTGGAGAGAATTCCTCAACAGGTGTAGAAAAAACTTTAGAAGAAGAATTCAACATAAAAATTCTCACAGCCATAAAAACTGCATCATTATCTCGAAGGTGGAGAATTTGATTGTTTTGGTACAAATGAGGCTTGACCATTTTCAGAAACAACCTTCTCAAATAGAACATCAGCAGTTGCATCAACAACATCTGGCTCCTTTGAAATTTCAGTGGATACCTTATTCAGATATTGTCTTCTTCTTTTTCTAGCAAAGATAATAGGCTCCTTTCTCCTTGAAGATTCAGCAGCAATAGGAGAAGAAACATCAGATGTAAGAGCTGCATCAGCCAAGATTCCTAGTGATGCATGCTGAGTCTCTTCTTGCTCCTCTTCAGAATAAACCAAAACTCTCTTTTTACCCCTTTTTCCAAGTAGTTCATCCAAGTTCTTAACCTTAGTCTGCAATTCCACAATCTTACCACCAAGAGTAGACTTGGTCTCTGCGAGCTCCTTCTTGAGATCAGCCACCTCACCTGCATACTTATTCACTAGAGCATATATCGAGGTAAGTGTAATAGGGTCCTCAGCTCCACCAACTGATTGCTCAGTGGTAATGGGAACTTCATTGGACCTTTCAGTATTAATAGGAACATGCTCAAAATTAGGAAATCCTTCATCAAATTGATTCCTAATAGGACTAGGTGTGGGCAGTCTATCAGTATCAAACTGAACCTCATCAAGAGAAACTTGTGTAGGTAAAGCACTAGGACTAGGTCTAGGTGAAGGTATGAGTGGAGGTAAGTCAGTAGAAACATTAGATGCTTCAGCAGTAGCAGAAGGGCCCTCATCAATAGTAACTGAAGGATTACCATCAGTAGTATTGAAAGAAGGTAAAGTAACAACATTATCCTCATCATAACTCATTCCCCGAGGCAACATAGCTGCTAATAAAGGAAAATGTGTCCCCTCAAATTTAGTTCTCATTGAAGCAAATAGCTTAGCAGTTAACGCTCCTATGGGATAAAAGGCTTGGACTTGTGTGGTAATGTCTAACATTATCTGAAGAAACCTAGGGTACATCAAAAACTTATGCTTTTTCCTATCTATATTTTCAACCATATTATCAAAAATATACTTAGAGAAATTATAAGTCAAACCCCGAGAAAGACAAACAATACCACATCCCAGCTGTGTAGAAAATTGATCCCATCCTCCAGATTTATTACTCATACATTGAAGCACGGTATGAACCAAAAATCTCCACATAGGACACAACTGATTCTTCAACCACATATATGTCCTTTCACCCTGATAACCAATAGCTCTTAATCCAGCAAGAATATCCACCACATTAGAATAATAAACCCCATTTGCATCATCCAAACGAAGTTGTCTTCTTATCAACTCCTCTGTCACACTATACTCTGTTCCGTCAACGATAGCTACAATCTCTGTATCATTCCTCTTTTCAGCAGTTGCCCAAAATTGTTGGACCAACGATTCATAAATCACTTCAAGAGAATGCGTTAAAGCATAATGAATCTTGGACCTCTGTAAGAATTCTACCATTGGTCTATACAACTCACCACCCTTCGCTGTTCCCAGAAAGGCGACTTTATTATGATCATGCTTGAATTGAAGCGCCATGAGAAAAATTGAAAGTTAGGGTTAAGAATCACACAAGTGGAAGTGTTTTGAATGTGAGTAATGAGGAAAACTTTTAATGAGACGAAGATATGTAAATCGAGAATAAGTAGTATTTTCCCAATTTTGGTCAAATGTTGACCAGAGCTGATGTGTATTACTACTTTTCCCCAAATTAACTTTCAACTTCGGCAGAAACACAAATCAATCTTCTGAAGAATACTAATCAGCAGAAACAGATCACGTATTCAGGAAGCTTCAGAAATATCTTTTTTGTTTCACCTATACGCATTAAATCTCATTAAGTCTTGAAACTGTCTATAAAACAATCCCAATGCACACATAACTCTTCATCAAAAACCCCAAATAACATCACAAACCCTAATTGCATCAATGCTCCAAAATTAACCACAATCAACCATGAGAAGATCCTCCCCAATCACCCTTTCATCAGATGACAATACATCCTCCATAAGCAGTCTCGAAAGGTGGAAGAAGAACTATTTGTCAAGCAATCCAGGCAATGATGAAGACAACTCATCCATAAGTTCTTATTTATCACCTTATGAAGACTCAGATGAAGAAGCAACTTCAAAGAGAGTGAAAGAGCCTGTTCTCGCAGTTGTGAATGTGTCTTCCATTGCCGTTGATGATTTTGATGACTCCTGTAAGGAGAGAACATCTTACTCCCAACCTCCAGCACCTCAGCCTCAACGAAGGCCACGTGCTAGAAATCCGCCACTCCCTAAGGATAGAGAGGTGGTTCTAGCACTTCCTGCTTCATATCATGGTGCATCATCACATATCGTATAAAGGAAATTCTTAAAAATGGTGAACCACAAAAAACATACGTAGATGAACTACAAAAAACATACGTAGAAGGGTTGCATTTTGGTTGAAATATGTAGATGAACCACAAAAAACATATTATTTTTCTCCATCATCATGCGTGGTCATCGTCGTCATCAATGTTTTCATCAATCCATCCACACCAAATTGATCCTTAGCTGCTTGTTAGTGTTGGTTATGCATGTCCAGTCATCGAGATAGAATGAATGGGTGGTTATGCAAGACCTCACAAACGCATATCCAACATCTAGTGTGAAAGATGCGAGCGATCATGCATATCCAACATCCTGTTAGATGTTGGAATAGATGATATCAACTAGGTTAGGATTAGGAGTTCATGTAAAGAACTTTCCTTGTAGTTGCATTTGATGTTGATTGTACTCTGTAAGCTGTAAACTGTAAACTGTTTCTCGAATGAATGAATGAACAATTTGCTTCAGTACTCGAGAAACAAATAACTCACTTCAAAGACTTTGAATTCAGTAGAAACAAGCTTTAGAGCTTTCTTGACCATATTCCAACTTAACAACCATGGTAAATTCCAACTGAATAACCAATCTGCAAATCATAACAAACATAGAAAAACACACAAACCAAACAAAGACAAACAAACTATCATTACATTAGCTGGTTAGTGTTACAAAAATCAAACAAATTTACATAAACCAATGCAAAGTATACACAAATCCTCCCTGAGGCATATGCCTCCCCTGAGGCCTATGCCTCCCCTTAAACTTTGTAGTTAAGGGTTAAGCATACCAATATGGACCACAAGGTGTTGAAACCTTGGTCCATCAAAAGCCTTTGTTAACAAATCTGCCACATTATCATCAGTGTGAATTTTAACCAGTTTTATCAAATGTTTGTCATATGCATCTCTTATAAAGTGGTGCCTAATTTCAATATGTTTTGTTCAACTGTGAAAAAATGGATTTTTAACAATGCATATGGTACTTTGATTATCAATAAAAATTGTTGTGTTCATGAAATTATACCCATAATCCAACAATTGATTTTGAATCCAAAGAACCTGTCCACAGCAATTTGCAGCAGAAACGTACTCTGCTTCAGTAGATGAGGTAGCCACAATAGTCTGTTTCTTGCTTTGCCAAGAAATCAATCTCTTTCCAAGGAATTGGCAACCTCCAGTGGTGGACCTCCTATCCAGATTTGCACCAGCATAATCACTATCACTATATGCTTCCAGCTTAAATGGAGATTCTTTTGGGTAGCAAAGGCCTAAATGAGGTTGGCCTTTGAGGTACTTAAAGATCTTCTTAACAGAATTGAGATGGGAAGTTAGTGGAGTAACTTGATGTCGAGAACACACACTTACAGCAAAAGTAATATCAGGTCGTGAAGCTGTTAGATACATCAAAGAACCAATCATAGATCTGTAAAGGTGTACATTCACTGGTGGATCTATTTCATTATTGATTTTTGACTTTGGAGCTTCATACGGTGTAGTGGCAGTCCTCACAGTTTCCATTCCAAACTTCTTTAATATGTCCCTCACATATTTGTCCTGACTTATAAAGATACCATCAGGTTTCTGCTGAACTTGAAGACCCAAAAAGAAAGTCATTTCTCCCATGGCACTCATCTGAAACTCTCCCTTCATTAGCTCCTCAAACTCCCTGCACCAAGGTTCCTTTGTGGATCCAAAAATAATGCCATCCACATACACTTGCACAAGAATAATGTCTGTGGAATTCTTCTTCAGGAAAAGTGTTTTATCTATGGCACCTCTTCGATATCCATGCTTCAGCAGAAACGATGAAAGCCTAGCATACCAAGCTCGTGGTGCCTGATGTAGTCCATAGAGAGCTTTAACTACCTTGTAAACATGAGTAGGATGATCAGGATCTTCAAATCCTTTAGGTTGAGTGACATAAACCTCTTCTTCTATTTCACCATACAGAAGGCCTTTAACATCCATTTGATATACCATAAATCCCATGTAGGATGCATAAGCCAAGAAAATCCGTATGGCCTCAACTCTAGCCACAGGTGAAAACACTTCATCATAATCAATCCCCTCCTCTTGTCTATAACCCTGAGCAACCAATCTTGCTTTGTTTTTAATGACAACACCTCTTGCATCTCTCTTATTCTTCAAAATCCATTTAGTACCAATTGCATACTTGCCATCTGGTAGTGGTACCAATATCCAAACCTGCTGATTTTGAAATTGTTGCATCTCATCCTGCATTGCCTCAAGCCAACTTGAATCTTCAAGAGCCTGAGTAACACTGGTTGGTTCCACTTGAGAAAGAAAACAAGCAAATAGACAATGTTCATAGTCTGTGTGATTGTCTCTTTGCTGATCTGAGACATAAGAGAGAAATGCCACTGACCATATTTAGAACTTGCCACAGTACCCCTTGTTCTAACAGGTGCATTAGGATCACCAATAATATTGGACTGTGGATGAGTATTGTGAATCCTTTTAGTAGTAGTGGTGTTGACTTCAATGGAAGAATCAAGATTAGTCATAGTAGGTTCAAAATCAGTGTCATAAGAAGGTGAGGTGAAGATTCCAACTTTGGGTTGATTATTACCAAGATCTGAGGGTCTTGGAAAACGAGTATAAGGATCTCCAAAGTCTGTGGACACTCGGGTAGAAATGGGAGTAGAAACGAGCATAGCCTTGTGAGAAATGATAGGAGAAACCGGATCATGTTCAGTAGAATTGAGGTTTCCACTTATTGTTTCACTTGCACTCTCCTCAGCATTCCTTTCAGCATTTAGATTAGTTGCATACTCTTGTTTCTTCAGCCTAGCAAGATCCTCTGCATAATTGGACTCGTCTTCACTCTCATGGAATAAACTTTAGAAGTGTCACCTGAAAATTGTTAGGGGAGAAAGAAGGCACTACAATGGGTTGTTCATCATCTTCAAACTCACTTTGTCGAATCAGCATCCAAGGAATCTTCACCTTTGTTAGTTGGAGACTCTTGAGTATCTGTTTGTTGGTTAGCCATATGTCTAGAATAACCCAAATAATCCGTTAAGTAATCAAGGTCAAAAGACCAAACATGACCCTGTCCTTGAACATTAGGCTTGTCTTCTAAAAACCTCAGATTCAATGTCTCCTCAATGTTTTTAGCAGATAAATTGTAAACTCTGTACGCCTTACTATGAGTTGAATATCCCACAATGTAACCATCATCAGTCTTTTCATCAAATTTGCCCAATGGATCACTTGTAATCAGAATAGTCACTTGACACCCAAAAGGTTTAAGGTAATGAATAGTAGGAACTTTCCCATAGAGAAGTTCATATGGTGTTTTGAAGTGTGGCCTAGTAATGGACACTCTATTTAGTACATAACAAGCGTGCCTACAGCGTCCAATTCCATGGTGGGTAACTTAGAGTCTGCCAGCATTGATCTTGCAGCCTCTATAAGGGTCCTATTTTTTCTTTCTGCCACCCCATTTTGTTGTAGGGTTCTTGGAGTGCTATAGTCCATTTTGATTCCTTTAGACCTATAGAGTTCTATAAGTATAGCGTTCTTGAACTCTGTCCCATGATCACACCGAATTCCTTTAACCTTTTTGTTCAACTGATTCTCAATAAGGGTAATGAACTCTTTCAGCACTGGAGATGTTTCATCTTTGGTCCTTAGAAAGAATACCCAACAAAATTTGCTATAACCATCAGTGATCACTAGACAAAAATACTTTTGATCAATGCTTCCAACTTGAGTTGGACCAAACAGATCCATATGAAGCAACTGAAGAGGTTCAGAAATAATGCTCACAGCAGTCATAGCTTTGTATGAGGCTCTATGTTGCTTTCCTTTATTGCGAGGCAACAGTTATGATTATTAGTAAATACTTTGGAAGGAAGACCTTCAACAAGACCCAGTTTAGAGAGCTTGTTTATGGTCTTAAAGTTGACATGGGCTATCCTCCTATGCCATTTGGTAGACTCATCCAAGGATGCTTTAGCCACCAAACAAGTTAAGTCACCTTCCGGTTTAACATCAGTTAAGTTGAATGTATAGAGATTGTGATTCCGAGGAACTTTCAGTAGAATTGAAGTGTCTTCTGGGATTTTATAGTCTTTTGATAGCACAAGACATTCATCCTCTGTGAAGAGTACTTTGTTCTTGGTGTCACAGATTTGTGAAACTGAGAACAAATTGAAGTGTTGGAGTTCCTTGACATAGTATACATTCTCAAAGTCCAGTTGAGGTGTTTTGATGGTCTCTTTCCCAGTAATTCTTCCATCACTTCCTCCAAAGGTTACTTTGCCTCCTCCTTCAATTGATACAAAGTTATGCATCATATCCGTGTTTCCTGACATGCTTCTTGAACACCCACTATCAACAATGCCAACATCTTTATGCTTAAGAGGATGGTTCTACAACAACAAAAATATACAAACTATTAGTACACTATTGAGGCTCAAGTCATTGTGACTTGAACACTGCCTTGTGGATCATATGAGTTATGCCATGCAGATGTATAAGATCCACTATTGTTCTTGGGTTCCATTGAAATTTAGGTCCCTTTTTATTCCAAGAACAACCTGCTGAGGTCTTGACAGCAGTATCAAAGTATCCTGTCCCGTCAGTCATTGAGTCAACATATCGGGCCAATAACCATTCTTAAAGTATGAACTTGTTGGTTGTACATATGGTCTTGCAACTGGTCTTTCCCAAGGAAAAAGAGAATTAGTTGCTTGTGGAACATAAGGGGGTATAGCATTAACATTGGTCCACATTGGTCTAGATGTCCTAGAATTACCACACCTATTCATTCTTTGCTCATGAAAATCACAATCCTTAATTAAATGAAATTTACTTCTACACACAAAACACGTCTTCTGTTTAGAAGATTTATTCAAACCAAAAGATGTTCTATTACAAGCAGAAGTATTCAAACCAAAACCATGAAAAGAATTGTTTTTAACAGTATTAGTATGCAAAGAATTAGAAAGCAAGTCTTGAGGCAAGCTGTCTTGGAAGATGATTCCTTGGCAGCAACTCTGACATGCTTATTGGTATTCTTGGGTGCAGGCAGGGGTGTTGACTTGGGAAGGTCAGAATTGTCATTTGAATCACACTCTGTAGACCCTTGCTCGGAGGACTTGTCACTTTTAACACAAGAGACAAAGTCATTAGAAGAAGTATCGAGGGTGCGGCAAGTCTTTGGACTTTTGCCATAGAGATGATGTGATCCATCAAAGTCATCAGAAAGGGTAAGGTCAACAGGCATAAGTATTCCTCTAATAGATCCGTCTGACATGTAGGTCACCTTCTTTAACATAATTAGCTAAGCTTGCTGGTGTGGATTTACGTGAGTCATCTCTAGCTTCTAATCCTACATATTTCTTAAAGCCTAAACCTATCCCAGAATTAGGAGTTTGACTGCTATATAAATGACTAGCTAACTTTTTTCCATTTAATAACCATTCGTTATGCCTAGCAATTTACTTATCTAGTTTCTCTTTTAGTTCTAGATTTTCTGACACTACATCTGCTCTCAACTTCTCAGAATATTTCAACTCATTCGTAGCACATTCAAGATCCCTTTCCAACACACTTATTTTTTCAGCATAAGCTATTTGATTCTTTTGAAACCAAACCTTTTGTCTTTCTAGTGTTTTAAAGCCTGTTTATAAGCTTCAACTTCTACAAAGTATTCATTATATTTAGGTTTCAAAATATCATAAGCTTCTTTTAGTTCATTATACCGCTCACTACAACCAAACAAACAATTTTGTACCTGAGAGATGCCCATCAGGGCAATCTGATCAAGCTTATCCTCTGAAGTACACTTACTTGCAATCAAACCAACATTATCGGGACCATCATTATCCGCTCATGATGCTTCCATCCACATTCTGTCAAGAGTGACCAAAGCTGCTGATCCCTTTGAAGTTCCAGACTCTCTTTGATTCTGGCGATAAGTAGAGTATCTCGTCTCATCACCATCTTTCTGTCTTTGCACTCTCTGGAGAAGTGACCCATCTGTTGACAAGTGAAGCACTTGACCTTCCTTTTGTCAAACCTCGCTGGATCTCTTCCTTGGAATCTAAACCTTCTGCCAGCTTTGCGCTCAAAATTCTTGATATCCATAGACAACATAGCCTGCCACTTGACTTCATCTCTTCCATCTCCGGTGGATCCACTGATCTAAATCCTCATATGCCGTTCTGCTGAGGATCATAATCAGCAAGAAGGATCCAAGCATCTTCCATTATACCTCAGTTTAGAAGTTGATGGAGTGGTAGTGTAAGATGATGATGAGTAAGTTGGACTTGGACCATGACTCATCGTAGGGATAGAGGCTCCTATGAATCTTTGTGTGACTTGCAGTAGATGATGATTTAAAAGGACTTCTTACATCATGTTCAAGAGCTTTAAGTTTGTTGTATAGCTCATCAAAAGTAAGCATATCCAAACCACCTTTTGCTTTTAAAGCAATGCTCACTTGTAGCCAGGATTGAGGTAAAGACCTCAAGAACTTAGAATTACAGTCATCATTATCTGGCTTTGCCTGCTGATTTAACTGACTTAAAATATTGTGAAACTTGTCATAGCCCTTATGAATTCCTTCCTCTTGAGTGATTTGAAAGTCTTGAAACTGTTGTCTAAGCATGGACTTTCTCATTCTTCTAGACTCCTCATTCCCATCGAACTTAGCCTTAATAGCTAACCATATGTCCTTGGCATCTTCCACAAAGTGAAAATCACTTAAGTGATCCTCAGGAATAGCTTGAAGAAGAATGGTTCAAACCTTGGTTTCTCTCACGAATCGCCAGTAACTCTTCGCCAGTTTTGGGAGGAACATGAGTCATCTTACCAGCAGCATCATGGTAGTTTCTTCAAACTATTTCCCTTCAATACTATCTCCCATAGATTTCAATCAATGTTGGAGATCGGTTATGCATTTTCATCGCCCAAAGGTCATACTCCTCCCTCTTAAGGTAAGGAAACTTAGCATTGCTGTTGGAGAGACTAAGATGTTGCAGATGGGTGGTGTTATGGTTGTTGGTGATATCAACATCAACGTCTGATCCAGGCATAGTGAGTTATGTATTGGATGTATTGGTGTTTAGAAAAACCTGTCCTTAGTATCGTAGAGACTCTCACGAGGCTCTGATACCACTTGTTGAAAACAATAGACCTTTATAGATCTTGAGCTTCGTAGATCGTTAGTATTGCCTGTCTAATCACAAAGAACTAAAAGAAAATCTCTACAACTTGTATTTTGTAGCGGAATATAAACACAAGTATGAAACACTGATAACTAAGAACTTCTTTGATCCTCTATGGATCGTTATATTAAAACTTGTTTTAAGCACACGTACATAATTCATTCTATTGTGTTCCTTTTATAGACAAGGAACCCTAAATAAAATCCTAAACCGTTTCTCGAAAGCGATAAACATAAAACTAAATAAGATATACACAATCACTTCCTAATAAAGCTCATGTATATCCAAACTAAATAAACTAAACACTGAATAATAACTTCCGCAGAAACAAACTAAACTTCAGCAGAACCATGTCTTCAGTAGAATCCATACCCTTCGGCAGAATCCATTCAGCAGTAACAATAACATAATTCGTACTTCACATAATTCCCAACAACTTATCATACGGCGCCCGAGGGGCTTGTTTGAGACCGTAGATAGCCTTGTTCAGTTTGTAGACGTGATTAGGAAACTTTGGAACAACAAATCCTTTTGGCTAACTAATATATATTTTTTCCTTCAGTTTACCATTCAGAAAAGCAGTTTTGACATCCATCTGAAAGACAGTGATGTTCATGTGAGCCGCAAATGCCAAAAAAATATGTACAACCTCAAGTCTAGCTACCGGTGCGAATGATTCTTCAAAGTCGATACCCTCTTCCTTTCTATAACCCTTAGCCACCAGACGTGACTTGTTTCGGAATACCGTACCCTCAACATCTAACCAGTTTTTTCAAATCCATTTGAGACCAATGACGTACCCTGTTGGTCTTTCAACCAATTCCTATACTTCTAAACGTTTAAACTGGTTCAGCTCTTTTTGCATGGATTCAATCCAGTTGTCATAAGTCATTTCTTCTTTAATGTTTTTGGGTTCATATTGACAAACGGTGAGTGCATAAATGCAGTGTTAAGCCGTCAGTCGAGAGGCATTGTCTAATTACGACCGGTTGGTTCGGGTTGCAATAATATTAACAAGAGGATGGTCTTTAGTCCATTGGTGTGTGGAGGGTATACATTGTGCAGATTTGGTGGATTCAGATGGCTACTTGAAGATTCACAACATCCGAGTTTGCGGTTTGATGCGAAAGAGTTAAAGAACACATTTCCATCATAATCGGCCGGTGCGGTACATCTTGATTAAGAAGATCATCAGCTGGAGCAGCATCATTAGAAGCGGTTTATTTGGCTGTTTTTGTGGATTCAATCGGAGGTGCATCAACAACTGTTGTTGTCGTTTCAGGTGTATCAGGGATTGAAGTATTATAAGGTTGAGCACCGGAAACATTTAATACATCTGGAGCACGTCGATCAAAATTGTCACTGAACAATGGAGCAAACAACGTTTCCATCTGACGACAAGTAAGTGGAAATGATTGATCAGCTGATGATTGGGGAAGTTGACACGGTTATGTCCGGGTTCCAAGCTGTTTTGCTTATAAGCCATATCTGTGAGCTCATCAAAATTAGCGTGAATGGTTTCCATAATTTCCTTTGTATGACGATTCCAGATTCGGTATTCCTTTAAGTTTTCATAGTATCCAACGAAGACTCCAATGTCAGCTTTAGCCTTGAGCTTTCCAAAGTCATCACAATCATTATTCGGGTAACAAAGAGCACCAAATAAATGAAAGTGTTTGAGATTCAGTTTTCTGTTATAGATAAGCTCAAAAGGTGTTTTGGTGAGGCGTTTGGTTATCATGAAACAGTTCTGAGTGTAGCATGTAGTTGACATGGCTTATGCCCATAAGTAATCTGGATGTTTTGCGTTGATCAACATCGTTCTTGCAGCTTCCACTAACGTACGGTTTCGTCTTTCGACAACTCCATTTTGTTCTGGTGTCCATGCAATTGATGTTTGATGCTCAATTCCCACTTTCTCAAAGTAATCTCGAAGAGTTTGGATCACAAATTCAGTTCCTTTGTCTGTTCTGATTTGTCTAATTGTGTTTCAGAGCTGAACTTGAATTTTAGTAAGAAAGGTGATGATCATCTGTGGAGCTTGATCTTTACTTCGAAGAAAATAAACCCAAGTCCATCTTGAGTATTCATCAACAATTACGAGAATGTAGCGTTTGCCATTAATCATCTGCACACGCATCGGGCCACAAAAATCCATGTGAAGAAGATGAAGAACATGCTGAGAGTTATGTTCCCTCTTTGAAGGAGAGTGAGCACGAGTGCTTTTCCCTTGTTCTCAAGCTGAGCATAAGTGATCTTTTGAATACCTAAACCTTGGAAGACCTTCAACTAGTTTGTGTCATGCAAGATTGGTAATGGTTTGAAAGTTCAAATGTGAGAGTCTGCGATGCCACAACCATGATTTTGTAGATGTTGCCTTATAGAGTAAACAGATGGGAGATGAAACAATCATGTGTTGCACTGAGATTGTGTAAAGGCTTGATGTGCGGCTTCCAGACATAAGATCGTTTCCTTGTAGATCACGGATGAAACAAGTTTTCTCCCTAAAAGCAACTTCCAAATCACCATCACAAAACTGACCGACTGAAAATAGATTCTCACCGAGACCTTCCGTATAATAAACCCTGCTAATTTCGATGTTCCCATTGATGTAGTCTCCGTAGCTCATGATAGCTGCAAAGTGTTCATTCCCGAACCTGACAGTGCCGATGAACTTTGAAACAAAGTTTGTAAGAAGTTTAAGATTGCCTGTAATGTGCCGGGAACATCCGCTATCAACAATCCAAAGGATGATCAGTATCACTTGCATTACACATAGACGACATAGGTGGAATAGAAATAGAGTTAAAACCCGAAGAGTTAGAGGGTTCCGTTGCAGTTACAGTTGAAACACACATGTTTATGATTTTAGGAATCCATTTAAATCCTGATGTATTTTGTAACCATCTCTGCCAAGTCCAACTAGTCTGTGCTTTGATCTTAGTGAATGTACTAGGTGAAATTCTCTTCCTAGGAGGTGAAGTGGGTTCTATGGGTACAGTAATGATATCTATAGAAATACTAGAAGGCGGTTTACCTAGCACAGACTTAGAAGCATTAGTGGGCCTAGAGGTAATTCGATTTCTATGTTTCTGCTTACGAGATAAGTTAGCAACACATTTATCATAACAACTAGAAAACATGCTTTTACAACAAGCAATACAAGATGCTTCAAACAAAACATTCAAAGTACTTAAAGGTTCAACATTCGTTACATCACTTTGTCTATTACATTTGTCTAACGCAATATCTAAAGTAGATGCAACATGTGTTTTATTCAAAGTCCTACTGTGTTCTTCTACTTCAGGGGTATTTACTGATCTTCTCTTACGTTGCAACTTCCTATTCTTCCTGTTTTTGCTCTTAAGCTGTGAAGTGCTAACGCTAGGATTAGAGGCAACTACTCCTGTAGAAGTGGAAGGAAGCACATTAGTATCTTATGTTTTGTCATTAGGCCTCCTAGTGTCAATTTTAAACATTCCGGGTGCAAGGACATTTGTGTTACTAGACATATCTTTCTTAATTTTCACCAACTCCTCTTTCTACTCTAAGATAGTGTGTAACAAATCTTCATTTTCAAAGCGAATGTTTCCATTAACGTTTAAGACCTCTTTAGTGTATGCAAGATGATTATCAAGTTCTTGTGATGCTTTAGCACGAGTATTTTTGAGCAAATCAAATATGACACCATATTCAGTTTTGACTTTGGCAATTTCTTGTTCATATTTTGAAATTTGACATTTTAAAGACACGTTTTTCGCATCCAGTCATTCAAGTTTTGGTTCAAAAGTTTGAGCACTCGACTGTTTTGAGTTTGTTTGCAAACCAATTTCTCGATCATTACAATCTTTTTGACACCATAGAAGACAAAGTTTTACAATCAAAATTTCATTTAACAAACGCTCGTTTTTAGCTTTCAAATATTTGATTTGAGACACATTATCTATATTCGCAACATGATCAATAAAATCAACATAATTAACAACAATATTATCAGATGCCGAAACAGCAGTATGATACAAAACAATAGATATGGTATCAACGCAGATAATATATTTCAAGAGTCGATCGACATGGTTTCGAAAAGATTTTTTTTCATGTTTAGTTTTCAAAGTCCATGCCTCGTTTGCATTGAGAATTGTTTTCAAATTCCCAATCTCCCTCTGAAGATCCCGTTCCCAATATTTTGCACACATACGAAGATTTCGAACATGGGGTAAAAGCTGTTTCTGAAAAATATCCATTTGTTTTCGCGCATATGGCAATTGAAAAGTTTCAACTTTTATTTCCTAATTACGTTCAATTTCTTGTTCCAAAAGATTAAGGTCAGACATGAATGTATAAAAATATTTAAGTAATTGACATCTTTCGGGTGATGGTGTGATTTTACTCAAAGAAGGTAAAGGACCATTTATTTGTGCAACTTGTTGGACGGGAACACCATTAGAAGAGAACTCAGGAATTGGTGCGATGACCCACGGTGTATTTGTATTATCATGTTGTTTGACAAAAGTCATTTTTTAATAATCAAATGGTTAGTTATATTCAACTTTTTCCATTTTCAATCGACTCTCGTCTTCTGCATCGAATTCCTCTTCACGATTATATTCAACAACACTCATAATGGAATCATCAATTGTATGTTCTGCACTCTACACTTGAGGATTTGCTTTGAATGCTCTATGTGAAAAACTCCCATATCCCATCTGGATTTGGCTTAAAAGTAAACTTTTGAATTCTTGTGATTGACTCACCATGTTTATAAACAACATTTCAAAACTCTTTGATTTGTTTTGTAAATCGACAATTTCATCAAGATACTGATCAATTCGCGTCCTTGAATGTTTTTGTACTCGAAAACAGTTTTGACATGTTAACAACTCGTTGGCTTTTTGAGTTTTTGGAGTAAGATGTTAATTTGTTGTTGATGATCAAACTTTTGTTGTTCTATTTGAGAAAGCAATTCATTCTTGGATTCAACTAGATCAATGATTCAGTATTACCAAAGATTTTTCATTTTGGTATGATTTTGAAAAGTAACTTCAAAATCATTCACGTTCTCTTTGTTTCAAAGTTTTTGAGTTTTAACTTATAGCATTCATTATCCTTAGTTAACAGTGCAATCTTAGCATTAAGATTCTTATTAATCTCATTGCACTTCTCTAATAAAGATTGGGTGGTCTAAAATAAGGTCATGAACCTGGGATCTGGATTAGACAAAAGGCTTATTTTGTTTAACTTGAGTCTCCACATAGTCATTATTTAGATCCTCAAATATAATCACAGATTCAACTTGATTATAAGTGTTAACCATTAGGTCATCTTGATCATGAAATATAACTACGAGATCCATTTGATTATCTTCGTGATGAGATGTAGAAGGCTCATG
>OU343221.1:149894369-150009496 GCA_910596185.1 Chrysanthemum makinoi | reverse complement strand
AACAAATTAATTCGGGGTTGAGTCAAGCTAGCGACTCGGAAATCAAAAACAGTAGCACACGCCATATGGGTTTACACCCATATTTCTGACTTCTTTCTATTTTCCACCACCCTAGTGTGGGGGGGGGGGGGGTTGCCCCACATGTTGTGTATATATGCAAGTTTCTCAAAAAAAAAAAAAAAAAAAAAAACTTTTAAAATAATGGCCGTAGTATTTCCCTTTTACGTTCTTTGTTTCGGCATAACCGCCGGTACTTTGAATATTGAGGGCAATATTCATTTCTAAGTGTGGGGGGGAATTCTCACGAATTTTATCATATTTATCCGGCCAATTCCCCGTTTTGGCCAAAAATTTTTTTTGGAGTAAGTGTTCTACACTTACTCATATGGTTATCAGTCCGCCTTGTCTAAAAAACAAAAGGATTGGCTAATCCAGGAGCAAACGGCTCTTGGTAAAGATATCTCAAATCCGTTTATATGGCTTGCAATTTGCCCAAAATTGTATGGTATTCAACTCACCATATCCTAAAAAGTGAAGAGTTGGCTAGCCCGCAAGGTTATGGCTTGTGGTAAAGGCGGTGGAAAAACCATAATTGGTAATCAGCTCACCAATCTTGAGTGTACAAAGCAAGAGTTTTATTATCCGGTAGAGTTTGAGATGCATTGATTCCACGGATAGCTCTGTCTTTATCTATTTCCTTTTGATGGTGCTTCAAGTAGTTATAAAACAATCTGTACTTTGTGTTAGGTCACAAGGTTTACCACACAAGCTTATAAGAAAGATAGAGAGGCGATTGAACAAGTATCAAACACACACACACACGAGGACTTAGACTGTTAGGAGTAGGTATGTGAAAAAGAGAATAACTTGAACAACCAACCTTCAAATGAAGGTTTACATAGGGTATTTATAGGCAAGGAGCTAGGGCAACACTCCTACTCCTTCCCTTTTTCTCCTATGGGCTTGGGCCTAAGCTCATGGGCCTTATACATAAGCTTAAGGCTAATAACAAACATAAAGGCCATAATAAGCTAACTATTACATATGAGTAACTAACACTTGAATAAGGTTTAGGAGTGATTCCAGCAATCTCCCCCTCAAGTGTTATTACATATGAGTAACAAACACTCAAGTGTTGGTGATGAAAACCGGTGAAGGCGTTGATGTAATAGTAGCTTTGACGTCTTCTGACATTCTTCTTTCTTGTAAGAATTGCCTTGATTTGAACAATCTCCCCGGTGTAAAGAGATAGTTTACTTTGAACGGTTATGCTTTGACGTCATCTTTAACTTTGTTTTTTGATCATTGTTCTTTGTGATGAAAGTGATAGTATGTTGTTGTCGCATCATGTACGCCTCAGTCTGCTTTCGCCGCTACAGTTGTCTCCACATCATTCTTCAACATGCTCACACGCTCTTTGACGCTTGGAATTCATGACTGATGGAGTTCTTTAAGTCTTTAACTTTGTAGATTCTCTGATTGACGAAGAATCATTCTCGACCGTTGTGTTGCTTTGGATAGAACTTCCATTAGTGATGATGTTGGCAGCATGAGAAGAATCGCACGATCATTCCGGCCCGAGCTTCCATAAGAAAACATTTAAACGGTTAGTATAAGCGGATTGCACTTACAAGTTTGAACCGAGAGTGTTAACAAACATAGTGTGAAAACACAACTCTAATTCTTACCGCTCCTGAATCGAGTCCCACAAGTGAGATAACACGATGTACGAAGTACACCTACGATCGATGAGTCATGAGGTACACCAAGCATCACCTCACGACCGTAACCGTTGAGACCACTAAGCGCAATCCACGGGAGTTGCCGGTTTAATTGCCGTGGTTGTTTGATGTTGACCGCGCGAGTTTCCATTCAATCACTAAGGATCACAAATGTGAACCTCTCATAAATGTTCTTGACAGATTGCTAAGATTGCGAAGGACTCGATAATGTATCACTGAAATTCTTATTGTTGAATATCAAGTGATGAAATGTCAAGTGTACCTAAGAGATCTTTTGATGAATCTCGTGGCTCTAGACTCAATAGTGCTGCTTGGTTTTCCCGGAGCTGAGACTAGGGAGAGGGTCTCCTTCTTCAATACCAGCAATCTCTAAGAGAAAGCCGATAGTTTACGTGAGGGTTCCCAAAGAGAATGAAACAAGCTTCGCTTGAGAGAAACTTGAGTGGCTAAGAAGGTTTAGTGCATGCGCCACCGGGTCCATGACGACTTTTAATCTTCAATACCGGGCGCCACTAAGTGACAACCAAGAGTATATGAATTGAACCCTGGTTCCGCCTAAGTTGAATAACTTTGGAGGGCTATTTCTTTTCACCCTTTTCTTTGCATTTCTTTTTAATTCTTCAACTCCTTCTTTCTCCCATTCTCATTTCTCCTTTTTATAATCATACCTAAGGACTTCTAAATTCTAACTATTTGTGGTGTCCTGGTAGATCCATCCGCTCCGGATCATAGGACGGTTAATCCTAACCTTAGTCACCTTATAACTCCATGACTAACCTATGTTGCCATAAAACCATCGATGTGAAAAAAATCTCTCAAAGTGTTTATGAATGAAAACATTTTAGTACCATCGTGAGATAAGATTTTGCATAAATAATCCCCCTCCACATGTGTTTAAGAGTTTTAACGGTTAAAATGCACAAAGGAGGAAAGAGCGCATGACTTTTGAATTGATTAACTCAAGATAGACATTTCGCTGAGACACTTACGTGGCATAGTTAAAGAGTTGCATTGTCGCTTTTAGGTGACAATAGCTCTAATAACTACCTTGAAGGTGTAGACAATCCTAAAGGTCTGTCAAACCCGCCGAGTTCATGTTTATCAAGAGTTTCTAATGGTACATTCTACTCGCACAAGTCCTTTATAGACACGCTACATCACTAGCTTAACTAGCTTGAAATTATTACCCGCCCTGACAAGTCTTTTCGAAGTTACCAATGCTAAGCATCTCACAATTCTGGGTTAAGTCTAAGCACATAGATTCATTTGCATTTTACACAACATATTTCTTATCACACATTTTCCCCTCAAAATGGCATATGTGATGTTATTTTTGAAAAGTTGAGAATAAATATGACCATTTCGAATGTTGCGGGAAGAATGACCACATCGTGAACAATTTTTGAACAAAGTTTCAAGTACTCCCCTCAACAAGTGATATAAACGGTTGAGGTTTTGAAAATCATAAGGAAAGTACTTGTTCTTTTGAGCAAAACCTTGAAAAATGAAAGGTTTGATAGGTTTTACTCAAAAGTAAGAAGCTTTCGCTCTTTTCGAAGGATTGTGGCACCGAAGGCGCACTAACGTGGTCCTTTATTTACAAGTACGGGTTGTACACTTAATCGTAATGTGCACAAGCCATATACATAATTAATCAAACATCCAAAATTATATGAAGAAGCAATTCAAGGGGTACCGAAGTGCAGTGATGTTCCTGTGAGTGTACGTATGGCGCTGAAATCCGGTTATGTTTCTCCCGGGCTCTCACCACCGACATAACTCTCCAATCGCCGAATCGATCCCTTCAAACAACCGCTCATCAATCATTGTGATGATCCGCCTCACATCCCTCCTTTCCTCGAGAATTCCAATGCGCTTAGAGACCCAATTTTCGGCGATATCCTTCAACCTGTATGCCAATCCATCCCTAACCACCTTCAAAGTATGATCCCCGAACTTGTGGAGTTCGCTACACGCCATTAAGCAGCTTCTTTGAAGTTCACTACGTAAACAACGTAAAGGTTTGTCGATGAGTGTATATTGAGATAGCTGGATGATATCGGGAAGATCAAGCTTTGGAGGAGTGAAGTTGACACGCCCCGATAAGATTCAACAAACCACCGAGATCTTCTACACGCCTTTGATGACAATGCGCCTTATGAAGATGAGAAGTGACTTGATAAATTCGCTTGTACGCAGCTGAGAATTGTCTCATGCACTCGCACTTTGGCAAGGTACATGTCTTCGATGTCATTGAGAGACAAATTCTCAAAGTCACCTTCAGAGAAAGCATAGTCCCGCTCATCTTGTCGCTTGACTACGCATCTTCTTTAGAATGTGTAGTCCCACTTAGACGAAAGGTCAACGTATATGATGGCAATGATATCTTTAGAACTATGCACGCGATGTTGAGACTTCAACTCACAGCCTTCAGTAGATTCGACGCTCGCCGGATGAATCCCATACAATGCATCTCGGCGTATGCTTCCAATCGTTGGAGAACAAGTGATTGGCACGCCTCAATGGCTATGCAGCTTTGAGTAGACAACTGAATGGAAGTGTCAACGATGTAGCATATTTTCTTGAATCATCGCCACCATGTAGAAGAAAATCCAAGTCTTTGTTGAAGAATTATCCGAAAGGAATCCTTGGTTCAGCCGGTTGGCCAAGTGTTGGTAGAGGTTTGGTCCAATCGGTGTAGTATGGAGGGTTGTCCCTTTGTGTGAAGTCAATGTTTGCTTCCGGTTTGAGCCAATCCATGTTGTTAGACATAGCTCGAGCAATGTTTTCAAGGTGATATTCGACCTCGAGGGCACTTTCGAGTGTTTTTAGAAGTTGAAACGCTTCATTCTTGATTCGCTTCAACTCAGATTTCATCATTTTCTTCACATGGAACTTTTCTTGCATAATTTTAGCATGCTCCAATGTAGAACCGTCTACCAAATCTCGACCTTCTTCGTGGTAGAGTGTTGTTAACAATATTAGCAAACCATTCAAATTCCTTTGTTTTATCGTCATCTAGCCATGATACGATGCCTTTCCGAGGCGCCTTCTTCTTCTTTTCAAGGCCTAGATGATGATTCTTGTTTCAACTTGTTTGGGAGAGGTGGGTTGTTGTAGGCTCAAGGACCTCTTCATCGCCACCACCAATACTCAAAGTGATCATCGGTTTTCTCGAGTCCTGGGTGGTAACTCGGAATCGCCCCGAGGTTTTTCAAGTAGAAGAACGAGGAGGAGATTTTTGTTGAACAGAGGCCGCTTGTGGAGGAGGTTGCATCAAAGAAGATTCACCGATCGCTTATGACGCTTAGGTGCGAGTCTTTATCCTTATCCTTGTCTTCATCGCCTCTAGGACGCTTAGACTTTTCACTTCAATCTACAAGCTTCTTGAAGTTGGTAGTCCAGAATGCTTGAAACAGCTTTCCTTCATCAAGTAAATGTCCTGCATCGCGAAGACATTTGTGTAAAAGCTTGGCCACCAATTCATTATCCGAGAAAACTACCGGATCGTTGGATTGATTGTGACTAAGTAAGGGCGTTGATCGAATAGTTTGCTTGGCGATCTGCATAAGATTTGGATAAAGTTGTTTGGTAAACAACTCCTTTGTGACTTTAGGAACGCATCTAAGGTACTTTTTGTGTAGCCTTCGATCATTTCGCTCAGCCTCTTGACGGTGATTTTCATGAATTCCTGAACAAACTTCCTTTCTCCTTTCATCTTTTCATGCTCGCCATACATATGATGTATGTGATCAAGAAAGAAATTCAGCTTTTGTTGAGCACGCTTTTCTTTTCCTCGACTTGTTTGACAAATTTTGGTAATCCGCTTCATGAGCTTGAGAAATCCAAGATTTAGATGGTTTCATCACGGATTTGGATGATGATTTGGTTGACTTCTTTGATGGTGGTGGTGAGGAGTGAGAAGACAAATCTGATGATGAAGAGATATGAGGAGACTCTGGATCCTTCAGAGGTTCAGAGGTTTCTTCCTTTGATCGCACAGGACTATCTAGAAGAAACGTATCATAATCAACATCTTTATCTTTTTCGACTTCTCAATTTCCTCGTTCCTCAAACTCATATTCTATAGTATCCTCCACAAGATTTTGTTGTTGCACAAGAGTGGTGGCACCAGCTCCCTTATCGGGTTGATTAACCGCATCAGAGATGGTTCAGAGCGGCAGCACCACTTGATCCTCCCGGACCACCCATTTGGTCTTTAGCAAATTCTTCAGCTTTGTGTTGGTGTCTAAGGAATTTGATCTTCTTCTTGTATACATTTTCCGGTGGCTCTTCATCACTTTCTGAAGCCATCATAAGGTACAAGTACAGAGTCTTTCCTTTGCCATGTTCACCTATTGGACTAGGAGGTTTTGGTAATCGATGGAGAGTCATCCTTGCGCTTCAGAGTAGTGGACCTCCTCGCCATTGTGTTTCTTCGTGAGCTTTCGCCCACAAGCTTTCTTTTGGGTTCAGTGTAGGAATAGGTTCTTTCCTTTACTGAACAATCCTTTACGAGGAGGATTCCTTTTGGGAAGCTTCCTATAAATATCTCAGACTTGTGACACTTCCAAGACCTTCTCGGGTCCTCCGAGTAGGTGTACCGTAAGATTTTTCATCAAGATGACCAACTTTGCCTTCTTTTACTAACCATACCTTTTATATGTTTCAAGCTTTTGATTTCTAGTTAGAAGGTGATCGTGTAATACCGCACTCCTGTTTCTTTGTTGACGATTCTTTGATTCTACTGATAGTATGGGTTCAACAATATGTCGTGATTATCCGGGTCATTGAGCCTCATGGGAATATCGTGATGAAGTCCAAGTGCTCTCTCGATCAACAGGTTTGTGATCCGACATAGGGAATCTTGGAGCAAGCTTCTTGTGAAATGACATCATGTCCTCCCATATCGCTGCTTCGATTTCAATGTCCTTCTTGTTGATCAACGACCATAAAATTTGCGCCCATGAGCTTGGGATGCTCATAGCCACCGCCACCCACCGAGACCGATTTGGTGATGATCATGTAGAGTGTTCTCCATGGTTGAGGAATATACTTTAGCCCACGCAGAGAGTGCTTAGTAATGATTCCCAAGCTTCATCATAACCAATATCTATCAAGAATTTCAGACCGCCTCTTCAGAGGGGTAGCAAAGAAGTCGGTTGAGCGATGTCGAATGATGAGAACAGCCCGTAAGTCAGCAGGAGTGATAGTGACTTGTTTGTGATTAAGTGTCACATTCACTGACTTTGACCGATCCTCCGCATAGAATCCTTAATTGTTGAATGTAGACCTCTCGAACTCGCGGGCGAGTGTGAGAGCATGTTCGTAGGGATGATTCCCGAGAATATCCACGCAATGAGACAAGAAGATTTTGAGCATGTGAGGGTGTCAAAGTCAACCCTAAGGTTGTTCTTTCCAATCTTTCTAGGATAGCCCTCTGAAAGATATCAACAATTGTAAGAACTTCTCGATGCATCCACATTCATTTGTTCACCATGTCGCGGATCCAAATAACATTAGCCAAAAGAACCAACATATCGAAAGACATAGTGTTAGTCAACGGAAGGTCTTATTGTCTAGTTATTGAATGTACAGTGTCAATGATTGTTACGAGTCCTAAGTCACTTGTTTGTCTAATAGTCCAATGACATCGCGGAAATGTTTCGTGAGTTAGTTAACTTTTAAGTTTTAAAGTTTATGTTATCACTTATTGTTCACAACATATCAAACGCTTAAGTTTATTAGTGACATTATTGGATTCGTTATGATTAGTTTATTTATAAGTTTGTACACGTAACAATTCATAATGAAGGTCAATCAAGGCTTAACCGTAGTTTTGGCAAAGTTAAGCGTAAACAGAGATGATATACGTAGATCGAAAGCTTACGCGTAGGATCCTAACTTACGCAAGAAGAAATGTTACGCTGTAGGAAAAAAGGAACCTTATGCGAGCTTACGCGAGGCGTATATATACCTTACGCCGTAAGGCTTACCGTAAGAGTAGACCTTATGCGCTTAGAGGTCATTTGCTTACGCATATCCTTCACAGATACGCCGTAGTCCCATTGTAGAACCTTACGCGCAATAGTTATGCGTAGAATTATTCTTACGCATAACTTGACTACGCGTAGGGTAATCCTTATGAGTTGCAAATGACCTTGCTTCTGAATATTAAGCGTAGCAAAGCCTGAAATAAGTTCATCAAAACATCAAGTTAACACAAACATCATTTTATCAACAAGTTATGGCATGAACATTCATAACACCGTTACGCGTAGAAAGTCATACGCTTAGGTCAAAACCCTAAGGGTTAAGATTTACGCGTATGAAATTTAACCATGGGATTTGCACCAAACAGATTCTGGTAGGTCTAGAGTGTTTTTAGAGTCTTTAAACCAAGTATTAACATCTAAATCCGCTGAATCAAAATTACCCAAAAGTATGAACATTAAACCCTAACTTCAAATTGTCAAAGAATTAGTGTTTCTGGGTGGTTAACAACCATGGAAATCATCAATTCAACCTCATATGACCATATCCCAACAATCTTTTAGACCAAAACACTTCACATTTGAAATACCCAAATTCAACTCAAAACCCTAATTTTCAAAAATCATTAATACGTGTTTTCGGGTGGGTTTTGATGGTTAAAATGATATCCTTGATGTATTAGAAGCGCGACACAATCCATTTAACCAAAAACACACACAATGATTGTGTGTTCATACGCTTACGCGAGAACAAATAATCACGCCATAACAAATTTTAGCCGTGAGGATTTGCATGAAATTAAAAACCTTAGCTTAAACATGTTAAGATCATGAAAACACTTACAAAATGATGATCAAAGCACGGATTTCTAATGAATATTAGGCGTGAGATCTTTTTAGTTAAAAGTGAAGGTAATAAATGTGAAGGAGTAGAGTAGGTGGAGGTGTTTTATTAAATTTAACTTTAACATTTTGACAGTTTTGGTCCCTCCACCTTTTCCTTTTTCAAACAAAGCCATTTAACTTCCATTTTGGTTACCAAACAAAGTTTTTGAAAGAAACTTGACTACACTCCCCACTTAAGAAATAATGAAAGGTTATTAATTTTAGTCCGAGGAGTGTCATTACCGTAAAATTTACCACCATTTGTAAAAGAAACAACCGAGATATGATAACATGCAAGTACACGATGATTTGAAACAATTATATTTTTCTCCCCTCAACACTTGATCGTAAAAATGTTGAATTTTGAAAGATTATAGTGTTGAAGGAAGAAATGTACTTGCCATGTTGAAAGATTTTAGATTAGAAGAATATTTTTGTTGTTTTTATCAGGTTTTATATTTTTTTTCTTTTGTTTTTGAAAAATTATTTACAAAAGATATTTTGGTGTTTGACATGTGTTTTAAGACTGCTTTAGGATGTCATCCAATTCCTCTTGAGTCAAACACCTCATACCAATCCGGTGGACCAACTCATTAAACCTAGCGGAGGCAAGGCTTTGGTGAGAAGATCTGCCAATTGGTATTCTGTACCCACAAAATATAATTCAACAAGCACTGCTCCACGTGGTCCTTGATGAAATGATATCAAGATCGATGTGCTTTGATTTCGAGGTGTGAACTGAGTTGCACGAGATCGCAATGGCACTTCATTGTCGCAAGACATCGATTCTCAAATACGTAACTATAGTCTTTGAGTTGTGTTCTCATCCAAATGACTTGAGCACAACACGTCGACATGGCTACATATTCTTGCCGTTGAGGACAGCGATGTACAATCCCGCTTCTTCGATTGCCATGACACCAGTTTATCACCAAGAAATTGTAAAGCTCCCGAAGTACTTTTCCGTGAGTCTAAGCATCCCTGCGGGTCGCCTAAAAGCGATTAGTTCAAAACCGTAATCCTTCGGATACCGTGATCCCCAAGTTAATGGTTCCTTTATGTATCGAGGATTCTTTAGCCTCGAGAGGTGGGTTTCAGCTTGGTCGCGACCGATAACGGAGCATAGATAAACAAAGAAAGACAATATCAGTCCTGCTAGTCGTTAGATACATGAGAGACCCAATAATACTACGGTATTTGGAAGGTTCCACCAATTTCCCATGTAAATCGCCGCTAGCTTCTTGGTATGACCCATTGGTGTGGCATAGGTGTCACATGTTTTCATTCCAAATTTGTTTAACAATTCAAGGGCATATTTGGACTGACTCAAGAAAATACCATGGGTGATTGATGAACTTGCAGTCCTAGAAAGAACGTGAGTTCACCCATCATGGACATTTCAAAATTTTTCTTCATTAGTTTTGCAAAAGTGATTGAAAACTTTTTATGTGTAGACCCAAAAATGATGTCATCCACGCAAATTTGAACAATTAAGATATGTGCCCCGTTATATTGTATAAAAAGAGTTGGGTCAACCGAACCTTTGGTGAAATTATTAGCAATGAGGAAGGATGATAGCTTATCGTACCATGCCCGAGGAGCTTGTTTGAGACCATACAGAGCTTTGATCAGTTTGTAGACGGATTCGAAACTCGTGATCAACGAATCCATCCGGTTGGTTACATAAACCGCTTTTAAGTTGTCCAAAAACGCAGCTTTGACATCCATCCGATAGACCGCCATATTCATATGAGCCGCTAACGCTAGAAATATCCGAACAGCCTCAAGACGAGCAACCGGAGCAAAAGATTCTTCAAAGTCAATACCCTCTTCCCGACGATAACCCTTAGCCACCGACGTGACTTATTCCCGATAACATTTCCTTCATCATCCAATTTGTTTTTCCAAATCCTAGACCAATGACGACCTCGTTGGTCTTTCAACCGCCCCATACTTCAAGACGCTTTGAATTGGTTGAGTTCTTCTTGCATGGATTCAATCCAGTTGTCTTTTGTCATTGCGCCTTTGATGTTTTTAGGTTCGATTGGCAAAACGTGAGTGCATAAATGCAATGTTCACCGCTCGTGAAGACGCTGTCTGTAACGACCGTTGATTTGGCCGTAATTTTTCCTGAGGATGGTCTTTCGTCCATCTATGTGTGGAGGGTTGATGTTGATATACATTGTGCGCATTCTCGAGGATTCAAATGGTTTGTTGAAGATTCCGCGACATCCGTGCGCAGCCTCATTAGCAAACGGGTTGAAGAACGATTTGGATCAAAATCTGCAGTGGGGGTACTACATTCGTATCATCGCAGCTTCATCATTGTTGGAAGCGGTTTGTTCAACCGCTTGTGGTGGAGTCAACTCGTGTAGGTGCATCCCAAATGCGAGTTGTTGTAGCAGTATATCGTATAAGAGTATTATCGTTGAGCAGCCGGAAACAACGGATACACCGAGCACTTCATCAAGATCGCCACCTAACCGGAGCAAATAACCTTTCCATTTGTTGACGAAGTACCGGGGCTTTGTTCACCGGGATTTGATGGGGTTTGGGGAAAGTTTAAGCCGTTGTGTCCGGTTCCAAGTCAGTTATACTCGCCATTTCCGTAAGTTCATCAAAATGAGCATGAATCGCTTCCATCACCGCTTTGTACGACGATTCCGCATTCGAAACCTTTGAATTATCACAAAGATCCGATAAAGACTCCAATGTCACTTTGGCTTTGAGCTTCCAAAGTATCACGCATCATTATTCTGATAGCAAAGAGATCCAAATAATCTGTTAGGAATTAGAAATTCCCGGTATTAAAGAGTCGGTCACCTCAAGTATATGTAATCGTAGAATGCTCGTAGTCATAGTTATATTTAGTTAAGTAGTATTTATTAAGTAACACCGTGGAGGACTGGACGTCTTTACCCATCATTGATGCCCGATCCACTCGTCGTGTGGCATGCTTTATGTAAGACTATAAATACTCTCTACCTCCCAAGGTAGAGATTGGAGCTCATAATAATATCTTTCACTTTCTCTCACTAAGTTCCCTAAACCTCTAACTTTCTCTCTCTAGAATTCCACTTATAAGCCCACTTGTGTTAATGGTTTGATGTGTTTGTGAAATCCAATATCCAACAATTGGTATCAAGAGCCATGGTTAGATCATATCTTACACATCTTTGGATTTCTAGTGGTTTTTAGGTGGTTTTTTAGTTTGAAAAAGTTTAGTGGTTTTTGCATCATTTGGTTGATTTCTAGTGTTAAAGTTTGATTTTGATTGTACTTTTGTGTTTAGAATCATCACAAGTGTTTAGGTTTTGATTTGGTAAGCTTGAATCATCTTGGTTGGGTTGTTTTTGGATTGAAAAGTGATGTTTTTGTGGTTTTCTTGCTAGCAACTTGACATTCGGACTTCATTTCTTCGTAGCTTACTTTACTTTGCAATTTCAAAGCGAAGTTACGCTGGAGCTAGCTTACTTAGACCTAGCGACAAAAGACAAGTAGTGGACCTCCACTGTAGCTTAATTTGGTGGTAGCTTACTTGGTCTCAGAGTTTGAGTTGCTCTTAGCTTAATTTGAAGTTTTAGCGACTTGAGTAGCTTAATTGTCACAAAATTTTGCTAGCTTGAACTTTAGAGGGTTAGCTTAGTTACTACTTAGTCACTACTTAGCTTAATTTGCATTTGTATAGCTTATTTTGGAACTTTAGCTAATTTTGGGGTGTAGCGAATTAGGTGTTAGCGACTTGGTGCATTATCTTCTAGCGACTTGGGTGATTGTTTACCGGTTTTCTTTGATTTAGTAAAATCCCGTGAAAGAATCTACTTCCCAGTTTAATCATAGAGTTATAAAATCCCGTATAATCTGTTAACATGTCTACCAACGTTCCTACTATCATCTCCATCGCTGTTTAGGATGTTCAAGCAGTACCGGTTCAGATACTCGCCCACCCATGCTTGACGAATCGACTACGATTCTTGGGCTCAACGAATCGATTGACGCCTTGGAAAGGAAAAAGGTGTCAACATTCTCAAATCCATTGATGAAGGACCGTATCGAGTTGAGACGACTAGAGATGTACTTGATACTAAGATGGAACTCGATTTACGGAATGGACAGATCAAAGATGTATGATGAGCTTGATGATAAGGAGAAAAAGAGATTCGATGTCTTGATATCGTGGCTTCTAACATTGTTCTTCAAGGTCTTCCTAAAGACATCTACAAGCTGATCAATCACAACACCAGGCAAAGGCAAGATGGGATAATGTCAAGATGCTTCTCTCGTGCTCAATTAACTATGGAAGACAGAGAATCACAACTCTATGACGAATTTGAACACTTCAAGATGAAACCGGATGAGAGTGTCTATGAGTACTATGTGAGATTTCATAAGTTGGTGAATGACATGAGGAACATCGGAATGACTATGCCTAACATTCAGCTGAACTCAAAATTTGTGAACAACATGAATCCTGAATGGCACAAGTTTGTCACCTATGTGAAGCTCACTAAAGGATTGAAGAATACAAACTATGAGCAACTCTATGCCTTCCTTCTTCGGAATGAGAGACATGCTATGTTTGAAAATTGGTTCTTAATCAATTCAAAACCAACCAGGGAGAGACAAGCTCGCCTAATGACTCAACTGCCTTCTACTCAAACATCGGAATCACAACCAAAGCCTCACAAGTCATACCCATGGGAAATGGTAATCACAAACTAATTCCTCATCCTATGTTCAAACAAGCCGATGTCGATGCACACGCGGGTAATTTCATTAATCAACTAGCTCTTCCGATCACAAAACATGAATTCTCTCCCACAAACCAATAACAACCTCGAACAAAGATCTAACCCACACAATCAAGCTACTATTAAAGATGGGAGGATCGTGGTGCAACCAGTCAGAAAGACAAGATGATCGGGAAGAGGTGGAGGGTAGAAGGTTATGTTGGTTAATCGTAATCGAGGAAGGAATGGTAATCAAGGTCAAGCTAAGCCGATCAAATGTTATAATTGTGGTGGTGAGGGACACATTGCAAGGAATCGCACATCTCCAAAGCGCCCACGAATGCCGATTACTTCAGAGATAAGATGCTGCTTGTGCAAGCTCGGGATAATGGTGCTACTTTGGATGAAGAGGAATTGTTGTTTCTTGCTGAGGGCAATGCCAAGACCTATGATGCAGATGTGGATGAGCAACCTATTCAGGAGATAGGTCACAATCATCAATGCCTTTCAAGTCAGCCGATTGTGATGCATACGACTTCGATGTGGATGATGGACCCACTGCACACACAATCTTTATGGCTAGCATTTCTCCAATGGTTTCTCCCAAGGTCTCCTTTTCAACACAGGCTGGCCCATCCAAAGACAAATCATCTCAGGTACTAAAACTATACGATGATGATGCCGATGTGCAAAAGATGCATGACAAAGTACTATCAACTAAACTTTGTATCAAATATTGAAAATATGGGTAATATCAATGTTGTCCCATATGATCAATATGTGAAACAAAGTGAAAGTGAAGTTGTACCAAGTGATGCATCTCCGGCAGTCAACAATGACTATATTTTTGATGAATACACCGCCCCCGATGATCTGTAATATCTCAATTAAATGCCTATAAAGAACGTGTTGCTATTTATGAACAACGTGCTAAATTTGAGTTGACCACTCGTGAGCAGTGAAATGGATGACCAAGCGCATAATTATTAGAAAAAGTAATTTTCTAGAAGAAGTATTAAAACAAGAGTTAAATTCCTTGCAAGAAAAACTTTCTAAAACCGCTAAGCAAAAACAAGAACTTCAAGAAAATGTGAAAATGCTTAAGCAAGAATTTAATGCAAAGGAATCAAAACTCTTGAAAGATTTTTCTAATCAGAAAACTTTGAAAAACAAACTTGAAAACAAGTTGTACATACAAGGGAACACCATTCAGACCGCTCACATGATCACTAAGCATAGGTCCTAAGTTTATAAGCATAGCATTCTCCTTGTTGAGGAACCAAATCCAGAGGTCATTAAAAGGGCTAGAAATGCTCATAAGGTTCTTTATGATGGCAATGAAATCCTTAAACCTAGACGAAACCTAGTTGCTTGAGTGCACCGAGGAAGATAAGAAATCGATGAAGTCACTAGGTAAAAGATGAACAAGAAATTAGATGATCCTAAATGTAGAGAGAAGAAAATAAAGATCACACCCCATGATTACAAGAAGGAAAACTGGATTTCCTTGAACATGTTTAAACCTCGGACATTGTTGACTCCCGAACAAGTTTTCTGGAAAATGGATTTAGATAAGCGAAAGTCGAAAATATTGTTGAAACAAACCCTCCTCTTTGAAAATGCCTAGAGCGATCGTGGTATCCTCCTAATACACCTATGCATCTTGTTCCTAGAACAATTGCCACTAAAAGCAAGACCTTAATTAGCCAATATGTTATACTTCAACTATTTGTTGATTTTGAGAAAACTTGCAAGAAAAGGATCACACCCAATGGTATTACGGAAGGAGAAAGAGGTTTTGAGCAAATGAAAGAATGTTATTTAACCGAGGTCATGCCTTTCTTTAAACTTCTAAAAGATCACTTTGAGAGTCTTAAAAGGGGATAGAAACTGATATTAAGGGAATGGAAAAGGAATTTGATGCAATGATAGTTGAAGTTAGTGACTATGAGCGAGCACTAAAATATAATGAGATTGAGAGGAAGAACTTGCATACACTAAATGAGAACCGATTCGAATGTATTACTCAGATGTGTTTTTCATCGCTACAAATTGTTCCATTAATGCTTCCAAATTTCATGAATTATCGTTGTGGAAAGTCTCCCATGATCGTGTCATTGAGCTTGAAAAACTAATTCTGAACTAAACGAGAAAATTGAACTGGATGATCACGACAATTTGGTTAAACATTTTTCTAACCTAGAAGTTGAGCATTTTAATTTACAACTAAAATATCAACATCTTAAAGAAAATGTCAAAACTTCAAATATCAAGACATCCTCGATGCTCCGAGTTTGATGCAGCTTTTCAAATTAACAAACGCGATGAATGATTCAAGCTCAAGCAACACGATCGAAAAGTTGAAAGCCCAAATCTCTCAATTAAAGGGTCAAACGAACAATATGACAAAGCTCCCAAATGCCTCCTCCTTTAGATTCTCGTAATTCTCAAACTTTTCATCTTCAAAACTTAGTTGATGCCTTACAAAAGGAAAACAAGAGTTTTCTAGAAGAAAATGAAAAGTTAAACGACATTTTAAAGAGTTATATGATTCAATAAAAGTCACCCGTGACCAAAACAACTAAAAAATAACGTCTTTACAAAAGGAAATTGAGAATCTGAGAAGTCGTGAAATGGGAAACCGCCACTTGTTTTCAATAAGAATGTTGTCTCAAAGTCACCCTTAGATCTGCAAATACATCAGACAGCTTAAATATATTCCTCCTCATCTTAGGAATAATGAACATGCTTTTCATGAATACCGTGCTCACCTTAAGGATAGTCTAGAATGTCTCCGTGAGATTGTCGAAGAGGATTTCATTAACAAACCTCTTGATAGTGAAATTAGGTTTGCTTGCCTCCGGGCCAAACGATCTCAAGAGTTGCTAGAATGTGTAATTGCAACATGTCCCAAATCCTTAACCTTAGGTGCAAAAGGCAAAGCCGTGATGCCTTGTTCTATGCCTAGTTCCAAGCAGGAAATCCGTTCTATGCCCAATCTTAAGAAAGGAAACACTAATGTGCCTTCAAGTAGTTCAGATTCCAGATATGTTAGTGCTAAGAAAGTGAACGCCTTAGTGTGTCCACAAAAGCTCAAATCACAGTTTTAAGAAAGTATACACTAATGTGCCTTCTAGTACTTCAGATCCTTGCACATCAAGTTCAGAATGCAAAACTTAGATCAACCAACTAATGTTTCCATTCCCTACAGAGTAATCAATGACTTTAAAGCGAAGCAAGTGTCAAAGTCTCAAGGTAATACAAGGAATGATAGGACCTTGCAAGCTAAGAATGTGCATTGGAAGAGAGTAGAAGACCAATCTAGGAACTTTAAGCTTGAGTTGAATAAAACGAATCGTGTTGATTCTAGTATTAGCCTTAGGCGCATCAGTAATTAATTCAATTCGATACTATTTGCAAATCTTGTAATGATGTTTGCTTGAATTCTGTTGCTAATCATGAATGTGGTGTGAATGTTTTGTCTAATGCTATCAAAATTGTTAATGCTAATAATCGTGCAAATAAGGCAAAAAGGCAAAACGAAAGATTGTTAGAAAACAGTGGAAACCCACAGGAAGAACTTTTATAAAGATAGGTTATTATTGGATACCTTTTGGCCATAAGAATAATCGCTTTGCTCTCAAACTGCTAAGATTATGCCCACTAGAAAATGGATGCCTACCGGTAGAACTATTCCCTTAAGAAGTGAACATACTTTGAATAGGTCAAATACAAACACCAACATTGCATCTATTCCCAATGATTCCATTGCTTCTACTCTCGATATGGATGTTTCGTTTCTATGTGGGTGTTCCAATCTATTAACCAAGTGGAACCCATTCTTGCATGGGGATCCCAATTATCCAGCTTATCCATTCTTGTCTCAGGTTCAACCAGATCATTCAAATCGCTCGTGGTACCGGACTCAGCGTTCCAAGCATATGACTGAGACCTGTCGCGCTCATGAACTTCGTGAGCAAATTCATCGGACAGTAGATTCTAATGATCATTTCGTGCAATTAAGGGTTATGGTGATTATGTTGTTGGTGATAGTGTTATCTCTAGAGTATACTATGTGGAAGGTCTTGGTCATAACTGCTTCTCGTTGGTCCAATTGGACTCGATCTAGAAGTAGCTGTCAGAAAACATACTTGTTTTGTTAGAGAACTTGATGGTAAGGAACTTTTAAGAGGAACTCGTGGTTCAAATCTTTACACCATCTCTATAGAAGATATGATGAAGTCTTCTCCAATTTGCTTGTTGTCAAAGGCTTCAAAACAAAGTCATGGTTATGGCATCGTCGTCTCAATCACTTGAACTTCGGCACCATCAATGATCTCTCCGGAAAGGACTTAGTTGTAGGTTTACCTCGACTAAAGTATGAAAAGGATCATCTTTGTTCAAGATGTCAATTGGGAAAAGCAAGAAGTATGCCCATAAACCCAAACCTACTAACTCTGCACGAAGTTCTTCATACAATTCATATGGATTTATGTGGACCAATGAGAGTGCGGAATATCTTTGGGAAGAAATATGTGTTAGTTATAGTTGATGATTACTCTAGATTCACCGGGGTCAAGTTCTTAAGGACAAAGGATGAAACCCCGATATCATCATCAAACTCATCAAACAACTGCAGTTCGACTTAACAAAACCGCGTAATTATCCGGACAGCAATGGAACCGAAGTTTGTTAACAAACAACTTAGTGAATTTTATGAAATCATTGGAATCAACCATCAAAGAAGTGTTCCACTAACTCCTCAATGTAACGGTGTAGTTGAAAGGCTTAAATCGAACTCTTGTAGAAGCTGCAAGGACAATGCTGATTTACTCAAAGGTTCCAATGTTTCTCTCGGCTATTGCCACCGCATGTTACACACAAAATCGCTCCCGATTCACACCGCTCATGGAAAGACACCATATGAACTTGTCCACAAATGTAAAACCTAATCTCTCTGTCCTTCGTGTGTTTGGAGCTTTGTGCTATCCAACTAATGAGGGTCAAGACTTAGGCAAACTTAGAGCTAAAGGCACATTGGAGTATTTGTAGGTATGCACCAAACAAAAAGGGATACCGAATCTACAACAAAAGAACCCGAAACATCATGGAAACAATTCACGCTACGCTTGATGAGTCGACGGTCAAACGGCTCCTAACAATTCCAGCCTCGACCAAGACTTCAAATCACCCAATTGGTTCATCCCTTGTTCCAAACTCTTCTCAAGAAACTCCATATGTACCTCCATCCGAAGATGATTTAAAGAAATTGTTTGATCCTATGTTTGATGAACTTTATGATCCAAGTACTAATGAGGTGTTGATCCCTACAACGAGGCTCTCATATTCCTGAATGAAGTCAATCCTCAGCCTCAATATCTTTAAGTCAAGAAGATGCCTCTCACGATCCTTCCGCCTCATCAACAAATCATCATTCTTCAAATGTACATCATGGAACTGCTTCTGGCATCAATGATGAAGTTAATCCCTTTGCTAATCCCGAAGATGCTCCATTTGAAAACATATTTGCTCCTCAATCTTCTTCGAACCATCTTCTTCAGTGAGACATCGACTCGCTACTTCACCTCAACAACTACCACATGAACACCTTCGAAAATGGACTCACGATCATCCATTAGACAACATCATTGGAAATCCTCTCGCCCAAGATCCACACGGAAACAACTTGCAACCGATGCCTTATGGTGCTTCTTCAACTCCGCTCTCTAAGATCGAACCAAAAGATGTTAAAACCGCCATGAATGAAAATAGTTGGTTCAATGCTATGCAAGATGAAATTCATGAGTTCGATCGACTAGATGTATGGGAATTAGTACCGCTCCAGATTGTGCTATGATTATTGCTCTAAAATGGATCTTCAAAGTGAAACTTGATGAGCATGGTGATGTGTTGAAGAACAAGGCTCGATTAGTTGCTAAAGGATACCGCCAAGAGGAGGGTATAGACTTTGAAGAATCTTTTGCCCGTGGCTCTAATCGAGGCAATTAGAATCATTTTGGCTAATGCTGCAAGTAAGAACATGGTAGTCTATCAAATGGACGAAGACGGCATTCTCCGAACGGAGATCTTAAAGAAGTCGCTTCACGCCACCAACCCAAGGATTTGTAAATCAAGAGCATCCTACTCACGTTTATCGCTTGAAGAAGGCCCTTTATGGTTTAAAGCAAGCTCCAAGGGCATGGTATGATACGCTGTCAAAGTTTCTTCTATCAACCGGATTTAGCAAAGGAGCAGTTGATCCAACATTGTTCACCGTAGAAGTCGTGCAAACATTTAACTCATGTTCAAATTTATGTTGATGATATTATTTTTGCCTCGACCGACCCAATGGAATGTGATCGTTTTTCTAATGAAATGAGTTCAAAATTTCAAATGTCAATGATGGGACAAATGTCATTTTTCTTGGGATTACAAATTTCAAAAAGTCCCTGAGGCATTTTCATAAATCAATCTAAATATGCAACTGAGATCTTAAAGAAATTTGGATTTGATTCAGTGACCGTTGACACTCCCATGATTGATCGAACCAAACTAGATGAGGACCACTCAGTGATCATGATTGACCAAACAAAATATCGTAGTATGATTGGATCCCTGATGTACCTCACAGCTAGTAGACCGCACATCTTGTTCGCCGTTTGCATGTGTGCTAGATATCATGCTAAGCCTACTAAAAAGCACCTTGAAGCGGTTAAACGGGTCTTTCGGTATCTCCAAGGAACCATCAATATGGGACTTTGGTACCAGAAGGACACCGGTATGTCACTAACAGCCTATGCAGATGCCGATCATGCAGATGTCAAGATACTCGCCGGCACGCCCGAGGTGCTCGTTTTGGGTGATAAGCTTGTGCGCTGGTCTTCAAAGAAGCAAATGAGTACTTCTATTTCCTCTACAGAGGTTGAATACATAGCCATGTCATCTTGTTGTGCTCAAGTCTTATGGATGAGATCTCAATTATCCGACTATGGCTTTGAATTCAACAAAATCCTCTCAGATCGGATAATAAAAGTGCTATTGCTCTCTCATGCAACAACGCTCAACACTCAAGAGCAAAGCATATCGACATTCGACATCATTTCATCAGGAACAAGTGGAAAAAGGTGTGGTGGAACTCTATTTTGTGAGATCAATATCGCTAGCGACATCTTCACCAACGCTCTTCCAAGAGAACGTTTTGAGTTTATTCTTCCACGACTTGGCTTGAAAAGTCTTCAACCGTAACACTCAAACGCCTTCGTGAGGAAGACGAGGAGTAAAAGTCTATCTTCATCTATCTCTTGTATATATCTATTCAAAAATCAAAATACAAAATTATAAAACCTTCAAAATCCATAAAAATCAAAAATTCAAAAATCTTCAAAAATATTGTCATTTTGTCATGCTTTTGTTCGATAATATCTACGGTTTTTGTTCTGTCATTCAAAGAATGACACGGACTTTAGATGTTGTTCGAATTTAAAAAAAAAAAAAAAAAAAAAAAATCAAAAAATATTTTTGAGAGAAAGAGAAACAATGGTTTATTGTCATTTCAGCAAGAACCCGCTTTTTCAAAGAAAGAACAGAGCCATACTTTATCATGTTTTCAAAATTCCATGCTCGGATTCTTTAATCATTTATCTGCTGAAAACTAACTGCTTTGAAAAATAACTCAGCCTCTATTTTTGATAATCATCTGACTTATTTGTCAAAATATCAATCTCTCAATCAACAACCTATGTCATTGATTGAGGGGAGAATGATTTCAATTAAATTAAAAAGTTATTTGGCATTAAATTGTTTTCAAAAGATATTCAAGCATGTTTTATCAATGGAGTTTAAAGTCTTAAAATCCGATCATTATCAGCTAAAACGCTTTCATAATCAAGTCACAATTCTCCTTAAAAGCTTTCAAAATCAATTTAAATCTATAAGAGATCACAAATCTCAAATGATTTGATAATTGTGATCGGGGAGAATGTGTGATTTAAATTGGATTTAAACTGATAATTCGGTAAATGGTTTTATAAGGATGTACAAGCTCCCTTCCCACATATGACAAACGATTTCAAATTTTCCATGCACATGTTGAGGGGAGCATCTATCTTAAACCTATGATTTGAAACGTGATAACTTATCTCAAGTGCAGTTCCCTCTAGTATGTGCAAAACTCTTTTCAAATCTCGAGGCACATATTGAGGGGAGCAAAATCATGAAAACCTCATCCTTCCCAAAATGCTTTATCTACTTGATTCGATTAGGGAAGTGATGTTGATATTTTTAAAATGGTAATCAAAGAAGTTAATTTTTTCTCTTGCCTCCGTGTGGAAAACTATTTCAAATACTTGATTCACATGTTGAGGGGAGTTCTTCTTCTAAAAATATCAAAACAATTCAGGTACAAAATGCTTTGATAAAATATCATAAGTATCCGGATTGATTTTCAAATGGTTTTCAATTGGTTCCTATGGCAGATGAACAATACCAAAAAGACCGACCAACTTTACATTATGTATGGTGATATAAGGACGATAAGGTTAGGTATGTGTTCCCATGATCCGCCAGAACCGAGGGATCTACCCGTGGACTATCCACTAGTTTGTGTAGAGTTCTTAGGTATGATGATAAAAGGAGAAAAATGAGATATGGGAAGAGTGCGGACTAAGATCGAGCTAGTAATCGAATAAACCCAACAAGGTTCTAGCTATGAAGTCTCGGTAAGCACTCAAGGGGTTGAAGAATTAAAAAGAATTGAATGAGAAAAGGGTGAAAACAAATAGCCCTCCATTTATTCAACCTTAGGCGTAAAACCGGTTCAATTCATATGCTACTGATGGTAACATCGGTATTGAAGACAAGACGTCATGGACCCAAAGGACACACCGCACTTCAACTTTCCAAACCACTCAAGTTCCTCTTAAAAGGACTTGTTTCATTCTCACGGGAACCGACATTATCTATCGACTTTCTCTTAGAGATTGTTGATATTGAAGGAGGAGACCCTCTCCCTAGTCTCCGATATAGGATCCAAATATGCACAAATTGAGTCTAGTGCCACGAGATCATCAATAAATCTCATTAGGACACTTTCAATGAAGACTCTCTTTTTCACACAATGTGGAAAGAGAGATTATATCTTGAGTCCTACGCATTATCCTTGTGGTATTGCCGTAACATCTGAAAGTGATGTGTTTACATATTCACTGTGAAGATGGAAAGCCTTCTAGAGCCAACATCTAACAAGCTCCTGGTAGGTGGCATGTGAGATCTATTATACGATCAACCATGTGACAACCGACGTAAACAATGGGGCGATTCATTCTTTTGAATCAATCCCGTTCAAAGTTATGGATAGACGGATACCTTTGAAAACCGTCTTTGTGCTTTAAAACTCTTTTCATTAAGCACGTCGTCCGTGTACTAATTTTTCAAATCAAAAGGTGTTTTATGATTGATAATTGATTTTCATTAAAACCTTCGTTATATTGCAAAAACAATTTCTATTGAGCAATACACGATTGTTTTTCAAATCTCTTTTCATCAATCATGGACTTAAATTGCGGGTTCACTCACCCGTTGTCTTCTTTGAGACGCTCCGTTTGAGAACAAATAGAGCAAGCGAAACCCTCGCAAGGAAATTCTTCGAATTATACCGATCACAAAGTACTTGTATCGATCAACGGGAACCGTGGGCCGTGTACCTCAATTCAACGAAAGTGATCAAAGACACTTTCGCGCGATTTATTGCTAACTGTTGTATGCGGTACACCCGACGCTTGCAATGATCGTAATGGAGCGGTCAATCAATAACCGCATGCTCACACAACACATTCATATCAAAAGATATCATGATTGGTGCATCAATGACTCGGATATTCTAACTCCATGCTTCGCTACGCCAATATCATGAATCAACTAAAGCTTCCGCTACTCGATGAGAAGATATCATGATCCAGAATGTGAGCATGTCGGTCCAAAAGTCACATCATCACATAATACCAACACCACAATGGATGTATCAGAGATTTTCTATTAGTCGATGATCTCAAAAGTCGGCTCCAACATTATTATCACGTGGATCAGGAAAAGACCTCCACTTGGATTAACCAAACATGCAATGAGTGGAATCAATGACTACGAAGCCGAGCAAAGTACTACATCAAGAATGCAAGATCAATTGTTAATGTAATATCCGATTGTATTCAATGTCATTTTAGTATATGGTTGAGGTGACCTCCCTTAGGGGGAGATTGTTAGGAATTAGAAATTCCCGGTATTAAAGAGTCGGTCACCTCAAGTATATGTAATCGCTAGAATGCTCGTAGTCATAGTTATATTTAGTTAAGTAGTATTTTGATAAGTAACACCGTGAGGACGGACGGTCTTTACCCATGTATGCCCGATCCACGTACTGTGTGCTTATGTAAGACTATAATACTCTCTACCTCCCAAGGTAGAGAGTTGGAGCTCATAATAATATCTTTCACTTTCTCTCACTAAGTTCCCTAAACCTCTAACTTTCTCTCTCTAGAATTCCACTTATAAGCCCACTTGTGTTAATGGTTTGATGTGTTTGTGAAATCCAATATCCAACATAATCTGGAAGTGTAGCATTGATTAACATTGTTCTTGCAGCTTCCACTAACGTTCGGTTTCGTCTTTCGACAACTCCGTTTTGTTCTGGTGTACGCAATAGATGTCCTGATGCTCAATTCCCACTTTCTCATAAAATTCACAAGAGTTTGATTAACAAATTCAGCCTCTATCCTGCTCGATTAGTCGAACGGTGTTTCGAGTGAACTTGTATTTTCGTGAGAAAGGTGATGATCATCTGTGGAGCTTGATCTTTGCTTCAAAGAAAGTAGACCCAAGTCCAGCGTGAATAGTCATCAACAATTACTAAGATGTAGCTTTTGCCATTGATCGTTTGCACGCGCATCGGGCCACACAAATCCATGTGAAGAAGATGAAGCACATGTTGAGAGCTGTGTTCCACCTTTGAAGGAAAATGAGCACGAGTGCTTTTGCCTTGTTCACAAGCTGAGCAAAGGTGATCTTTAGAATACCGAAATCGTGGGAGTCCTTCAACTAGTTTGTGTCGAGCAAGGTTGGTGATGGTTTGAAAGTTTAGATGTGAGAGACGACGGTGCCATAGCCAGGATTTTGTTGATGTTGCCTTTGAAAGTAAACATATGGGAGATGAAGCAACCATGTCTTTCATAGAGATAGTGTAGAGACTAGAATTACGCGATCCGGACATAAGGTCATTTCCTTGTAGATCACTTAATGAAACAAGTTTTCTCCCGGAAAGCAACCTCCAAATCTCCATCACAAAACTGACCTACCGAAAACAGATTATGACCGAGGCCTTCCACATAGTAAACCCCGCTAATTTCGATGTTCCCATTGACATAGTCTCCGAGTCCATGATAGCGCTAAGTGATCATTCCCTAACCCGACAAAGTGCCAATGAACTTTGCAATAAAGTTTGATAACAGTTTAAGATTGCATGTCATGTGTCGGGAACATCCGCTATCAACAATCCAGAGAATGATCTGTATCACCTGCATTACAATAATGCATGACAAGATGGAATAGAAGTAGATTTGGAACCCGAAATGTTAGAGGGTTCCGAAGCAGTTATAGTAGATATACACACATCAATAGCTTTAGGTATCCACTTAAATCCTAGTGTGTTATATATCCATTTCTGCCATCTCCAACTAGTATTTGCTTTAGTCTTAGTGAATGCACTAGGTGGTACTACATTCCTAGGAGGTGAAACAGGAGCTACTGGGACAAAGAATGCTTCTTAGAATCTAAAGATGGCGGTCTACCAAGCAATGCACTTAGAAAGATTAGTGGGCCTAGAGGTATTCCTGTTCTTAGGATTCCTTAAACAAGAGATGATAGATTTAGCAACACATTTATCATGGCAATCAGAATTCATACTTTTACCACAAATAACACAAGGTGCATCGATCAATATCAAAAGTACTTAACGGTTTAGCATTCGTTACATCACTATTTCTATTACATTTGCCGAACGCAATATCTATAGTGGAGGAACGGAGTCTTATTCATAGTTCTAGGGTGTTCTTCTACTTTAGCATTCTTGATTGATCTTTTCTTAGGTCGCAACTTCCTATTCTTCGATTGAGTGCTCCTAGGCCGTGAAGTGCGGACGCTTGAAAAAGGCTCAACTATTCCTGCTTCAAGAGAAGGAAGCACGCTAGCTACTTGTGATTTGGCAAGAGAGATTCTAGGTTCATGAGTACTAAGTGTTACTGGGGCTAATCTCTTAATGATGGTTGGAAGTTGTTCATACTTTCCTAACATTTCTCTTAACTTGAGGATAGTGTGAATCGATCTTGATTTTCAAACCTAACATTTCCAAAGAAAATGCATAACTTCTTTAGTGTGTGCAAGATAATGATCAATTTCATTTGATGCTTCATCACGAGTCTTTTTGAGTAAATCAAATATGACACCATATTCCTTTTAACTTTTACAAGTTCTTGTTCATATTTTGAGATTTGACACTTAAAAGACACGCTTTGATCATCCAATTGCTCAATTTTATGATCGTAAGATTTTGCACGCAATCGAGTGATTTTGTGTTGAAAAGCATGTTGTTGATCGTGAATATCTTTTGACACCAATTAAGACGATTTATTGCATTTGAAAGTTCGCTTTGACAATCGCTTGTTTTCAACTTTAAGGACTCGACCAAGCACATTATCGTTGTTCTCAACATTTATCACGATTCAACAATCGCAGAGGTATGATCAAATGCATATGACAAAGAATTCTAGCACAACATTATGGACATCAAGACGATGACATCTTCCAAGAGTCGATCAACATCTTTTCTCAACAGCTTTCTTTTACGCTTAGTATTAGAAATAGATGTTTCGTTTTCTCAAAACGACTTTCATCACTCCAAGTTCCTTATGAAAATCCTTTTCCCAAGCTAATGCACAATTTTTCAAATTTTTAACGTTAGGTAAAAGATTTTTCTTAAAAATGTCTCTTTGTTCTCGCGCCAGAGGCGATTGAAAGTGATCAATTTTGATTTCAGAACGATATTCTATCTCATGTTGTAAAATTTTGAGGTCACCCATGAAGATGTCAAAATATCTAAGAATTTTTCGATTTTCAGGTTTTGAATTTACTTCACGGATGGAAGGTAAAGGACCATAAATTTGTGCATAATCTGGTTGGGGATTAACATTAGAAGACTCGGGTGTTTTGATGATAACCCTTGGTGTGTTAGAAGAATCCGTTGGTGTGACGAAAGTGACCGCTTTTGAATAGTTAAAAGGTTTGTTGTAAACAACTTTTTCTAATTTTGATCGACTCTCGCCTTCTGCATCTAATTCCTCTTGACGATGATATTCAACAACACTCATAACAGAATTATCAACTTTATATTCGTGACCGGAAACTTCGTGATTTGGTTTGAATGATTTTATTGAAAGCTTAGGTTTGTAATCAGCAAGATTCGGTCCATATCCATTTGGATTGGGTTTTAAAGTAAACTTTTCAATGGCTGTGACCGACTCGCCATGTTTGTAAACAACAGTTTTAACTCTTTAAGTTTGTTTTGCAAGCCGATGATTTCTTCAAGATGATCATCTATTCGTTTCGTTGAATGCTTTTTGTATGCAGAGAACTGTTTTTGACAAGTTAACAACTCAGCCTTAGCTTTTTGATTTTCCAAGGTGAGAGCGCTAATTTGCTTTTTATGTTCATGTTTCAGTTGTTCTATTTCGCACAACAAAGCATTCTTCGCGGCTAGATCACGATTTGTCTTTCTAAATATTTTTCGTTTTGATAAGATTTGGCAAAGGTCGCTTCAAAACCGCTTTCACGCTTTTTCTTGAGTTTTGGAAAAAGTTGAGTTGCTTTTGTAAACATTCAAAATCCTTGGTTAATAGTGCATTTTTGCATTTCAAGTCCCGATTAATGGCATGACATTTTTCCACTATGGTTTGTTGGTCTTGTATTAAACGAGCAAAATCTGGATGAGGCAAAGTTCGGCGTGTTCAACGTGAGTCTCAACATGATCATTACTGAGATCTTCAAGTATAACCACGGAGTCAATTTGATTATCAAGGGAAACCGCTTGGTCATCTTGATCGTCAAATATAACTACGGGTTCTAGTTGAAAATCGTCGGAATGAGATGTGGATGGCTCATTTTGAACATTCTGAGTTTTGCCGGATTCAGATGTTGGAGGAGATAGTAGATCGAGATAAATATGGTTTGTTCGTACTGAGACAAGCCATCATGTCATACATCGGCCTGTGTCACTCATGTGTAACTCATGCATATTAGCCATCAACATAACAAATGCATTGGCCCGCAAGTCCTCCATATCATCATCCGAAGTCTGATTTGCCATAAAACTCTGTTCTTTGTCCGTGAGAGATCCACCAGCTTCATCCTTAAGAGCCAAAAGAAGAGCCTCTTTGAAATAAGCACCGCCCTAGTCCTTGGCTTTGGTCATGCATTAGCCAGTGTCCCTTCTCATTGCAGTTGTAGCATCGAAGACCATTCAACCCATTCTAAGCATTTCCCTGTTCCACCACTGGAGCTCGATTGTTATTCCTACCCACAAAATTAAACCCTTGACCATCGCCCATCTGACGACGATAACCACGATTCTCAACTTCAAATCGCCCATTGTTCACAACAGCTTGATTCCTTGTATTAGATGAGGAACGAATACGGTTGTTGGATTTGTTGGTATAACGGCTAAAGGCATTAGCAATCATAGCAAATCCTTGTTGCAAGTGCTTCGAACGGATCATATTCCTCATTAGCTTCAGCTTGAGCATTGTTGTTGTTGTATGGAACCAATTGAATTTGTTGAGATGGAGGTTGTGAAGGATCATGTGGTGTGATTTTAGCAGTTGGTTGAGTTGCTAGTTGAGGAGAATAACTGTTTTGAGCATATAAGGCAAGTTGTTGATTTTCCGATGTGTCGGTGGAGCAATTTGAGCACGGAGAATCCTTTCCCTATCAACTTCCTTTTCATGAGGTTTCAAGTAATCGTACAACAATCCGTATGTAGATTGATGCATGTTTTTCGCTTGACGGAGAAAAATGACATACTTCTCCCATTCAGGACCAAGACTACTCAGAACTTAGTATTCACCGCAATTTTGGCATATGATGTTGTGTTTATCCAAATCATTGATGATGTCATAAAATCGGTGATGATAGGACTCGAGTGTCTCTCCAGGTTCAATCATGAAGTGTTCATAAGCCAAGTAAATTTTGGATTCCAAATCTTCCTGATTGAGTACGGATCCTTCCATAAGAAGACAAATATGATCCCACATTTTCTTTGCAGTCTTTTGAGCATCAACACTACGAAGAATTAGGTTTGGTAATCCTAGGAGGATATATTCCATTGCAAGCTCATCTCCTTCATAGTGTAGAAGTTCTTGAGGATTCAAGTCTGCAACAAGAGCAATGTTCGTTTGTTCATCTCTTGGTGGAATGGCATTTGGATCTCCGTGTACAATGACAGTAGGCATCTCAAATGGACCTTCCAAGATAACCTTCTTTAAGAAACTTTCCATGTGGCTTCTTTAGATCACAAAACCTAAAGAACCTTATCACCCATTGATCGTAGTTTCCTCGGAGTGAGCATTAGAGGTCTATCAAGTGATCCAGCCTCATGAATTGATTGCTGGCTGCTTAAAGTTTCAAACATCTTTGCAAACCAAGTGGGTTCCCTCATAGTGATCCTTGATGGATGTTGATTAACATCATTTGTGTACGGTTGAACTTGAAGACTTGGTGGTGGTTGAACCATTTGAGGTTGTGGATTTGCAGCAAGTTGTGGAGTATGTTGTTGGTTAAATTGTTGTTGATAAATTGCTTGTTGTTGATTCCATAGTTGATGTTGTGGAGTATGGTGGTTGTGACATGTTGAAAACTTGTGTTGGTAAATATGGATCTTTGTAGTCGAATGAACCTTTGTTGATGACGTGTCCTTAGGCGTAGAAGAGACAAGAACCAAGTAGCACTTATGCGTAAAAACACCAAAGTTACGCCTAACAATAATGAGTTACGCGTAGGATTTAGCTTACGCGTAAGTAGGAAAAAGCACTAAAGTTAGGCGTAGACAAAAGTTAGGCGTAGAAAGTTAGGCATAGGATTTTCTTATGCGTAAGACTAGGCTTAGGCGTAAGAAAGATCTTAGGCGTAGGATTTCTACGCGTAAGCTTATGCTTATGCGTAATTTTAGGGTTTTTGCCCAAATGATCTTTTACACTATCACAGTGCAAAAGATATCCAAAGTCGACGTATTTTCAGACTTATCCAAGTAAGAAAACACGGAATAAACCACGAAAATGAAGATCAAACCAAGGAGGCACTTACGCGTAGGATTAGGGTTTTACTACGCGTAAGATTACTCGTAATTTTGATTTCGGCCAAAAGTGTTTCTAAACCAGTTTTTGTGTGATAAAATAGCTTCAATAACACCAAAAGACACAAAAGTGTGAAACTTGATGAACCAAAACCTCTAAAACGGTTACGAGTAGGATGAAACCCTCGTTCAAAAACTAGATGGAAAACAACGTTCCACGCATAAAGTTCCAAACTTTTTGCCAAAAACAAGTATTTTAACACCTTAAAACGTTGAAAGTACAAGAATCTTGGATTAAAAAGTGTAAAAAACAAGTTTTTAAGCGAAGCAAAGAATAGGTTATGTTTACGCGTAAGACCCAAAACCAAAATCTTCAAAACAAAAGTGTACACCCAACTATTTGGCGATTGATACCACTGTTAGGTCACAAGGTTTACCACACAAGCTTATAAGAAAGATAGAGAGGCGATTGAACAAGTATCCAAACACACACACACGTATAGACTTAGACGGTTAGGCGTAGGTATGTGAAAGAGAGAATAACTTGAACAACCAACCTTCAAATGAAGGTTTACATAAGGTATTTATAGGCAAGGAGCTAGGGCAACACTCCTACTCCTTCCCTTTCTCCTATGGGCTTGGGCCTAAGCTCATGGGCCTTCTACATAAGCTTAAGGCTAATAACAAACATAAAGGCCATAATAAGCTAACTATTACATATGAGTAACTAACACTTGAATAAGGTTTAGGAGTGATTCCAACACTTTGCTTGATGAAGGTGTTAATACAAATAAGCCGTAATATTTTACGATCTTCTAATGTTTTATCGATGACAAACGTAAAATCATTTTAACGAAACAAATAAAATACGTAAATGGTTTGAGTCAATATTTTACTAACACACTTACGTTTTCACATAAAACACCAAACAAGTAATAGTGTTTTTATGATTTAGTGATGCATATGTACAAAAACTAGTGTTTACATATTGGGTAGATATATACATAATTAGTATGTATTTTAATGGGTAATACAATGAGTAGAATTTTAAGCATTTGACCCATTGACTAAATACATTGAATGTAGTTGGGTAAAACCCAAAGTCCATGACACATACCCATGAAGCATAACCCATAACCCATTGCATGAAATCATGCATAAATCATAATGGGTATTATCCATGACCCATGGAGTTAATCCATGACCCATGGACTAGATGCATTGCACCTAGCAGATACATTGTTTCTACTTGGATACCCATGGTTCAAAGTCTAGGACCCATGACCCATAACCCATGACCCATGACCCATTGCCCAAAACCCATGGGCAAAGAGGAGCGTCCCACGGTTCCCCCAGTTTACACTGGACGGATCCCTCTAGAAAGGGATCCGTGGGATCCGTGGGACAGTAGCACATTTTCCTCTATAAATAGTGAGCCATTTGTTTATTGTAACTCACCCTTTTCACATATATTTTCTCTTTGAGTTGTAAAATCTTTAACCGCAGATCTAACTGATCTTTGTATGTAGTTTTGTGTTTGTGTGATTCTCTAGGTTCCTCTTAAAGGCGAGATCACCACCTCTTGAATTCGAGGAAGCTCAAGTCCATGGGATTGCCTAGCTTCGTCATCATCAAGACTACAAATAGTATCTTGTTGATAGTTCTCTTCTTTCTCATTAGAAGTGTAGTGTCGAAGACATTAGTGAAAGATGTCTAAAGGGTTAAGACAAAGACATTGGTGAAAAGTGTAGAAGAGTCAAAGTAAAGGCATTAATGAAAGGTGCCGAACGTCCCTGTTGAAAGAATTAGTGAAGGGTGCTTAGAAGTCAAGTCAAAAGGCATTAGTGAAGGGTGCCTAGAAGTCGAGTCAAAAGGCATTATTGAAAGGTGCCTAGAAGTCAAGTCAAAGGAATTAGTAAAAAGTGCTTAGAGTGTACATGATGGTGTGTCGATGTGCAAGATAGATTACTATTGGGTCAAAGGATATTGATATCCTTGTTGATGTTTTCATAAGGAGTGAGTCTCCTTTGGGATAGGTGTTGTGTAGTGTTGGGTAGTAGTTTCTCCTTTGTAATGAAACTCGGTATCTAGCCTTGTACCAGATAAAAGGTAGGCAACGTTGTGATAGGTTTGGTTCTACCTCGTCGAAGAACCCACTATCTAGCCTTGTACCGGATAAAGAGTAGGCGATGTTGTGAAGGCTTCTCCGCCACAAGGAGTTGGTGTTGTGTAGTGATTACGAACTCTCGAATTGGTGACTCGGGGAGTGGAGTAGGGAAAGGAAGGTGTCCTTGTAGCCGAACCACTATAAATACTCGCGTTTTGGTTTTATACTTCTTACTTTTTATCTTAGATTTTATTTATCGATATGCTTGTCTATCAACATCCAACACACACGTTCAAATAGATTGACATAAGTCAATCTAAATAGTTTAAAACCAAGTTTTAATCGGTAAAACTATTCAACCCCCTTCTATTTTTCCACAATTGGCATCAGAGCTTCGTTACCAAGTCTCTTAAAGTATGTGGTACTTTAAAAACTTGACACGATCCGTGTTTAAGTGAAAACTACAAAGAAGGTCTTTTACAAAAATAAACACCATATCTTAAAAACACTTTTGTAGGATGCTGATTAGATGACAACAACATTTTTTTTCTTTCTCTAATTTATCTTACCTTCCTTGTCATTTTGCTTAGTTAGAGCTCATACTTATCAAGCCATAAGAATTGCTTGGAAACAAGATTACCTTTCCTAAGAAGGTATCTTAATCACGAAGGAACCGGAGTTGTCTACTGACATTTTTTTTGTCATAAGAAAGACACTCATAAGTGCATTAGAGGTATGACTTCCTACTTATCTCTAAAGAACATTAGCTTAAGAATAAGTATGCTTACATAGGAACTTATATGATTATCTTTTCACATACTCATATATTATACGTAGCTTTGTTAGGAAACTTTTCTTGCATACGTGTTAGTCTTGCGTCTATAGTCTAGGTTTATAAACTTGTGTCTTATTTTACTTAATCCAAAAATCAAATCTTTCTAATAATAAAACAAAACAAAAATCTCAAAACTTCCTCCTTCCCCTTAAAAATCCCTTCCGATCGTTAAACTCCACCAAACCCTCATTTTTCAAAATTTCCACTTTCAAAAATTACCTTTCATTCAAAATTCATCTTCCTTCTTATCTCTTCTCATGTCAAATCAAAACCAAGGAATAATTTCATCATCATGGTTTACATCGCCTTCGTACTCATCGTCTTGACACTCATCACTCTCGTGTACCCCATGATCAAGTTTTCTTATGGAGAAATGTACTTTGTGTTGTTAATCTACATTGGTGTTTTATACCCAATCATTTATATCGTGCTTAGCATTGAAATGAAATACTACTAATGTTTTAGTTTATCTAGTTTATTTTTCATAATGTGTTTGTCATTTCTTCTATTTATTTTCTTTCGTACTTTAGGTTTTGAGATATATTAGAAACATACAATGAATGCTTAACAAAGTAAATATTGGCTAAAATACATATCTTTTCATAAACCTATAAGATGCATGCAAAATCTATTTTTCGTCAAAATCCTTTTTCTGTCACTACAGATCCGCAGATCCCTATAGTTCAACTAGACGGATCCCTGTGGAAGGGAACCGTGAGAACCGTTGTTCTGGAAAACAGATTCTCATGCAACATAAAAACATTTTTCATCTTAAAAATAAATATCCTACTAGAATGATAAATTCTAAGTGAGTTAACTGTAACTGTTAATAGAAATCTAGTAAAAACGTTAGGTGATCATCCTTTTTTCTTTAACGAGTCTCTTCATATTCTTTTCACCTCCATAGGTCTCGTTATGTCTCATGAGTATAGGTTCGACTTTTCACTCACTTATGTTTACATCCCTTACATCTCTCTTGAGCCCAACACACCTGGGAATCATGTTCGTGGGTTCAATAATCTCAATACTCGTCACTTCCATGAAGGGTGTATTTTTGACACTCCTCTACAATACGAAGAAGACATCAATACTTCTTTTCGAACCATAGGACTAGAATGCCTTCTCGGAATTAACGAGAAAATCTATCCAAGGTTTGTATTGGAATTCTTTCGTCAAGTTGAACTCGTTCATAACGAGGATCGATCTCTATCTCTTTTGTTTTGGATCAAAAACCAAAAGTTTGTTTTAACCCTTAGGTAATTTTCTCACATTCTCCGAATTCCAAATCATGGACAATGTGCCTTCACTGAAGATTGGTCTCTTGATTCTCTCTTCAACCATCGTGCAGAAAAGAGTCCATATTGTTTACACATACCTTCCCCCTAAGACTTGACTCGCATATTATGCAAACCTCGACCCTATTACTCTAATCTAAACATTATCTATTCACGGGATATCCGAGATGAGTATAAACCTCTCGCACTCATCCTACATGAAAATGTTTGGAGTCTTAGGGGAAATCGAGAAATCCTTCCTGCTTGTTGTGCTTACATAATGTATTGTTTTCTAACACAACAACCATACAATCTCGCCTGTTTCTTCGCAAGGAAAATTGTAAACCTTCAAGGCAACAAGAACAGACTAATCCCTTATGGAATGTTCTTGACACGCCTTTTTCATCACCTCCACCATCATCCTTAGTTGATCCATCATCGAATGTGCCTATGCCAATTCCTCTTTTTTTTAGGATCCTCAACCCTTTTCACTTCATCCTCCACATCAAGCCATTTCCTTTCTACCACCACCACTTTCGAGCCATGACAAAGATTGTTATCATTGTCAACATGTTGAAATCTTGATACATGAAGTACGTGAAGATCAACGTTTCATGTTTTATCACCTCCTCGAACATTTTGACGAGATCAACAAACCTAAACAACCGTGAGCTTAAGGATTCAAGTTGTGTCCTAGTCTTCAGCTTAACGTAGATCGTTTAGGAATCACATTTCACGTTTAAATCATTCTCTTAGTTTTTAGATATTTGTAGATCATTTCTCGTATGTTTTATTGAATGAGATTACATATTATGTGCCATATTTTCTTGAGAGTATGTTTGTTACCTTATTACATATCTCATTTTGATGTTAATATCATTTGTTACATCACCATTGTTGTATTTTGTTTACAGTCAGACGGATCCCTCTATTTTGCCCAGACGGATCCGTCCAAAGAGGGAACCGGGCGATCCGTGCAACAGAAGACTTGTTTTCTACTAACTTCAGTCTTATTTTCATGAAATTATGCATTATATACTTGTTTTCTAACCTTTGTTTCATAGATTTTTAATATACACATGAAGACCTTGACACTCTATGCTGGGGGAGTTTTGTGTCAAAACAATACATTGCAAAATCATTTGCAATATAATTAACATTAGGGGGAGTGTATTCGTCACATAGACGAAATCATTTGCAAACATAGTTGCAATGCATGAGTTTAGTATTTCTTCTTACTTGACGCCCTCACAAAGGGATGGACTCATCAAGGGGGAGCTAGGACGAGAACTCTTCCCGTCACTTGCTCTCTATATTTTCTTATTTTCTTTCCTTTTACATGTTTTTTTTAAACAATGTGTTAGTTTCTTTTCGACACTCTTTTTGTTTCGACAAAAATGGGGAGAAGAGAGGAAAAACTCCAAATTCAAACTTTTATGAATTTTAGCTTTTCCTCAAGATAATTTATGTTTTTTCATCAAAAACAAGGGGGAGATTGTTAATACAAATAAGCCGTAAAAATGATTATTTATATTTTACGATCTTCTAATGTTTTGTCGATGACAAACTTAAAATCATTTTAGCAAAACAAATAAAATACGTAAATGGTTTGACTATGACGCATGAATATGAGTTTGATTTTTCACTCACTAGCTTCTACACTCCAAACATCTCCCTTGAACCCAACACACCTGGCAATCATGTCCATGGGTTCAATAATCTGGAAAACCGTCACTTCCACAAAGGACTTATTGTAGACACCTCTCTATAATTCGAAGAAGGTATGAATACCTCCTTCCGAGCCATAGTACTAGAATGTCTTCTCGAAATCAACGAGAAGATATGTCCAAGGTTCATAATGGAATTCTTCCGTCAAGTTGAACTCGTTCGTAACGAGGATCGATCTCTATCTCTTTAGTTTTGGATCAAAAACCAAAAGTTTGTTTTAACCCTTGGGCAATTTGCTCACATCCTTCGGATTCCAAATCATGGACAATGTGCCTTCACCGAAGATTGGTCTCTTGATTCTCTCTTCAACTTTCATGAAGAAAATAGTCCATATTGTTCACACATAACCTCCCCGGAGGATTTAAATCGCATAATATGCAAACCTCGACCATATTACTCCGATCCAAAAATTATCTTTACACGGGACATCCGAGAAGAGTACAAACCTCTTGCACTCATTCTACGTGAAAATGTTTGGAGTCTTAGGGGAAATCGAGAAATCATTTCGCTTGTTGTTCTCACACAACGTATTGTTTGCTAACACAACAACCATACAATCTCGCCTACTTCTTCGCAAGGCGAATTGTAAATCTTCAAGGCTCCAAGAATCAACTCATCCCTTATGGCATGTTCTTGACACGCCTCTATCATAACGTCATGCATTTTCATCCTCATTTTCAAAGTCCGTTGTACGTACTTGTGAACAAGATGATGGAACCGCTAAACATATCTCTCATGAAGACTTTCTTCATTCTTGATTCCACCAACACTCATCAACCATTTGATGATCCTTTTAGCGAAAACGCTCAAGGAAATTAGTAGTCTTTCAAATAGGATCAATCCTTTTGTACTCGTGTTTTGTCAGTGTAATCCTATTTCCTTCATGAAATAAAACATCTTACATTTGATATCTTAGAACCTCTTAAACTAACCTTGTAATATAATTCATTGTCAAAATCATTGCATAGCTTTAGTAAAGGTCCTGCTTAGCAGATAGACGGATCCCAAAGGTTGTGCTAGACAGATCCCTACTCTTAGGGAACCATGGGATCCGGCAAACAGAAAATGCAATTACAATCATTGTATTTCAAACATGTCTTTAGAACACCTCACACTAAGCTATACATAGTTTCTTAAGGCAAATTAAGTCCTTATCAAGTTAAGTAGATCCTTCCTACTCACACCTAACTCACCAAGATCACAATCAGGACGCTTGTAGATCTATCGTTTCACCTAAACCCATTACTCTTCCGCTCTCAAGCTCACTTATCATTTCTCACATGATCCCTCATATCTAGCTTTGTAAAACCTTCGATTATGGCATAATTGATCATAATAATCTTTACCTCAAAATTGGTCGAAATTGATCAAAATTATAGTCACTATCTGATTTCTAGGATCATTTAGCTCCACTTGACACTCTCAAAAATCTTTAGTGTCTTCTTTGTTCATTCATTGGTACTCATGAAAGTTCCAATTTCTTCCCTAAAAGGAAATCATTAGCTACATCACTCATTACCCTCAAGAACCTAAGCACCCCTTCATTTAAGACACTTAGATAAACTGAAACACTCAAGAAGAAATAGGCATTAGACCTTACAAACATCATTGCTACCTTTTCTTAGCTGCTGATAGATGGATCCCTAGGATTAGCCTAGGCGGATCCCTCGTTAGAGGGAACCGTGGGATCCGGATGACAGATTATGTCAACTCTAGCTAAAACATTCATTTCAATCTCATCTTTCTAACTTAAACACTCCATCTCATCTTAAATGAGTTTCTAGATCAGTACAAACTATGTAGTTGACTCTTGTGCATGTTAATCATGAGATTCCAATGAAGTTTAGTGGCTTAAGTCTTGAATGCACTTGCCAAATATCTTGCTTTATAAACCACATTGTTAGGACTTCTAAATTCATCATCTTCATCCTCATTTTCAGCACTTAAGAAACCTTTACAAACCTCTTGAAATCATCTCATCATGAGGAAAACTCCAAGTAGCAACATATCCACCAAAGAACTACCCAAGAAAATTGCTCGTGTTGTACACGAAATCTCTTCAACCGAATCACCTCCGGTCAAGCCAACAAATGCAAGGACTTCTTCTCAACCAATCAAGCCAATTCCTAAAAGGATAGTACCCACAAAACTACCTATGCCAAACACCACCATACCTCCTAGGCCAAACAATATCATCTCCACTAAACCATCACCATTGGTTCCTGGAGCTATCTCGTTTACAACTCCACTATCATCACCACACCTCTACAATTTAGAGGATTTTCCTCCTAGGCCATCTCATCCTCCTCAGCCGGAAACATTCTCTTCATTAGGAGGAATAATGGCACAAAAACAAGGTGTTGAGAGAACATTAGCTCCGGCTTCCTTTTCCCCGTTACCATTATATAATCCCATTTGGATTATCAGAAATCATCAAAGTCAACCACCCGACCATATGGAAGTTGACACTTCTCTACCACCACCATCATTCTTGGTAGAGCCATCTTCAAATGCGCCTCCACCAATCCCTCCGTCGTTTGAGGCTCCACAAGCCGCTTCACATGATCTTTCACATCAAGCAATTTCATTTCTTCCACCACCACTACCTAGCCATGACAAAGATTGTTATCATTGTCAACATGTTGAAAGTTTGATACATGAAGTACGAGAAGACCAATGTTTCATGTTCTATCACCTCCTCGAACGTTTTGATGAGATTAAACCTAAATAAACTTGAGCTAGAGGATTTTAGTGGTGCCCTAGTTTCAAGCGTTACTTAGATAAGTCTAGTAATTCCAAGTCATGTATCGATCATTTTCTTAGTTTTAGAGTCATGTATATCATATCTCTAGTTTTATTAAATGAAAATACATGCTACTTGCTATATTTCTAAGTATATGATTATGTTGTATAATACATATCTCACTTTGATATTAACATAATGTGTTATATCACCATTGCTGAAATTAATCATCAGCTAGACGGATCCATTAAATTTGCCTAGACGGATCCCTACCAGGAGGGAACCGTGGGATCCGTGATACAGAAAACTATTTTTCTACTAACTTGGATCATATTTGCAGGAAATTATGCATTATACTTGTTTCCTAACCTTTGTTTTGTAGTTATTCAATTTACACATGAAGACTTTGACACCCTAAAGCTAGGGGAGCTTTGTGTCAAAGAAATACATTGCAAAATTACTTGCAATATTAGGACTACATTTCATCACATCCCTTCGCAAAATTGCAATCCTCAAGGGGGAGCACATTCGTCACATAGACGAAATATTTTGCAAATTTAGTTGCAAATGCACTAGCTTAATATTATTTTCTTGACGCCCTTACATAGGGATGGACTCGTCAAGGGGGAGTAAAGACGAGATCCTTTCCCGTTACTTGCTCTCTATTTTTTCTTTGCTTCACATGTTTTTCCTAAAACAATGTGTTAGTTTGCTTTTGAAGCTCTTTTTGTTTCTACAAAAAGGGGGAGAAGAAAGTAAAAACTACAAATTCAAACTTTTAAGAATTTTAGCTTTTCCTTAAATTAATTTTATGTTTTGTCATCAACAAAAAGGGGGAGAATGTTAATACAAATAAGCCATAAAAACGTTTATTTATATTTTACGATCTTCTAATGTTTTGTCGATAACAAACGTAAAATCATTTTAACGAAACAAATAAAATACGTAATTAGTTTGAACTAATAGTTTCTAACACACTTACGCTTTCACATAAAACACTAAAACAAGTATAAGTGATTTTATGATTTAGTAATACATATGTACAACAACTAGTGTTTACATATTGGGCAAATATATACTTAACTAGTATATACTAAAATGGGTGAAAACTAACAAATGGTATTAACCCATAACCCATGGTATTATCCAAACCACTTGACTAGGTACATTGAACTCATAAGATACATTGTATCTAATAAGTAACCCATGGATCAACCCGTAACCCATGACCCATGACCCATAAACAAAATACCCATCGGTAAAGAGGAGCGTCCCACGGATCCCTAGCTTTACGCTAGACAGATCCCTTGTGGGAGGGATCCGTGGGATCCGGGGAATAGTAGACATTTTCCTCTATAAATAGTGAGCCATTTCTTCATTGTTTCACACCCATTTCTCACATACTTTCTCCTTGAGTTTAAAACTCTCTAACCTCATATCCAAGTGATCTATGTTTGTAGTTTTGTTTTTGTGTGATTCTCTAGGTTCCTCTTAAAGGAGAGATCACCACCTTTGAAGTCAAGCAAGCTCAAGTCCAGGAGTTGCCATGCTTCCTCATCATTAAGACTACTGAAGTCTTCTTGTTGATGATTATTTTCTTTCATCTAAGAAGTGTAGTGTTGAAGACATTAGTGAAGGATGTCCCAAGTGTCAAGACAAAGACATTAGTGAAAGGTGTCGATCGTCCGTATTATAGGCATTAGTGAAGGGTGCCTAGAAGTCAAGACACAAGACATTAGTGAAGGGTGTCTTGAAGATCTATTTAAGGGCATTAGTGAAAGGTGCCTTAGATGTACATTTGATATGGTGTGTTTCGATGTACAAGATAGATTAGTATTAGATCCAAAGATATTGATATCCTTGATGATGTTGTAATAAGGAGTTCGTCTCCTTTGGGATTAGTCGTTGGTGTAGTGTTGGGTAGTAGTTCCTCCATTGTAATGGAACTCGGTGCTTAGCCTAGTAAAGGATAAAGGGTAGGCGACGTTGTGGTAGGTGTGGTTCACCTTGGTGTGAAAGAACCCGGTGGTTAGCCTAGTACCGGAAAAAGAGTAGGCAACGTTGTGAAGGTTTCTCCACCATAAGGAGTTGGTGTCGTGTAGTGATTACGAACTCTCGAGTAGGTGACTCGGGGAGTGGAGTAGGGCAAGGAAGGTTTCCTTGTAACCGAACCATTATAAATACTCGCGTTGTGGTTTTGTGCTTCTTACTCTTATCTTTTCATTACATACTTCTATATGTTTGTTTATCAACATCCAACACACATCCAAATAGATTGACATAAGTCGATCTAAATAGTTTAAAAGAAAGTTTTAATTAGCAAAACTATTCAACCCCCCCCCCTTCTAGTTTTCCACAGGGTGCTCGGGGGAGATATTATTATACTTGCCGATCCTGTGAATTCTATAGGAGAGATACATTCATAGAACTAGGGAATACGCACCCCCTCCAACTAATAGGAATAAAATGCATTAAGATAAAGGACGTGACAATTCAACCGACCAATAAAAGATAACTAGGGAGTAAGAATATCTAAGTGAACACATCTTTAATCATCATACGAGCACACCTGAAATAAGCATAAACTATATGTAGTAACTAGATAATTAGTTAAATTAGATAATTAGTAGAAGTAGCAAAATTGGTAGAAGTACCACAACCTAATCATATACCCCGAGATTTTACCCTTGCTTTCTAAAAAAACATAAAAAAGAATAAAAATAATCATCCTCAACTTTACCTTCTCGTCATAAATATATTTCTAGGATTCCTATTCCCTTAGAAAACAATATCAGTCTCCGAGGCTTACCCCATACTACAATACAACGATTAGGTTCACTGCCTAAAGGGTTGAAAAACTTGCTTGTAGAAAAGGAGGTTTTCTCGACCCCGAACCCTGCTCATCACTTACCTCCACAAACTTCTTCATTCTTGCCATAGACATCAAGCATACATCCACCAACTTCTCCATCCTTTGTGGAACCTCCATCGTCTTCATCAAACTTACCTCCACAAACTTCTCCATTCTTACCACCACCTTTTCCAAGCCATGGCAATGATTGCTATCATTGTCAACATGTCTAAGGGTTAGTCCATGAACTACATTATGATGTACATTTCATATTCTATCACCTTCTTGAACATTTTGATGAAATCAACAAACCTAACTGTCCCTAAACCTTGGAATGCAAGCACATGTGGTGTTCCTTCTAGTCTTAGGCGCAACTTAGGTTGTTAGGATTTTCCTTATTTTGTTGCAGGTTTGTATGAGTTTCTTAGTTTTAGAGAATTGAAATATATGTATCATTTCTCTCATTTTATCAAATGAAACTATATGTTTGTATATTATATGGTTATTTATACATGTTTGGTGCAACAATACATGACTTACTTGGACTTTTGTGTCATTATTTTTGTCTACATTGCTGCTACTAAGTTGCAGGTACCCGGAGCCCTCAATTTTATCTTGACGGATCCCTCAAGTGAAGGATCTGGCAAAACCGGGTGGACATAAATACTTTTGATCTCAATTTAAAGCTCATTTGCAGGAAATAATGCACCATATACTTGTTTTCTAACTTTTGTTTTGTAGATTTTCAAAATACACATGGAGACTTTGAGTCCCTCAACAACGGGGAACTTTTCATCAAAGAAAAATGTTGAAAAATACTTGCAATACACTCATTTAGTCTTCCTAATTACTTGATGCCCTCATCAAAGGGGAGAATTCGTCAAAGGAAAGCTTTTCATCAAAGGAAAAACATTGCAAAATACTTGCAATACACTCATTTAGTCTTCCTAATTACATGACGCCCTCATTAAAGGGAAGTATCTGTCAAGGGAGAGCTAAAAACGAGACTCTTTTCATACCTTACTACTTCTTCTCTCTACACCTCTTTCTCTAAATCTTTCTCTTCTAAACTTCTTACTTTCATAAGCTTTTCTTAAAACTCTTTCTAAATATTTTTCTTCTACTATGTGTTAGTTTCTTTTCGACACTCTTTTTGTTTCGACAAAAAGGGGAAAAAGAGAGTAAAAACTCCAATTCGAAATTTTACGAATTTTATTTTTTACATAAAATAATTTTATGTTTGTCATCAACAAAAAGCGAGATATTGTTAATACAAATAAACCATAAAAACATTTATTTATATTTTACGATCTTCTAATGTTTTGTCGATAACAAACGTAAAATCATTTTAACGAAATAAATAAAATATGTAAAAGCTTTGAGCCAATAGTTTACTAACACACTTTTACTAAACATATAAAATCATCAAAACATGTTTAGTTAAATAAGTTATACCAAAACCATTTTTATAAAATACTTACAAGTAATGTTGTTTACCTATATTTTATAATAATTTATATGTGCTTAATATAACTTGTAACGGGTAAATGATGGGTAAAAACTAAAGTCCATAACCCATGCCATAGAGCATGATCCATAACCCATGATCTATTGCGTAAAATCATGCATAAAGTCATGTTGGATATTATCCATGATCCATGACCCAAAGTCCATGACCCATGACCCAAGATCCATGACCCATTGACTAGGTTCAATTTATCTTGTTGGGTATCCATGATCCAAAGTCCCTTAGCCTGCACTGGCCGGATCCATTGTGTAAGGGATTCGCCAGAACCATAGGTACTGTAGTCAGTTTTCCTATAAATAGTAAGCCATTTCTCTCTTGTTCACTACCCCTTTCAGACATATCTTCTCTCTATGTTCTAATCTCTCTAACCTCAGATCCAAAGGATCATTCTATGTAGTTTTCTCTTTGTGTGATTATTTAGGTTCCTCTTAAAGGCGAGATCACAATCTCTTGAAGACATGCATGCTCAAGGTTATGAGTTGCTAAGCTTCGTCATCATCAAGAACATTTACATCTTGTTGATAGTTCTTCTCTCCCTCCATTATTGTGTCGAGTTAGAGGCATTGGTGTATAGTGCCGAAGGTGTACATTTGATATGGGGCATCAATGTATATTTGTGTAGTTTGGGTTAAAGGATATTGATATCCTTTAAAGTGTTGTAAAAAGGAGTTTGTATCTTTGGGTTGTAGTGTTGGGTAGTAGTTCCTCCTTTGTAATGAAACTCTGTATCTAGCCTTGTATCAGAAAAATTGTAGGCGACATTGTGATAGGTTTGGTTCTACCTTGTGGAAGAACTCGGTATCTAGCCTGGTACTGGTTAAAGTATAGGCCACATTGTGAAGGTTTCTCTGCCATATTAAGGACCTTTTTTAAAATGCTTACAAACTCTCGAGTTGGGTACTCGGGAAGTGAAGTATGGCAAGTAAGGAGTCCTTGTAGGCGAACCACTATAAATACTCATTTCGAGGTTTTGTTCCTTCACTCTTTATCTCTTTGCATTATTTATGTATATGTCTATCTATCAATATCCAAAACACGATCTAAATGGTTTGACATAAGTCGATCTAAATACTTTAAAATAAAGTTTTAATCGGCAAAATTATTCAATCCCCCCTTCTAGTTCTCCACAATGTTGATCAACAAATAGATGCTGATCTAACTAGATTAGATGGTGTTCTAATCCTTTTGTTTCTAACACTTACAATCCTCGTCAAGATTTTAAGACTTAAACAACTCTGCCACTTGATTCACGGTAGTTTCACAAGTAATTGTCAACCACACTTTTTAGTTTCTTGTCTAACCAAGTTACTTGCAACATGGTCAATGCATAAGGTAACGCCTTCATAGACAAAGGGTGACAATTGATTAATTAACAATGTTTCTTTTGACCTGTTACATCATCAACAATCAATCTAACTTGATAAACCATTATGTTGCATGAAACTTAAAAGCACAATTCATTTTTTAGTTTAAGCTTATGGTAGGCATGGAACTGTGGAGTCACAATCATTCAGTTCTCATGATACAAACATCATCTAGGCAAGTGCACAAAGGCACTAGCCACTCATGGCAAACAAAGTCATAATCACAAAAATGTTATCACTTGATATCATAACTAGAAAGTGTTACAAATATTGTAATGGTGATAACAAGAATTGTTAGATATTGGTTATTGTAACACACACAAAGATCAATATATGGTTCGAATCTTAGCAAGAAACTTAGAGAGATAAATTAGAATGGGATCCTTTCTAGAGAGAGAAAGTAAGAGAGAAAAAACAAAGAAAAGATTAGATTGAGTGAAAGGTCCAACCCTCTACCTTGGAAGGTAGAGTGTATTTATAGTTTTACATTAAACTCCCTCTGTCGGGCCGTGGATCAGGCATACAGTGGGTAAAGATCCGTCCGTCCTCCACTGTGTTACTCTAACTAACTAACTAACTAATAAATTACGTAATGTCTACGAGCTAACATATGCTATACAATAGTTGGGGTAACCGACACTTCACTATGGATTTTCTAAATCCTAACAATCTCCCCTAAAGGAGGTTACCCCATGTTTTACATTTTGAATTCTAGCATTCTATTTTGTCTTCTGTTCTGAGCTTGTAGACTTCAATTCTTCACTTCCGTAATCTTTGTGCTTTAGCAGTGATACTTCAAAGTCCGACTGCTTTGTACTTTCAGTGGACGTCTTTAACTGATCCACATCTTGATGATCTTCGAGCTTTCTTTGAGATCATCAACCACAGCATGGTCACAGTTTTGTATCATGATATCTTCTCATCAGAGTAGCGAAATCTTTGTTGGTTCATGACATTCGCAACAGCGTAGCAGAAGCATGGTATGAAAATATCAGAGCCAAGTTATGTAGATATGCATTTTTTATGATTTCTTTAAGCGTGAGTGTGAGCATGCAGTTATGGATTGACTCCTCAATTCTTATCAGCTGCAACCATCAGGTTTTCCTACAAACAACAGTTTGCAATAAAGCGCACGAAAGTGTCTTTGATCACTTTCGTTGAATGGGGTTGCAAGAATCAATTTTCAATCATAAATAACCTTTTAATTTTGAAAACATAATACACAGACGATGAGCTAGAGAAAAGAGTTGTTGAGCACAACGACCGGTTTTTCAAAGGTATCCGTCAATCCATTTCCGGGACCAAGGTTGATTCAAGAGTGAATCGCCCCATCGTTTCTATCCAGTTGTCACAAGCTTGATCTATTAGATAGATCTCACATGCCACCTACCAAAAGCTTGTTTGATTTTGGCATTAGAAGGATTTCCATCTTCATCTTGAATATTTTACATATCACTCAGATGTTCTGGCAATACCACAAGGATAATGCGTAGGACTCTTAATATATTCTTACTTTCCACATTGGGTGAAACAACAAGTCTTCATTAATTTTGTGTCCTAATGATAATTTGTGAATGATCTCTTGGCTCTAGACTCAATTGTGCACATTTGGTTTCCTATGCCGGAGACTAGGGAGAGGGTCTCCTTTTCAATATGAACTATCTCTAAGAGAAAGTCGATAGATTATGTAGGTTCCCTGTGAAAATGAAACAAGTCCTTTTAAGAGGAACTTGAATAGCTTGGGAAGTTTAGTGTAGTACGTCACTAGGTCCATGACGTCTTGTCTTCAATACCGGCGTTACCTTAGTAACCACCAGTAGCATATGAATGGAACCCGGTTTCTGCCCTAAGGTTGAATTATTTGAGGGCTATTTCTTTTCACCCTTTTCTCATTCATTTCTTTTTCATTCTTCAACCCCTTTAGTGCTTACCAAGACTTTATTACTAGCACCTTGTTGGGTTTGTTCCAATAATAGCTCTGTCTCAGTCGGCACTCTTCCCATATTCTCATTTTTCTCCTTTTTTCAATATACCTAAGGACTCTACACTATCTAGTGGATTGTCCCTGGGTAGATCCCTTCGGCTCTGGCTGGATCGTGGGAACTAATACCTAACCTTATCATCCTTATAACTACAATGCATAAAGTAAGATTGGTCGGTCCTTTTGGTATCGTAAGAAGAGAACGAGAGCCATTTGAATTGAACATGAAACATTTGTCCATGGCCTTCACAGCAATAAGATTCCTCCTTACGTACTTCTATTTACATTGTGGACACTCCAAAACTATTTTGTTAGAAGATTACGACCTTGTCTGAAAAGACCCCTGAAGCTCTTAGAATGGTAAAGATTATGGATGATGAACTTGAAAAGTTGTATGACAAAGAATTCCTCATGTCAAAGAAGGTAAAGCTAGAAATGACAGGGAATAATGAAGAACAAGCCTGAATAAGAAGCTTATTTATTTTTGTTCTGTGTTGATGTAATCCATGAATAATAATGATATTTTGTTATATTGTGTTCTCGGAGTCAGTTTAGTCTTTGCTTTACTTTAATTCAGATAGTAAGAAGTTGTTATGCTCTCTTACACTAAAAACTTAAGCTAATTCTATATCCAAATAGGAGGATATTGTTGGGCCATTTCAGAGCCCAATGATCTTCATTTTTGATTTGAACATAAAATATCCTAAATGAAAATGAAGTCCCTGAATGAAATAAAATTCAGTGAGTCATCTTCAGTGGTCTTCAGAGACTAAAGAAAGTCTCACCAGTTCCTGAGGCGGAACTCAAATAGTGAAGCCTGAACCTGAATGAATATAATGGGTCAGTGAGTAATGACAATAACTCACTGACTCCCGTTGATCTCCTCATCTAACAAGGGCATCTGATTTTAGATATTCAAGAAAAACATCTAAGTGCCTTAAAGATTTGGGCGGTAACTTTCTTATGTGAAAGCTACCGATGAAAGAAATTCAGTGAGGTACAAGAGTTGGTAGAAAAGAAAAAATAGTTGTCAAACACTGTTTCTTAATGTGTGATTGGACATATTCCAAGAATAGAAGATGATGAAAGCAGTAAGGTCGCAGTGTACATTCCTAGAACTATGACTCTGAAATTTTCCTATAAAAGAGAATATTGTAATGGATAAATGGTACCTCGTACAATTAATGAGATACACATTTACGAGAGCATTTACTCCTACAAGAACTAAGTCACTGAAATCATTTAGTGTGTTGGCATATTTCTTACTTAAACACATACGTTGATTAGTGTTTAAGATAGTGAGGAGATCACTATACTTTTTCATTCAACTTTGATTGTTATTCCGTAAAAAATCATTGTAAATTATTTGATATATTGCTAATAAGAATCTAAGAGTTGAAAAACCTTTTAATGTATCTTGTTTAAACTAGAGGCGGAGCGAGTAGGGTGGTTGGCGGGTGCTCGTTCACCCCCAACCACCTAACTTGTCCAACTTATAGCTTGAATTTCAGACCATGTTTCATCGAGTTTTTAATTCGGCACCTGCTATAAGGCTCGTGTTTTTAGATGCCACTTACACGTATTATGTTTGGGTAAGGGGCCTACAGAAAGATCCAAAAGAAAAAAAAGGAAAAAAAGATACACGGAGATGAAGATGAATACTTATGAAGAAGAAACAGTGAGGAAAGACACAAAAGAAACGGCCTTACAAAACTTAATGTAGTAGGAGACCTATTTACTTGTAAACTTGACATTTTGCAGGATCTGTATACATACGAGCCCATCACACATTTTACTATCAAAATATGTTTTACATGAAAATAAATAAATAAGAAAAGAAGAAAAAAAATATACAAGTTAATGAAGAAAAACTCTACTGATATAATTAGGTACTTTGAGCATATAAATGTTTAACATGTCATTGTCATATTTATTGGCTAGTTCGATTGGTTTTTTCAATTTTAAAATTTAATATGACTTTGACATTGTCTAATTTATTGGCTAGTTCTATGTGTAATTTTCTCATTTAAAAGAAAAGATTACGTAAATGCTTCGATGGTATTATATATATTTAACATGAAAATTATTGCCGCATAATCACTAAAACTGTGAAGTGTGAACCATGACCTACCACCATTGTTCTTGCTCTCTTTGAAGTCTCCACGTCGTGCGGACGATCTACTACTTAATTTAGTTTAGCATATGAAGTAACAAGTTAGTTTAGCATTTTTAATGGAAAATAAGTTGATCTGATAAATGTTTAAAGTTTTATTAATTATTATAATGATAAAGACATTTCTAATTGTGGAAGTTCGTCATTATAGTGCAAATAGGTTTATCAATTCTATCATTGGTTCGAAAAAATACATTAAACGTTATTACTATCTCAGAGTATCCGAGCCCTCTATAAAAAAAATTTCTAGCTCCGCTTCTAATTTAAACTGCTTTATGTATTAGTTCTTTGATCTGTTTAAATATACATCACTTTATATGGAGAGTGATTATATTATCACTTTAAAGGGAACAGTATCTGAAGGCATTCGGAAATGACAGAAGAAGATGTGAAAGATAAAGACAGAATATTTCAACATGTATAGTAAAAACAATATTTTAGCTAAGAAGCTAAGAGAGAATCAGAATAGCTTTAAAGCTAATGCAATAGAATGAGATAAATTATTTTTTACACATGGATAAAACTGTATTTAAAATTGAACAAAACAAGCGAGTGTAGAAACGTTTCATCATCCTTATTCTTTAATCCCGTCCCACTTAAATCCTCGTTGCATCAAATTTTCAGTCAGCTAATGGAGTAAATTTATTTAATTATTGTGGATACGGAAACGTGTTTTACTTTTCAAGATACGAATCATATGGCACATTGATAAAAATATATAAAGATACATATATCTTATGGTACGTTGATAAAAATCTATAAAAATATATAAAAATCATACAATTACGAATCATATGGTACATTGATAAATATATATATATATGTATGTATGTATATATATATATATATATATATATATATATATATATATATAATATGTATTTGGTTCAAATATCATGTATCTTAAAATAAGTTTCGTACTATCCGATTGTGGAGGTCTAGTAAGTTAATACTTGAAGTGTTTTGCGGGTTGGTTCACGAAATCTGGGGTTTCTCTACCTAGGCATCACAGATGCCCGAGATGAGGTTTCTAATTATCTTATTTGGTTCTTAAATTATAATTCCTCTTCGACTAACTTTATGATTTGATTAAAAATGACCTAGTTATAGAAAAAAAAAATATATGCTTACTAGACAAAGATTTATGACGCAAAACTTTGTACTTGATATACTTTAAAAAATATTGGGACTTGTTACGAAATTTTGCTAGTCGAAGAGAAACTGGTGGTTGTATAAGTTTGTCTATTTTATAGTCTTATGGAACGCACAGTGGGTGTACCAAGTGGAGTTTCATGTACCGTAAAAATAAAAGCTTTAGTTTTTTATTTTTGGAATCAAGGAACCTTAGCCACTTTGATAGATAAGATGGTTTATTCTATTGGAAAACACGTACTTCATATATATTCGATATTTCATTTGTTGGATTCATACATCTTACCATACATGACCCGTTTGCATCTTTTACTTGACGACGGAACCAGGACTAAAAATCAGCGGATGAACAAATTTTTTAAAACCATAATATAGAAACAAATTTTGATGGACCGGGTGCATTTAAAATACATTTAAAAAAAATTAATATTTATTTCAAAAACAAACATTACATAGAAAAAATTCATAATGGTCCTGAGCACCTACGGAAACCTCCGGTTCCGTCCCTGCTTGGCCTCAATGGAATCTTAGATTCGTGTAAACCATTAACAAGACAAAGTGACAAACATATGTACATACGTAAACATATAAATATGCACAAATTTAGAATGGGTCATGTGGTTTACACATCACTACCAACCCTTCTCACCTCTCTAATATCCATTTTATTAATATGACAAAACTGTTTTTAATATTTTTTTGTTCTGTTGTTATGAACTATTTTTATTTTATGATTTTCGTTCCGCATTTTTTCCGTCAGTTTTACTCATTTTATTAATAGAACAAAGACAGTTTTTATGGTATTCTGCTCCGTATTTTTTGCATTTTAATACTTTTGTGGGATCATAAAGTTTGTTAATTTATGTGATTCAGGCGGTCGGGGAAGCTAAAAATAAGAGTTAAACATGGTATTTTTAATATCAATGAAAGGGAGGATGCGTGTGTGTTCTAGAGCGAGAATGAAGAAAACACACACACCTCTAATGTTACAATGAGAGCTTCACCCCCTCATAGTTGTGACTAGCAGGGTATTTATGGTACAATAAATGCTAAACTATCATTTATTGACAAGACTAGTCCCTGTGTATATATAAAAAATAAAACTAATGCAATTTCCGTAAATGGCTTTACTTTTAAGGATAACAATCTCTCCACAAAGTCATGTCATACGTGAATTGCTTACAACGTTCTCTACAAGAAAAATTAAATACAAAACATAAGCACAATAGCTCCAAGAATGTCTTCATGGTCTTCAAACTTTATGAATTCTTTCAGCTTCACGAATCTTCTCAGCTGCCATCTTTTAACTTATAGAAGAACAACGTAAGCAAATCTAATTAGCGATTAAATATGACATTATACTCTCCCCTAATTAGTGCTCTCCCCGAAACTGTCACACCCCGCCAGAGGCGGAAACACGAGGTGTAACTGGAAAGGAACATAAGCACAAGATAATAGAACATACCAACGTTTAAGATTCAAAACGAAGTATACGTCATTACAATACTAGTTTAGCCGACATCGGCAAATATAATACAAAGTTTAGATCCCAAAAGATTGCGTTTTATTACATAATGATTAGTAGTGACATGTGAAAACTTCATTATGCAAAGACCTTGAAGAAAAGGTTACTAACGATCACCTGAAATGCATGAGAGAAAACGGGTCAACTATGAAAATAGTTGGTGAGTATACACGATTTATATAATATGAAAACTCTTAAAAGAGGGAGTCAAAGTTTTCGGTCATCGAGAATAGTCCACAAAGCAAAGGCATTGTAAATGCACTCAGTTCCAAGTTCCGCCCATACAAAACTTGCAACCTGTGTGTTCACAACCCATTGCACAAAATATAGTGTGTCTAGTAGTCAAGTATACGTTGTCGTAATTGTTCACAATAAAGCACCACGTATATAATAATTCAGGGATGCTCCGAACATGGGAGACTTTGCACTGCTCCAACAAGGGAGACTCCTTTGTAACTCGACCACCTAGGCGAGAATTATTGAGAACGCTCAACCAATAAGGTGAGACTTTAGAACGCTCCACCAATACGGCGAGACTTTGCACGCTCCACCCATAAGGCGAGACTTAGAACGCTCCACCGAAACGGCGAGACTTTAGGTCAAGAACGCTCCACCAAAACGGCGAGACTTTTAGGTCATAGCACGTACGGTTCAATATATTCAAACAAGTCATAAGTTCATAATTAAGTCCAAGAGTCTAAGTCAAGTTCAAAAGTTCAAGTCAAAAGAGTTCATAGAAGTAATAATCAATTTAGTTCAAATATGGTTCATGCATTTCGCCCCAAAAATATAGTAAAACGGTAAAAAGGGGATTGTGAATACTCACTTGGTACAATGATGTAATGGAAAAAGTGAGCACACTGAAATGTGGCGCAATCTCTAACCGCGGCCTAATATGAATGATATGCTCTAATGGAAGTCATGAAATAATGTCGTGCATGCAAACTCATATGATATCCATACCACTTGTGCGTTTTGAAATGAAGTTTATTGTTGAAATATACATTTATGTCAACTTTTCATGTTACAAAATACTTTACAAGTACTTACGTTGAAACGACATCCTACAATAGTTGCTTAGTGATTTATCAAGAAATTATAGTTTATGAGTAGTTTTCCGGAAAAATTTGAGAGATCGTATATTACTCATTACAACTTCGTTTGACAAACGGTTGAACATTTTGGAAAATAGGCTAGGTGAAGTCACTTTTACTAGAAGACATCGTTTTCTCAAAAGTACTCTATCGATATGAAAAATGACTCCAAACATGGTCACTTGCGACAACCATTTTGACTAATAGAAAATATATAAGTGTTATTGTGAAAAACAGTTACGATAACCCTATTTAAATCGCGTGTAACTTAGTCGTTACAAGTCCGTTTGCAACGTTTTATATATCCTTAATTTCGTGTTAAAGTATACTAATATATTTTTGACAAATCGACTCATTTTGACAATGTTTAAAACTCATTTTTGCCCCCATAAAAATACCTTAACAGCTTTGAATTTTTCAGAAAATATGTTTTCGTCGTTAAACTTGAAAATACCGTAACTTCTTCGTTATAAATCCCTTTTAACCCGTTCAAGCGACCACGGTTTTGTTTTAAAGTATATTTTCTGAATATCTAGCCCAAAATAATCCATGACCTGTCGAAATTTCCAGATTTTATAAAAATGGACAGCAACTATTTATATATCGTTTAACTTGATTTTTCTTGCCTAATACTTGTTCCAATAACTTCAAATCAACACCAAATCTATTCTAATCCTACCATACACCTTCTTAGGGTGTCATGGGTTCCTAAACATCATCAACAATTGTTGGAAAATTTAGTGCACTTGTGGGAATAGTTCACACCTTGTAATGGGTTAGGAGGTACGGAGTGTACACCCATAAGGTCCATGAACACCCTGACTCTTGTAGTGGTTTGTATTTGTAGTGCTTGGTGAAAGTACTGTTGTGGTTACCATCGACATCGTGTTTCCACTTCCACGGATCGATGTTTCCACCGGTGGTGTTTCCACCGAAGTGGTGTTTATGAAGTAGTGTTTACAGGGTGGTGTTTCCACCGGTGTAACCACCGATAGCACTATGAAAGTACTGATGAAAGTACTGAAGCTTGTAACGGTTTTGACCTATTCAAGTGGCAGTTTCAACCGCTTAATGACCACGTTTAATTGGTCATGTAACCACTAACGGCTATAATGGGGATAATTATGAGGCTATTAATGGGCCGATTAATACTCATAATTCCATTGAATTAGCCAAGAGTATTATCCTATAAATAGGATATCTGATTATGGATGAAGAATAGACAGAAAACACAAAACACTTATAAGCGCAAGGGTTATTGAATTGTGCCTGATTCCATAACTGCATTTGGTCTTATCCCAAGTAGATATTCGGTAACCGGCATTAGGGTCGAATAGTTTACATTGGAAAGTGATCACACGATTCCAAGTGATATCCGGTAACCACTTAGTGGTATTTGTTTCTCTGAATAGTTGCTTGTTTCTCACGGTTGATTATCTTACCCTGCTCGGGAGCTACACCCCAACAATCAAAGTAAACTATTTTGTGATAATCAATGGCAACTGCTGCAATGAAACACATGGCTTCAAACTTTGCTAAGCTGGACAAGTTTGAAAGGGTGGACTTTAGGAGGTGGCAGAAGAAGATGCACTTCTTGCTGTCTAGTATGAGTGTGGTGTATGTGCGACCACTCCAATTCTCGATGATGGGGATGATGCTATGGTTGAGCGATCGAGGGAGGAGCAAATGGGAGAATGATTACTACATATGCAGAGGCTTAATTCTCAATGGTATGTCTGATTCTTTGTTTGATATTTATCAGAACTTTGAATCTTCCAAAGAACTGTGGGATTCCTTGGATGCCAAATATATGGCGGAGGATGCATCAAGTAAGAAGTTCCTTGTTAGTAATTTCACAAATTACAAAATGACTGATTCAAGACCGGTTATGGAACAATACAATGAACTTCTTGGAATACTTGGAAGGTTTACACAACACAATATGAAAATGGATGAGGCCATTAATGTCTCATGTGTCATTGACAAACTCCCTCCTTCTTGGAAAGATTTCAAGCATACCTTGAAACATAAGAAAGAGGAGTTAACTCTCGTTGAGTTGAAGGCCATCTCGCATTGAGGAATCTCTCAAGATGCAGGATAATGAAAAGCCAAAGAGTAGCAATGCTGCTGGACCATCAGTTGTCAATATGGTGGAGCATAACAACTCCACCTGGTACAATGACAACAAAGGCAAACGCAAATATCATGACAACACAAGGGCAGATCCCAACAAGAAGGCAACACCTACTTGTTGGAAATGTGGCAAGACTGGTCACATTAAAAGGGACTGCAAGGGTGTTAAAATTGGTGGTAAAGCCAATGGATCAGGCACTAATGGTTCAGGGAGGGGTGGTTCTTCCTGTAACCACCCGCATGTTTAGGTTACTTTTCATTTTCGAGAATTTACTTCACTTTTACTATTCATATCGCACATTCTCGTAAGATAAATTATTTTAGTAATAACCTGAGAGTTCGACCATCGTTAGATCATTTTCGCAAAAGTTATTAAGTAAACATCGTTTTAAAAGTTTCGTTTTAGATGGTCCACCGTTTAAACATCACGCACATAACGAAAATCAACTCTGACAATTTTCCTCGCATCAGATAAATTTTAGATCACTCATGATTAATTTGAGAATTTTTAAGATTTATTATTTTTAATATTACCAAATAAGCCCAAGCAGTAACAAAACTAAACTTACGTTTTAGACAATTCTACTTACATCCAGACTTAACGATTCCTGCACTGTGTTTCTAATATATTTTTGACACTTTTACATTTTTGGAAAAGTCAAAAATATTTCCTCCTCCTTGACCATAAAGGAATTAACCTTGTACGTTCTACATTTTTGCTTAAATCAGTAACTTTTAAACTTCACAAATAACTGTAAAGTTATCCCGCGTATGACGAAAACCAAAGTTTAACATCTCATATCACTTTTAGACTAATTTTAGTCTACTCTAAATAAATTCACGATCGTTTCCCGAAATTTCGTTTTTTCCGATAAACTGCGAATTACGCGTTTTTGACCCGTATTTCCAGCTTTAAGCAGTGTTTTTACACCCAATGAGACTTATCACCCATTTTATATTTTTAGATGGATTATAATGATGAGTCTCATCATTCCTACAAGTTTCGTATTTTTATGATACCCGGTTTTACGTTTTATGGCTTAATGAGTTACGGTTGGCATTTAACGGAACCAAAACTTACTCTAAACTCAAGATAAGATAAAAAATAACCACCTAAGTCATCTTATCATGTCTTGGCCGACTTACGAGGGGGGGGATTCATCATTTTGGTGGCATCATCCTAACCATGGTTCATTTAGATCTTTACAAGTGTCCTAACCTAACCATGGTTAATAATTAACCCAATATATGGTAAACCAAACTTACCCTCCTATAAATAGCAAGTGATATGCATCCTAAGAACCCTCACAATCTGTTTTGGGTCGTTCAGATCACAAATCATACATATCTTCCATCATTTGATCCATAAACTCCAAGTTTATGCAAGGAAGTTCCAAAGATCAAGCTTCTACATCAAATCTCTAGCAAGTTTAAGTGATCTTCTTGAGTTTAAATCCACTCAAGTCACTTAGTACTTCATCACCAACTCTTCAAGTTTTCAAGGGTGCCAAGGTGTGGAAAGCTAGCTCAATCCAAAGTCTTAAGCGATCAATCAAAGTCCGATCCTTACTAAGTTACTCCTTTCTTATTGAAAGCTAAGAGTTGTAAGCAACTTATCACCACCATCATCTCATCTTTAATATTCATAATATTAACTATTTCATGCTATATATATAGTTACTATGTTGATTCATGATGTACATATACTCAACCACTTGTTTTAATTCACATATTGTCATAAAGGTAACAAACTAGTAAACTAGTCATATTCTACACATGTGAGACCATTAAAAACAGTAACATAAGGACTTTATAACTTACATAATATGGTAGACAAGATAAAAAGGTAAACATAGCAATTTTAATCACCCGAAACGGACAAACAAGTCAAAAGTTATAAGTAAAAGAAGTTAGCGAAACCTAAACGCCAAAACTACCATGTACAAGTGCTTTCAGCTGCTTTTTAAAAGTGGTACTTCGGTCCGAATCATCAAAAAGTTAAAACACGAAAGTTATCCGGAACGACGTTTTCCTTCAGTAGTAAAGAAGCTCGGGCCTTGAAAAAGCATAAATAGTCCAAAATCTTTCAAAAACATAAACTGCCGTAAATATAGTCTCACAACTATACTTTGGTAACAACTAAAAGCAAACCAAGAGGCCTAATGGCCATAAGGCAAGACCACGGCTACGGCTAAGGTCAAGGTTGAGTCTCAAGACCATGGTAGTCAAGACCAAAGTCACGGCGAGGCCATGGCTAAAGCCTCAAGGCTTGTTTGCCCAAGACCGTTAACTAAGGTAATCTTATTTATGAAACGACGAGAACTTGTAAGAACATGATAAACTTATTTATATAACAATCTTCACTCAAAACATATATTATATCTACTAAGTGCTACAATAGTAGGGAGCTTTATGTGAGGGGTTTCATTTGAGTAAAACGACGACGAAGTTGCTGGATTTACGCTTTAAAGTGTCCTAGCTCCTCTAACGCTTACTACATGACCTCTCAATTATGATGGCCCGACCGAGTACGATATCTATAAACTAAATACGTTTTCACAACTAGACCATTTCTATAAATGACATACAAAAATACCATGTACTACATCATGATCAACATAGAGACGTATATAGGATGGTTTATGTTTTCCTAAACATTGTTCCAAACCTAAGTCGCAACATCCTATTTTAGGTTGCTCGTAGAAGTTCTCACGGCATATCCATCATGCTCATTATACATTTGATATCATTTACTCAGAGGTGAGTTCATAGCCCCACTTTCTATTACTTAATTGTTTTACAAACCCTTGGGGAGATACATGCTTTATTTTAAACCGAACACATTGCTTTCAAACAAAAGCGGCTCAAGTATCACAACGTATTGAGGCAGTGTATCAAACAAAAGCGGCTCAAGTATCACATACTTGAGGCAGCCGTATCAAACAAAAGCGGCTCAAGTATCATGTACTTGAGGCAGCCGTACCATGCCATAATATCTCTTTTGGTTTTCAAACCATTGGTGTGAATTTATAACTCACACTACAAACATTATGTGTTCAACTGATTTCCAAAACTCTATGAATTTCACTCAACCTTTGTGTTGACAGCTTTTAAGCATGTATTTCAGTCAATAATGTCGAAGTCACGGAAGAGCAAGGATACTGAAGAAGGCTATAAATTTTATTATCATTCGAAAACCTATTTAATGTATTTTGTAAACAATGGAACCAACTAGGACCTCATTTTTGTAAACTATGATATTTATATAAATCGAATGATAAATCCTTTTTAAACGACTCCTTTAGAGATCGTTTTCTATTGTTATGACTGTTGTGCCATGAAGTAACACCCGCTTTGAATTCCTGCAGTATCACGAAATTGGGGTGTTACAGATTGGTATCGAGCCACAGCTTATAGAGAAACGGGTATAATTGAGACTTAAACTATAACTACTTTTACAAACAAAAACATTTTATAGCCTTCCGTTCTCCGTGCCTTCCATCCTCCTGACGATTATGTGACTTTTAGGCTCTTTAAGCTATACAAACATACTAGTATATTGATATATACACTTGACATAATTTCAATCATAAACAAAGTACTCAACATATCTCCGTATGCCTATTCTAAGGCATTACAGCACAATCATATTTTTCCAATCTCCCAAATATGTATCTAATCGTGCATTTTAGGATTACGAAACTTTATCCAAGACATTGTAACTGACTACAATGGTCTTTCCACCTTCCCAGACATTGTGAGATACAATGTTCTCATTCATTTTTCTCACAAATCGTAATCCTACAGTGGTCTCTATTATATTCTCGCATTAATGTAATCCTACAGGGTCTCTATTATATTCTCGCACACCTGTAATCCTACAGGTTGTCTAGTCTCTATTACATTCTCAGAATCGTAATCCTACAGGTCTCTATTACATTCTCGAGACTGTAAATCCTACAAGGTCTCATTTATTTCTCAAGACATTGTGGGTTACACAATGGTCTCAACTATTTCTCAAACATTGTGAGTTGCACAATGGTCTCAACTACTCCTCATATATTGTAAGTTATACAATAGTCTCTAAAAATTATCTTATAAACATTATATGATATTGTTTTACATGAAACCCATCACAGTCTATCAATTTCCCTAATGGAAATACAAGAAATGGGATTTCTAAAGGACAAAGTGACTCATCATCTACAAAAGCTGAAGTTCAAGAACTTTCTACATTCATCAAAATTCTCTTTTGAAACCTTCATTGTTAAATGTCCGTGAATCTTAGAATTACTTAAGATTTCCTTTCTTTCCACACATATCTACCCATACTATCTTCTATGCAATGGAATGTGAAAACATAGGTTACAAGTCTTTTATGGCCGGGACTTGCAACCGAATGGTTTGATATCGCCTTTGCTTAGTGGACAATTTCTCAAAAGCTATGGACATATCACAAGTATACCTAATTTAGGTATTTGAAAATTTATCGAACCTCAGCTAAATATAGCCTAATCACCTATATTTAACCTTGGGATAATGGATCATAGTCTGATTAACTATGTTCGACATAAATTTTTCAAACACTGAGAATAGTTATACAAGGGTTATATTCAAGTTAATTTCTTACTTAAACTCGATAAACCACCATAATTCATTAAAAAGATCTAGAGACGCGATAGTGTTTTACCACTCAGCGAGATCTTAACACTTATGTATACTACCTAATTTCATTCTTGAAAGTTTTCATTTATGAAATAATCCTAACTACTATCTTAGGATAGTCATCAAATCTTCTCGTCATTTCTTAGAAGTGCTACCCTGTTTAGGTTTCAAGGATATCATTCCACCATAATACTTTAAAATTCACTTTTGATTTTAATACAAACTTGACATCTCTACCTAAGAATAATGGTAAGCGTATGCTACACTCTTCTAATCATCAACCAATCACATCATTATCTGAACCCCATTGTAAGTCAATATATAAAACTTCACACTATAACGTTTCCTTCAAACACTAGTTGACATAAACACTATAGGATATGACCTTCATCCCGAAACCACCTAAGACAATGATAAACTTTCGAAATGGTTTGAATAACCACTTGCCACTAGCAAGACTTTCCTACAACGACAATTGTCACATTATTATAAACCATTTCACATCAACAATATCTTACACCTTTGATTAACAACAGTTACCCTAACAACAACAAAACTATTCCATTTTGAGGCACTATATAGACGAAAGTATTAGTTAAACCATTTGCTGGACTAAGGTATTCAGAGATCACCCACGAAACAACTAAGGAAACCATACAAATACAAATTAGGCTCCATACCGCACACTATCACCAAAAACTCCATGTTAGAAATTAAGGTTTTATTGATAGTCTCAATACAATAAGATATGATTCGTTTTGAGAATCGAGAAAAGCCAAACTTGAGGTGTATAGAACTCAATAAGATTTTAACAAAACCCTTTAGATTATCAATTTAAGCCACATGATACATAATACATTCTATAACTAGAAACTTGAGAACACAAAGATTAGAATTTGGCGTATACATCCTCATTTTCCTAGACATTTCAACATCGGATAACACACACTGAATTCCGGGACGGAATTCCCATTAAGGGGGTGAGACTGTAACCACCCGCATGTTTAGGTTACTTTTCATTTTCAAGAATTTACTATTCACTTTTACTATTCATATCGCACATTCTCGTAAGATAAATTATTTTAGTAATAACCTGAGAGTTCGACCATCGTTAGATCATTTTCAAAAGTTATTAAGTAAACATCGCTTTTAAAAGTTTCGTTTTAGATGGTCCACCGCTTTAAACATCACGCACATAACGAAAATCAACTCTGACAATTTTCCTCGCATAGATAAATTTTTAGATCACTCATGATTAATTTGAGAATTTTTAAGATTTATTATTTTTAATATTACCAAATAAGCCCAAATAAGAACAAAACTAAACTTACGCTTTTAGACAATTCTACTTACATCCGACTTAACGATTCCGACTGTGTTTCTAATATGTTTTTGACACTTTTACATTTTTTGGAAAAGTCAAAAATATTTCCCTCCTCCTTTGACCATAAAGGAATTAACCTTGTACGTTCTACATTTTTGCTTAAATCGCGTAACTTTTAAACTTCACAAATAACGTAAAGTTATCCCGCGTATGATAAAACCAAAGTTTGATATATCATATCACTTTTAGACTAATTTTAGTCTACTCTAAATAAATTCACGATCGTTTCCCTGAAAGTTCGTTCTTTTCCGATAAACTGCGAATTACGCGTTTTTGACCCGTATTTCCAGCTTTAAGCAGTGTTGTTGCACCCAATGAGACTTATCACCCATTTTATATTTTTAGATGGAATATAATGATGAGTCTCATCATTCCTACAAGTTTCGTATTTTTACGATACCCGGTTTTACGTTTTATGGCTTAATGACTTACGGTTGGCATTTAACAGAACCAAAACTTACTCTAAACTCAAGATAAGATCAAAATTTACCACCTAAGTCATCTTATCATGTCTTGGCCGACTTAGGGGGGGGGGAGTCATCATTTTGGTGGCATTATCCTAACCATGGTTCATTTAGATCTTTACAAGTGTCCTAACCTAACCATGGTTAATAATTAACCCAATATATGGTTAACCAAACTTACCCTCCTATAAATAGCAAGTGATATGCATCCTAAGAACCCTCACAATCTGTTTTGGGTCGTTCATATCACAAATCATACATATCTTCCATCATTTGATCCATAAACTCCAAGTTTATGCAAGGAAGTTCCAAAGATCAAGCTTCTACATCAAATCTCTAGCAAGTTTAAGTGATCTTCTTGAGTTTAAATCCACTCAAGTCACTTAGTACTTCATCACCAACTCTTCAAGTTTGCAATGGTGCCAAGGTGTGGAAAGCTAGCTCAATCCAAAGTCTTAAGCGATCAATCAAAGTCCGATCCTTACTAAGTTACTCCTTTCTTATTGAAAGCCAAAAGTTGTAAGCAACTTATCACCACCATCATCTCATCTTTATTATTCATAATCTTAACTATTTCATGCTATATATATAGTTACTATGTTGATTCATGATGTACATATACTCAACCACTTGTTTTAATTCACATATTGTCATAAAGGTAACAAACTAGTAAACTAGTCATATTCTACACATGTGAGACCATTAAAAACAGTAACATACGGACTTTCTAACTTACATAATATGGTAGACAAGATAAAAAGGTAAACATAGCAATTTGAATCACCCGAAACGGACAAACAAGTCAAAAGTTATAAGTAAAAGAATTAGCGAAACCTAAACGCTAAAACTACCATGTACAAGCTGTTTTCAGTTCTGTCTTTTTAAAAGTGGTACTTCTGGTCCGAATCATCAAAAAGTTAAAACACGAAAGTTGTCCGGAACGACGTTTTCCTTCCATTCAAAAGAAGCTCGGGCCTTGAAAAAGCATAAATAGTCCAAAATCTTTCAAAAACAGAAACTGCCGTAAATATAGTCTCACAACTATACTTTCGTCACAACTAAAAGCAAACCAAGAGGCCTAATGGCCATAAGCCAAGACCACGGCTACGGCTAAGGTCAAGGTTGAGTCTCAAGACCATGGTAGTCAAGACCAAAGTCACGGCGAGGCCATGGCTAAAGCCTCAAGGCTTGTTTGCCCAAGACCGTTAACTAAGGTAATCATATTTATGAAACGACGAGAACTTGTAAGAACATGATAAACATATTTATATAACAATCTTCACTCAAAACATATATTATATCTACTAAGTGCTACAATAGTAGGGAGCTTCATGTGAGGGGTTTCATTTGAGTAAAACGTATCGACGAGTTGCTGGATTTACGATTTAAAGTGTCCTAGCTCCTCGAACGTTTACTACATGACCTCTGAATTATGATGGCCCGAACAGTAGTACGATATCTATAAACTAAATACGTTTTCACAACTAGACCATTTCTATAAATGACATACAAAAATACCATGTACTACATCATGATCAACATAGAGACGTATATAGGATGGTTTATGTTTTCCTAAACATTGTTCCAAACCTAAGTCGCAACATCCTATTTTAGGTTCCTCGTAGACGTTCTCACGGCATATCCATCATGCTCATTATACATTTGATATCATTTACTCTGAGGTGAGTTCATAGCCCCACTTTCTATTACTTAATTGTTTTACAAACCCTTGGGGGAGATACATGTTTTATTTTAAACCGAACACATTGCTTTCAAACAAAAGCGGGCTCAAGTATCACAACGTATTGAGGCAATCAAACAAAAGCCAAGTATCACATACTTGAAAACAAAAGCGGCTCAAGTATCATGTACTTGAGGCAACCGTACCATGCAATAATATCTCTTTTGGTTTTCAAACCATTGGTGTGAATTTATAACTCACACTACAAACATTATGTGTTCAACTGATTTCCAAAACTCTATGAATTTCACTCAACCTTTGTGTTGACAGTTTTAAGCATGTATTTCAGTGTCAATAATGTCGAAGCGGCACGAAAGAGCAAGGATATGAAGAAGGCTATAAATTTTATTATCATTCGAAAACCTATTTACTGTATTTTGTAAACAATGGAACCAACTGGGACCTCATTTTTGTAAACTATGATATTTATATAAATCGAATGATAAATCCTTTTTAAACGACTCCTTTAGAGATCGTTTTCTATTGTTATGACTGTTGTGCCATGAAGTAACACCCAGTTTGAATTCCTGCTGTATCACGAAATGGGGGTGTTACAGATTGGTATCAGAGCCACAGTTATAGAGAAACAGGTCTAATTGAGACTTAAACTATAACTACTTTTACAAACAAAAACATTTTATAGCCTTCCGTTCTCCGTTCCTTCCATCCTCTGGACGATTATGAGACTTTTAGGCTCTTTAAGCTATACAAACATACTAGTATATTGATATATACACTTGACATAATTTCAATCATAAACAAAGTACTCAACATATCTCCGTATGCCTATTCTAAGGCATTACAGCACAATCATATTTTTCCAATCTCCCAAATATGTATCTACTCGTGCATTTTAGGATTACGAAACTTTATCCAAGACATTGTAACTGACTACAATGGTCTTTCCACCTTCCCAGACATTGTGAGATACAATGTTCTCATTCATTTTTCTCGCATTAATCGTAATCCTACATGGTCTCTATTATATTCTCAGACACGTAATCCTACAGGTCTAGTCTCTATTACATTCTCGCACCGTAATCCTACAAAGGGTCTCTATTACATTCTCGAGACCGTAAATCCTACAGTGGTCTTATTTATTTCTCAAGACATTGTGGGTTACACAATGGTCTCAACTATTTCTCAAACATTGTGAGTTGCACAATGGTCTCAACTACTCCTCATATATTGTAAGTTATACAATAGTCTCTAAAAATTATCTTATAAACATTATATGATATTGTTTTACATGAAACCCATCACAGTCTATCAATTTCCCTAATGGAAATACAAGAAATGGGATTTCTAAAAGACAAAGTGACTCATCATCTACAAAAGTCAAGTTCAAGAACTTTCTCTACATTCATCAAAATTCTCTTTTGAAACCTTCATTGTTAAATGTCCGTGAATCTTAGAATTACTTAAGATTTCCTTTCTTTTCCACACGTATCTACCCATACTATCTTCTATGCAAAGGAATGTGAAAACATAGGTTACAAGTCTTTTATGGCCGGGACTTGCAACTGAATGGTTTTATATCGCCCTTGCTTAGTGGACAATTTCTCAAAAGCTATGGACATATCACAAGTATACCTAATTTAGGTATTTGAAAAATTTATCGAACCTCGGCTAAATATAGCCTAATCACCTATATTTAACCTTGGGATAATGGATCATAGTCTGATTAACTATGTTCGACATAAATTTTTCAAACACTGAGAATAGTTATACAAGGGTTATATTCAAGTTAATTTCTTACTTAAACTCGATAAACCACCATAATTCATTAAAAAGATCTAGAGACGCGATAGTGTTTTACCACTCAGCGAGATCTTAACACTTATGTATACTACCTAATTTCATTCTTGAAAGTTTTCATTTATGAAATAATCCTAACTACTATCTTTGGATAGTCATCAAATCTTCTCATCATTTCTTAGAAGTGCTACCCTGTTTAGGTTTCAAGGATATCATTCCGCCATAATACTTTAAAATTCACTTTTGATTTTAATACAAACTTGACATCTCTACCTAAGAATAATGGTAAGCGTATGCTACACTCTTCTAATCATCAACCAATCACATCATTATCTGAACCCCATTGTAAGTCAATATATAAAACTTCACACTATAACGTTTCCTTCAAACACTAGTTGACATAAACACTATAGGATATGACCTTCATCCCGAAACCACCTAAGACAATGATAAACTTTCGAAATGGTTTGAATAACCACTTGCCACTAGCAAGACTTTCCTACAATGACAATTGTCACATTATTATAAACCATTTCACATCAACAATATCTTACACCTTTGATTAACAACAGTTACCCTAACAACAACAAAACTATTCCATTTTGAGGCACTATATGGACGAAAGTATTAGTTAAACCATTTGCTGGACTAAGGTATTCAGAGATCACCCACGAAACAACTAAGGAAACCATACAAATACAAATTAGGCTCCATACCGCACACTATCACCAAAAACTCCATGTTAGAAATTAAGGTTTTATTGATAGTCTCAATACAATAAGATATGATTCGTTTTGAGAATCGAGAAAAGCCAAACTTGAGGTGTATAGAACTCAATAAGATTTTAACAAAACCCTTTAGATTATCAATTTAAGCCACATGATACATAATACATTCTATAACTAGAAACTTGAGAACACAAAGATTAGAATTTGGCGTATACATCCTCATTTTCCTAGACATTTCAACATCGGATAACACACACTGAATTCCGGGACGGAATTCCCATTAAGGGGGTGAGACTGTAACCACCCGCATGTTTAGGTTACTTTTCATTTTCGAGAATTTACTATTCACTTTTACTATTCATATCGCACATTCTCGTAAGATAAATTATTTTAGTAATAACCTGAGAGTTCGACCATCGTTAGATCATTTTCGCAAAAGTTATTAAGTAAACATCGTTTTAAAAGTTTCGTTTTAGATGGTCCACCGTTTAAACATCACGCACATAACGAAAATCAACTCTGACAATTTTCCTCGCATCAGATAAATTTTAGATCACTCATGATTAATTTGAGAATTTTTAAGATTTATTATTTTTAATATTACCAAATAAGCCCAAAAAACAAAACTAAACTTACGCTTTTAGACAATTCTACTTACATTCAGACTTAACGATTCCCGCACTGTGTTTCTAATATGTTTTTGACACTTTTACATTTTTGGAAAAGTCAAAAATATTTTCCTCCTCCTTTGACCATAAAGAAATTAACCTTGTACGTTCTACATTTTTGCTTAAATCGCGTAACTTTTGAACTTCACAAATAATCAGAAGTTATCCCGCGTATGACGAAAACCAAAGTTTAACATCTCGTATCACTTTTAGACTAATTTTAGTCTACTCTAAATAAATTCACGGTCGTTTCCTGAAAGTTCGTTTCTTTTCCGATAAACTGCGAATTACGCGTTTTTGACCCGTATTTCCAGCTTTAAGCAGTGTTGTTGCACCCAATGAGACTTATCACCCATTTTATATTTTTAGATGGAGTATAATGATGAGTCTCATCATTCCTACAAGTTTCGATTTTTACGATACCCGTTTTACGCTTTATGGCTTAATGACTTACTTGGCATTTAACGTAACCAAAACTTACTCTAAACTCAAGATAAGATCAAAATTTACCACCTAAGTCATCTTATCATGTCTTGGCCGACTTAGGGGGGGAGTCATCATTTTGGTGGCATTATCCTAACCATGGTTCATTTAGATCTTTACAAGTGTCCTAACCTAACCATGGTTAATAATTAACCCAATATATGGTTAACCAAACTTACCCTCCTATAAATAGCAAGTGATATGCATCCTAAGAACCCTCACAATCTGTTTTGGGTCGTTCATATCACAAATCATACATATCTTCCATCATTTGATCCATAAACTCAAAGTTTATGCAAGGAAGTTCCAAAGATCAAGCTTCTACATCAAATCTCTAGCAAGTTTAAGTGATCTTCTTGAGTTTAAATCCACTCAAGTAACTTAGTACTTCATCACCAACTCTTCAAGTTTGCAAGGGTGCCAAGGTGTGGAAAGCTAGCTCAATCCAAAGTCTTAAGCGATCAATCAAAGTCCGATCCTTACTAAGTTACTCCTTTCTTATTGAAAGCCAAAAGTTGTAAGCAACTTATCACCACCATCATCTCATCTTTATTATTCATAATCTTAACTATTTCATGCTATATATATAGTTACTATGTTGATTCATGATGTACATATACTCAACCACTTGTTTTAATTCACATATTGTCATAAAGGTAACAAACTAGTAAACTAGTCATATTCTACACATGTGAGACCATTAAAACAGTAACATAAGGACTTTCTAACTTACATAATATGGTAGACAAGATAAAAAGGTAAACATAGTAATTTGAATCACCCGAAACGGACAAACAAGTCAAAAGTTGTAAGTAAAAGAAGTTAGCGAAACCTAAACGCTAAAACTACCATGTACAAGCTGTTTTCAGTTCTGTCTTTTTAAAAGTGGTACTTCTAGTCCGAATCATCAAAAAGTTAAAACACGAAAGTTGTCCGGAACGACGTTTTCCATCCGTTCCAAAGAAGCTCGGGCCTTGAAAAAGCATAAATAGTCCAAAATCTTTCAAAAACAGAAACTGCCGTAAATATAGTCTCACAACTATACTTTGGTCACAACTAAAAGCAAACCAAGAGGCCTAATGGCCATAAGCCAAGACCACGGCTACGGCTAAGGTCAAGGTTGAGTCTCAAGACCATGGTAGTCAAGACCAAAGTCACGGCGAGGCCATGGCTAAAGCCTCAAGGCTTGTTTGCCCAAGACCGTTAACTAAGGTAATCATATTTATGAAACGACGAGAACTTGTAAGAACATGATAAACATATTTATATAACAATCTTCACTCAAAACATATATTATATCTACTAAGTGCTACAATAGTAGGGAGCTTCATGTGAGGGGTTTCATTTGAGTAAAACGTATCGACGAGTTGCTGGATTTACGATTTAAAGTGTCCTAGCTCCTCGAACGTTTACTACATAACCTCTGAATTATGATGGCCCGAACAGTAGTACGATATCTATAAACTAAATACGTTTTCACAACTAGACCATTTCTATAAATGACATACAAAAATACCATGTACTACATCATGATCAACATAGAGACGTATATAGGATGGTTTATGTTTTCCTAAACATTGTTCCAAACCTAAGTCGCAACATCCTATTTTAGGTTGCTCGTAGAAGTTCTCACGCCATATCCATCATTCTCATTATACATTTGATATCATTTACTCTGAGGTGAGTTCATAGCCCCACTTTCTATTACTTAATTTTTTACAAACCCTTGGGGGAGATACATGTTTTATTTTAAACCGAACACATTGCTTTCAAACAAAAGCGGGCTCAAGTATCACAACGTATTGAGGCAGCCAGATCAAACAAAGCGGCTCAAGTATCACATACTTGAGGCACCAGATCAAACAAAAGCGGCTCAAGTATCATGTACTTGAGGCAGCCGTATTCATGCAATAATATCTCTTTTGGTTTTCAAACCATTGGTGTGAATTTATAACTTACACTACAAACATTATGTGTTCAACTGATTTCCAAAACTCTATGAATTTCACTCAACCTTTGTGTTGACAGCTTTAAGCATGTATTTCGTGTCAATAATGTCGGAAGTCGGCACGGAAGAGCAATGATACTCAAGAAGGCTATAAATTTTATTATCATTCGAAAACCTATTTACTGTATTTTGTAAACAATGGAACCAACTGGGACCTCATTTTTGTAAACTATGATATTTATATAAATCGAATGATAAATCCTTTTTAAACGACTCCTTTAGAGATCGTTTTCTATTGTTATGACTGTTGTGCCATGAAGTAACACCCAGTTTGAATTCCGCTGCGTATTACGAAATTGGGGGTGTTACACTTCCAACTCACTGAAAGGTCAGAATATGGTTAATAAGTCTTTTCAGATTTATTATGTTACATATGTATCTAAATCTCATTATGTGCAGGATGATGATGTTGCGTGGTGGGTTGACTCTGGTGCAACAGTTCATGTGTGCAAAGATAGAAGTTGGTTCAAGACCTATGAGTCACTGAATGATGGTTCTATTATTCACATGGGAAATGAGTCAACACCCATGGTGCATGGTCGTGGTTGTGTAGATCTTAATTTTAGTTCTGGAAAGATTGTAACTTTGTTTAATGTTATTCATGTTCCTGATATAAGGAAGAACTTGGTTTCAAGTAGTGTATTGAATAATCATGGATATAAACAAGTTATTGAGTCTGATAAATTTGTGCTTTCTAAGCATGGTGTTTTTATTGGGTTTGGTTATTTATGTAATCAAATGTTCAGGCTTAATATTTCTACTAACAGTGTTAATTCAGCTTTTGTGACCACCACTAAAACTGATTCTAGCCTATGGCATGCAAGACTTGGCCATGTACACTATAAAAGAATGCAAGATATGTCTAAGGATGGGTTGATCCCAGCTTTTGACATGGACACTGAAAAGTGTAAAACTTTCATGTTGACCAAGATAACCAAGAAACCCTTTCAGGGTGTTAGTCGTGAGACTAAGGTCTTGGAGCTTATTCACGTGACTGTGGTGATTTGCATGCCACTCCTGCTTTGGGAAATAAGAAGTACTTTGTGACGTTTATTGATGATGCTTCTAGGTTTTGTTATGTTTATTTGTTACATACAAAGGATGAAGCATTAGATAAATTCAATGTGTTTAAAACTGAAGTTGAATTACAACTTGGGTCTTTGATCAAAAGATTAAGGACTGATAGGGAGGTGAGTACATGAATACTCAGTATTTTCAAATTGGAATTATCCATGAAACGACGCCCCTTATACTCCTCAAAGAAAATGGTATTTCGAAAGGAAAACAGGGTGCTGAAGGAGATGGTTAATTCCATGTTGTCCTATTCAGGACTGAGTCAAGGGTTCTGGGGTGAAGCTATGTTAACATCTTGCTATTTATTAAATAGGGTTCTCAACAAAAGGAACAAGGTTAACCCTTATGAACTCTGGACTAAAAGGAAACCCAACCTGAACTATCTCAAGGTTTGGGGTTGTAGGGCTGTTGTAAGACTCCCTGATCCAAAGTTGAAAACTTTGGGTGAAAGAGGCATTGATTGCATCTTTGTTGGATATGCTGAGCATTCCAAGGCTTTTAGATTCTATGTTATAGAACCTAATGAATATGTTTCAGTTAATTCAATAATTGAATCAAGGGATGCAAACTTTGATGAGAATAGATTCTCATCAGTCCCTAGACCAAGTCGAGGATTCCTAATGGAACTCATGACACCGTGTATCGAGAGGTCCCGATGTTGAACCATCGTGGTCCCTGATGAGGTTGTGGTTCAACAACCTGAACCTGTGCTTAGAAAAGCAAAAGGGTCGAGGACTCCAAAGTCATTTGGACCTGAGATTCAACTATACTTAGTTGAAGGAACAAGGGATGAGGTCTCAGACCAATACTCCTATTGCTTCATTGTTGAGGATGATCCCAAGACATTTGAAGAAGCAATGAAGTCCCAGGATATTGCTTTCTGAAAAGAAGCAATCAATGATGAGATGGATTCCATCATGGGGAACAACACTTGGGTATTGGTTGATCTACCTCCTGGTTGCAAACCTCTAGGTTGCAAATGGATTTTCAAAAAGAAAATGAAGGTAGATGGAACTATTGAAAAGTTCAAGGCTAGATTAGTTATTCGGGCTTTAAACAAAAGTCGTGGATAGACTATTTTGATACTTATGCCCCTCGTGGCTCGTATCACCATAAGACTGCTGATTGCTATGGCATCTATTCACATCTGATTATTCATCAGATGGATGTGAAAACATCTTTCTTGAATGGTGAATTGGATGAGGAGGTTTATATGAACCAACCTCGGGGCTTCATCATGCCTGGCAATGAAAACAAGGTGTGTAAACTGATTAAGTCTCTTTATGGACTTATGCAGGCATCTAAGCAATGGCATCAAAAATTTGATGAAGTGGTTTTGTCTAGTGGTTATGTTCTTAACCAAGTTGACAAATGTGTGTATAGCAAATTTGATGAATCTGGTAAAGGAGTCATCATTTGTCTATATGTTGATGACATGCTGATCTTTGGCACTAACCAAAATCAGGTTGACCTGACAAAGGAATTTTTGTCATCAATGTTCTCCATGAAGGACATGGGGGAGACTGATGTTATTCTTGGTATAATGATTAAACATGAAAGTAAAAGAATTTCTATCTCTCGGCCTCATTATATTGAGAAGGTAAGAGGAAATTCAATTACTTTGATTGTACTCCAGTGAGTACACCTATGGATACTTGTGAGAAGCTAATGCCTAATCATGGCAAGGCTGTATCTCAACTTGAGTATTCTAGGGTAATTGGTTGCCTGATGTATGCCATGACTTGTACAAGACCTGATATTGGTTTTGCAGTGGGAAAATTGAGCAGGTATACTAGTAATCCTAGTGCTCATCATTGGCAAGCAGTTCAAAGGGTACTGAAGTATTTGAAGAGAACTATGGATTATAGTCTCATATCTGGTTACCCATCAGTGTTGAAAGGATACATTGATGCAAGTTGGATCAGTAACACTGAAGACAATTCGTCTACCAGTGGCTAGGTATTCCTACTTGGTGGAGGTGCGATTTCTTGGGCATCTAAGAAACAAACTTGCATCACCAGTTCAACAATGGAATCTGAATTTGTGGCTTTAGCAGCTGGTAAAGAAGCTGAATGGTTGAAAAACTTGCTCCTTGAGATTCCATTGTGGCCTAAACCTATAGCACCTATTTCTATCCGGTGTGATAGTGCAACTACATTGGCTAAGGTTTATAGCAAAATGTACAATGGTAAGTCTAGACACTTAGGTGTCAGACATAGCATGATTCGTGAGCTTATCATGAATGGGGTGGTATCTATAGAGTTTGTGAGATCTCAACAGAACTTAGCTGATCACTTGACGAAGGGTCTGACTAGAGACTTGGTTATAAAGTCTGTTAAAGGGATGGGTTTAAGTCCAACTTAGTCACTGAATGCTAGGACACCCAACTCCCTCCTGAGGAAACTTAGGAGCTGAGTTCAATGTGGAAAGCTGAACATTCAGTGGACTGGAGCACATGTTTTATTTACATCCCAAGGTTGTGCTCAGAACCTGCTGAAAGGAGGATGAAGTCTTTACTTCTTAATGGTTAATTTTCTTTGAAAAGTGCTTGGCAGGAGCATGAATAAAGAGGAACCACCTATGTAAATGTTGAAGTTTTCTTCTGGAAGCTTTGGACTTTTAGCTTTTACAACATTTATGAATTTGGATATGGACACATGGCTTGTATAGTGTCGGGAGCTTTTAAGTGTTTGAAAACTTGTGTGTATTTTATCTTCAGTATTCAAATGGGTTGAAGGGTTCAATTCTTAGAACATCCTGATTCTCGAATATTTGAAACGTGTAATTTACTAAGATGGAAATTCAATCCTCGGGACATTTTCATTTATGCACATGTTTTGCTTGATGTTTAATTTTCATGCAAAGGAAGTGAACTAAATTTGGGGAGGATTGTTGGAAAATTTAGTGCACTTGTGGGAATAGTTCACACCTTGTAATGGGTTAGGAGGTACGGAGTGTACACCCATAAGGTCCATGAACACCTTGACTCTTGTAGTGGTTTGTATTAGTAGTGCTTGGTGAAAGTACTGTTGTGGTTACCACTGATTATAAGTGTTTCCACTGAAGCAGTACTTCCACTGGATTAGTGTTTCCACGAGTGGTGTTTATCTGAAGTAGTGTTTACACCGAAGCAGTGGTGTTTCCACTGAAGCAGTGTAACCACTAATAGCACTATGAAAGTACTGATGAAAGTACTGCTTGTAACGGTTTTGACCTATTCAAGTGGCAGTTTCAACTGCTTAATGACCACGTTTAATTGGTCATGTAACTACTAACGGCTATAATAGGGATAATTATGAGGCTATTAATGGGCCGATTAATACTCATAATTCCATTGAATTAGCCAAGAGTATTATCCTATAAATAGGATATCTGATTATACATGAAGAATACACAGAAAACACAAAACACTTATAAGCGCAAGGGTTATTGAATTGTGCCTAATTCCATAACTGCATTTGGTCTTATCCCAAGTAGATATTCGTGTAACCCAGGCATTAGGGTCGAATAGTTTACTTTGGAAAGTGATCACACGATTCCAAGTGATATCCGGTAACCACTTAGTGGTATTTGTTTCTGCTGAATAGTTGCTTGTTTCTGCTGAAGTTGATTATCTTACCATGTTCTGGGAGCTACAACCCCAAGAACAATGATATGTTTCAAGGGATTAATTATAGGATGATTAAAACTTATAATAAGGAATAAAAACAATTAAAAGTGGTATGAATCACATAATACTTGCATGTTTTTTTACTAAAATGATAAAAATAACTCAAGTAAGATTATGAAAGATTAGTAAAGATCATGAAAAGCTTACTAGTTATATGATGAGGTTTAAGTAACCTGGTTTCCTAAATACTCTTAGGTTTTTATTGCAAAACCATAAAAGAGAAGTATACTAGAGTTTGTATATCACTTGATCTTGAAAATTTCTTATGTTTCTCCTTGGTTTCTTGTCTTGGCCGACCCACCACAAAGAGAAGAAGTAGTTTGATTTGGTTTTTCACCTTTGGAAATGAGTATGTATGTTTTTGTTTGAAAATTATGAGTATAAAGCAAATATCTATTCTAAATATGTGTAGGTGTAAAGGTAACTTGAATATTTTTTATAAAAAAAAGATGACTAACATTCGGGAGGTCAGCAAGGGTAGGGTAGGGGGAAAAAATGGTGAATTTTGTTAAGTAAATTGTGTATAATGTTATGTATAAAGTGTATTTTATAAATATAATTAGGTATTAAGTGTAGCGTTAGCTAGAAATCGATTTTAACGGAACAAAATAAAATATATCGAAGTCGTAAAAATTATAAAAATATATTTCTCGTAAGAATTGAGTGAATAAATGATTATCGAGTTGAATTTACGAAAACCATCGTAAATATATATATATATATATATAACAATTTATATACAAAATATATTTAAAACAACGGGTAAACTAATAATATAATTTTTATAGTCTTAAAATGACTATAAAAATATATCAGGATAATTTTTGGAAGTGTCGGATCAATTATTCAAAATAAATGATCGTACGATAGTGTTTATTTAATAGAAAAATATAAGTTAATGAAATATGCAAACCCATGCATGAACTAATATGAAAATTACATTACTGATGATGTGTAGACTAACTCTAGTCTATATGTAGTGTTCTCAATGATGCTTCATGGATACGCAACTAAACCCTTACGGTAACGCGAATTTGACACTCGTAAACGTAATTTACGAAAAATGATGAATAAAAATCATGATTATAAATTTTTCTCCGGGAATTGTGAATAATAAAATTTTGAAATAACCTCTCAAAATATCAACTCGACTTCAAAAACGATGAATAGTAACCAGTGAATAGTAAATTCCCGAGATGAATAGTTTTTTTTTTTTTTTTTTTTTTTTTTTTTTTAAGTTTGCAAAATGACCGGAAATTAAGAATTGTGTCAGAAACTAACAACCTTTCTGATAAATGCCCTGAATCCGAAGAAGTCTTCTGATGAATATCTGAATACAATCTTTAGTCTTTTAACATACAACAGAAAATGTAGAATAGACTATAGACTTGACCTTCTTCAAGATTGTCCATTCGGGGGAACAATATATCAACGTCTTCTTGTCACCAAATGCATTCCAGTTATACTTCATATGACAAATCACCCCAAAATGTAAAAATGAAATGATAACACTGAAGTAACACGTTGAAGAACTGACCATCTAAACCAGCGTTTATGAGATAATTCATTAAGCTCGATCATGTGAACTTGTTATGCAGCCCCGATGTACACATTTCTCTTCCCTGATGGTTACGATTTATCGAAATCAGCATAAAAATGTGATTGTGAAGTAATACCTGGAAGCACTATATCATAAATCAACCGGCCCGTAAGAAGATGTCAATAAACCTAATCTACTAACAATACCATTTAATAATGTCTAACTCTTTTACCAACCCCCTGCATCAAAATCCAACGACTAACTCTAGTAACCACATGTGAAGATAATCAAATATGACAAACTTGAGAATGAAGTAAAATTTTCCAGACTTGTGACCTAAGCTTGTACTATCCTGTGATTAAGAATGGTGTACCCTATACCTCACCATCAAAGTATTAGAAGCACAATTCCTCTTGACATATCCTCAACTGTTTGAGACACTGAGCGCTATAACGTAACTCTTTAAAGTGTAGCTACTTTGTGGGTATTGAGAGAAAGAATCATAAAAGTTACTAAATATCGAAGTCCTTGTCACTATAAATTACGGCTCAAACAAGTCATCTTTGCGGTAGAGGAAGAAAGAAAGAAGATGAAATTGTTAGGTTCCTATATTAGTAACACAAGCATCAATAGAAGAAATAGATGAAGGATAGATTGGTTGAACTATAACACACACACACACTTATGCGTATGAAATAGAGAAAGGTTATGCATATTAAGTGAAAGAGAATGAAATTGAACAACCAACCCTCAAGTGAGGCTATTACAAGACTATTTATAGGAGAGGGAGCTAGGGCAACACTCCTAGTCCCTTCCTTTCCTTAGTGGACTTGGGCCAAGGCTCATGGGCTTTCTACATAAGCCTTGGCATGATTACTAACATAAAAGCCATATTAACCTAACTATTACATATGAATCACTAACACTTGAATTAATATTTAGGAGTGATTCCAACAATCTCCCCCTAAGTGTTGGTGATGAATGAAAGAGTGATAAACGATGTAGGTGCTGATGTAATAGTAGTGTTAGGAATTAGAAAATTCCATAGTGAAGAGTCGGTCACCCCAAATGTTATCTAGCTTAAGTTAGCTCGTAGACTTGTCATTAGTTACGTTATTTAGTAGTTTATTTATTAGTTTGTAGCGTAGTATAGCTTAGTGCAACACCGTGGAGGAAGGACGGGTCTTTACCCACTGTATACCTGATCCACAGGCCGATAGGAGGTCGTATTTCTTGTAACTATAAATACCCCTTCCATCCATGGAAGGGGTGGTGCTTCTTCATTAATCTAATATTTCATACTTTGTGTAAACCTCTAGCAAGAACACCCTCTCTCTCTACTAACTCTCTAACTATGGCAAACATGTATTTTGATCATCCAAGACCACCCGAATCATCAACACAATAAATATTGGATCCTAACAATTGGTATCAAGAGCCAAGGTTATTGTGTTGTGTTTATTTGTGTGGTTTCGTACCATGGTTATTATGTTGTGTTTGTTTATCATGGTTTTTTGAATGTTGTGTTAACTGTTTATTTGTACTCAATCGGAAAATATTTTCTTCTGTTTATTGTAGTCAACTGTTTTTACAAAGTTTTGCATCCTTATTTTAGTCCAAGTCCATTAATGGTTTTGACAGTATATTCATGTTTTTAGTATTCTTGGTGGTCCATTAGTCACTTTCAAAGGTTACATATCTGGTTACCAAAATGTGAAAGAATATTAATGGTCTTCTGTTCAGTTTTCTATGGTCAAAACAGTCAAAAAATATCATTTTTATGCAGCTTTTTGGGTTCGTTATGAATATGGTCGGAATCTTGGTCCTAAAAAATCGCGGAAAAACTCAGAAATCTTGCTAGCGACTTGTGGTCATTCTTCTTAGCGACTTTGTCAAAAAGTGTCCAAATACATTGTACTTGATATGTAGCGATTTGGTGTGGCGAGTTGTTTAAGAAATATGCCTAGCGACTTGTATTTACAAGTCGTGGCGAGTTGTGTTAAAAAATGACTTAGCGACTTGGTTAAATGATGACCTGGCGACTTGTTATTTAACAAGTCGTAGCGACTTGCTTTGTAAAAGTGGGTAGCGACTTGTTTGTTAACATGGTAGCGACTTGTGACACAAAGGTAGAAGAAGAAATGACCTTGACCACAATATACCAAATACCAACATGACTCACGACCTCAGTTCCTTTACATCCTTGGTCCATGGTTTTTGTTCAAGATTAAGAAATCAAAAAGGTTCGAAGCAGAAACATCAAATCCGAAAAATACAAAATCTAAACCTACATCTAGACTCACCAACGACCCTCACATTCAAAGCTATCATTCAATATCTCATTCACTCCCCATATCTCATTCAATTTCAAGACTCAAGACTCAAATCAAAAAGTATATCATTCAATATCTCAGATTTGTTACACTCTTTTTTGCAATCTTTTATAGATTGTTTTAAGTGAAACACTTATCCTCATTGATCATGTAAAAAGACCAAGCTCCATTTAATATTCGATTCAACATGAAATGAAAATATAACAACAATGTTATTTTTCTTTCCTTAAAACCGGTATATGACCTCTGAAATACATAAAGATACGCAAACATAATCTAATTACAAACCTACCTGAGACCTTTTTTCTAAGATCTTGATGTCGTGTATCTTGAAGCCGGCCGGTTTATAAAATATAGGTTCTTGATTCAAGTGTTTCGTGGATTAGGTTCTTGGTTTAACTATTTCGTGGTTATAAAAGATTGGTGATTATGAGATTTAATTGATGTGATGATCAGAGTTCTGAGATTGTGGGATATGTGAAACGTTAGGTGAGAGAAATAGTTTGATGGTAGGCGTTATTATCACATGTGAAGTGTGTTTGTTAGGTTTAGGTTAAAGTAAATGTTTACTTTGTCTTTTAACCGGTTGAGATATTCCTTGTTGGATCTGCATGGGCTGACGAGCTGTCTTGGGGTGATTGATGAGTGTGTAAATACTCATCATTTTTGGTTAAATCTGAACTGCAAAACGTTTAAAAATGCTCAGAAATGCATCAAAATACTGAAAATATTCCAAAAATTGCATTTTATATGTTTCAGATGCAAAATGTTCAAAATCAGATGAAAAATGAGCTAAGTTTGCATAATTAGCAGTTTTAGTCCCCCAAGTTTCAAAAGTTGTCAGAAATAGTCCCTGAGCACTTAATTTCAAAAGAAAAATCACCAAAGGTCCTTTTAAAATCATAACTTGTCACAATTAGTCCATTGGTGAAAAGTCCAAAAGTTTTGAGAAATTACAGTTTTGATCCTTGGATTTTAAAAATGTTCAAGTTTAGTCCTTGGAATTTCACAATTGGCAAATATGGTCCTTGGATTATTGGAGATGACAAGATAGGCCCTTGGACTACAACTTCATAATTTACAGCTTTGGTCCCTGGATTTTTAGAATTACACAATGGGTCCCTAGTGTTGAAAATGGATTCAAAATAAATCCCAAGTCCAAATCCAATATCCAACCCAAGTCCAATATCCTTTTACCCAATATCCAACCCGTTACCCCTTTTACCCAAAACCACCCACGGTTTAAAATAAACCGCCAAACCATCTCCTTTTTTCCTGTCTTCCCCCACCACCTTGTATGCAACACCACCCTACCTCCCCTACTCCACACTTTGTCTCCTCCACCTCAACAACCTCCAAAGCAGCATTTAATGCGCCCCTCCCCTGTCCCAGTTGCTATATCCCACTTTCCCGCCAAAAGAGATCCAACAACTATTATCACTCTAAACCAATCCAAGGGCCAAGATTATTGCTGGGAAGTGATCAGAGGAGAGAGAGAAGACACATTGGTGTATAAGAAAGGAAGAAGAAAGAAAGAGAAGGGACACTTAGTTTATTTCTAAAAATGTATGTCGTTTTTAATTCTTAAGTCTTAAAATAGATTAATAGTTGTTATTTCAAGTTTCCTTGTTTTAAATTAGTGTGTTTAAGTGTATTGCAACTATTTTAAAGTATCAATTCAAGTTTGAGTTCATTTTCCATATTTTATGTTAACTGTTGGAATTTTCAATTTCAAACTCTGATATTCAAGCTTCAAACAGCTTCTTTCCAAGTTAAAACAAGTTTATATGAGCTTATTATAGCTTTCTGTAAGCTTGTATTCAAGGTTTAAGTTACTTTGGAATTTGGTCAACATAAGTCAAACTGGGGCAAAAATGATGCAGAAATGGAAATGGGTTGATGCAGAAAGGGAAATGGGTTGATTCAGAGTTATTGGGTTGATTTAAATAGGCTAGTGGTTATTGTGTTCATTGGTTCTTTGATTTTCAAGCCATAGTGGCTAAGGACTTTGTGTAAGTTTATTTTCAAGGTTCCATTGCACAACTTGTATTTATAATCATAATCTGTCCAAACCTGTGTAATTAGTGTTAATTAAGTTAGCTTAAGTCAATTTTAGTATCTGCAATAGCTTAATCAGTAAATAGCTCACTTAAATTCGCATATCAGTCTTATTAAGGGTGTTTGGATCAAGTGATTAAGTTGTGCTTGAGGTTTGTTTAAGAGTGGAAACTTGTAGTTCTAGGTTTTTTAAGCTTATTTACACTCATTGCTGTCTTAAACTTGAGCCTGCACACTCTCAAAGTCAAAATGCATCTCAATCTGTCTTAACTGCTCAACTGTTGGAGTTTTTGAAAAGTAAAATCTTGATTTGTGTTTATAACTCATAGGTATAACTTGCAGTAGTGTTATTTCATCATATAACATCATAATCTGTCCACAAATTGGATTCAAACCTCACAAAAGTCAACTTTTCAAATCTGTCTCAAAAGTCAAAATAGTGAAAAATCAATTTTGAGTCCAACTGAGATGATTTATCATTGACTCATCTCTGGGTCAAATTAAGTGGAACTTGTGGTTTTAAAAACCTCCCTTGGTCTATTTTCTTATTAGCATTTTTGTGGATTTTTGTCAGTTTTTTAAAAGCTTCAAAAAGGCTTGTGAATTTGGCCTTAGTTCCCCTGTGCACACACTCAGTATTAACTGAGTGTGCATAGGTGTGTGCAGCCCTTTGCACAGAGCTCCATAGAGCTTGTCCAAGTCTAGATTTTGGTTTACATGTTCTTAGCCTGGTCTAGTTTAAGTTCCAACTCTTGGTTTCATGTCTCAGCTTATTAGGCAGCTTATTGCTTGGCTCAAACTTAGTACTCTCAAAACTGTTTTAGCAAATTAGCTCAAATCATCAAATCTGTTGTAGTTGCAATCCAGAGGTTAAGACTTGTTGTTTTTAGTTTCATTTGAGTACTTTTAGCAGTTTATAGCTTTTGTAATCAGTTGGTGGCTTTTGGTGCTCATTTGCTTATTTGGAGTGCTTATTTATAAGCAGTTTTCATAACAGTTGCATAATTCCACACACAACAACCTGTTTTTCCATTTTTCCTAGATTCTCAATAATATTTTAGACTTTTCCTGAAATTATCATATTTTTCCAAGCCTGTTTGCTATTTTTCTGCATTTAAATCAATTTTTAGCACTTTTTAATTAGTATTTAATACAAATAAATCAGAAAAGTTTCAAAAAAATAATTTTTCATTTTTCTTAAGTTAAGATAAATATAAAAAGCCAAAAAAATATTTTTCTAGATTTTTCATAGTTAAATTCGTATTTTTAAGCAATTTAAGTAGTTTTTAATAGTTTTTAATTCATAAAAAATAGAAAAATAATCAGAAAAATATAAAAATAGTTTTAAAAATTCTATTTTGTTATTTTAGATTTTTCCAAGTCATAATTTTATTTTTCTAACTTTATTTCATATTTTCTTGTATTTTAGGCTAATATTAAATAGTTAAAAATAGTTTTTAATTAATAATAATTAATTAAATAGTTGTAAAAATAATTTTCTTTTTTCTAAAAATTTTCTTTTATCATTAGGTTTGTAAAAATATCATTTTCATATTTTTAGGATTAATACTGCTTCAGTTTCACATTTTCTTTTGTACGTAACGTAGTTTTTAAATTAAGTTTTATAAAAACATAAAATCAAAAACATCATTTTGCAAATAGTGATAGCGTTTATTTAATATTTTTTATCTTTTTAATTTTCTTTAATTTGCATTTAAGCCCCTGTAGTTTATATACTTTTTCTGTAGTTATAATCATTCAAAACTCTTTTCATTTCAAATCTCTCGATCACTATTCGTTTGGTGATTCTTCGCATAGCTCGCTGGGACATAACGACCCGGGGAAACACTATACTCTCCTGATCTTCATTGCATTTGCTTCTGAGCTGTTTTAAGTTTGTTACGGTCGGGCATTCACAAGTGGCCGGTTTGAGTGATTAAACTTGACGGTTTGGAGAAGATCAAATTTTGGCGCCGCCATGGGGTAGAAGAGTCTCCACGAAAAGAAACCACATTGAGTGTTTCGAGAGGAAATGTTTCGTTTATTTCCTTTTTCTCGAACACATCCTGGTGAGGGTTTTCTAGACGGGAAAGATGATCAGCTGCCAGGTTCTCAGCTCCTTTTTATCACGTATAATGATATCAAATTCTTGTAGGAGGAGAACCCAACGGAGCAATCTCGCCTTTGCATCTTGTTTTGCAAAGAGATATTTGAGAGCCGAGTGATCCGTATACACCACATTTGGTCAAGATAAGGTATGGTCGAAACTTCTCAAACGCATACACCACAGCTAATAATTCTTTTTCTGTAGTGGTGTAATGGGTTTGAGCTCAGCCATAGTTTTACTTGCGTAGTGGATCGGCTGAAAATGCTTGGTTTTGCGTTGCCCCAAGACTGCACCGATAGCAAAATCACTTGCATCGCACATGAGTTCAAAGGGTAAATCCCGTCGGGGCAACTAGAATGGGTGCTTCCGTAAGCTTTTTCTTTAATGTTTCAAAGGCTTCGATGCACTCAGGTGAGAAGATAAAAGGAGCATCTTTTTCCAGAAGATGGGTCATAGGCCGAGCGATTTTAGAAAAATCTTGTATGAATCTATGATAAAACCCGGCATGACCTAGAAAACTCCTAATACCTTTGACGGTACTAGGATGAGGCAATTTGGCAATAACATCAACTTTTGCCCTATCTACCTCAATCCCGTTTTTGGAAATCTTATGGCCAAGGACTATGCCTTTTTTGACCATAAAGTGGCTCTTCTCCCAATTTAGACAAAGATTGGTGTCTTCACACCTTTGAAGCATTTTTTCTAAATGGGAGAGACATGTATGAAACGAGTCCCCAATGACCGAGAAGTCATCCATTAACACCTCCATCGTTTCCCCGATCATGTCGTGGAAAATTGCCATCATACATCGTTGGAACGTGCCAGGAGCATTACATAGGCCAAAAGGCATACGTTTGTAGGCAAACGTCCCGTATGGGCAGGTGAATGTGGTCTTTTCTTGATCCAGCGGATCAATGGGGATCTGAAAGTAACCCGAGAAACCATCAAGGAAACAATAGTATTCGTTCCTTGCTAATCTCTCAAGCATCCGGATCCATGAAGGGTAGAGGAAAATGGTCTTTACGGGTGGCTTAGTTTAACTTGCGATAGTCAATACACACACGCCATCCCGTAACCAATCGAGTAGGAATTAGCTCGTTTTCTTCATTTGTGACAACAGTTATGCCACCCTTTTTAGGAACGCAATGAATGGGACTGACCCAAGGACTATCAGAGATCGGGTAAATTAAACCGGCATCAAGAAGTTTGAGAACCTCTTGTTTGATAACCTCATGAATCTTAGGATTCACCCTTTTCTGATGTTGGACTGCTGGTTTGAAGTCATGGTTGATACCCTTAATGTCGGAGAGTTTCCAAGCAATTGCTTGCTTGTGTGACTTCAAGACCTTTATGAGAGCAGTTTTCTCCTCCTCAGTTAAGTCTTTAGTAATTATGACGGGTAATTTATCATCACCTTCCAAAAATGCATACTCGAGATGAGGAGGTAGGTCCTTAAGTTCAACCTCTGGAAATTCTTCAGTAGATGTTTGTACTGATTTGATTTCCTCAATTGTGATTTCTTTCGGAGGGAGTGAAGGTAATGGATCTTCATTTAGCAATTGCTCAAGGTAAATGATATCTCCCTCGAAATCATAAACACCATCAATTCCAGGCGGAATTGATTCATCAGTAGCAAGAAATTCATCGATCTCTTCCAGGAAGTCACCTCAAACGGAGTGAGAGAGGGGGAAGAGTCGGCAATGATTGGTTGAGAAGATGTGGTGGGACCCCCACTCACAGAATTATGAAGATAACCTAGAAACTCTTGAGAATACTCCTCTGAAGCAATATCAATTAAATCGACTCGATTAACTGATTCAGTATCATAATTTGAGGAGTACCTCGAAGTTTGATCAAGGTTAAAGGTAACAGCTTCATTACCCACACGTAGCGTGATTTCTTGCTCAAATACATCAATAAGAGCACGGCCCGTTCTCAGGAATCCTCGTCCAACAATGAGAGGAACCCGAGGATCAGCATCGAAATCAACAACCACAAAGTCAGCTGGAAAATGGAACTTTCCTACTTTCACGAATACATCCTCGGCGATGCCAAGGGGACGCGATATAGAACGATCTGCAAGCTCAAGAGTCATGCAGGTAGGAATAAGTTCCGGAAGAGAAAGTTTCTTCCATACTGAATAAGGCATCAGATTGATGCTTGCACCAAGATCGGCAAGGGCAAAGCATTCAATCATTCTTGGAAAAACACAAGGGAAAAGAAATTTTCCAGGATCTCCCAGCTTCTCGGGAAGCTTCTTTAACAGAACTGCTGAGCAGTTCTCGTTCAAAGGAGTTTTGGCCATTTCAAACAGCTTTTCCTTGTTGCTCAACATGTGTTTGAGAGTTGATGCAAACTTAGGCATCAACATGATAGCATCCGCGAAGCTTATGTCAAAATGAAGTTCTTGGAAAATTTGAAAGAATTTTTCCATTTGATGACTGGCCTTTTCGCGAAGCTTTTGCTCATTTAAACGTGAAGGGTAAGGAATAGAAGCTTTGGATTTAGGGTTATCAACTGGAGGTTCAAAAACAACTCCAGGTTTGGTTTTGGGTTTCGGGACAACCTGAGGATGGACATGTGCTGTACTTTGTGAGCTATTAGGTTGCACTTGGTCCTTTGTCGCCTCAGGTTCACTTTCCACTACCTTCGGGAGAGAAGAAGAAGAGGTAGTAGGAGTAGCGGGTCCATGATATGAAGCACCACTTCTGGTTGTGATCGCCTTTGCATCGCCCCTCAGATTAGCGATCGTGTTGCTAGGTAGAGTACCTGAGCCCGAGGGTCGATCATTTAAAGACTTCTTAATGTCAGAAATCTGGCTGACCAACAACCGATTCATTTCCTCTTGGGATTTCATGAATTGTTTCAACAACTCATCAGATGATGGTCCAGTTGGAACAATGGCTTGAGTTTGCACAGGAAAATTCTGGCCTCTATTGTTTGGATTAGGGCCTTGATTTTGGAAATTTCCTTGATTATTGCCATGAAAATACCGGGTTGAAATTTCCTTGACCTTGGTTTCTATTGAAATTTCCTTGGTGTTGGAAATTTTGATTTTGATTTTGAAAACCGTTGTTTGGACTGAAATTACCTTGGTTTTGAAAACCTTGGTTTGGTCTATTCTGATTTTGATTACGGTTTTGGTTGAAACCGGGAGGTCCAGGGTAGTGGTTAGGACGGTGGTTCGGGTCTATAGGAGCACGATATTGGTTGCCTCCTGGATTAGAAATTCCGCCCACAGCATTAGCTTCAAAAGGGTTACCATCGGTGGCCATACAGTTGTAATAAGCATGGGGGCCACCACAAGTAACACAGACTTCCACTTTCTTAACTTCAGCAGGAGGTGAAGTTTGTGGAAAAGAGACTTTCTTTTGGTTGGAGAGAACCAAAGCTTGGATAGCTTCCGTGAGTTTGTCAATCTTAGCATCGGTGCTAGATTGACTCACGGGCGATGAAGAAGAAGGACCAACACTGACTTGGGAAACAACCGGCTTGCTTCTTGCAGTGCGGACTTTAGACTTGTTTTCGATAATCGCTGAAGCTTCTTTGACAGTTTTGCTCAAGAAATTTCCTCCAGCGGAGGAATTGAGAGAATCTTGATCAGATTGACTCACTCCATTATAGAAAGTATCGAGTTGCATTAACTCCGAGAAACCGTGGTGAGGACATTTGCGAAGCAATTCCTTAAAACGATCCCACGATTCACTGAAGGATTCATCAAACTTTTGAGTGAACTTGATGATTTCATTTTTAAGACTCGTGGTCTTGGAAGGTGGATAGAACTCATTCACAAATTTCTTCACCAGGTCTTCCCATGTCTTAATTGATTTAGGGGGTTGTTTTTCAAGCCAAATCCGAGCTTGCCCTTCAAGAGAAAATGGGAACAGAAGAAGCTTAACAGCATCAGTAGGGACATTCTTGTATTTGATGGTAGATGCAATCTTGTTAAACCATCGAATATGAGCATGAGGATCATCCCGCTCAAAACCATAGAATTGACTTGAGGTTACAAGATTCAGTAACCCGGTTTTGAGTTCAAAATTTTCAGCCATAATGGCTGGGATAACAATAGCGTCTCCATACCCGTCGATGGGTGCCTGGAGAAGCTCACACATAGGACGTTATTCCGCCATGATAGCGGAAGTAGTGTGAGCAGTCCGGATCTCAGATCCGACTGATGGAGCAGAAAGTCTACGGACACGCCTTCTTGGAATCTTGACAAGCTCACGAAATGGGCTCACAGATCTAGAAGAGCGAGTGCGCATACACTAGAGTTAACTCTAAGAGATCTCAGAGTTAAGGAGAGGAATGGGAATTATGAAGATATTTTATGAAAATTGGGGTAAGGAGAATCTTTTTGAGTTTTCTGGTTCTGAACAACAAATCCAATTAAAACAAAATCGAGGCAAAACAACAGTGAACTTAAACCAATAATCACAAGATGAATGGCTTCTTTGAAAAAGGTACACCAATCACAAGGACACAAAGGCAAGTTTTAAATCTTTGGTTCAGGAACTTATTATGGTCGTACCCCCAGTTAGGTAGTACACTGCCTTGGTTTGCGGTGGTAAATCTTTTATGTTGTTATTATTAAAGAAAACGACAAATCTTTTTTTATTTTTATCTTTGATATATATATATAGAAACAAAAGGAAAATATTTTTGTGTTTTATACGTTTTTGGATGTTTTTGGGTTTTTGGATTTTTTATAAGAGAATATATATACGTTTTTGGATGCGTGTATGGTTAGGAAGCCAATGACATTCTCAAAGCTTGCCATTCTGGACCTACTGGGGGACATCATAGCCCCAACTACACCGCCAAGAAGGTGTTTGATTCCGGATTCTATTGGCCCACGATTTATAAGGATGCCCATGAATTTGTCAAAACCTGTGACGCTTGTCAACGTCACGGGAATATCTCACAAAGAAATGAAATGCCGCAAAACGCCATTCAGGTGTGTGAGATTTTTGACATCTGGGGCATTGACTTTATGGGGCCATTTCCTTCTTCTCGCGGTAACAAATACATACTCGTGGCCGTTGACTATCTGTCAAAATGGGTTGAAGCAAAAGCTTTGCCTACCAACGATGCCCGAGTTGTTGTGAAATTCTTGAAATCTCTTTTTGCTAGGTTTGGAACTCCACGAGCTATAATCAGTGATCGTGGTACGCATTTTTGCAATGACCAGTTTGATAGAGTCATGCAAAAGTATGGTGTAACTCACCGTCTCTCTACTGCGTACCACCCCCAAACAAGTGGGCAAGTGGAAGTTTCCAACCGGGGGATTAAAAGAATTCTGGAGAGGACGGTTGGCGAAAACCGTGCCTCTTGGTCGGATAAGCTAGATGACTCACTCTGGGCCTTCCGTACAGCTTATAAAACACCCATTGGGTGCACTCCATACAAGCTTGTATACGGGAAGGCATGTCATCTGCCGGTTGAGCTCGAGCACAAGGCGTACTGGGCCTTGAAACATGCCAACTTTGATATTCAGACAGCTGGTGATCACCGGAAAGTTCAAATGAATGAATTAAATGAACTCCGTGATCAAGCATACGAGAACTCTTTAATCTACAAACAAAAGACAAAGAAGATTCATGACTCAAAAATCAAAAACCGCGTTTTCAACGTCGGTGATAGAGTCCTTCTTTTCAACTCAAGATTAAAGATTTTCTCGGGAAAACTAAAATCCCGTTGGTCTGGACCATTTACCATCACTAAAGTATTTCCATATGGAACCATTGAGTTATCTCAACCCGATGGTCCAAAATTTAAAGTGAATGGTCATCGGTTGAAGCATTATTTTGGAGAGGACATTCCCCATGTGGTTGTCCCGGATTTACAAACTTTCCCCATGAACCAATGAATGCGGGGATCGAGTCAAGCTAGCGACTCGGGAATCAAAACAGTAGCATGCCATATGGGTTTTCACCCATATTTCTGACTTCTTTCTATCTTTCTACCACCTAGTGTGGGGGTTGCCCACATGTTTTGTATATAAGTTTTATCATAAAAAAAAAACTTTCAAAATAATGGTCGTAGTATTTCCCTTTTACGTTCTTTGTTTCGGCATAACCGCCGGTACTTTAAATATTGAGGGCAATATTCATTTCTAAGTGTGGGGGGGGGGGGGGGAATTCTCACGAATTTTATCATGTAATTATACCGCCTAATTCCCCCGTTTTTGGCCAATTTTTTTTTTTGGAGTAAGTGTTTTGCACTTACTCACTTGGTTATCAGTCCACCATGTCTAATAAACAAAAGGATTGGCTAATCCAGGAGCAAACGGCTCTTGGTAAAGATATCTCAAATCCGTTGACGGCTTGCAATTTGCCCAAAATTGTATGGTATTCAGCTCACCATATCCTTAAAAGTGAAGAGTTGGCTAGCCCGCAAGTTTATGGCTTGTGGTAAAGGCAGTGGAAAAACCATAATTGGTAATCAGCTCACCAAAGATAATATTGATAATTTATCTAAGAGTTGGCTAGTCCAGAGCAAACGGCTTCGGGTAAAGACAAATCAAATCCGTTGGAAGCTGGTGGTTTGCTCAAAATCACATGGTTATCGGTGTACCATGGTTCTTACTTGAACTGAAACATTTGGCTACTCCAGAAGTAATGGCTTTTGGTAAAGAGATTCAAATCCATTAATTTTTCTCAAAAGATTGCTAGGGACTAGCAATAGTTTAGTGTGGGGGATTGATGAGTGTGTAAATACTCATCATTTTTGGTTAAATCTGAACTGCAAAACGTTTAAAAATGCTCAGAAATGCATCAAAATACTGAAAATATTCCAAAAATTGCATTTTATATGTTTCAGATGCAAAATGTTCAAAATCAGATGAAAAATGAGCTAAGTTTGCATAATTGGCAGTTTCAGTCCCCCAAGTTTCAAAAGTTGTCAGAAATAGTCCCTGAGCACTTAATTTCAAAATAAAAATCACCAAAGGTCCTTTTAAAATCATAACTTGTCACAATTAGTCCTTTGGTGAAAAGTCCAAAAGTTTTGAGAAATTACAGTTTTGATCCTTGGATTTTAAAAATGTTCAAGTTTAGTCCTTGGAATTTCACAATTGACAAATATGGTCCTTGGATTATTGGAGATGGCAAGATAGGCCCTTGGACTACAACTTCATAATTTACAGCTTTGGTCCCTGGATTTTCTGAATTACACAATGGGTCCCTAGTGTTGAAAATGGATTCAAAATAAATCCCAAGTCCAAATCCAATATCCAACCCAAGCCCAATATCCTTTTACCCAATATCCAACCCGTTACCCCTTTTACCCGAAACCACCCAAGGTTTAAAATAAACCGCCAAACCATCTCCTTTTTTCCTGTCTTTCCCGACCACCTTGTCTGCAACACCACCCTACCTCCCCTACTCCACACTTTGTCTCCTCCACCTCAACAACCTCCAAAGCAGCATTTAATGCGCCCCTCCCCTGTCCCAGTTGCTATATCCCACTTTCCCGCCAAAAGAGATCCAACAGCTATTATCACTCTAAACCAATCTAAGGGCCAAGATTATTGCTGGGAAGTGATCAGAGGAGAGAGAGAAGACACATTGGTGTATAAGAAAGGAAGAAGAAAGAAAGAGAAGGGACACTTAGTTTATTTCTAAAAATGTATGTCGTTTTTAATTCTTAAGCCTTAAAATAGATTAATAGTTGTTATTTCAAGTTTCCTTGTACTAAATTACTGTGTTTAAGTGTATTGCAACTATTTTAAAGTATCAATTCAAGTTTGAGTTCATTTTCCATATTTTATGTTAACTGTTGGAATTTTCAATTTCAAACTCTGATATTCAAGCTTCAAACAGCTTCTTTCCAAGTTAAAACAAGTTTATATGAGCTTATTATAGCTTTCTGTAAGCTTGTATTCAAGGTTTAAGTTACTTTGGAATTTGGTCAACATAAGTCAAACTGGGGCAAAAATGATGCAGAAATGGAAATGGGTTGATGCAGAAAGGGAAATAGGTTGATTCAGAGTTATTGGGTTGATTTAAATAGGCTAGTGGTTACTGTGTTCATTGGTTCTTTGATTTTCAAGCCATAGTGGCTAAGGACTTTGTGTAAGTTTATTTTCAAGGTTCCATTGCACAACTTGTATTTATAATCATAATCTGTCCAAACCTGTGTAATTAGTGTTAATTAAGTTAGCTTAAGTCAGTTTTAGTATCTGCAATAGCTTAATCAGTAAATAGCTCACTTAAATTTGCATATCAGTCTTATTAAGGGTGTTTGGATCAAGTGATTAAGCTGTGCTTGAGGTTTGTTTAAGAGTGGAAACTTGTAGTTCTAGGTTTGTTAAGCTTATTTACACTCATTGATGTCTTAAACTTGAGCCTGCACACTCTCAAAGTCAAAATGCATCTCAATCTGTCTTAACTGCTCAACTGTTGGAGTTTTTGAAAAGTAAAATCTTGATTTGTGTTTATAACTCATAGGTATAACTTGCAGTAGTGTTATTTCATCATATAACATCATAATATGTCCAAAAATTGGATTCAAACCTCACAAAAGTCAACTTTTCAAATCTGTCTCAAAAGTCAAAATAGTGAAAAATCAATTTTGAGTCCAACTGAGATGATTTATCATTGACTCATCTCTGGGTCAAATTAAGTGGAACTTGTGGTTTTAAAAACCTCCCTTGGTCTATTTTCTTATTAGCATTTTTGTGGATTTTTGTCAGTTTTTAAAAGCTTCAAAAAGGCTTGTGAATTTGGCCTTAGTTCCCCGTGCACACACTCAGTGATGCGAGTGTGCCAGGTGTGTGCCCCTTTGCATAGAGCTCCATAGAGCTTGTCCAAGTCTAGATTTTGGTTTACATGTTCTTAGCCTGGTCTAGTTTAAGTTCCAACTCTTGGTTTCATGTCTCAGCTTATTAGGCAGCTTATTGCTTGGCTCAAACTTAGTACTCTCAAACTGTTTTTAGCAAATTAGCTCAAATCATCAAATCTGTTGTAGTTGCAATCTAGAGGTTAAGACTTGTTGTTTTTAGTTTCATTTGAGTACTTTTAGCAGTTTATAGCTTTTGTAATCAGTTGGTGGCTTTTGGTGCTCATTTGCTTATTTGGAGTGCTTATTTATAAGCAGTTTTCATAACAGTTGCATAATTCCACACACAACCACCTGTTTTTCCATTTCTCCTAGATTCTCAATAATATTTTAGACTTTTCCTGAAATTTTCATATTTTTCCAAGCCTGTTTGCTATTTTTCTGCATTTAAATCAATTTTTAGCACTTTTTAATTAGTATTTAATACAAATAAATCAGAAAAGTTTCAAAAAAATAATTTTTCATTTTTCTTAAGTTAAGATAAATATAAAAATCCAAAAAAATATTTTTCTAGATTTTTCTTAGTTAAATTCGTATTTTTAAGCAATTTAAGTAATTTTTAATAGTTTTTAATTCATAAAAAAATAGAAAAATAATCAAAAAAATATAAAAATAGTTTTAAAAATACTCTTTTGTTATTTTAGATTTTTCCAAGTCATAATTTTATTTTTCTAGCTTTATTTCATATTTTCTTGTATTTTAGGCTAATATTAAATAGTTAAAAATAGTTTTTAATTAATAATAATTAATTAAATAGTTGTAAAAATAATTTTCTTTTTCTAAAAATTTTCTTTTATTATTAGGTTTGTAAAAATATCATTTTCATATTTTTAGGATTATTACTGCTTCAGTTTCACATTTTCTTTTGTACGTAACGTAGTTTTTAAATTAAGTTTTATAAAAACATAAAATCAAAAACTTCATTTTGCAAATAGTGATAGCGTTTATTTAATATTTTTTATCTTTTTAATTTTCTTTAATTTGCATTTAAGCCCCTGTAGTTTATGTACTTTTTCTGTAGTTTAATTTTCTCGATCACTATTCGTTTGGTGATTCTTCGCATAGCTCGCTGGGACATAACGACCCGGGGAAACACTATACTCTCCTGATCTTCATTGCATTTGATTCTGAGCTGTTTTAAGTTTGTTACGGTCGGCCATTCACAAGTTGCCAGCTTGAGTGATTAAACTTGAGGGTTTGGAGCAGATCAGTGATATACCCATTTATGGACTTGGGCTGATAATACTATATCTCGGTGGGCTTTGATCCGAGTTTTGGACTTTTACATCCATTTATGGGTCGAAACTATACTTGGACTGTGCATCGAGGGATTGGGAGTTTCGGTTGTCACTGTCTAATTTGAATGTAAAACTTATGTTATCCAAATATTTGTTTTACAAAAATGTTGGATACAATGAGTTATATATTGGACAAATGTGGTATTTTGGTCTACAAATTTTCACGGAAGGATATACTATTCATGGCTTGAGCGAAGATTTGAAAAAAAAAATGAACACGGGGTTTTTGTACGGTATCATTGATGCGAAATTGAAGTGACGTTTCATGGGTGAACTTCTTTATCTTTGAGACGATAGTTGGTTGGTTGCAAGTTTCAAGATAACTTGTTGGGGCATAACTATCACTTTAAGTGATTATGAATTGACAATCTGGTTATAACTGATATAAGGAGTTACGTCGTCATGCTCACAATGTATAACTATCATCTTAAGGAAGTTGTAGTACTTAGTGTCACACGGCGTTGTGGATTGTTCAAAAATATAGAACAAGCAGTAAGTCACTAATTTGGGATGTCTCCTTTCTTTTCAAGTTAGTTGTATCGGGTTATCTCCATATGTGGTCATTACTATTAGCCGATGAATCAATGGAGGTTCAATTTCAGCAATTCCCATGAGATATTCGACGCCACGTATTGTCAATGATACTTCACAGTCTAAGCAAAATCTTTTAGAATCTTCAGCGTCTGTTATGATTTTTCAAGATGTTTGCTTATGACAAGAACTTCTCGTGCAAATGGTTGTACACGTTATGATGCTTCTGAAAGTTCGGAACCATCATGGGGGAGAAACATGTACTTTGATGTTTTACGGTTAACCTCCAGGGAAAAGGAGTTTAATACTACTTGACTTAGTATGGTTTGTGAAGTTGTCTACATATGGGTATAGAATTGTTGATAATGATGATGAATCGCTGATGAACCGCTGCATGTTCCCTTAAAACAGATATTCACCGAAACCAAAGTTGTCATAACACATTCAAGCTGACATTGTTTACGGTTCTGTCTTGATTTTGTAAAATCCCGCGAAAGAATCTATTTCTCGGTTTAAATCATAGACTTGTAAAATTCCATGACAATGGAAACATCCTGGTAATAGTAAAGTGCATTTCCAGATCTATCTTACAGTTTATTATTGGTTTTGTAAAATCCCGCGAAAGAAACTATTTCTCGGTTTAAACCATAGAGTTGTAAAATCCCGTAATGATGGAACCATCTTGGAGAAAGGAAAGCGTATTTCGGGATCTTATCTGATGCTGGTGCTACGGTTTCTACTTCGAAGAAGGGATAAAAAGGGTGTACTTTATAAATTGGATGTGTGTTTGGATATTCGTCACGGCAGTTTGGTTATTGCTTGGTTTTATGGGGTTATGTGCTTTTAACCATGGTCGGGATGAAACCATTATCAAAGTTCACTTTTAAGATCAAAGGAGGCTAGATTTGAGCTTTTAACAAGATGTGACAACGGAGTTAATTCACTGTTATTTATTTGAGGTTGAAGTGAAATATCACGGGCGAGTGTACTTAGTATCTGAAGGTATCGGGGATGGTTGGATGAAGATTCTTCATGATCCTTGTTCGAGCTTATTATAAAAAACGAAGACTTGGAAATCTAGTTATTGTTGGGTGTCTTTTACCTTTTCTTTTACCACTTGGGGGAATTGGGCTCTTACCACCACAAAATAACTATCACTTAAAGGAGTTACGTTGTAGTGCTCAGTGTCACATTCAATTGTGGATTTTCAAGAGGTGATATATGTCTTATACTTGATGGTTGGTTGGTTGAAGAGTATAGAGTACCTAGAGATTCAATGGTGGATGAAGTCTCGGCACCGCTCTTTGTTACATATGTGCAAGTTTAAGTCACGAGTTCGGGGTAGTTTACTTCAGGGTCAAATTCATTATATCGGGTTTTCTCCATCAGCTGTCACTACAAAGAGCCTACTGAATGATAATGGGGTTGATTACTTGTTTTGCCAAGAGATTGAAAAGAGAGAGATTATGACGTATGAACACAACAGTTCATGCCTCATACTCTAAAGAAAAGAAATGTGTACGTTTCAGTGCGCATTATCTTCAAAGAAGAGAAATCTTCTTATGACGTATGAACACATCAGTTCATGCCTCGTACTCTAAAGAAAAGAAATGTGTACGTTTCAGTGCACATTATCTTCGAAAGAAGAGAAATCTTCTTATGACGTCTGTTCACATCAGTTCAGGCCTCGTACTCTAAAGAAAAGAAACGTGTACGCTTCAGTGCGCTTTATCTTCTGAAGAAGAGAAATCTTCTTATTATGACCATTCTCATCAACATGCTTCATACTTTTTCCATGCACTTCAGTCATCAAGTGAACCGGGCTACCACTGATTGTTTTCTCATTCCACTTGCTCGATTATAATGAAGATGGCGACATCATATGCTGATTTTGCGGGAGAGAAGTGTGAATAGAACATTCAGATGATTTTCAATTATTTAATCAAGAATGGCATCTCCGAATGCAATTCTTAAGGGGGAGAAGAAGTGTCATAATTCTGCATGGTTGATTGGCATATGAGAATAAATGGTCAAAAGGCTCCAAACTCATGTAAGAACCGAGCTTCTTCTTATCGGGTCATCTTTACATGGAGTTTCTTTTTAAGAGCTGTTGGTTGACATCTTCACTCGGATTGATGAGTTTATCGACAAAGTGCTTCCGGTTAATGCTTCACGTATACATCAACATGATGATTCCGAACAATCTCTCTGTTCTTGTTTGATGTGATTGGTAGTTTGGTGTTACCATTTAGTGTGTTCGTTGCGGCCTGATTGCTGATTTCCTTGATGAACATCTTTCTGTTCTTGTTTGATTGGGAGGGATTCTAGTTAAGGGGATTTGCAATATGTAAGTTAATTGGGATGCTTTTTGGCGGGATGCGTTTTGGTGTGAGTTGAAGATGTTAACACTCTATTCCCCAACTGGACAATCTTGAAGAAGGTCGAGTCTGCAGTCTGTTCTACATTTCCTGCTACATGTTAGAAGACTAAAGACGAGTTGCGTTTAATGATCTAAAGACTTCTTCTTAATCTGGGCATTTATCAAACAGATTGTCGGTTTAGGGGAGAGCACTAATTGGGGGAGAGTGAAATGTTGAATTTAATCCCCAATTAGACTTGCTCATATTCTTCAGCAAGTTGATTCCCACAAAGTGTTCAAGTGTTCTTCTCATAAAGATTTCAAGTATTTGGGCTGATAAGATGTTGCTGATTCTGAAGTGTCAAAACCAGCAAGGGGGGAAGGAGACTCACATCTAAACACAAAGCGCGAGTAAACTTGATGAGCTTAATACTTCTAAGTAATTGAAGATATCCCGGGAAGACAAATGTTATTACTGCAGAGAAACTCAAGGTTTGACTCATGGCGAGTAAACTTGATGAACTTAACTCTTCTAAGTGATTGAAGATATCCTGGGAAAACAAATGTCATGACCGCAGAGAAACTCAAGGTTTTACTCATCAAAGCGTTTAATGTTCTTATTCCAACGTCGTGGGGGAAGTGATGTAAATGAAGATAAAAGAGGTACACTGGTGTGTGATGATCTCGATGTTATCGCAATCATCAGGGGAGAGAGAATTGTGTACATTGGGGGCGCTCAGCTGTCTCACTTGAGGGCTTAATCAGTGATTCAAAGATATAATCACTTATTCCGGAGTTGACATCCGCAGAGATTGTCATCCGCAGAGATAATCAGTGATTCGGCCTGCTTCTTCTATGTTATCGGTTATTCTCTCTTTGGGGAATGTGTGTACTTCGGGTCCTTGAGCTTCATACACGATCATCAGGGAAGAAAGCCATTGTTTACCACAAACATTGGGGAGGTGTTTTCATTCCCCTCATGATGTGTATTCGGGAGAGCTCTTGGGTATTGGTGTACTTCGGGTTCTTGAGCTTCATACACGATCATCCGGGAAGAAAAATGTGAACATGGGAAGGTGTTTTCATTCCCCTCATGATGTGTATTTGGGAGAGTTCTTGAGCATTATACAAAGAGGCTGACTGCATCATTTCAACTACTTGGGGGAATTGTTCTCTTGACACCTTTTCTAATGGATCGTTTCAGACTTCAGTGGAAAGGAAATTTGAGAAGATTATTTAAATGTGGGATGATACGTTGCTGTTGTTCTATTGATGATATAGCCTCGAACGAAGAATCACGGTGATTATTCTTAAAAGGAGCAGCTGGGTTTATGATAATGGTGTGCTTCTTTGTGCACCTGGCTAAAGCAAGCTTGAAATAGAGCTTCGAATCTGCTCAACATAAGGATTTTCGGTTTGGGGGGAAGCTGCCAAAGTCTCACTTTCAGATGGTTCAATTTCTTTCTTCGATTCAAGAGCCCTGGAAGCTTTGGTGGTGAATGTTTAAGAGTTGATGACTTCTATCTTCTACGACGTGCTGCTCGATATCCTTATCTCGGTACTCGTATCATCATCTTCTTTAACTATATCATCTATTCTATCCTTGTAAATATATTTATCAGAAAAACCAAATACAAAAATATAAAACCAGCAAAAAGAAAATAGAAAATTATAAAACCATTTAAAACCCATAAAAATCAGAAAATTTTGAAAAATACCAAAAATATGTTTTTCCAAGACATGTCTTCTGGTATCGATAACATCTACGGTCTTAGAAATGTCATTCAATAATGGCACGGGACCATAGATGAAGTTCGAGCAGGAGGTGTAAATATTATTTTTCTAAACATGTCAAAAACTATGGCTTACAGTTATTTCAGACTGTAACCCGGGATTCAAAAAATGGCTTGCAGTTACTTCAGACTGCAACCCGTGCTTAAACAATGGCTTGCTATCATTTCAGATAGCAACCCGCTCTTCATGAAAGGAAAGTGCTGCGCTAAACCAATTTTCAAACATTTCTTGCACTTATCCTAAAAACAAAAATGAGGAAAGTATGTCGAAGGACTGCTGTTCCTACACAAATATTTTTCCGTCTAAAATTCTTCAGAAAAATATTTGTTGTTTTCAAAAATGGTGGTAAATAAGTTGCTTAAAATCAATCAGATTCAGAGTTTTTATAAAATTTGGAAACTCAATCAATGACTTCAGCACTTTTAAAATCTTTTATAAAATGAGTTATTGGTTGAGGGGGAGAATGTTTTCAAATCTATATCTTCTAACGAGCTTTCTTAATTATCCTAATATGCTTAATTAAAAATGATGTTAACCTATGTTGAAGGACTAGGTGCCTAGGATATGATTGCTAGGATTAGATGATTAGAGTTTGATGAACACATTATTCCCATACATTTAAATGATCTGATTGATATGTTGCATTGACTCTCATTAGTCGATTGCTGTTTGGGTGATGTCGACCACCATATATCTGTATGTGTGTTCACTAACGTATGCAGGTATATTGGCTATAAGAATGTTCCCTATCCGGATCCCACAATTGAAGATGATTGGATGCCGAAAGGAAAGGGTAACTATATCTTGGGTTGACAAATGAAGAAACGGAGCTTAATTGGACTTCTATGGAGAGTTGGCATAAATGCAACGTAAGAGGTCTCACTGCATCAGCAGATGGTTTTCTTCTAAGTGATTGAAGAAACAGAGCTTAATTTGACCTTAGTTGGCATTCAAAATGCAACGTAAGAAGAAGTCTCACTGCATCAGCAGACGGATTTTCTTCCAAACCCTACAGCAACAACAACAGAAGCTTCTCAACCACCTAACGTATCTTTGTGCAGGATACCATTTTTAAACAATTTTGAATAATTTGATTAAATTGTTTTGAAAATGGAAAATATTGTTTTGAAAATATATTGGACTAATTTTTGAAAATCACCGGACTTCTTTTTATCAAAACCTAAGTCACTCAATTATTGACTTCTGTCATCGATTGAGGGGGAGAGTGATTTAAAATATAATATTTTCAAACAATAGTTCTTCATAAAAGTTTCGTGTGTACGTTAAAATGTGGTGATCTAAAGATTTAATGTTATGTCATGGTATGATTTTTCTTTTGAATCAAGGTCTTTCAAAATGAAATTTTTTCTGTTCTTGTTTGATTGTGAAATTGTTTTGTTTTACTCAAAAGATCTCTTAAAAACAATCATACCTGACACTAACAATCTTTAATGTCTAAATCTGTTCCTTATTAATCATTTTTCAAAATTAAAATTTGCCACGTCTTTCCCTAAAACTTTTCTAAATAATTTAAATCAGATGGGATCACAAATCTCAGATGGTTTGACATTGTTGATCAAGGGAGAGATCATGATTTAAATCTCAAATCTGTTTTTATGGAGTTGGTTTTAGTCCTTCAAAGGCACTCCTGCCTCCATGTGCCAAACGATTTCAAATACACAGTGCACATGTTGAGGAGGAGGATTTATCCAAAAACCAGATGAGTATTTAAACAAGGCCACATTTTCTCCCATGTTTTCTAAACCTAATTAAATCACTTGGGATCCAAAATCTCAAAGGGTTTGATATTTTTGATCGGGGGAGAATTTGTGATTTAATAATGAAATTTGATAAAAGGTGATCGTTTTTTATTTAATTGTGCAGGCTGCTCTCTCATATGTGTTAAACGCTTTCGAATCTCGAAGCACATATTGAGGGGGAGCATAACTATCGAGGTACAAAAGTTTTTTTAAAAAGTTATTTATAAAGTACCTTGATTGAGTTTTCAAATGGTTTCTTAATGGCTTTTGTGATCGTGGATGTACTTCAAAAGAACTCTTGCCTCTATGTGATAAAATGATTTTATATATCCTATGCACATATTGAGGGGGAGAATTTTACCAAAGAAATTCAAATGGCTTTTTCTAAGGAAATTGTGATCAAGAAATTATTTCAAAGAACTCTTGCCTCCATGTGCCAAACAATTTTAAATCATATGCACATGTTGAGGGGGAGCATTTCTAAAATGATCAAAACTATTAAGGTACAAAATGCTTTGATCTCGTATCACAAGTACCTTGATTGTTTTTCCAAATGATTTTTCGATTGGTTTCAAGGAAGAATGAACGGTACCAAAAGACCGACCATTTTACTTTATGTATGGAGTTATAAGGATGGTGAGGTTAGGTATTAGTTCCCACGATCCAGCCAGAACCGGAGGGATCTACCCAGGGACAATCCACTAGATAGTGTAGAGTCCTTAGGTATATTGAAAAAAAAGGAGAAAAATGAGAAAATGGGAAGAGTGCCGACTGAGATTGAGCTAGAACTGGAATAAACCCAACAAGGTTCTAGTTATGAAGTCTCGGTAAGCACTGAAGGGGTTGAAGAATGAAAAAGAATTGGAATGTGAAAAAGGGTGAAAAGAAATAGCCCTCCAATAATTCAACCTTAGGGCAGAAACCGGGTTCAATACATATGCTACTGGTGTTTACTAAGGTAACACTGGTATTGAAGACAAGACATCATGGACCCAGTGATGCACTGCACTAAACTTCCCAAGCTACTCAAGTTCCTCTTAAAAAGGGCTTGTTTCATTCTCATGGGGAACCGACATAATCTATCGACTTTCTCTTAGAGATTGTTGATATTGAAGAAGGAGACCCTCTCCCTAGTCTCCAACACAGGAATCAAAAATGCACTATTGAGTCTAGAGCCATGAGATCATCCACAATATCTCGTTAAGACACTAAATTCATGAAGACTTGCTGTTTCACACAATGTGGAAAGTAAGTATATATCAAGAGTCCTACGCATTATCCTTGTGGTATAGCCAGAACATCTGAGTGGTATGTAAAAGTATTCACGGTGAAGATGGAAATCCTTCTAGAGCCAACATCAAACAAGCTCTTGGTAGGTGACATGTGAGATCTTCTCGTAAGATCAAACTTGTGACAACTGGATAGAAACAATGGGGCAATTCAGTCTTGAATCAACCTTGGTCCAGGAATGGAATTGACGAATACTTTTGGAAAAACCGTTCGATGTGCAAACCTTCTTTTCTCTAGCACGTCGAATGTGTATTCATTTCAAATTCAAAAAGTATCTCTGATTGAAAAATACTTTTAGAAAAACCATTCGATGTGCGAATCTCTTCTTTTCGCTAGCACGTCGAATGTGTACTCATTCTCTAATACAAAAAGTATTTTGATTGAAAATTGATCTTTCTCATAAAACCTTCGTCGTATTGCAAAACTCTTTCTTCAAGCAATACGCGATTGTTTTTCAAATCATTTTTCATCAATCAGTGAATCTCAATTCGCTGGTTCACTCACTCCGTGTTGTCTTCTTTGAGACGTTCCGTTTGAGAACAGCTAGAGCAGCTGCGAAACCCTGTCAAGGAGATTCTTAGGAATCCTACCTGATCACAGGCAGTACTTGTACTGATCAACGGGAACCGTGGGCCGTGTACCTCAATTCAACGAAAGTGATCAAAGACATTCGTTCGCTTTATTGCTAACTGTCGTATGCAGGTACACCCCGACGATTGCAGCTGATCAGAATTGAGGAGTCAATCCAAAGCCGCATGTTCACAGCATCCACACTTAATTGAAGAAATCATGACTGGTGCATATCTACATAACCTGGCTCTGATATTTCATACTATGCTTCTGCTTCGCTGTTGCAAATATCATGAACCAGTAAGGCTTCCGCTACTCTGATGGAAAGATGTCATGATTCAAAAGTGTGAGCATGTCGGTCCGAAAGTCAGAACTTCACATGATGGCAACACAACAAAGGGTGATCCAAAGATTTACTGTGGCTGATGATCTCAAAGAAAGCTCAAAGATCATCAAAGATGTGGATCAGTTAAAGGCCTCCACTAAAAGTACAAATCAATGCGGACTTTGAAGAATCGCTACAAAAGCACAAAGATTGCGGAACTTGAAGAATTGAAGTCTACGAGCTCAGAACAAAGTCAAGAATAGAATGCTAGGATTCGAAATGTAAAACATGGGGTGACCTCCCTTAGGAGGAGATTGTTAGGAATTAGAAAATTCCATAGTGAAGAGTCGGTCACCCCAAATGTTATCTAGCTTAAGTTAGCTCGTAGACTTGTCATTAGTTACGTTATTTAGTAGTTTATTTATTAGTTTGTAGCGTAGTATAGCTTAGTGCAGCACCGTGGAGGAAGGACGGGTCTTTACCCACTGTATACCTGATCCACAGGCCAATAGGAGGTCGTATTTCTTGTAACTAAAAATACCCCTTCCATCCATGGAAGGGGTGGTGCTTCTTCATTAATCTAATATTTCATACTTTGTGTAAACCTCTAGCAAGAACACCCTCTCTCTCTACTAACTCTCTAACTATGGCAAACATGTATTTTGATCATCCAAGACCACCCGAATCATCAACACAATAAATATTGGATCCTAACAAGTAGCTTTGACGTCTTTTGATATTCTTCTTTCTTGTGAGAAGAGGTGTCTTAATTCGAACAATCTCCCAGTGTAGAGAAATTGTTTCCTTTGAAAAGTTCTGCTTTGACGTCATCTTTGTTCTTTGATCTTTGTTGTTTGTGATGGTAGTGATAGTATGTTGTTGTTGTCTGCATCAGGTCTGCTTCGTTGCTCCAGTGTCTCCACGTCTTTCTTCAACATGCTCACACGCTCTTTGACGTTGGATTTCAGTACTGATGAAGTTCTCTTAGTCTTTAAACTTTGTAGATTCTTTGACTTGACGAAGAATCATTCTGACTTTGTTTTGCCTTTTGATAGAACTTCCATTAGTGATGTTGTTGGTATGAGCATGTGAAGAATCTGCACGATCAGTCCGCTCCAGAGCTTCCATAAGAAGAAAACATAAGAAAGGTTAGTAATAAGCGGATTCTGGCACATACAAGTTTGAACTTTGAGAGTGTTAACAGCATAGTGTGAAAACACAACTCTAAATCTCACAAAGGCCGTTCTTGAACTGGAGTCCCACAAGTGAGATAACGCGATGTACCCAAGTACACCTACAGTTCAGATGAGTCGCTGAGGTACACCGAAGCATCACCTCACGACTGTAGACTGTTTGAGACACACTAAGCGTAATCCACGAGGAGTTACCGAAGTGACCTGCTGTCAGGGCTGTTTAATGTTGACCATGGCAGGAGTTTCCATTCAATCACTGAGGATCACAATTGTGAACCTCTCATAAATGTTCTTGACAGATTGCTAGGATCTGTGTAGGACTCGATAACGTACCACTGTTGTTCTTATTGTTGAACAACAATTGATGAAATGTCAAGTGTACCTATGAGATCTTTTGATGAATCTCGTGGCTCTAGACTCAATAGTGCATTTTTGTTTTCCTGAACGGAGACTAGGGAGAGGGTCTCCTTCTTCAATACCAGCAATCTCTAAGAGAAAGCCAATAGTTTGCGTAGGGTTCCCTGTGAGAATGAAACAAGCTTCTTTTGGGAGAAACTTGAGTGGCTAAGAAGGTTTAGTGCATGCGTCACTGGGTCCATGACGAATTTTATCTTCAATACCGGTGTCATCTAGTGACAACCAGTAGCATATGAATTGAACCCGGTGTCTGCCCTAAGTTGAATAATCTGGAGGGCTATTTCTTTTCACCCTTTTCTTTGCTTTTCTTTTTAATTCTTCAACTCCTTCTTTCTCCGATTCTCATTTTCTCCTTTTTATAATCATACCAAAGGACTTCTAATTCTAACTGTTGGTAGTGTCCTTGGGTAGATCCCTCCGGCTCTGGCGGATCATAGGACGGTTATTCCTAACCTTAATCACCTTATAACTCCATTGCCATAAAACCATTTTCATGAAAATCTCTCGAAGTGTTTGTGAATGATAAACATGTTTGAACACTTCAAGAGTTTTAGATTTTCAGAAATACTCCCCCTCCACATGTGCTTAAGAGTAACAGAAATATGCACAGTGAGAGAAGAGCGCGCACTTTTTGAATTGATCGACTCAAGATAGACAATCCCTTGCGAGACACGATTACGTTGCATAGTTAAAGAGATACATTGTCAGCTTTTAGGTGACAACTAGCTCTAATAACTACCTTGAAGATGTGGACAACCCCGAAAGGTTGTCAAACCCGTCAAAGTTCCTGTCTATCAAGTGTTTCTCGAATATGTATAATTTACTTGGATAAGTCTTGGAAGACAAATCTTTTCAATGTATGACTGTTCAGTTCTCGTCAATTCATGGGTTGAAGTCTTTTCACACGAGGATTCAATAGCAAAAACACAACATATTTCTTATCACATAATTTTCTCCCCCTCAAAATGGCATATACATGTTATTTTTGATGAAATTTTGATATCAAATATGTCCATTTCGAGTATTGTGGGAAGATTACCACTAAGAACATTTTGTGAACAAAGTTTTTGATCAAATACTCCCCCTCAACTAGTGATATAAACTGTTGAGGTTTTGAAAAAAACATAAGGAGAAGTACTTGTTCTTTTGAGCAAACCTTTAAAAAATGAAAGGTTTGATAGGTTTTACTCAAAAGTAAGAAGCTTTCGCTCCTTTTATAAGGATTGTGGCACTGAAGCGTACCACAGGGTCCTTTCATTACAAGAACGGGTTGTACACTGTTATGTGTGCACAAGCCATTGTCATTAAATAATCACACATCCAAATTAATATGAAATAGAAACAGATTAAGGGGTACCAGGAAGTCCATCAATCTTTCCAGGAATGCGAACAGGCGTTGATAGCCTGTAAGCGTAATCCTGGGACGACCACCGACAAATCTCTCTAGAGTTCTGAACTGGTCCCTTCTGGACAACCTTTCATCAATTAGGGTGATGATCCTCTTCACATCCCGTCTATCCTTAGAATTCCATCGCTTTGGAGAACCAATTCCTTCATGTATCTCCTTCAACCTATAAGCTAAACCGTCCCTCACCATCTTCAATGTGTGATCCCCAAACTTGTGAAGATCTCTACACGCCATCAAGCAGTTGCGATGTAGTTCGCTGCGGTAAACTATTTCGAATGGTTTGCTGATGAGAGTATATTGTGAGAGCTGGTTGATGTCAGGTATTTCTAGCTGAGGTCTTGTGAAGTTGACACGGGTCTGATAGGATTCAACAGTAAATTGTAAATCTTCTACACGTTCCTGGATCACTATGCTTCTGATGAAGATGAGCAAGGATTTGATGTATTCACGTTGAGTTTCAGTCGAGAAATGTCTCATTCTTCCCTGGACTTTGGCAAGATACAGATCTTAAATGTCGTTGAGAGACAAGTTCTGAAAGTCCGCTTCACATAATTCATAGTCCCTTTCATCTTGTCTTTTGACCATGATAGTCTTGAGAAAGGTGTAATCCCATTTAGACGAAAGGGTGACATGCTTAACAGCCACAATCCCTTTATCACCGAACACTTTATGTTGAGACTTTCGAACCTGGCAGCTCTTGTAGTAGATTCGTCGGCGTTCTGGCCAATGATGAATCCCGTACATTGCATCAATGTCATACTGTTCCACGCTGTTGGAAAACATGTGGGTAGCCCTTTCTTTGATGGCTATGTAGTTGGAGTATATGGCTGCCGGGAACGGAAGTGTAAGTGATGTAGCGTATTTCTTTGTACCATCGCTACCGCGTAGAAGAAATTCCAAATCTTTGTTGAAGAAATAGCAAAATGGAATCCTAGGTTGATCTGGTTGGCCAATTGTTGGTAGAGGTTTAGAGCAGTCGGTGTAGTATGGAGGGTTGTCCCTTTTGGTGAAGTCGATGTTTGCTTCAGGGTTGAGCCAATCAATGTTTTTAGACATGGCTCGTGCTATGTTATCAAGGTGATATTAAACTTCAATAGCACTTTCCGAGCTGTCTTTGAGTAGTTAAAATGCTTCATTCTTGATTCGTTTCAACTCTGATTTCGTCATCTTCTTCACACGGAACTTCTCTTGCAGTAACTTAGCATGCTGCAACGTACTACCTTCTACCATATCTGGATCATCAGTTAGAGCAGGAGTGGCATCAACAAGTTTAGAAAACCATTCAAACTCGGTATCATCTTCGTCTAGCCATGAGACGACATCAACCTAAGGCGTCTTCTTCTTCTTCTTTGGCTTTGATGAGGATGATGGTTTCTTTGTTGAGGTTGGAGAGGTGGGTTGTTGTTGGGGCTCAAGGTCTTCCTCATCGTCACCACCAGTATACTCAAAGTGATTACCGGTTTTCTCTGTCTGTGGTGGTAACTCAGAGTCCTGAGGTTTGTCAGTAGAAGAGCGAGGAGGAGATCGTCTTGGTGGTGAAGTCCTTCGGGGTGGTGATGGCATAGATGATGCTTCTCCAGACTGCTTTGGACGTTTAGGCTCATCATTTTTATCCTTATCCTTATCTTCATCGTCTCTTGGACGTTTAGGCCTTTAAGCCTCTTCTCTGTATGCTGATTTGAGTTGGTATTCCAGCAATGCTTCAAACAATTTACCTTCGTGAGAAGTAAATGTTGCAGATCATTTAGACATTTGAGCTACTAGCCTGGAAACCAATTCAGCATCTGAGAATATTATGGGATCAACTGGATTGATATTCACTTGCATAGGTGTTGATCTCATAGTTTGCTTGGCCAAATGCAATAGATTCGGATAGAGTTGTCATACCAGGAACGATGTCAAGAAGGAACTTGTGAGTGTAACCTTTGATCATCTCATTCATTTCCCCCTTGAAGATCCCTTTGCATGAACTTCTGGATGTACTCCCTTTCAGCTGACATCTTGTCATTCTCGTCATGAAGATACTGAACCTGGTCAGCGAGAAAATTCAGCTTTTTTTAAAGCACGTCTTTCTTCCTGACCTGCTTGACAGCTTTAACGATCCTTGTCTTTGCTTAAGAAATCCAAGAGTCCGTTGGCTTCTTCACGGATTTGGATGTGGATTTGGTTGTTCTTCTAGATGGTGGTGGTGAAGAGTGAGAGGATGAATCCGATGATGAAGAGACATGAGGGGATTCAGGGTCCTTAGGAGGTTCAAAAGTTTTCTCCTCGGAACGAATTGGACTGTTGAGAAGAAAATCATCATAGTTTACTTCGTCATCTTTTCCAGTTTTAGCCTTTTCTTCAGCCTGAATCCGAGCTTCCTCATCAGCTTTTTCTTTCTCAGACTTCTCTGTTTCTGGTTCCTCTAGGTTCTTTTGTTGTTGCTCAAGAGTGGTGGCACCAATTCCCTTATCGGGTTGATTAACCGCATCAGGAATTGGTGTAGACTGGACACCACCACTAGACCCTCCGGGGCCACGCATTTGTTCCTGTTTGAATTGTTCAGTAACGTGTTGGAGTCTCAGATTTTTCACCTTTTTCCTGTAATCTTTGTCAAGTTTCTCTTCATCGGAACTTTCTTCTTCTTCTTGCTCAACCACCGGAGTCTTTCCCTTGTCACCTTTGGGACTTGGAGGTTTTGCTACTTTCTCAGTTTCAACGTTTGGAGTTTCAGAGTAGAAAACTTCTTCATCCGTATCAGTGTTTTCTGAGTCTTCATCGACTAGTTTTCTTTGCGGTTCAGACTTGGGAATGGGAATGGGAACAACTTCCTTAGATGGAACTTTCCTTTTGAGTGCAGGTTTCCTCTTAGGGAACTTTCGTTGACTCTCAGTGCTTGCAACACTTCCTGCACTGCCTCTTCTGGTTTTCCTAGAAGGTGTGCCAGAAGACTTTTTATCGAGAAAACCAACTTTACCTTCATCAACTGCTACCAGATACCTTTTGTATGAGTAAAGCTGTTTGATTGCATCAGAGAGAAGGTGATCCGGCAGCACAACACCCTGTTTCTTTGTTGTAGATTCCTTGAATCTGACTGTGAGTGTAGGCTCATACAACATGGAGTGATTGTTTGGGTCGTCGAGTCTCAAGGGAATATCGGGATTTAACCCAAGAGCTCTCTGGATCAGCAGTTTTGTGTATCTGATGTATGGGATCTTGGTGCCTTGCTTTTTGAGGAAAGACATCATGTCATCCCATATCAGAGCTTCAACTTCGATATGTTTCATGTTGAACAAAGCCTAGAAAATCTGTAGTTCCATGAGCTTGGGATGCTCATAACCACTATCCCGTTCAGAAACAGATTTTGTGATGATGATGAAGAGGGTTCTCCAAGGCTGAGGGATATTCTTCAGATCAACGTAAGAGTGCTTGTTGATTACCCCTGTAGCTTCGTCATAACCGATGTCGATCATGAATTGCAGAACGACCTCTTAAGTAGGTGTAGCGTTGTACTCAGTTGGTTCAATGACAGGAATGAGGAGAATAGCCCGCAAGTCTGTTGGTGTAATGGTGACTTGCTTGTGATTGAGAGTCACAGTCACAGCATTTTGCCTTTTGATCTGCTTCATTGTGTGCCAGAATTGCTGAATGTAGATCTCCGGAACTGTGGCAGAGTTGGTGAGCATATTCTGATAAGAATGGTTCTTCAGAATGTCCACAACTATCAAGCAAGAAGACTCTGAGCATCTGAGGGTATCAAAATCAACACAAAGATTGTTCTTTCCAATCTTCATCGGATAGCCATTAGGGAAGATATCAGCAATGGTGAGAACATTTGGTGCATCCACATTCTGCATTTGAGCGTCCATGTCGTGATATGAAAGATATTTAGCCAAAAGAACCAACATATCGAAAGACATTATGTTAGTCAACAGATGGTTATATTGTCTAATTATTGAATGTGATATGTCGATGATTGTTACGAGTCCAATGTCACTTGTTTGTCCAATAGTCCAATGACGTCGTGATAAGTTTCGTGAGTTGATTAACTTTAAGTTTTAAAGTCCATATTTTCACTTATTATTCACAACTTGTTAAACATTCAAGCTTATAGTGACATTATTGGTTTCGTGGCGTTATGATTTATTTATTTACAAGTTTGCACGCGTAACAATTCATAATTAAGGTTAAACAAGGCTTAGGCATAGAAATGGCAAGCTTATGCGTAAACAGGAATGGTATACGCATAAACGCAAGCTTATGCGTAGGTTCTTGACTTACGCGTTGGAAAAGGGGACCTTATGCGTAGAGCTTACGCGTAGGCGTATATAAACCTTACGCGTAAGGCTTACTCGTAAGAGTCAACCTTATGCGTAGAGGTCACTGTTTACGCATATCCTTAACAGGATACGCGTAGTCCCTTATGTAGAACCTTACGCGTAAACGATACGCGTAAGATTTCTCTTACTCATAACATGCTACGCGTAAGGTGATCCTTATGCGTAGATATCAAACAACCTTGATTCTGAATTTTTACGTGTAACAAACCTGAAATAAGATCATCATAGCATCAATATTAACACATACATTCATTCTCTAACAGTTTTAACCATGAACACTCAGTCTAACAGTTAGGCGTAGAACATGTGTTACGCGTAACCTAAACCTTAAAGTTCAAGAATTACGCTTAAGTAATTTAGCCATGGAATAAGCACCAAAGTTTTTCTGGGGTGTCTTAGATGCCTAATGAGATGTTTTGTTCAAGTTTTAACATCAAACTCAACATGAATAAAAAATACCCAATTATCAAGAACACGAACCCTAATTTTCAATTGATTATTATTCAGTGATTCTGGGTTGTTTCTGGGCTTAGATATGATCAATTCAACATTAAAACATCATCATGCAACAATCTTTTTAACCAGAAACACTCACTATTGAAAATACCCAATTCCACGCATAAACCCTAATTCACAATATCAATCAATTCGTGTATCTGGGTGTGTTTTTATGATCAAAATAGTTTCAATGATGTTATATAAACGTTTTGACACTATCTTTTTCACCATAAACCCCCTCACATGATTAGGTGTTCATACGCTTATGCGTAGAACACCAAATCGTTCGTAAGTAAGAATCTAACCGTTAGTTTTTAATATAAATCAAAACCTTTGTTTAAAAACATGTTTAGATTATGAAACCACTTACAATATTACGATCAAAAACACGGATTGGAAGGATTAGTTTTACGTGTAGGATCTTGATTAGGTGAAATAATAAATGAGGTGAATTAAATGAGTTTGGTGGATATTTTTATTAAAAATAACTTTAAGCTTTTGACAGTTTTATTCCCTCCACCTTAACCATTTTCATCCAATGCCCATAACTTCCAATTTGGTTACCAAACGAAGGATATTTGGAAAGAATTTTGACGACACTCCCCCTCGACTTAAGAAATAATGAAATTTTATAAATTTTTTTCCGAGGAGTGTCAGTAAACAAGAAAAGTGACCACCATTATTTAAAGAAACAACCGGGATAAGGTAACATGCAAGTACAAGGTTTTATTAAACTGAAAAGTATTAGCTTTCTCCCCCTCAACAATTGATCAAAAAAATACTTAATTTTGAAAGATTTGAGTGTTGAGGAAAGATTTGTACTTTCCATGTTAAAAGAAAATTAGATAGAAGAATATTTTTGATGTTTTACATGATTTTATAATTTTGTATTTTGTTTTTGAAAAATATTTACAAAAGGAGGTTTTGGTGTTTGACTGGTTTTAAAGAATGTTTTAAGAGTTCATCAAGTTTCTCTTGAGTCAAACACCGCATACCAATCCGGTGGACCAACTCAGTAAACCTAGCAGGAGCTAACGCTTTGGTGAGAAGATCTGCCAATTGGTATTCAGTACCCACAAAGTATAATTCAACACTACCCTGTTCCACGTGGTCCTTGATGAAATGATATCGAAGATCGATGTGCTTTGATTTTGAATGTTGTACTAAGTTGCACGAGATCGTAATAGCACTCCGATTGTCGCAGTACATCGGGATTCTGTCAAATACGTAACCATAGTCCTTGAGTTGTGTTCTCATCCAAATGACTTGAGCACAACACGCCGACATGGCTACATATTCTGCTTCGGTTGAGGACATCGATGTACAATCCTGCTTCTTCGATTGCCATGACACTAGTTTATCACCAAAAAATTGTAATGCTCCTGAAGTACTTTTACGTGAATCTAAGCATCCTGCGTGATCAGCGTCTGAAAAAGCGATTAATTCAAAACCAGAAGCCTTCGGATACCAGATCCCCAAATAATTGTTCCCTTGATGTATCGGAGGATTCTTTTAGACTCAGAGAGGTGGGTTTCAGTTGGTCTCGACTGATAATGGGAGCAAAGATAGACGGCAAAAACAATATCAGGTCTGCTAGCTGTTAGATACATGCGAGACCCAATGATACTACGGTATTTGGTAGGGTCCACCAATTTCCCATGTAAATCAGTGTCTAGCTTCTTGGTATGAGCCATTGGTGTGGCATAGGTGTCACAGTTTTGCATTCCAAATTTGTTTAACAATTCAAGGGCATATTTGGAATGACTCAAGAAAATACCACGGAGTGATTGATGAACTTGCATTCAAAGGAAGAATGTGAGTTCACCCATCATTGACATTTCAAAATGTTTTGTCATAAGTTTAGCAAAAGCATTTGAATATTTTGAATGTGTTGAGCCAAAAATGATGTCATCCACATAGATTTGAACGATTAAGATGTGAGCCCCGTGATATTGTATAAAGAGTGTAGGGTCGACCGAACCTTTGGTAAAATTATTGGCAATAAGGAAGGATGATAACTTATCGTACCACGCCCGAGGGGCTTGTTTGAGACCGTAGAGAGCTTTCTTCTGTTTGTAGACATGATTAAGGAACTATGGATCAACGAATCCTTCTGGCTGGCTAACATAGACCGTTTCTTTCAGTTGTCCATTGAGAAAAGCAATTTTCTCATGTGAGCCGCAAATGCCAGAAAAATCCGAACAGCCTCAAGACGAGCAACCGGAGCAAATGATTCTTCAAAGTCAATACCCTCTTCCTGTCTATAACCCTTAGCCACCAGACGTGACTTGTTTCTAATTACGGTTCCTTCAGCATCCAATTTGTTTTTCCAAATCCATTTTAAACCAATGACGAAGACCCCTGTTGGTCTTTCAACCAGTTCCCATACTTCAAGACGTTTGAATTGGTTGAGTTCTTCCTGCATGGATTCAATCCAGTTGTCCTTTGTCATTGCGTCTTTAATGTTTTTAGGCTCAGATTGGCAGACAGTGAGTGCATAAATACAATGTTCACCATCTGTGTGAAGACATTGTCTCGTTACGACTGGTTGATTCGGGTTACCAATAATATTCTCAAGAGGATGGTCTTTTGTCCAACGATGTGTAGAGGGTTGATGTTGGTATACATTATGCAGATTTTGAGGGGTGATTCAGCCGATGATGGTATACATTATGTAAAGGGTTGATTTTGGTATACATTATGCATAACAGTGGAGCAAATAGCTTTTCCATTTGTTGACGAGTAAGCTGGGGGCTTGATTCAGCTGATGATGGGGTTTGAGGGAATTTTAAACGGTTGAGACTGGGTTCCAAGTTGTTATGCTCAGAAGCCATTATGAAAAAGTTTCAGAATCAGCTTCCCCCCAAACTGACAACTGTCTTTAGCAGATTTGAAACTTTGATGAAGTCTAAATTTCCTCTAACTTTTGAAGGTTTCAGTATGCAGCGGAATTTGTAGATGAGCAGTAAACCACGCAAAGAAAATCTGACTAATTGCGGAAGATCCGTTCGAGGGTAACATGCCAGAAATCAACAGGATCTTCTCACGTATGTAGACGCATCACACCAAACAAACCACGAAAGACGAAATGATACGACTTTTCCCTGAATGTTGTGGTCTTTCGGAATACTAATCACCTGTGAATATGCAATAACTTGATACCAAGACCGTGTGTGAGGCATCATAACATCATATTTGGGTGACTTCACACAAGATTACCCGTGAAATTGAGACGATAACACCAAAGTGAGACGTTTGAGCCACAGATCGTCTTATTTCTTCCCCCTAATTAAAGAAATTCAAGAAGGCATTGGGTTTTCGCAAAGAAGCATGTAGAAGAACAAGGAAGCAATGACCACCTACACACTCTCTCCCACTCGTTGTTTTCAATGATTCAGAATCATACACCACGTATGTTGATGATGAATTGAAGACATCGAAACCATGTATAAGGAGACAGCGAAACCATGTAAGTTCAATTAATCGAACAAGTGTGAAGTACCATAAATATCTCGTAAGAATCAACTGCTGATAAAAACTGCTTTGTTTAATCATTTTGTTGATCATCAGCTGTGTCATTGTTGTTGTAAATAGTTTGTGCTTATGTTGTCAGAGATTCGATTGGAGGTGTAGCTACAACGACGGCTGTTGTTGTAGATTCAGGTGTATCAGAAATTAAAATATAATCAGGTTGTGCAGCGGAAACATTCGATACATCTGAAGCACGACTTTAGAAAGACTCTTTAACCAGAGGAGCAATCAATGTTTCCAAATCTTGACGATTAAGTAAAAATTGTCATGCAGCTGATGGATCAGGATAATTTAGACGGTGAGAAACGAGTCCTACGCTGTTTTGCAGTAGGAGCCATTGCTGTTATACCTTCATAGAAAAAAATAGGAGGGGGACAAGAAAGAAGAAACATGGATCCTAAGTGTAACTGGGTTCCAAATGTTAGAGGCATAAAGATGTAGTGTCAATTATCTTCTTGACACCTGAACATGCTATTTTGATAAGTTCCTTTCCTACCTCAGGGATGGATGTTGTGGGTTTCACACTTGTGTTGATGCAACTACTTAGTATCTTGCCTGTAGGAATCCACCTAAGAGCAACAGTGTTGAAAACTCTACCCGTTGGAATCCATCTAAGGTTAGATCTAGGGGATGTTGAAACTTCTTTTGGGAAGAGTCTGCGTCCTATATTGATCCACCTATTAGGTTTCTGAAATTTTACGTTTAGATCAACGGGTTTATTTCTAACAATTTGCTGAGTAAACTTAGGTTTTGGTTTGCTACTACAAGCAGTGTTATGCAACACACTAGAAGGCATCACACTCGGTTGTGAACCTAAGATTCCATCCTTTTGGAGTAGTGCCCTTTTCCTAGCCTTTTCTAGATCATAGTTCTTGTGAATTTTGAATTTTGATGCACGGTTTAGAAGTCCTTTGTATCATATGAATTTTGAATTTTGATGCTCGGTTTAGACATTGTTTTGGAACTAATCCTAGACTGGCCAGAAGCAGCCACATGTTGAGGTTTAACAGAAACAGGTATATCAGAAACAGGTTTAACATAAACATGTTTAACAGAAACAGAAGCAGAAACATTATGCTTTGGCCCGGAATGTGGAGTGACTGGTTTTGACAAATGATTATTCTCAACAACTTGGGAGGGAAATCGTGGTTTTGAAGATTTTGAACGTTCAGATTTAAATGCAGTTGGTTGTCTAACTACTGATTGTTTTTTGAAAGGTTGTAGAGATGATTTCCCCAAGATTGTTGGTTTTGTAAACTTAGTATCCACACTCTTTCCAGTTAATCTTCTCAGTTTGTTTTGTAAAGCAACATGTGCAAGCCCCTTTGCTTGAATTTGAGCCTTTAAATGCTCATTTCCTTTTACTAATGTATCCACATGATTACTTTGTTCATTTGAATACTGACCATTGTGTTCTGAAGAAAAAGATTTTTTTTGTAATTTAAGTTCAAGAGAGATGCAATGTGCCTCTAGGTTTGAAAAATCTTTATGAAACTTAGCAATGGTCTTTTTGAGAAGAGTGTTTTCAGATTCAAGAGTTTGATTTGACGTTTCAGTTGAATTGTTAACAAGTAAGGGCTTAGACATGAGATAGTTATCTGGACATTGTGCAACACACTGGTCAACCTCTCCTTCATTATTAAATTTAGGTTGCTCAGTATGTTGTGTCGCGTTTGCAGTCAGAATATGATCAACAGTAGATTGTACCTTGACTATCTGTTCTGTGTCAATGTCATAGGTGGGTAAGATATCTTCCTCAACCATTTGTTCTTCGTCACAGTTGGGCTCGGTGTCGTAGTTAAGTATGATATCTTCTCCAGATCTGCTGTTGTCATCCTGCTTTTCCAATGCTACAACCTCATTGTCCGCATTACCGACAGTTGCAGTAATCACAACATTCTCAACGTCCATTTGAGCATTCCTTTCATGTACATCAACTCTTTCACCTTGCACGACTGTGGGATATCGGGAATTTGATGATGTCTGACGCTTGGAATTGTTAAGCCGATATAGTGCATTTCTAATTTCCCTGCATCCTTCTTCCAATTCCACAAATGCTTTATCAGAATACATTAATTTAAACACTCTGTCTTTCCTGCAGAAGAATCAAAGAGAAAAGGTGCGAAGTCGATATAACACACAGAAGGCCGATATAGTGAATTGCAATTTCCCTCCAAAAATAATTTTGAAAATATTTTGTCTCTCAAAATTTGAAATTCACTATAAAATTCAATTCTAAGGTTGTAAGAAAAATTTGAGTTATGACAATTTTGACGCCAAATTTTACCCGAAAAATTTGAATTTGGGCCCAAAAATTTGAATTTTTGACCAAAATTTTCACAGTTAAACCAAAATTTGAATCTCGCATAAAAACTGAACGTTTAGTCTCCCCTAATTTTTTTTTTTTTTTTTTCATAACTTGTGTTGATGGATCTTTGTAGTCGAATGAAACTTGTTGTTTGTTGAAGAGGTGCTTAGGCATAGAAAACCATCTTATGCGTAGAGGAAACCTTACGCGTAGAAAGAGCTTATGCGTAGAAAGAGCTTACGCATAAAAAGAAGCTTACGCGTAAAAAGAAGCTTACGCGTAGGATTAGCTTACGCGTAAGAATTGAGAAACACTAAGATTAGGCGTAAACTGAAAGTTAGACGTAGAAAACTTACGCGTAAGATTAGCTTATGCGTAAGACAAGGCTTAGGCGTAAGAAAATACTTATGCGTAAAGAGTTCTACGCGTAAGTTTAAGCTTATGCGTAAAATTAGGGTTTTGCCCAAAAAATCCTTTACACTATCACAGTGTAAACGATATCCAAAGTCGAAGTGTTTTCAGGCTTATCCAAGCAAGAAAACACTGAGTAAACCACGAAAACTGAAGATCAAACCAAGGAAATCTTATGCGTAAGTTTAGGGTTTCCTTACGAGTAGAAAATACCAAAAACTGATTTTATGCCCAAAAGTGTTTAGAAACCTGATTTTTATGATGAAATAGCTTCAATATCACCAAAATAACACAAAAGTATGAAACTTGATGATCCAAAACACTTTTTCACCTTACGAGTAGAAAGAGGTACACGAATGAAATCAAGCTCAAAAACACTTCTACACACGTAAAGTTTCAAACTTTTTGCCAAAAACTGATATTTTAACACCTAAAAATGTTGAAAGTACAAGAATCTTGGATTGAAAAGTGTAAAAAATGAGTTTTTAAGCGTATGAAAAGTGAAAAACGTGAGACCTTACGAGTAGAACAAAAACAAACCGTTTCACCCAACTAGATGGCGAATGATGCCACTGTTAGTTTCCCATATTAGTAACACAAGCTTCAATAGAAGAAATAGATGAAGGATAGATCGGTTGAACAATAACATACACACACTTATGCGTATGAAATAGAGAAAGGTTATGCGTATTAAGTGAAAGAGAATGAAATTGAACAACCAACCCTCAAGTGAGGGTATTACAAGACTATTTATAGGAGAGGGAGCTAGGGCAACACTCCTAGTCCCTTCCTTTCCTTATTGGACTTGGGCCAAGGCTCATGCGCTTTCTACATAAGCCTTGGCATGATTACTAACATAAAAGCCATATTAAGCTAACTATTACATATGAATCACTAACACTTGAATTAATGTTTAGGAGTGATTCCAACAGAAATAAGTACACGCATCCGTAAAACATCACTTCAAACCCAAATAAACAGTAAAGAATCATCTTCATAGTCACAGTTGATATGCATTACAAACATTAGCCATGGAAAAGTAACCTCCTCAAAGTTTGTTATAACAAAATATCAATCTTTAGATAAATAATGTATAAAAAATTATAACAATGCATTTGAAAAATATGCTACATAATAATACTCTTAGCCTGAATTTTTCATATAAATACCAATCCACTATCTCTTCTAATATAGCATTAAGCCTAGATAAGCAATCAGAAACCCATTCCATATTTGTTTGCACATTAGCTTAGTCCGAAAATAAGTTCAGCTCAAATTTAAAACATTAGGGTCAAGCCCGGTCGCATCAGTCTCGTTTGACTTTTCTTTAAGCTTTGGACTTGTGATGATAACACTAAAGTCCAC
>OU343221.1:149786472-149894269 GCA_910596185.1 Chrysanthemum makinoi | reverse complement strand
TCTCCCGAAAGGACTTAGTTGTAGGTTTACCTCGACTAAAGTATGAAAAGGATCATCTTTGTTCAGAATGTCAATTGGGAAAAAGCAAGAAGTATGCCCATAAATCCAAACCTACTAACTCTATCACAGAAGTTCTTCATACAATTCATATGGATTTATGTGGACCAATGAGAGTGGAGAATATCTTTGGGAAGAAATATGTGTTAGTTATAGTTGATGATTACTCTAGATTCACCTGGTCAAGTTCTTAAGGACAAAGGATGAAACTCCTGATATCATCATCAAACTCATCAAACAGTACCGCAGTTCGACTTAACAAAACCGTCAGAATTATCCGGACAGACAATGGATCTGAGTTTGTTAACAAACAACTTAGTGAATTTTATGAAAGCATTGGAATCAGCCATCAAAGAAGTGTTCCACGAACTCCTCAACAGAGCGGTGTAGTTGAAAGGCTAAATCGAACTCTTGTAGAAGCCGCTAGAACAATCTGATTTACTCAAAAGTTCCAATGTTTCTCTGGGCTGAAGCTATTGCCACTGCATGCTACACACAAAATCGTTCCCTGATTCACACTGTTCATGGAAAGACACCATATGAACTTGTCCACTGATTCGTTTAAGAAAATATACCAAATATAAGATATACGCGAGAATCAACAAATCAACCTTTTAGGAAAAGGGTTAACATGCCAAAACCCACAAACGTGATATAAGTGATACCGGGAAAGTGATTACCCGGGTCGTGTCCCAACGAGGTGTGAATTGAGGATGTCGTTTGAGGTTTGTTATTAAAATGCTTGAATTGTTCGAGATTTGATTGTTTTTAATTACGTTTTCTACGAATTAATTAACGGGAAAGTAATTAAGGCAAGGGAAACCTAATAAATGACAAAATAACTACTACTAAGCATACGGAACAATAAAACTAAGCTAAATTAAGTCCTAGAGTGATAATATGCAAAAACGTGAAAACCCGGGCTAATCCCGAGCTCCAAAAGTGAAAATAATGAAAATTAAGGCCTACGAGTGCGAAACTAATTTTCCTACGTTCTAAACTACTAAAAATAATTTTAGGAAAAAGCCGGGTATTTTTCGACTTTAAATTAAATTTATTATGATTTAAAAACTAATTTAATCTAATTTAATTATAAAAAATACTAAACTAATTTAGAAAATTCGAAAAATTCACGAAAAATACTTTTAACCTAACTGATTGTAAGAAAAATATAAAAAGTGGGTACTGCTTTTGTAAATAAGTAGTTAAAAAGTGAAATAAGCTACTAATGTAAAAACTAGAATTGTATTTAAATAACTAAGGGTGCAAGTTTCTAACAGTTAAAGACCCTAGGCCAGATGGATGAGAGTGTGTGTGGTGAGCCAAGAGGCTTGAGTTCGAACCTGGTGCTTGACACTTTTTTTTTAAACTTTTTTTTCGAATTTTGTTTTTGGGACTTGAAAGAGTGATTGAATTAAGCAAATTTTATAAAGACTTTACTTTTGAAAACTTAGAATAAGCTGTGAAAACAGGTTATCAAACAACAGTTGTGGATAGATTGCAAGGCAGTTTACAAAATGACATTCAAGCTAAGTAACAATTAAAATAAGCTAGCATCATTAGAAAATACGCTATAGTATTTAAGTTGTAATTAAAAAGAGATAAGCAGATGATTAGTGCAAATAAGCAGTTGGGATTATGTAACTAAAAAGGGGAAAAAGCAGTTTTAAATTGAGCTACACTAGGGGGGAACCGGGGAACCTTAAACTAAAAAGGGACAAATAAGCATTACATAAGCACTAATAAGCAAAGTTATAAACTAACCTAACCTATGGGACTTAATAAGAAACTAAGGACACTAGAATAAGCTAAACATACCACTAATAAGCTAAAAGTGGATCTTGAATCTGCTGATATGCACATAAAAACAGGCCTGGAGGGGCTTTTTGGACTTATAAATAAGCTAACTACTGAGCACCTACCCCTACAAGGAGACCTAAACATGCAACTAGGGATAGTGGGGTACCTAAAAAATCTACTTGGGAGCTAAGAATGAGTCTAGAATAGCTTATAAATAAGCTACGAACAGGCTGCAGTGGGACTGCAGGGCTGCTGTAAAACAGATACTGATGTGGGTTAGAGCAGATTTCAAAGGCAAATTAAGCTAAGATAAAGTGAAACTAAGTGCAAATGGACTAACACTATATTGAGAGTGGTATGTGAGATGCAAGAAAAACATTTTTGAAAAGTTTTTGATGACAAAACAAGCTGTAAAAAAAAACTTGGAACAACAGCTTAAGCTGCTGTTCTGTGACTTGAAGACAGAAAGTGACTTTTTGTTTTCTAACCAAAATAGTTCAAAACTTGATGAAACCTATTGACATCTTTTAAAAACTGACTAAGACCTTAAAATGTGTTTAACTTTAAGATTCAAAACGGGTAAAAATGGGATTTGACCCATATTAGAGCTTAAACCAAACACCCCCGTACAGGGAGTAAATCACTTTAAAACTGATGAATACTACTTAACAGTTAAAAAAAACAGAACTTAGGACTAATAGATAATGAGCAATAAGCTAATAAGCTAATAAGCACTCAAGTGCTTATTAGCCAAATAAGCAGTGAAGAAAAGATTGTAAAAAAAAACTTTTTCATTAACTAAAAAGGCAAATTACAATAATAAAAACAGAAAACTAATTTTCAAACTACTAAATTCCTAGGTGCCTTATCAAATGGCTACAAGGTTCTATTTATACTAGCAGCTTAGGGCTTCATACTCTTGAGCTGTGTTTCTTTTGTGAGAGAAAATGAGCTCTTGGCTTGCTTGTGCTTTCTCTTGCTTCATCTCAGCCATTCATTTGAACTTGGGCACAAAGGGATGCATCTAAGCCGTGGATTCTTGATGTCCAATGAGGTCCTTGGGGATTGCCAACATGGCAAGTGACCATGTGGGTTGTGGGGGAGGGAATGAGCTGGGGACCAGGGTTGAGAGAGTGATGGGGAGAAGAAGACAAGGTGGGGTTTTGGCGGGCAAAATTGGAGCAGGGCATATGGGTTTGTGTTTCTGGTTTGGGAAATAAGAAGAAAGGGAGATGGGTAAAATATTTTAAAGGGTTTTAAAGGTGTAGGGTAAAAATTAGTGTTTATTAAAAAGGTTTTTAATATAAAACTTGTATTTTTGTTTTAAACATTTTTTTTTTTTCTTTTTTTTTTTTTTTCTTTTTTGTTAAAGAAAACTTTTAATTAAAATAGATTTTTGAAAAATAATTGGTTTTAATTAAAAAGAAGGATTAAAAGGTTAAAATGGTAATTTTGGGTTCGGGTGAAGGGTAAATTGGTAATTTGGATTTAGGGATAGGTTTTTGAGTCTGATTCCCCAAGCTCACTCCCAAATGGTATCCCGGGCTCTGAAAATGTAGAAAATCCGCTTCCGGCTCCATCTGCAAAGCACGTTTTCCAGTCCGAGCTCATTTCAGTCCGTTTTTGCCCTGTTTTCGATCCTTTGTACCTGAAACACGTAAAAACACATTCCAAGGATATCTGTAGCATAATTGGTTATATTTCAGTGTTTTTAGACATTTTTGTGGGCTTAGATGGGTAAAAATGATGAGTGAATAAGTACTCATCAAATCCCCCACACTATCAATTGCTAGTCCCTAGCAATCGGATCATATGAAGTAATGAAAGGATCAAAAATACCAAGAATACCCCGTTTCGACTTTTTTATTTAACACTAGGAATTTAAAACTTGAACGTAAATAAATAACATGCTTGATCATCAAAACATGGCATCACGGAACGGGATTCACGCAAAATGGGTGTCTCCGGGGAATTGTAATCGTCATCCTCTTTTTTATACTCTCAAACCAAGCTTAAACTTATTGTGCAAACGTTTTTGTAAAATGCTAACACTACTTATACAAATAATCTATGTAAGTCGAGACTTAACTTTTTACTCCCGCAATTTATACAATTTAAGTGTGTGTGCTTATTTTCAAAAGTTTGACCATTGAAATCGACATTTGTTATGGTTGTTATCCACTTAACCAAAGTACTAACCCACCGGAAACGACGAAAGTCTAAGGATCGAAAGGGCCTCTTCCATGTAGCGGCTTTCTTCTCGGCACATCCCAAAACATTAGTTTTAAGTGACCGGGCTTTTGACACCTCACAGAGAATAGTACCGGAATTAGCGGGAATTCGATTCCAAAGATTTACGAAGCTACCATTAAGTTAAAACTAAACCTAAATGGATTAAAACCGACGACAATTTAGAAATTCGAGATTCAAAGGTGAGATCACTCCATGTTGCGACTTTCTTCTCAGCTTGTCCTTTTAAGGAGGCTAGGTTTTCACCCTCGAGAATAGTATCGGAGCTTTCGGGATCTTTGAAATCAAGGATTTCCAAATTACCGTCAAACTTTTAGACAACTTTGACGAATACGAGTTCAACTTCCGATTTAAATTTAAGAAAAAGCAAGTTTCGCACATTTATTCATAAACAACTTAGTGCTTTTATTCACGCAACTCATATTTTTCATTTTTCATTTTTCAACTTTTTCATCATCATTTTTTATTTTATTTTTTTTTCGAACTTTAAACTTGCAACTTTTACATCATTCAAGCACTTTTACGATACTTTCATTTTGCAACATTATTCATATTTAAAGAAAGTATGCTTTCTCGGAAATTTAAATAAAAAGTTGAACTCGGACTCTAAATCAATTTTGCTTAAAAACTTTTTATTGTAACAAGACTATTTGAATGTTCAAAAGTTTGACAACGAGCACGTATTTTAGTCCAATTAGTTAGCTTCTGGGAGAAAAAGCCATAGATTACTTATATAAGCTCTAAAGAGAACCAACTACTCCACGCTTAGCATTTTCATTTGCACAACGCATAAAACCTTAGCCTAAATGTTAAGAGAGCAGCTGGATCAACACTCTAGCAGAGTCGGGATTCCCTTTGTTCTAGCCGAATCAAGACTAAACTATCATTAATACCGAAGCATCAATGCTTTATTTTTGTGCAAAGCACTTCTTGTAAATGTAAATACTTGACTTAAAGCGAAAAAATTTTAAAATTTTTGGTCAAAACGGGGGTGCTAGGGTACTAGAAGGTACACTGTGATAAAATTCGCAAAGAATTCCCCCCCACACTTAGAATTGAATATTGCCCTCAATATTCAAAGTACCGGCTGTAGCCGAAACAATAGAACGGAAAAAGGTAATACTACTAGCCAAGTGTGGAAGCGAAATCTTTTTTCACAAAAAGGATTTTATAAAGATATCCCTAGATAAACGTTAGTTAAAAGATCGGATATTGGGCGGCTGAATCGAAAACAGGCGCATCAATCATCACGATCTACGGGAATCCTGAAAACAGAGAGCAAACATACAACAAACAAACAATAGTGGGTGGACACATGGGTGGACACCCATGAAATGCTACTGTTTTTGTTAACTGAGTCGCTAGCTTGACTCGACCCCGAATTCATTGGTCCATGGGGGAGCAAGTGGAAGAGAAAATCTCAATCGGACTTTCATTCAAATGGTTTGGATAAACATTGAATGTGCTGAAAGTTCCACTCCGATGAGATATAACCGGCTCGAAAGAATGATGAATGGAGATGCCGGGGTCGAAAATGAAATCCTCATTTCCGGATGAGGTAGCACGGGTGGGTCGGGTGGGCAAAATTTTAGGCATGAGAACATAGTGTTCAAAATCTTTGCCCACCGTCTTAGAGATCAAAGTACCCGTATCGGGTTCAAAACCAAAGATGAATCCATCATCCGGCGGTTTAGCGGGAACACGAGGGAATGATGGATCATCAAGAAGAACAGTCTTAGTCACAAATAACTCCATAGAGAAGAGGAGTTCATGGTTAGGTCGAAGAGTTTGAAACATCACATCGGGTAAAGTACCAATTTCAGAAATTTGAGTTCTCTTAGAGTGAACTCCCTTGGAAGGTATTATACCGGGTTTGAACACTTTATCCTCGGAGAGGCATGAATCGAAAGTGTCAACCACGGTAAAATCCTCAAGAGAAGAGGAGTTACTCTCGGTTAAAAAAGAATGAAGAACATCTTGATCAACAAGTTCATTAATTGAAACTTTCAAGTTCTTCTCTTTTTTGGGAAAGAATGGATCATCAAAATTTTCCAAAGGATCATTGTTCAAATTATCATTCTTAAATGGATTAAGGTCCGTGAGAGCGAGTTCATCGGAGAACTCCTTCTTATCAATTGAAGGGTCAAGTGAAGGATCTCCATACAGCAAATACTCAAGTTCACGTAAGTCGGCTTCAAAGTCAAAGACTTCATTGTCAATTCCCGGTGGGAGAGGACCAAGGCGAGCGAGTTCATCGGCGAACTCCTCGAGAAGTAAATCAATAGCTGAATCCTCGGGCTCGGGCTTCGAAGGATTTTTGGTTAAAAGCTCAACTTCTTTAATTTCAATTTCTTCCGGAGGGAGTGAAGACAACAGGTCTTCATTTTCACTAAGTAATTGTTCAAGACGAACACGGTCTCCCTTCGGGTCAGATTCATCGTCATCAATTCCTGACGGAAAATAATAAGCTTCGATCTCTTCCAAATTCAAGTTACTTCCCTCAAACGGAGTGAGGGAAGGGGAAGAGTCGGAAATAATGAGGTCGGAAGTAGGAGTGGGATTGCCACTCGAAGAAGGTTCAACAAGATCGATACGATTAACCGAAAGCGGAGGTGGGACAAGTGGTGTGCTCTTAGAGCTAGCAATTTCCACCACTTCCGTTATGGTCTCCGGTTTCTTGGTAATCGTTTTAAGCTCAACACGTTTACTCGAAGATCTCTTGACCGTAAATCGTGAAAGACTTTGATCGATCCTAGATGGAGAATTTTGGATAACCGTAGGTTGGACGTTTTCGGTACTTCCGTTATTAGTAGGAAGCACCGGGTCCTTTGTCACCTTGGTTTCACGGCTTTCAACTTTATCAATACCACAAATGGTAGGCATAGATTTCAAATCTTGGTTAACATTGAAAGTTACGGCTTCTTTGTTTACCCTCAAAGTGATTTCCCCTTCATCAACATCGATCAATGCACGACCCGTTTTTAAGAAACACCTCCCAAGGATGAGGGGCACTCGGGGATCGGCATCGAAATCGACAACAACAAAGTCAGCGGGGAAATGAAATTTTCCTACTTTCACACAGACATCCTCGGCTATACCTAACGGATGAGAATTTGTACGGTCGGCAAGCTCGAGGATCATACATGTAGGTGTGAGTGGGGGTAAAGAAAGCTTTTTCCACATGGAGTGTGGCATCAAGTTAATGCTCGCGCCAAGATCGGCCAAAGCGGAGCATTGAACTAATCCTTGAAAATCACATGGGGTGAGGAACTTTCCGGGGTCTCCTAACTTTTCGGGAAGTTTTTTAAGGATAACCGCCGAACAATTCTCATTCAAGGAAGTTTTAGCCAACTCGGAAATTTTTTCTTTGTTGCTCAACAAGCTTTTGATCGTCGGACCAAACTTGGGCATTAGAAGGAGAGCCTCCGCGAAACTAATCTCGAAGTGCGTATCTTGAAAGATTTGGATAGCTTTTCCATTTGTTGATTAGTTTTGTCGCGGGCCTTTTGATCATTAAGCCTTGAAGGATAAGGAATTGAAGGCTTAATCTTCGGAACATCGGGTTCCGGAATGGGGATGTGGACTACCGGAGGTTGGACGTGTGCGGTACTATGTGGGCTTGTAGAATGCACCTTGTCCTTGGTCACCTCGGTTTCTTGTTCTACTTCCCTCACCGGAGAAGGTGTAGGCATCGAGGGTCCATCATATGATTTACCACTTCGGGTGGCAATAGCATTCAACTCTCCCTTCGGATTTGGAATCGTATTAGCCGGAAGGGTTTTAGAAGTTGAAGCTTGATTCATTTGACACATGATACTATTGAACATATTTTCAATTTTGTTTTGATTTTGATCAATTTTGTTGTTTTTTTTGTTCAATTCATTTTTTAACTCATTACCTTGTTTTGACATTGAAGTTTGGAAATCATTTCTCAAAGTAGTGATTTGGCTTTGCAAACCCCTAATTGTAACCTCATTAGACTTAATGTAGTTGGAAAGTTCAATAGAGGGGCCAACTGGGGTTTGGTAATTAGAAGCTTGATAACCATGATTGAGATTACCCCCTTGGGGAGGGTATTGGTTCATCGGGGCTTGATATGGAACATTTTGCCCTTCCACTTGATTTTGATTGAACCTATTTTGATTGTTAGGTTGAGGAAAACCGGGTAGTCCCATTTGATTAGCAAGGTATCCTTGATTCGGATTAGGATTGTGATTGTGATTAGCAGCTGCCACGGTGGCATTTCTGACGTCACCATCGGTGGCTTGACAATTGTAATACGGATGGGGACCACCGCAAATAACACAAGTTTCGATAACGGCTTTTACGGGTTCCGTTTTCTGAATCTTTAACTCTTTTATCATGCTATGAATGGCGTCGGTAAGTCCTTCCAATTTTGACTCCACAACGGATGAAGAAGAATTGGTAGTGACTTTAGCAACAACTGCTCTGTTTCTGGAGGTTGGAACCTTTGATTTGTTCTCGATAATCGTTCTAATATCCCCGGGCATACGACTCAAGATATTACCACCGGCGGCCGCGTTAAGCGAATCTTGGTCGGATGGGGTTAAAGCATTGTAGAACGTATCGATCTGATGAAGGTCGGAGAAGCCATGGTGTGGGCATTTTCGTAGAAGTTCTTTGAATCTATCCCACGCTTCACCGAAAATCTCGTCGAATCTTTGTCGGAAATTGGTTATTTCATTTCTTAACATTGTAGTTTTCGACGGAGGGAAAAATTGGTTAACGAATTTCTTAGAGAGGTCTTCCCATGTCGTGATTGAACGAGGGGGTTCTTTTTCAAGCCAAATCCGAGCTGCCTCGAGGAAAAAGGGAATAACATCAACTTGATCGACTCATGAGGGGCGCCCCGAAAGTTAATAGTGGAAGCCACTTGATTAAACCAACAGATATGGGCATGGGGCTCATCCCTATCAAGACCACAAAAAGGTTTAGATGAAACCAATTGAATCAAATTAGTCTTAAGTTCAAAATTTTCGGTGTCAATTGGTGGAACGATGATAGCATCACCGTAACCGTCTACGGGAGCTTGAAGTAACTCAGACATGGTTCGGGTATCCGCCATTTCGGGAATGGGGTCGGGATTAGTACGAATCTCGGGTTCGACTATTGGCGGAGGACGTCTTCTATTTCGTCTTCGCGGAATTGTGGCGAGTTCAAGAAGGGGATTAGAAGAATTAGAAGAACGAAGCGCATGCACTTCAAAAACAACACTTTCAATTAAAACAAGACCGAGGCAAAACACAGTGAACTTAAACCAATAATCCCACGTGAAATGATCACTTTTATAAGTATAACGCACAAAGGAGCGGAGAGACTTAGTAGGTCAGCGCGAAGCTTATTAAAAACCCGTCTCTTTTCAACCGCAATTTAATGTCAGGCCGTCCTTATACCCCTCACACAGTTTGTTAAACCGATAGAAGTAAACCAAATCACGAGCGACACAAAGGCAAGTTTTTAATCTTTTGTTCGGAAACTTATAATGATAACACTCAAGTTGAGAAGTGTTATATTGATTGTGTCTTCTATTTTATTTAAAACAAAAGGGAAAATCTTTTTGTATTTTTAGATTATATATATATATATACCAAATAAAAAGGAAAATATTTTTGTGTTTTTTGATTTTTATAAAAACAATAACTTCGCGAGGAAGGTTCTTCAAGTCACTAATCGTCAAACCGTAACGATATTGTCGCAACACAACCTCCCCGGCAGCGGCGCCAAAAATTGATTCGTTTAAGAAAATATACCAAATATAAGATATACGCGAGAATCAACAAATCAACCTTTTAGGAAAAGGGTTAACATGCCAAAACCCACGAACGTGATATAAGTGATACCGGGCAAGAGATTACCCGGGTCGTGTCCCAACGAGGTGTGAATTGAGGATGTCGTTTGAGGTTTGTTATTAAAATGCTTGAATTGTTCGAGATTTGATTGTTTTTAATTACGTTTTCTACGAATTAATTAACGGGAAAGTAGTTAAGGCAAGGGAAACCTAATAAATGACAAACTAACTACTACTAAGTATACGGAACAATAAAACTAAGCTAAATTAAGTCCTAGAGTGATAATATGCAAAAACGTGAAAACCCGGGCTAATCCCGAGCTCCAAAAGTGAAAATAATGAAAATTAAGGCCTACGGGTGCGAAACTAATTTTCCTACGTTCTAAACTACTAAAAATAATTTTAGGAAAAAGCCGGGTATTTTTTCGACTTTTAAATTATTTATTATGATTTAAAAACTAATTTAATCTAATTTAATTATAAAAAATAGTAAACTAATTTAGAAAATTCTGAAAAATTCACAGAAAATACTTTTAACCTAACTGATTGTAAGAAAAATATAAAAAGTGGGTACTGCTTTTGTAAATAAGCAGTTAAAAAGTGAAATAAGCTACTAATGTAAAAACTAGAATTGTATTTAAATAACTAAGGGTGCAAGTTTCTAACGGTTAAAGACCCTAGGCCAGATGGATGAGAGTGTGTGTGGTGAGCCAAGAGGCTTGAGTTCGAACCTGGTGCTTGACACTTTTTTTTTAAACTTTTTTTTTTTTTTCGAATTTTGTTTTTGGGACTTGAAAGAGTGATTGAATTAAGCAAATTTTATAAAGACTTTACTTTTGAAAACTTAGAATAAGCTGTGAAAACAGGTTATCAAATAACAGTTGTGGATAGATTGCAAGGCAGTTTACAAAATGACATTCAAGCTAAGTAACAATTAAAATAAGCTAGCATCATTAGAAAATACGCTATAGCATTTAAGTTGTAATTAAAAAGAGATAAGCAGATGATTAGTGCAAATAAGCAGTTGGGATTATGTAACTAAAAAGGGGAAAAAGCAGTTTTAAATTGAGCTACACTAGGGGGGAACCGGGGAACCTTAAACTAAAAAGGGACAAATAAGCATTACATAAGCACTAATAAGCAAAGTTATAAACTAACCTAACCTATGGGACTTAATAAGAAACTAAGGACACTAGAATAAGCTAAACATACCACTAATAAGCTAAAAGTGGATCTTGAATCTGCTTATATGCACATAAAAACAGGCCTGGAGGGGCTTTTTGGACTTATAAATAAGCTAACTACTGAGCACCTACCCCTACAAGGAGACCTAAACATGCAACTAGGGATAGTGGGGTACCTAAAAAATCTAATTGGGAGCTAAGAATGAGTCTAGAATAGCTTATAATTAAGCTATGAACAGCTGCAGACTGATCAGGGTCTGCTGAAACAGATACTGATGTGGGTTAGAGCAGATTTCAAAGGCAAATTAAGCTAAGATAAAGTGAAACTAAGTGCAAATGGACTAACACTATATTGAGAGTGGTATGTGAGATGCAAGAAAAACATTTTTGAAAAGTTTTTGATGACAAAACAAGCTGTAAAAAAAAACTTGGAACAACAGCTTAAGCTGCTCTTCTGTGACTTGAAGACAGAAAGTGACTTTTTGTTTTCTAACCAAAATAGTTCAAAACTTGATGAAACCTATTGACATCTTTTAAAAACAAAGTAAGACCTTAAAATGTGTTTGACTTTAAGAGTCAAAACGGGTAAAAATGGGATTTGACCCATATTAGAGCTTAAACCAAACACCCCTGTACAGGGAGTAAAACACTTTAAATCTGATGAATACTACTTAACAGTTAAAAAAACAGAACTTAGGACTAATAGATAATGAGCAATAAGCTAATAAGCACTCAAGTGCTTATTAGCCAAATAAGTAGTGAAGAAAAGATTGTAAAAAAAAACTTTTTCATTAACTAAAAAGGCAAATTACAATAATAAAAACAGAAAACTAATTTTCAAACTACTAAATTCCTAGGTGCCTTATCAAATGGCTACAAGGTTCTATTTATACTAGCAGCTTAGGTCTTCATACTCTTGAGCTGTGTTTCTTTTGTGAGAGAAAATGAGCTCTTGGCTTGCTTGTGCTCTCTCTTGCTTCATCTCAGCCATTCATTTGAACTTGGGCACAAAGGGATGCATCTAAGCCGTGGATTCTTGATGTCCAATGAGGTCCTTGGGGATTGCCAACATGGCAAGTGACCATGTGGGTTGTGGGGGAGGGAATGAGCTGGGGACCAGGGTTGAGATAGTGATGGGGAGAAGAAGACAAGGTGGGGTTTTGGCGGGCAAAATTGGAGCAGGGCATCTGGGTTTGTGTTTCTGGTTTGGGAAAAAAGAAGAAAGGGAGATGGGTAAAATATTTTAAAGGGTTTTAAAGGTGTAGGGTAAAAATTAGTGTTTATTAAAAAGGTTTTTAATATAAAACTTGTATTTTTGTTTTAAACATTTTTTTTTAAAGAAAACTTTTAATAAAAATAGATTTTTGAAAAATAATTGGTTTTAATTAAAAAGAAGGATTAAAAGGTTAAAATGGTAATTTTGGGTTCGGGTGAAGGGTAAATTGGTAATTTGGATTTAGGGATAGGTTTTTGAGTCTGATTCCCCAAGCTCACTCCCAAATGGTATCCCGGGCTCTGAAAATGTAGAAAATCCGCTTCCGGCTCCATCTGCAAAAGCACGTTTCCAGTCCGAGCTCATTTCAGTCCGTTTTTGCCCTGTTTTCGATCCTTTGTATCTGAAACACGTAAAAACACATTCCAAGGATATCTGTAGCATAATTGGTTATATTTCAGTGTTTTTAGACATTTTTGTGGGCTTAGATGGGTAAAAATGATGAGTGAATAAGCACTCATCATCCACAACAGAAAACCTAATCTCTCTTCCCTTCGTGTGTTTGGAGCTTTGTGCTATCCAACTAATGAGGGTCAAGACTTAGGCAAACTTAGAGCTAAAGCAGACATTGGAGTATTTGTAGGGTATGCACCAAACAAAAGGGATACCGAATCTACAACAAAAGAACCCGAAACATCATGGAAACAATTCACGTTACGCTTTGATGAGTGACCGGTCAAACGACTCCTGAACAATTCAGTTCGGACCCGCACTTCAAATCACCCAATTGGTTCATCCCTTGTTCCAAACCCTTCTCAAGAAACGCCATATGTACCTCCATCCGAAGATGATTTAAGGAAATTGTTTGATCCTATGTTTGATGAACTTTATGATCCGAGTACTAATGAGGTGTTGATCCCTACAACAGAGGCTGCTCATATTCCAATAAATGAAGTCAATCCTCATCTCAATATCTTTAAGTCAGAAGTGCCCTCATGATCCTTCCGTCTCATCAACAAATCATCATTATTCAAATGTACATCATGGAACTGTTTCTAGCATCAATGATGAAGTTAATCCCTTTGCTAATCCTGAAGATGCTCCATTTGAAAACATATTTGCTCCTGAATCTTCTTCAGAACCATCCTCTTCCGGAGACATCGACTCTGCTACTTCAGTCCCTCAACAACTACCACATGAACACCTCGTAAAATGGACTCACGATCATCCACTAGACAACATCATTGGAAATCCTCTCGTCCAGTATCCACACGGAAACAACTTGCAACCGATGCCTTATGGTGCTTCTTCAACTCCGTACACTCTAAGATCGAACCAAAAGATGTTAAAACCGCCATGAATGAAGATAGCCGGTTCAATGCTATGCAAGATGAAATTCATGAGTTCGATCGACTAGATGTATGGGAATTAGTACCGCTCCAGATTGTGCTATGATTATAGCTCTAAAATGGATCTTCAAAGTGAAACTTGATGAGCATGGTGATGTGTTGAAGAACAAGGCTCGATTAGTTGCTAAAGGATACCGTCAAGAAGAGGGTATAGACTTTGAAGAATCTTTTGCTCCCGTGGCTCGAATCGAGGCAATTAGAATCTTTTTGGCTAATGCTGCAAGTAAGAACATGGTAGTCTATCAAATGGACGTAAAGACGGCATTCCTAAACGGAGATCTTAAAGAAGTCGTCTACGCCAGCCAACCGAAGGATTTGTAAATCAAGAGCATCCTACTCACGTTTATCGTTTGAAGAAGGCCCTTTATGGTTTAAAGCAAGCTCCAAGGGCATGGTATGATACGTTGTCAAAGTTTCTTCTATCAACCGGATTTAGCAAAGGAGCAGTTGATCCAACATTGTTCACCAGGAAGTCCGGCAAACATTTAACTCATGTTCAAATTTATGTTGATGATATTATTTTTGCCTCGACCGACCCAATGGAATGTGATCGTTTTTCTAATGAAATGAGTTCAAAATTTCAAATGTCAATGATGGGACAAATGTCATTTTCTTGGGATTACAAATTTCGCAAAGTCCCGGAGGCATTTTCATAAATCAATCTAAATATGCAACTGAGATCTTAAAGAAATTTGGATTTGATTCAAGTGACCTGTTGACACTCCCATGATTGATCGAACCAAACTAGATGAGGACCACCTGTGGATCATGATTGACCAAACAAAATATCGTAGTATGATTGGATCCCTGATGTACCTCACAGCCTAGTAGACCGTGACATCTTGTTCGCTGTTTGCATGTGTGCTAGATACCAGGCTAAGCCTACTAAAAGCACCTTGAAGCGGTTAAACGGGTCTTTCGGTATCTCCAAGGAACCATCAATATGGGACTTTGGTACCCGAAGGACACCAGTATGTCACTAATGCCTATGCGCAGATGCGATCATGCGGGGATGTCAAGATACTCGCCGAAGTACACGTCTGGAGGTGCTCATTTTTGGGTGATAAGCTTGTGAGCTGGTCTTCAAAGAAGCAAATGAGTACTTCTATTTCCTCTACAGAGGCTGAATACATAGCCATGTCATCTTGTTGTGCTCAAGCCTTATGGATGAGATCTCAATTATCTGACTATGGCTTTGAATTCAACAAAATCCCTTTGTACTGTGATAATAAAAGTGCTATTGCTCTCTCTTGCAACAACGCTCAACACTCAAGAGCAAAGCATATCGACATTCGACATCATTTCATCAGGGAACAAGTGGAAAAAGGTGTGGTGGAACTCTATTTTATGAGATCTGAATATCGTTAGCGACATCTTCACCAAAGCTCTTCCAAGAGAACGTTTGAGTTTATTCTTCCACGTCTTGGCTTGAAAAGTCTTCAACCGTGAACACTCAAACGCCTTCGTGAGGAAGACGAGGAGTAAAGGTCTATCTTCATCTATCTCTTGTATATATCTATTCGAAATCAAAATACAAAATTATAAAACCTTAAAAACCATAAAAATCAAAATTGAAAAATCTTCAAAAAATTGTCATTTTGTCATTGTCACGTTTTGCTGTCATTCAAAGAATGACTTTAGATGTTGTTCGAATTCCAAAAAAAAAATCAAAAACATTATTTTTGGGAGAAGGAGAAACAATGGTTTATTGTCATTTCGTGCAAGAACCGCTTTTTCAAGGAAAGAACGAGCCATACTTTATCATGTTTTCAAAATTCCATGCTCGATTCTTTAAACATTTATCTCAAAACTAATCGCTTTGAAAAATAACTCAGCCTCTATTTTTGATAATCATCTGACTTATTTGTCAAAATATCAATCTCTCAATCAACAACCTATGTCATTGATTGAGGGGAGAATGATTTCAATTAAATTAAAAAGTTATTTGGCATTCAATTGTTTTCAAAAGATATTCATGCATGTTTTATCAATGGAGTTTAAAGTCTTAAAATCCGATCATTATCGGTTAAAACGCTTTCATAATCAAGTCACAATTCTCCTTAAAAGCTTTCAAAATCAATTTAAATCTATAAGAGATCACAAATCTCAAATGATTTGATAATTGTGATCGGGGAGAATGTGTGATTTAAATTGATTTAAACTGATAATTCGGTAAATGGTTTTATAAGGATGTACAAGCTCTCCTTCCCACATGTGACAAACGATTTCAAATTTTCCATGCACATGTTGAGGGGAGCATCTATCTTAAACCTATGATTTGAAACGTGATAACTTATCTCAAGGTGCAGGTTCCCTCTAGTATGTGCAAAACTCTTTTCAAATCTCGAGGCACATATTGAGGGAGCAAAATCATGAAAACCTCATCCTTCCCCAAAATGCTTTATCTACTTGATTCGATTAGGGAAGTGATGTTGATATTTTTTGAAAATGGTAATCAAAGAAGTTAATTTTTCTCTTGCCCCATGTGGAAAACTATTTCAAATACTTGATTCACATGTTGAGGGGGAGTTCTTCTTCTAAAAATATCAAAAACAATTCAAGTACAAAATGCTTTGATAAAATATCATAAGTATCTGGATTGATTTTCAAATGGTTTTCAATTGGTTCCTATGGCCGATGAACAATACCAAAAAGACCGACCAACTTTACATTATGTATGGTGATATAAGGACGATAAGGTTAGGTATGTGTTCCCATGATCCGCCAGAACCGGAGGGATCTACCCAGGGACTATCCACTAGTTAGTGTAGAGTTCTTAGGTATGATAATAAAAAGAATTGAATGAGAAAAGGGTGAAAACAAATAGCCCTCCATTTATTCAACCTTAGAGCAGAAACCGGGTTCAATTCATATGCTACTGATGGTAACATCGGTATTGAAGACTAGACGTCATGGACCCAAAGGACGCCTCTGACTACAACTTCCCAAACCACTCAAGTTCCTCTTAAAAGGACTTGTTTCATTCTCACGGGAACCGACATTATCTATCAACTTTCTCTTAGAGATTGTTGATATTGAAGGAGGAGACCCCCTCCCTAGTCTCCGATATAGGATCCAAATATGCACAAATTGAGTCTAGTGCCACGAGATCATCAATAAATCTCATTAGGACACTTTCAATGAAGACTCTCTGTTTCACACAATGTGGAAAGAGAGATTATATCTTGAGTCCTACGCATTATCCTTGTGGTATTGCCAGAACATCTGAGTGAAGTGTTTACATATTCACTGTGAAGATGGAAAGCCTTCTAGAGCCAACATCTAACAAGCTCCTGGTAGGTGGCATGTGAGATCTATTATACAGATCAACCATGTGACAACCGAACAGAAACAATGGGGCGATTCAATCTTTTGAATCAATCCTCGTTCAGGTTATGGATTGACGGATACCTTTGAAAACCGGTCTTTGTGCTTTAAAACTCTTTTCATTAGCACGTCGACCGTGTACTAATTTTCAAATCAAAAGGTGTTTTATGATTGATAATTGATTTTCATTAAAACCTTCATTATATTGCAAAAACAATTTCTATTGAGCAATACATGATTGTTTTTCAAATCTATTTTTATCAATCAGTGGACGAATTCGCCTGGTTCACTCACTCCGTGTTGTCTTCTTTGAGACGTTCGGTTTGAGAATTTAGAACTGCAAAACCTGTCAAGGAAATTCTTCGAATTATACCCGATCACGCAAGATCGTGTATCTTGATCAACGAGGGGAACCGTGGGCCGTGTACCTCAATTCATCAAAAGTGATCAAAGACACTTTCGTGCGCTTTATTGCTAACTATCTTATGCAGTACACCCCGACGCGTGTACCGATCGTAATGGAGCGTCAATCCATAGCCGCATGCTCACACAACACATTCATATCAAAAGATATCATGATTGGTGCATCAATGACTTGATATTCTAACTCCATGCTTCGCTTTCACTGCCGCCAATATCATGAATCAACGAATGCTTCCGCTACTCTGATGAGAAGATATCATGATCCAGAATGTGAGCATGTCGGTCTGAAAGTCACATCATCACATAATACCAACACCACAATGGATGTATCGAGATTTTCTATTAGCTGATGATCTCAAAAGCTGGCTCAACATTATTATCACGTGGATCAGGAAAAGACCTCCACTTGGATTAACCAAACATGCAATGAGTGGAATCAATGACTACAAGCTTCGGAGCAAAGTACTACATCAAGAATGCAAGATCAATTGTTAATGTAATATCCGATTGTATTCAATGTCATTTTAGTATATGTTTGAGGTGACCTCCCTTAGAGGGAGATTGTTAGGAATTAGAAATTCCCAGTATTAAAGAGTCGGTCACCTCAAGTATATGTAATCGTGAGAATGCTCGTAGTCATAGTTATATTTAGTTAAGTAGTATTTATTAAGTAACACCGTGGAGGACGGACGTCTTTACCCACCTCAGATGCCCGATCCACAAACCGTTGTGTGGCGATTTATGTAAGACTATAAATACTCTCTACCTCCCAAGGTAGAGAGTTGGAGCTCATAATAATAGTTTTCTTTCTCTCACTAAGTTCCCTAAACCTCTAACTTTCTCTCTCTAGAACTCACCGTTATACGCCCACTTTGTGTTATGGTTTGATGTGTATGTGAAATCCAATATCCAACAAATCTTGTAAATCTGAAAATGTAATCCAAGGGCTAGACTTGCCATTCTTCAATAAACCAAGGGCTGATTTTGCCAATTCTGAAACTTGAGGGTAGATTCTGCCAAATGCTCAAAGTTGAGGGACTGATTCTGACAATTCTTCAAACTTGATCATATCTTTCACAAATCATCCTCTTAGCATAGACATCTTCACAAATGCACAATTCTGACCTTCCAGCTCAGCTTTAGCACTCTCTATCTCTCGTGCTCAGGTTTTTGTCTGATTTGGCTTCTTTTTGTGTGTTTTGACATATCCGTACCTGCACATGCACAAACTCAAGAAAACAACAAATATTAGCAATAAACGGCTCTTTCTTGGTTATTTTGGGTTTAATTTGATAAAGAAAAGATATGTGTTTTAGCACATATCAAAATACCCCAGACGAGACCATTGTCATGTCCCCACGCAATGCAATCAACTCACGCTTCTAAAACTAAGGATTTCAATCTCTTTCTAGTAAACCTATGAAAAGTAGCAAAGATTCCTCAAAAGAGATTAAGAAAGCCTTAATTCTAAAAACGCCCCGTTTACCTTTTATTTCACATACAGATATTACGATTAAGCACATTCCGATTATGAGTGACGGTTTGTTGAACTTTCATGTCGATCAATAACTCCAACATTTTTCAAAAGACACGTTAGGATCACGAAGTAGGAAACACAACACAGCGTGAAGTGACCTTATGGATAGAATACATCGTCCCTGATTTTTCACAAGTCCCCAAACTAAGCGTAAAATCGAAATCATTGTTAAATATGATTCTAGATACTAACACTACCCATGGAAGTTACTTGTGTAATTACCTTTTGCTCCCATTTTCCTATTTTCCTCTAGATTTTTTTATTTTTGTTGAGAACTGAATTTCTTCAAATTTCTCATTTAGATAACTTTTATTCCGATAAAGATATAAAGCTAAGTCGCTAATTAGTTATCCATCTTCCCTAGAAAACCGTTGCACACAAGAATGAGGTCCACATCAAGGTCCTAATTTCGCATGATTTAGAGAGATATCTCTCAGATTCAAAGTTTGGCTTAACACTTATTTCAGCACATTTGCATTCTTGCAATTTAGGCCCTTGGTCTTTTCAACCACTAACTCAACGGGATTACCGTTTTATCAGAAGTCTTATTATGACTTTGGATTTTCCTCTGCCTTTTTGGAAGTCTATGACAACTTTTATGGCTTTGGATTTTTCAACTTTAATACATTTGGGCTTTATTTCATGTTAATTTTTGTGCCAAACTCCGAATCCTACGGCTTTTAAAACAATAGAAACAATAGCAAAGAAACTATCGGAATCAGTTGTCTATTACACCGCAACACTGACAGTACCCTGATGTGTACCCAACTCTCATGGGCAAAGATTCTCTAAAGAAGATAAAGAACTAACTATCGCCAAAAACTCAACATCTTTAATTATTATTACAGATATGGGTGAAACAATTTTGTGGGAACAAAAAGCCATAAGTACCTTCGATGGGCTCTAAAGAGAACCATCTACTCCACGCTTAGCATCTAAACTCATAAGTAAATCTATGATTCCTCGATCTCCGCAAATTTAAAATCCCAAGTAATGAGATCCGCGGATGCTTAGCTGATAATTTTTAGATTATCTATGTTTAAGGGAACAAGCTAGGGCTCAACACGCCCGGTCAAGTCAGAATTCCATTCCTACTCTCACCAGCGGAAAGTCAACAAGGTGTCAAAACATATATTAACTTAGCGAATGCTTCGTAAAATAATCTAAAGTCTCGCATTTTTAAAGTCACTTATTAGAAACTAGCAAATTCTTGTTTAAGCTTCGCATATTTAAAATCACTCAGGGAGACTTGCAAATTCTTGGCCTTGTGAGCTAGAATCGCATTTTATAGCCTCTTGTCTAAGTAATTAGCAAAGGCTTTTTCAAGAAAAACGCATATTTAAAGTAACTTCTAAGAGACTATCAAGAGCTTTTCGATCATAAAACAAACAAAAGCTTACAAAAAAAAATTTAATTTTCTCATTTTTGCACAATTTGTTTCATTTTCTAAGGAAAAACGGGGTTACGAGAGTACACGACAAAAAAATAAGCAAGTGCGGTCAAATCAAATCGAAGATTACCCACCTCAGACTAAAACGAAACATTGTCCTCAATGTTTAAAAGCAAAGGTATCAATGAAAATCTAAAAGCCGTTTATTAAGTATGCTAAAAGATAAACGTTAGTCGATAAGATTTCGGATATCGGATTTCCATCAGCAACGAACATGAAACTCGAGTGGAGAAAAGACAAACTTCGAGCACGAGAGTCTTCATATCGGGAACATCCTAAACACAACATCACAAACAACCAAAACACGAGAAATCGAGGAGGCTAACCCCTTCACGTCACTTATTAGAAAATAGAAAGAAGATAGAGATAAGCATGGGGTGCCTCCCACGAAGCGCTACTGTTTTTGGTCACCTAGTCGCTAGCTTAACTCGATCCCCGAATTCAGTTGTCCTTAGGGAAAGTTTGGAGATCCGGGACAACCATAGATGGGATGTCCCCTCCAAAATAATGTTTCACACGATGACCATTCACCTTGAAATTTGGGCCATCGGGCTTAGAAAGCTCTACCGTTCCATAAGGAAAAACCTGAGCAACGGTGAATGGTCCGGACCAACGGGTTTTGAGTTTGCCCGAGAATATCTTCAATCGAGATTTAAAGAGGAGAACTTGATCACCAACGTTGAAAACGAGGTTTTTGATTTTAGCATCATGAATCCTCTTAGTCTTCTCTTTGAAAATCAAAGAATTCTCGTAAGCCTGATCCCTAAGCTCATTTAATTCATTCAATTGAACTTTCCGGTGATCACCCGCGGTCTTAAGATCAAAGTTTGCATGTTTCAAGGCCTAGAATGCCTTATGCTCGAGCTCGATGGGCAAGTGAAAAGCTTTTCCATACACCAACTTAAATGGGGTGCACCCGATGGGTGTCTTGTATGCGGTGCGGAAAGCCCATAATGCATCATCTAACTTATCGGCCCATGAAGCTCGATTTTCTCCTACGGTCCTTTCTAAAATCCTTTTCAAACCACGATTCGAGACCTCAACTTGTCCGCTCGTTTGCGGGTGATACGCGGTAGAAAGACGGTGAGTAACTCCATATTTAGCCATAACTTTAGCGAATTGTTCATTACAAAAATGGGTACCGCGATCACTGATGATAGCACGAGGTGCTCCGAATCGGGAAAACAAATTCTTCGAAACTTAACAACTACTCGGGCGTCATTGGTGGGAGCGCTTCGCTTCAACCCATTTAGACAAGTAGTCGACGGCCACGAGGATATACTTATTACCCTTAGATGATGGAAATGGCCCCATAAAATCGATGCCCCACACGTCAAAAATCTCGCAAACTTGAATAGCATTTTGTGGCATTTCATCCTTTTGCGAAATTTTCCCTTGACGTTGGCAAGAATCACAAGACTTAACTAAATCATGAGCATCTCGATATATGGTAGGCCAATAAAATCCGAAATCAAAAACCTTCTTAGCGGTGCAGCTTGCACCATGATGGCCACCAGTGGGTCCGTTATGGCAAGCATTGAGAATATCAAGGGCCTCTTGGCCATGAACACACCGCCGGATTGCTAGGACGACATCCCTTTCACGATGAAATTGCCCGCATGGTAATTTGCAAAGTCGGCAAACCATGGGGTGTTCGGGTCTTTCTTAGAAATCATCCCAAGTGTCTCAAGAGGAAATGTTTCCGTGATCTCCTTTTTCTCGAGGACACTTTGATGCGGATTCTCAAGTCTAGAAAGGTGATCGGCAGCAAGGTTCTCCGCTCCTTTTTTGTCAAGAATAGTAACATCAAACTCTTGAAGGAGGAGAACCCACCGAAGTAATCGTGGCTTAGCATCTTGCTTTGCCAAAAGATACTTTAGGGTAGAATGGTCGGTATACACTATGGTCTTTGACAAGACAAGGTAGGGTCGTAATTTCTCGAAAGCATAAACAACGCCAATAATTCTTTTTTCAGAGTCGTAATTGTGTTGGGCCTCAGAAAATGTCTTACTCGCATAGTGTATGGGTTGAAAATGTTTTGATTTACGTTGCCCCAAGAATGCCCCAATTGCGTAATCACTTGCATCACACATGAGCTCAAAGGGCAAATTCCAGTCGGGGGCAACTAAGATCGGTGCCTCGCTTAATTTCTTTTGAGAAAATTAAATGCTTCAACGCATTCATTGGTGAAGATAAACGGAGCATCCTACTCGAGGAGATGGGTCAGAGGGCGGGCTATCTTAGAGAAATCTTGGATGAAACGGCGATAGAAACCAGCGTGACCTAAAAAACTCCGAATACCTTTTACGGTAGTGGGATGAGGGAGTTTAGCTATAATGTCGACTTTAGCTCGGTCGACCTCAATCCCAGATTTTGAAATCTTATGGCCGAGGAAAATGCCTTCTCGAACCATGAAGTGGCATTTCTCCCAATTCAAGACAAAATTGATGTCTTCACACCGTTTGAGCATGTGGTCTAGATGAGAGAGGCAAGACGTGAAAGAATCTCCATAAACCGAGAAATCGTCCATAAAAACTTCCATAGACTTCTCGATCATGTCATGAAAAATAGCCATCATGCACCTTTGGAACGTTCCGGGAGCATTGTATAAACCAAATGGCATTCGTCGGTAAGCAAATGTTCCATAAGGGCAAGTGAAAGTCGTTTTCTCTTGATCATGCGGATCAATCGGAATTTGAAAGTAACCGGAAAAACCATCGAGAAAGCAATAGAACTCATACCCCGCTAAACGTTCGAGCATCTGATCCATAAAAGGTAGCGGGAAATGGTCCTTACGAGTCGCATCATTCAATTTTCGGTAATCAATACACAACCTCCATCCGGTGACGAGGCGTGTGGAAATCAATTCATTATCTTCGTTCATAACTACGGTCATTCCACCTTTCTTTGGAACACAATGGATAGGGCTAACCCATGAGCTATCGGAGATTGGATAAATGATTCTGGCGTCGAGGAGTGTAAGAACTTCCTTTTTGATAACCTCATGAATTTTCGGATTAACCCTACGTTGTTGTTGAATAACGGGTTTACAATCGTCTTCCATTAAGATCTTGTGAGTACAAAAACAAGGGTTTATGCCTTTGATATCGGAAATTTGCCAAGCGATGGCACTCTTATGTTTTCGAAGAATATCCAAAAGTGGGGTTTTCTCCTCATCTTTTAAATTTTTAGCAATAATGACGGGAAACTTGTTCGGTTCTTCAAGAAAAGCGTATTCAAGATGAGGAGGTAAATCTTTGAGCTCGGGCTCCGGAGGTTTTTCGTTAGACGTTTGTACTTCTTTGATTTCTTCAAACGTAATCTCTTTCGGAGGGAGTGACGGTGATGGATCTTCATTTAGCAATTGTTCAAGATAAAGGATATCTCCCTCCGAATCATAAAAACCATCATCAATTCCTGGTGGAATCGATTCAGCATTAGCAAGAAACTCATCGATCTCTTCCAAAAGGAAGTCACCTCCCTCAAACGGAGTAAGAGAGGGGGAAGATTCGGCAATAATTGGTTCAGAAAGTGGTTCAGAATCTAGAGAAGAAGGTGAATCGAGAAGTAGTATTGTTAGCAAAACCGAGAACTTCTTGAGCGTACTCCTCACAAGAAACATCAATAACCTCGATTCGATTGATGGAAGCATCGTCGAAATTTGAGGAGTACCTCGTCGTTGATTAATGTTGAATGTGACGGCTTCTTGATTAACTCGCAACGTAATCTCTCCTTCGAACACATCAATTAAGGCATGACCGGTCCTTAAGAAACATCTCCCAAGAATAATGGGTACTCGAGGGTCTGCATCGAAATCTACCACAACAAAATCCGCGGGAAAATAGAACTCCCCCACTTTAACAAAGACATCCTCGGTTATACCCTTTGGACGGGTCGTAGAACGATCGGCTAGCTCGAGGGTCATACACGTTGGGGTAAGTGGGGGTAACGAAAGCTTCTCGTAGATTGATTTTGGCATCAAATTAATACTCGCACCAAGATCGGCCAAGGCGGAGCATTGAACAATTCCTTGAAAATCACACGGAATGAGGAACTTGCCGGGGTCACCTAACTTTTCGAGAAGTTTCTTGAGGATAACCGCCGAACAATTTTCATTCAGAGATGTCGTAGCAAGCTCATATAGTTTCTCCTTGTTTGTAAGCAATCCATTAATCGTAGAAGCAAGTTTAGGCATCAAGAGAAGGGCATCCGCAAAACTGATTTCCACATTCAAGTCTTTGAAGATTTTGAAAAATGTTTCCATTTGATGATTAGACTTTTCACGAAGTGTTTGATCTTTAAGACGAGACGGATATGGGATAGACGGTTTCGGATTAGCTTTCTTCACATTCACGGGAGCATATTCGGGCTCAGAATCTTGGACAACCGTGGGTTGGACATTCACAGTACTTCCCTTATTAGTAGGAAGCACTGGGTCCTTTGTCACCCCGGTCTCACGGTCCACCATAGGAGAGGAAGAAAAAGTGGTAGGAACCGTAGGTCCATTGTAAGCAACACCACTTCGGGTAGTGATCGCTTTCATGTCACCTCTCGGGTTTGGAATCGTATTACTCGGAAGAGAACCGGGACCCGCGGGTTGAGAATAAGAAGTAGACTGTTGATTGGCTTGAAAGAAACTAGCCATCATATTCCTCATTTCAGTCATCTGTTTGTTACTTGTAGCTTCCATTTCCTTTTTGAAATCCGTCCTCATACCGTTAATTTGATTTTGCAAACATTTAATGGTGTAATCGGAGTTCTTCATGTAAGTTAGAAAATCATTATTCGGAGCAACTTGAGGAGGTGCTTGATAAGGTTGTTGAGGAGGAGGTGGTTGATATTGATGTTGAGGAGGAGGTGGTTGTTGGTAAACTTGAGGTGGAGGAGCTTGGTAGTGTTGATTACCATGATTAACATTAGCTCCTCGGTTCTGATTAACATTGTGGTTACAATTGAAACGATTTTGATTTTGGTTTTGGTGTTGAGGTTGGTTGAAACCGGGAGGTCCGAGATAATTGTTTGAACGGTAGCTAAGAAGATTTCGATCTCTTTGCGGTTGATTGTAGTTTCCCGTAGCAGCATAAACATTCTCATGTGCGTAGCCACCGACGGCTGGGCACTCGGAATAAGAATGTGGACCTCCACAAGTCTTAAAAGTCAGGTGCACCGCTTTCACTTGTTGATTCTGATTATTCATTTGATGTATCCTTAAGATATCGTCCATCTTTTTGTTCAGAGTGGCTATTTCGAGAGAAGAAGACGTATTTGATCGAGATGATTCACCCCTTTCGGCGGTAGAATCCCAATAATTGTAATGAGCGGTCATGTTCTCAATAAGATCGTAGCATTCCTCGGGAGGTCTCTTCATAAAAGTTCCACCGGCAGCAACATTGATTGTCTCACGGTGTCGTAACGTCAAACCATTATAAAACATATCAATTTGAGTGACAAGCAACATGTTATGATTCGGACATCGATCAATCACAAGCTTATAACGTTCCCAAGCTTAAAACAAAGATTCGTCGGGATATTGTCTGAAATTACTGATATCGTTCCTCAACTTCGTCACCATCGACGGTGGAAAGTACTTTGCCAGAAACTTTGAAACCATTTCCTCGAAGGTATGAATCGAATTCTTTGGGAGTCGATCAAACCAAGAAGTGGCATGATGAGTCAAAGAGTATGGGAAAAGATAGAGACGAAGGGCGTCATCGGAGACCTCATTTTGTTTCATACTCGAGTCGCGGTACAGAAATTTATCAAGATGCTTGTTTGCATCGTCATCGGTAAACCATGAAATTGACAAATGCTTTTTACTTGTTCTATCATATGATGTTTCAAGCTAAAATCGGTAGCTTGAAAATTAGTCGATGCAATGGGTCCTCCCCTCCCGTACATTGTAGGTTGACATAGCTCCTCCATCGTTCGAAGATCGGGAGCTACATTTTGATTAACTGGAGGAGGATTAGGACCGGGTTTGGTGGTACGTTAGAGCTGCCATATTACGTAACTCGGTGCGTTCGATTCGATTCGAAGTCGTCTAGATCGAGAGCGGTGCGCATGCACTTTAAAACCAAGGCAATTAAATGAGAACGGTATTCAAAACCACAATGAACTTAACCAATAATCCCAAGTGAATAAATCACTTCTATAAGACAAACTCACAAGCGAGCGGAGAAGCTTTATTAGGTCAGCGCGAAGCTTATTAAAAACCCGCCTCTTTTCAGCCGCAATTTAATGTCATGCCGTCCTTATACCCACCACACAGTTTGTTTATCCGATAGAAATAAATCGACTCACAAGCAACACAAAGGCAAGTTTTTGATCTTTGGTTCGGGAACTTACTAATGATAACACCTCCGTTGAGAATGTTATATAATTTGTTGTATTCTATTTAAGCTCAAAAACACAAGAGAAAATCTTTTTGTATTTTTAAATATGATATATATATATACAAAAGAAAAAGGAAAATATTTTTTACTTTTTTTATTTTTAGAAAAAATAGTAACTTCACGAAGGAAGGATCTCGAGTCACTAATCGTCAAACCGTTAACGATATTGTCGCGACACAACCTCCCCGGCAGCGACGCCAAAATTTGATTCGTTGTAAAAGGCTTAGGGGTATGTGTGTATGGATAAAACCACAATATCGATATCAAAAATAATCCACAAGGAATGACTTAAAATCCCTTTAGGAAAAAGGATAATGAATCAAATCCCGTGAGTGATAGTGATACGGATTAGGAAATCCGAGTCGTTTCCCAACGAGGTGTGAATGGGCAACGTCGTTATTGGTTTTTTATTAAAATGCTCGATATTTTGGATTTTTGATTTTGATTTTATATAAACTACGGGAAATGGGAAAGCAATTAAGGGAAATTAAGCTACGGGGAATCCTAAATACGCAAATTATACTAAAGCGTAATAAATGAAACGTAAATAAAATGCAACTACGTCTAATCTAAGTCCTAAATATGATCTAAAATTACTTTCTAACTAAAAATGATATTAGAAAATTAACTAAGAATTAAAACTATTTTTTATGATTTTTCTCGAATTTATTTGAATTAAAAACTAATTAAACTAATTAAATTGCTAAAAATTATAATTTAACTAGGAAAATTATGAAAAAATATTTTTTTGGCTTTTTATATTTTTCTTAATCTATGAAAATGGAAAACTTATTTTTTTGAAGCTTTTCTGAATTAATTGAGTTAAAAAGTAATTAAAAAGGATTAAAAACTAGTTTTAATTGAGAAAAATAGTAAACAGCTACTGAAAATTATGAGAAATTCAGGAAAATTCTAAAATATTATTATAAATCTATGAAAAATATAAAATACTATGCTTGTGTGTAAGAAATAGAAGCTGTAGTGGAAGTGCTTATGAATAAGCAATGCAAAATAAGCTAGAAGCTTCAACAGGGCACCAGTTGATAGCAGAAGCTCTAGTATGCTAAAATAACTCAAAACCAACTGAATTCAACTACTCTAAACCTCTAATGTACTGATCTCAATGATTTGACTAGTTTGATTACTTAAGCTAAACAACCTACATCTAACTAATTTCAGCTTAATTATAGGCTAATCCAGTGAACTGAAATACAAACCAGAAGTTGAGAACTCTAGATTACCAACCCAAGATCCACTAAACCAAATTTCAGGTCCTAATGATCTAGTTTGAACCTTGTGCTAGGCCTGCAAGTTGGCTGGCTCACACTCAGAACCAGCTGGTAATGAAGAGGGCAAATCAGCTCTAAAGAAGAGCTGATTTAATGCTTATAACAGTTTCTAAAAATTCCACAAAAATAAGTTTTACAAAATAGACCAACTGAACTTGAAAAAACCAAAATCTCACTTAATTTGAACCAATAATGAATCAATGAAAATTTCACAAACTTTTGTAAAAAACAGATTTTCCAACTTTTTTTTTTTTTTTTTGACTTTTAATGACAGATGTTGCTTTTGACTAAACTGAGATTTGAACTAAATTTGTGAACTGAAATTGATGGAACAAGCTAAAGTAAGATTGAAATAAGCTAGCCTATTCAAATCCAAGCCTAGATTAAGCTATTGTATGGTAAGATTCTAACTGATTTACTCCTATAAATGATTTGAAATAAATTTTGACTAAATATGATGTGCAGAAGTAAAACAAGGCCTAAAATGACTATACTATACCTAGATAAGCATGTATCAACTACACTGAACTAATTAACTATCCTCTATCACAGATTTAAAAGCAAATCCAAACACTACTTTAAGAGACTATATCACTAACTTAAACTAGAGATCCAACCTAATTTCACTACCAAAGCTTAACAGTGATCAATAACTAACCTATAAACTAAATTTAACTAAGTTCAAGCAAAATTAACTAACTAATAACAACTAAGCTATAAATGCAAATTTAACAGTTTATTAGAGAGAGATTTAGAACTAACTTGTAATCCAGCTATTGAGAAGCTTATACAGAACCACAACTACACTAATTCAATCTAAATATACCCCAATCCAGCTCTGCATCAACCCAACTCCATTACCAAAACCATTTTAAGCTCCAGTTTGACTTTTGTTGACTGAGGGTGTTTTGAGAGTAAAAACTGAGTAGACAAGTAACTAAGTACTGAAATCAATTGGAAACAAAGCTTTACTATATATATATATATATATATTTTAAAGAGTTTTTTATATTTTTTATTTTATTTTTGTTAATATGAAATCAAAACTTGAAATAACATTTGAATAAGTTGAAACAGAGATTATATTAAACTAGATAAGCTAACTAAAAACAGATTTAATGTTGAGATTTAGAAATCAAATAAAAACTGAAATTCATTAATTCAAAGAGATTACAAGTACTGAATAAGAAATACAATATTTAAAGGAAATTAAGCTTAACTAAATAATAAAACTACTCAGAAATTACATGATCAAAGCTGTGATACAAAGGGGGTATTTATAGTTGGCCTTGAGCTCATAGAAGGATCTGGAAACGAGCACTTGTGCTTTCTCTCCTCATCTGACAGCCCTTGGATACGTTTCTAGCTCTTTCCAATCATTTCCCACCATTGGATCATGTGCATTCATTCAATCGACCAATCAAAAGAGGGAATACCACACGGATTGATGACCTGACAACCCCCATGTGTCAGGTGTGTCATAAGATGTCAGAGAAAAGACGATGTTACCCTTTAATCGTGGCTAACTTGGTGAATTGGGGAGAGGGTATTTTAGGGTTCATAGCTGGGTTATTTTGGGGGAATGTTTTTGGCGCGTGACATTTTTTAGTATATTTCGGATTTGGTTGACCGGGTATAAGTGGGTTGACCAGGGTCCAAGGTGTAAACGGGTTGGGATATTGGACTATCCATGCGTTTTGGGCTTGTAGGTATCTTGGGCTAAGGGTAGTATACATGGATTTGGACTTGTGATGAATATTGGACCCAAGGTGTAGTTTAAGGATTAAAAGTGTACAAGCTGAAATTTCAGGGACCAATCTTGTAAATCTAAAAATGTAATCCAAGGGCTAGAATTGCCATTCTTCAATAAACCAAGGGCTGATTTTGCCAATTCTAAAACTTGAGGGTAGATTCTGCCAAATGCTCAAAGTTGAGGGACTGATTCTGACAATTCTTCAAACTTGATCATATCTTTCACAAATCATCCTCTTAGCGTAGACATCTTCACAAATGCACAATTATGACCTTCCGGCTCAGCTTTAGCACTCTATCTCTCGTGCTCGGGTTTTTGTCTCATTTGGCTTCTTTTTGTGTGTTTTGACATATCCGTACCTGCACATGCACAAACTCAAGAAAACAGCAAATATTATCAATAAACGGCTCTTTCTTGGTTATTTTGGGTTTAATTTGAAAAAGAAAAGATATATGTTTTAGCACATATCATATATATTTAAGAAATAAAAATAATAATAATAAAAACTAGAAACATGATTATAGCATTACAAACAATTTGGCAACACATTTACGAAAGACTACTTTAACAAACCATGTTGATAGGCCAGTTGATGAAAGGCCTGGTAATGTAACCAAACTTAAAGTCATGGAATATATTTTAATATTTAAGTTGTTTACATCCAAAGTTGAATTTAAATTTTCCCAATGTTTTTGACAGCGCTGTAGGAGCATCTGATTATCAGAATACTCAATCAAATATGACACATCATATGGACTGCTTGAGAGAGGCTGTAAGGACAAACAAAAGTTCAGGTAACCTTGGCAGCAACGGGGTACAACAACGTTATGCAATACCCGATTGTCGATCTAATTCCGATAGTGGAGTGGTCATTGTTGGTCAGCAATATGCTTCCTACACAGCTAAAGGTGCTCTCATTTATTTCGTGATATATCTTGAATGCACTCGAGCCAAACCACTGCAAAGCATTTCTTTACTTACAATCAAGCTTTGTTGGTTGAATGGAACGTCAAACCTACGATCATTTGTGCAATTTATAGATCATCCTAGATCTGGCATGCCATTGAATCAAAAAACCTGGAATTCAGTTGAAGGAACAGTCTAGAGTAGGTTGCTAGGTATGCGTCATTCTATTTAGTCAGGTCATCAAATGCTCTTATTTAAAAGCCTCTTTTACCATACCAAGACCTTTAAGCTCTATTTGTTCTACTTTTGATGCACATTCACTTAATGGCCATTCTTTTTTTGCTAAATTGTTGGTTCCGTATCCGTTAGTTTAGTAATTGTTTATGATAAGTGTCATCTAAGAAGGAGGATTGCTTATTTAAGATTTTAGAGGTTTTCACTTAAGCTGATGGATTACTTGCACGATAAAAAGTTCGGGCTTGCAGGGTTGGATTACCTTATTTTTGCCTTATAGGTTTGTTCACTCGATAGAGACTCCATATTAGCACCATATTTAGGATTTACGTGTTTTTTTTCACACACATAGATTTTTCACAACAGGAACCATGTTGGATTGATACATGTTTTGGTTTGTCTTTGTTTTGTATAATATCGCCTTCAGTTAATTCTTTGGTTCTTTAATGCAATAATATTATTCTAAATAACAATGTCACAATTGGGATCACTTGCAGGATAAAAAGCTTGGGCACAGAGGGTTGGCGTACAACTAAACCCATGTTAAGTTGAAACTCCATGTTTTCAAGGTAGTTCCGACGGATGCATTTGTGAAACGACATTGTGGAGCTGCAGTCAAATACACCTTTTTTGATTCGCTGCTTTATCCACGTTACGAGTTAAAAAATTGTATTTACTCACAACATACAAACTAAATTACACGAGGGTGAGACTGTGAGAGGTCAGCATGGTGTGGTGGATTACGTAACGTAGTTCTCTTATTTTATGACATTTTCATATAGGATGCTGCCCAAGTAACTCTAAATGCGGTCAAAATAGCTGACGACGCGTGTTATTTAGAGCTTAAACTTCCATCAAGATCAAGGAGAGACACTAACTGTGATTTTCGTAACAGATATCGCTGCCATTATGGTGATGGCATTGCTCACCCTTTACTTCCATCCGAGGTAATAAATACTTAAAGCTTACTATTCCTACTGAGACAATAAACTTAAATCTTAAAATACTTATGTTCTGCTCCATCAAGGAAAATATGTGTTCTATTTTATATGATTCTTAATATTTCATTTTTAGACGGAATTTAATTAAATTGAGGGTCTGAGAATACTGGATTTCCTGTTGCAGGATCAGCATAATTCTTTCCCGCTTTGTCAACATGGCTTGGTAACTGATTAGAATCAATATGAAAGTTCAAATGAGCCAAAGGAGGAGGCATAAAAAAAATAGGAAACAAGCTGATAATGCAGTTTGCAGCTGCAACAAATACAACTCGTAATTACAACATTGTCGACCCATTTTAATATTAATCATGCGATTATATTTTACGCCTATAAATAATTGCATTATGATTGGAAAATCTAATTTGTGTTTAGATTTTGGTTTGCTTTTGGGTCAACCTCATGTGCCTTCTAAGGTGTGTACTTGAATCGTTGATGATCTAAAAGAGCCCACCATCGATGAGGTTATGTTTGAGGTAATAATGATACCTGTAAGGAGAAAACTGTATGGTCAATCTAATTGTGCTTCAATCTAATGACTAAATATATTCTTCACAGGTTCAAGAATATCACTCGCACTGGAGTCCGAAAGTCACTTTTAGACATGCACCCAACGTAAGACTGGAACGGTAGATGCAGCAGCCTACCGCCTCTATTGTTTATAACAAAGTGTTAGCAGGTAAAATTTACTCCATCTTTGCTGCTCCAAAATGTTTTGTGTCACCACCATTAACATGTCATGACTGTGTGATTGAGAATGTGTGTATGCAATATGCATTTCATAAATTTTCATGCCATATTGACTACTCTCAAGCCTGCACAGCAGAATTTAGGTTCACTCTTTTTTTAACTGCATAGCACATTAACTGATTCTATTGATGAAATTAGAATCTTTCATTCACTATTTTTTTCTTCAATCATGCGCTGCACATATGTGCATATTCCATTATTGAAATTTGATCATGCAAAGAAACTTAACTGAACCATGTGTAATGTCTGCTTTAATCACATCAGTACTGTATACATTGACCACTTTAATTCACTGTTTTTTTTCTTCAACCCTGTACATTCTCCGCACATATTCCATTCATAAACCAACCACTGATCTGAGATTGCACCTATAAAAAGGCTCTCCACCAAACATTGATTCACAAAACAATAATCTGAAACAAACCACAACATGAATTCCAACAAGAAAAAAGGTTTCTTTTTTTCATTTCCATCTTTATATCAGATGGTCACCCCATGACCACATACACTCACTTTGTTTTTTTCTTTTTTGTTGTGCACTGAATCAAGCTCAGGAAGTGTTGAACTTCCTGTGACATGGGAAGGCTACCTTTCAGTTGATTACTGCGGCTCAGGCTCTACAAAAGAAGATGCTAGGAGAATTAAAACTCCAAAACAGCTTGCCTAGAAAACTGATGGTATCATGGAGAAAACTCCAAAACAGATTGCCATAGAGGCTTTTAAGGCCAGGGTCAAGGTTCTTGGCCTTCCCAATGCTCATTTTTGTGAAGAGATAGGTATGAAACCATTTTCCAAAAATGGGTCAAAAGGGAAGGATAAAAAGAACTAACAGTTAGTCATGAAGGATGTATGTTGGTCATTTCTGTATGGCTTAAATGCCTTTGAATAAAGTTGTTGTGAGTCTGTTTTGTTTTTCAGATGCCACTTCCATTGTGCTTGCATGAACCTTTGTCCAGATTAACTCTTCCATTAGTGTGACTCTTTTTTTTATCATGGCATTACTACTGAAATTTTCTTTAGTGCCACTTCCAATGAATGTTTCTGTTACACACAAGTCTTTTGTTGATGTGCTGATGCTGCTAAAATGTGATTGTCTAAAACTTGTATATCATTATCATGGGTTACAAATACAAACAAGTTACCATCAATGTTAACTTAATATACAATAGCGAAGCACTAAATATGCATTTACTTTAGACCTATTATATTTGCACCTGTCTTTAAGAAAACAAATCGCGGCAACGCGCGGGCTCTCTACCTCGTATTTACACATATTTGCTATTACCATAAATTTACTCTTACTTTTCAATGTTCACCGGTATAAAAACTAGTAATTGTCACACTAAAAATATGTGACAATATGCATATAGTCATACACATTTTTTGGTTGTGTCTCACCAAAGGTCGCGCCACCGTAGGTGGCATATGGTCACATTGTTTAGTTTGTGGTCTTTTTATTGAAAAAGAGTGACAAAAACCCGAATATGTGTGACAAATTAGGCAAACGTTTTGTTGAATTAATCAGTATTAGTGACCGTAAACACTTTATAGTCACACGAATGATTTTTTAAAGTAACTATTGTTCGTCCTTTGGCCACATAAATATGTAATATATGTGACATTTGAGATGATTTATTCAAGTAAATTTGTATTACGTGTGATATTTCCCATCCTATTGCCACATGAATATATAATAAATGTGACATTTGTGATGATTTAGTCACAAAACGGGTGTTGTTTTTTTGGAGTTATTCACATGCAATTTCAAACAAAGTGGTGAAAAGTGTTAGTAAGTGTGACCAGATGCTGTTTAAAGTGAATAAATGTGTATTTTTTGTGGCTATTGTTCATCCAATAGATACTTGAATTTTATGTTTGTGTGGCCATTCGTAATTTAGTCACATAAAGCATGTTTGTTTTGGGTATTTAGTCACACACAATAAGCAAAAAGTGGCTAAAAGTGTTAATAAGTGTAACCATATGCTGTTTAAAGTGAAGAAATGTGTACTTTGTGTGACTATTGTTCATCCAATGGCCACTTGAATTTTATGTTTGTGTGGCCTTTTGTAATATTTAGTCATCACAATTAAGCAAAAAGTTACCAAAAGTGTTAATAAGTGTGACCATATGCTGTTTAAAGTGAAGAAACGTGTATTTTGTGTGACTATTGATCGTACAATGGTCACATGAATTTTATGTTTATGTGGCCATTTGTAATATTTATTCACACAAATCATGTTTGTTTTGGGTATTTAGTCACATACAATTAAAAAAAATGGCACTGTTGAGAAATGGAAATGAGGAGTGAATGAAAATTATGAAAGATTTCATTACTAAAATGAGAGTTGTACAAGACTATTTATAGACACTACTATTACATTGTTGCATTATATCTAACCAAGCTCACTAACAAGCTGATATAAGCTAAAGCTAATAACTACATTCTATTACATTGTACAATGCTTTTATCAACTAATCGCTTCATCTTTGGTAGAGTTGCAAGCCTTTGGATGCTTTGTACATGGGTTGTGCTTGGACATTCTTCATATGCAGAACTTGTTCTAGCAGCAATAACATATCCAGCAGCAGTAACATTTGTGCTAGAAAACTTGAAACTAACCTGAGAATCTGATATATATTTTGTAGTGTTTTTTTTATGTTACTAACCTGAGAATCTACACCAGACGTGACCAGAAAATTAAGCACATGAGAAAAGGCAAGGCCCTTGAGTTTTTTCAAGTGACCACTAAGTTTGCTTTTGACCTGCATGCCGAAAACAATGTTTTAATAAAGATTTAGGTTGATCGGAAGCTAAAAGATGTAATCACATAGAAACAAGTAGAATATATGTGTCACAATGTACTCATAGGATGGTTCAAAATCAATTACAAAGACTGATATAGCAGGAAGCTACTGTTTTTTCATATTGCACCTTGCTTTCTTATCTTTTGGAGTTTGCTGTGAAAAATTGAGAAAATAAAGGGAACTGAAGACACGAATATGATAAGAAAGGTGTATTATTTTGAGCCAGATGCAAAGATAAATTATTCAACTACATAACAAAGTGGATAGAATGAATACCTAAAGATTTACAATGACAAACTTGCCACCATCACTGAGACACTTTAAATGCAAACTACATGCAGGAGTTATCTGTAAACTGTAAAAAGTAGATATTACCAATATATCGTTCCTCCTAAACGAGAAGCAGAAACAGGACATCCTAAACGAGAAGCAAAAAATAGATATTACCAATATCTCGTTACAACACAGTGAACCGAGCAGTCGAGCATAGAGAGGTCTGAACAACACACAATATTTAGAAAAGAAGCTTAGTTAGCTATAAGAAACAAACTGCAAAGTACACATAAGGAAACGCTATGGCTTCAAAAACACCCATGGTCAACGATTATCTAGAATCTAACCTCCTTGTACACATAAGAGTGTTAAATAAGACATGAGGACACTAAACCATGACGATTATAGTAAAAAAGGAGGAACAATAACACATGGAAGCATGAGAACTAAGATATTCAAGTTGCACAAGCATCATGAAAACTTTAAAATACATCTCAATGATCGTTACTAGATGAGACATTGCCTAATTTAGATATTTGTTTAATGAGTACAAGTCTCTTTGAAAAGTAAAACCGCCAAATTCTGACCAATAACATATTCTCAAGCAATTCCAAAATTCAGAATGATGTCTAGTAATTTCAAACTTATTATAATGTCAGATTGTTAAATGATCAACTAAAACTCAGACCCAATGGACTTGGTGCACCAAAGGCTGGATATCACACAAAACTAAGAATTTAGATAAAATGTTATAGGCATTATTTATATTCTGTTCTCATACTAAACTAACAATAGAAAGCACAATAAAGAGAAGGGACGTAAAAAAACAAGTAGTTCTTCAGGCTCACATAAACAAGAAAGAAAAAAAAAGGTATTGTAATCAGTTTTTCAATTTAAGTTAAATAAATTTAAATAAATATATGCCTTTGTATGCATAGCTTAGAAAATCACATTCATACACAAAGATTTATAGATGTAAAATAGGTTGAACATTCTGAAACTAAATTCTAAAAAGAAACCTTAGATTTCAGATCTGTAACAAACTGAAACCTTCTTTCCAATATCTCTCCATAAATATAACCGAAAACAGTATTCAAAATTAACTAGTCTAACCTTGCTAAAGAGCTCTCTGTTATCTTGGGTGGCAACAGTAACGGAAAAGGGGTTGTCCTGCCCTACTAATGCCAAAAGACATTCTTCTTCAGTTGCGCCATCCTTATGGACACATTTCGTAAAGGATATTCCAACAATCAAACGGTCAAGTCCAAACCTCCAGATGATACTTTTATCAATGCGTCTATAAAAAAATATATAAAAACCACATAAAAAATTGTCGTTAATAACGGATTATAAAGCTGAGGAACGGAAGAAAGGAATACTTACTCTGTTGTTACTGGCTTCGTTCTTTCCCCATTGAACAAATTAGAAATTAGTTGATTGACATCGTCAATCTCTTCATTAAAAAGTCTCCCAGCAAATGAAGAATATGCTACCCACTTATGGGGCTCAACGAAAACTCCTTCTTTTGGGTACTCAATAGGCAACAAAAACAACAAACACAGATAGTTAGCAGTTAGCACATCATAACTTGGCAAATAAGCAGGTTAAGCAATAAAAACATGATACACTAAACATACTAAAATTATGTTCGCACAGCCAAATATATCAAAACAAAGTGTAGTTTGCATATTATAAATGCAGTAAGTAGAAGACCTTAAACAAATTAAAAACATCAACCATGCCTTCACATACTTTGCCGAACAATAAACAAATCCTTGCCAAAACAAACCCATCTAAAGAAGTAAAAAAAAATTCAAAAAAACATTTAGCCAACAAATCACATTAGCTGAAATCTACCATTCAACTACAGTAATATCAAATCGTCTTTAAATAATCAGCTCGCATCTAACTTGTAACTCAGTGTACTTCAGCGGTTCAACCAACAAATCACATTATCATCAAAGTATTAAGATATTAAAAGCCAACATATAATAAAAAATGTACGCCACTCATATTCTCTTCACCTCGGGGTATGAGGCAACCAGATGCACTAAGAAGTATGCAAACATAAAGTATAATACGCTATTAAACACAAGAAAACTACAAACTGTAGTTGAGCATACGAGTTACAATGAGATAATAGGGCGATTGAGCAAAAATAACATCAAACCAGCTAAGAGTAATTGTGCGTTAACTGAGGTGGTCTCTTGGCATTTGCCTGAATTTGGTCTCTAGCGGCAAATTAACAGCTCATAGACATTCACAAAACATATATAACTAAAAATCAATTAAAATTACAGCAAGTGCAATTTGCTCAGTATAAATGTAGTAAAGAAAAGACCTAATAACAAGATCAACCAAACCTTCACATACTTAGCTAAAGGATAAACAAAGTCTCGCCAATGGACTTGGTGCACCAAAGGCTGGATATCATAGTAACCAAAAAATGACTGATTGCATTGGATATCTGTAGTAGTACATCTTACTTTAGGTGATTAATGAAGATTTATATAACACCCTTGGTCATTCCTCTTGATTGATGCCGGCTGTGACAGGTGCGGTGGCCGGCTCAGGAGGAGGAGGCAGCCGGTGATAGTGGTGAGGGAGTAATCACTATCACAGATTGAAACTATGGATCTTTAAATAGGGTTATGATTTGGTGTAATTGATATGAAAGGAGGCGATTTGAAATTAAGACTAGGTTTCATTTGTGGCCTTGAGGAAGTTGTGGAGAATGAGTATGTAATAAAAATTAAGTTAAAAAATAACCAATATCACATGAACCCTAAATTCAAAAATCACCAATATAATAAATTGAACCACAAACAAAATTAATTGGTTTTCAAAACGGGAACAATAATGGTGAATGCCATTAGCTTTTGGTTCGTAAGAATGTGTTTGAGTACTTGCGGCGAGGATGGTGATGAACCAATTGAAAATACCATGAACACCTTTTGGTTGGTAACCATACAATGAGGTAATGAAGATGCAATAGGATGTGATTTTGGTTTGGGGGAAAGATAAGTGTGACTGAATAAATAAAAAAAAATATATAGGGATAATAAAGTTATGAGTTTGACTTTGGGGAAAAGAAAGACGGGATACGATGGAAATATACGGGGGGGATACTAAATTTTGAGGAATATTTTATGAAACAAAGTAGAAATTCGGAAAACAAATAAGTTCATATGTATGTATATGGTTTAGTGTGACCATATATGACATTTGGTTACACTGTTCAAGTGTGTGACATATATTTGTCTCTTTTAAATGCATATCGTGACTAAGGCTTTAAAATTACCTTTCAGTTGTCATACATTTCAAATTAATATGTGGCTAAATATTTAGCAAAAAATAACAGTCACTTTTAAATAATGTATGACAAACTTCACTATATGATTTAGCCACATACACAATTAATTCATGTGACCATATATTGATGATGCGTGGGTTCGAGGTTGTTAATACAAATAAAACGTAGAAATGTTTATTAATATTTAGCGATCTCTTTGCGTTTTGTTGATAACAAATATAATGTTATCATAAGTAAAATTATAAGGATACATGTTATTTTTGTAAAGCATCTAGACATAGTCATTTAATACAAATTGTTGTAATAATTCATTTGTTGTAATAGTTTATTAGGATGGGTAAAAACCACAACCCATGACCCATACCCATGGATCATATCCATAAACCATGGAGTTAACCCATACCCATTGTCTAGATGCACTGCATCTGTTAGATACATTGTATCTATTTAGATACCCATGGTTCATAATCTAGGACCCATGACCCATGACCCATGATTACATCAAATTATCCTGAATATTAAGTGTCAATTTCCCCCGATAATGATTGTAATTTATATCATTTATATGGATTTACGCTTGTTTTCCTATATATTTAACTTTCAGGTAAATTCACACAAGCATGGACGACTTGCAACCCCTTTCGTGAGTATTGCAACGGAGGGGGAAATGTGAAGAATGAAGTTTGGATATGCCCACATGAATCGGGAAGACATGACGTTGATTTTGGGGACCTATCATTCAGAGATTGGTACTCAGTAAGGTTCGGTGACGCAATAATTAATTCGGTCTTATTGAGAAATCTAGAGCTCAAATATGAAAAGCAGATTCTTCAAGGAAAGATCATTAAGCGTCTCAACGATATTCCTTCTGGAAACAACGATGATGAAGGAACTCAAAGTCATTGGTGTGAGCAAATTAAAACCACTGACGAAAATGCTTGCGCTTCCTGCAACCCTTTTGATTATAAATGTAACGGGGGAAGTAGCATTGAGAGAGCTAGGAAGACGAGTTCTTATGGACCTCGACCAATGACTCGGAAAGAACAGAATTGCCTTGGCCAGATGATTTAGGATTCGACGATTGGGTCAGAATCAGTTACGAAAAAATAGACACGCTAACTAAGTAGAAAATCTGGAATGGGTGTATGAGTAAAGATCAACCAAACAACGAAGTTCCTAATGGAGAATCATATAATGACAATGAGGATTCATCGAGGAAGGAAAAAGAGGAATGCAAACAAATGCTTGTGGAAAATTTACTCAACAATAAACCTCTTAAAGATACCGATTCTGACGATGATGATTTTGATTACCTCGAACTACAAGGGGAAGATAGATTCATTGATCCCGATGATGATGCACATGAGAAGAGAAGATGAAAGCTACTTGGCATTCCGTATAAGAGGCCGCCACCGATTATAGCCGAAAAATTTGAGTTTACTAGATACCACTTGGGGCTGGATAAAAAATTTTGCAAAATTTTTTTGTCGAGACTAAGGAATACCTCCGCACTGCCACTAATGTCGCTTGGGTCAGACACAACTTAATGAAGGAGATGGAGGAAGTTGGCCAAGTCCAAAGGCCACCATAAAAGCCCCGAGGCTCTCAGTCTAACTTAAAGACTCGTAAATAAAGAAATTCTCTTTCGGGAGACTTCACTCGTCCACTTGGGACACCAAGTGGTTTAAAAGGCTTGTTGCATATGCTAAATGCAACCGTGATTCCTACGAAAGGGAGTTAGGTTTGTTTTTCATTTTTCATTTTTTCATTAGAATTATGCTTGTCGGTAGTGTGATTTCAGGTATTGAAGTTTGCTAGTGGATGCTTATACGAAGGCACGACTCTTTTTCGTGGGCCTTCTTTCTTTTTGGAGCAAATTTCAGGGAAGTTCTCGCTCTAATTCTACTTTTCTCTTCACCTTTATTTAACGCTTAGTACAAAAGGGACTTTGTACAATTCAAGTGGGGGGACGGGAGTAGAATTGTCTCTTGAACTTTATTTTGCCCTCGTTTTTCTAGTTTATTTCGAAAATTTATGCTATTTTTAAAATTTTGACATGTTTTTCTTAACCTAACTAGACTATACCTTAGTCGATCACATACAACCCTTGATATTATAGGGTGATATTAGCCTTATCCGTTTCCAATATTTTACCCCAAATCCACCAAATTCTGAGTGTGCCGGTGTCACAATTCTCAATTTCCGGTCATTTCTCAAACTCTATATTCATCATATTAGTTCATGCATAGTTTTGCATTTCACATTAAACGCATAATTTCTTATTAAATAAACGCTATCGCGTAATTAATTATTTTGAACAATTGATCCGTTACTTTCAAAAATTATCCCAATATATTTTTATACTCATATTAAGTTTATAAAAATAATATTATGAGTTTACCCAGCGTTTTAAATTTATTTTGTATATAAATTGTTATATTTATATAATTATGACGGTTTTCTTAAATACTACACGATAATTATTATTTCACTCAAATTTTGCAAGAAATGTATTTTTATAATTTTTATGACCTCAATATATTTTATCTTGACCCGTTAAAAGTTATTTTTATCTAACGCTACCCTAAATATTCAAATGTGTATACAACTTACCACATATCTTCAATTAACTTACATATTATTACACTTATACATAATTAAAAAAAATGTATTTAAAGGGATGACAACACCCCCTTTTCGACACAAGGGGGGGGGGGTGAGTCACTTAAGTTGCCTAAATATCTACTAAGTATAATGTATTATACTTCACACAAAATATCAAGGTGAAAAACCATTTCTCTCTTCCTCTCTTCCTCACATAACCGGCCACCATAGAGGTTCAAGAGGAGATCACCAAAATTTTCTAGACAAGATTTTTACACTCTAGTATCACTCTTGATTAAGGTTTTGCAATAAAAACCTTGGGTGATTAGGAAAAATCCTTTGTTCTCATAAACCTCATCAAATTAACTAGTAAGCATCTCATATTCATTTTCATATTTCATATTTACTTTATATTCATTTCATCATATTTGAGAAAACATGCAAGTCTTATGGATGTTTATACCACTTTTTCATTGTTTTTAAGAGTTATATATATTTATGTCATCCTATAATTACTCCTTGAAACATATCACTTTTGGTGATGTCTAGGAACCCATGACACCCTAAGAAGGTGTATGGTAGGATTAGAATAGCTTTGGAGTTGTTTTGAATTGGTTAGAATATGTTTTGCGCGTGAAAAACTCATTTCGACAAGTCTAATTAAGGGTCTGATCAAAATTGTGAAATCTGGAATTTTCGATAGTGGATAAAAATTTTTGGGCTAGACATTTGGAAAATAAACTTTAAAACGAAAACGTGGCCGCTTGAACGGATTAAAACGGAGCTATAACGAAGAAGTTATGAATTTTTCAAGTTAGGCGACGAAAACTATAAATTCTGGAAATTTCAGCATGTTACGTCTAATTTGTAGGAGTCAAAAATGAAGCTTAGGCGTTATAAATTGTGTCGACTTATCAAAAATATATTAGTATACTTTAATACGAATCTAAGGATGTAGAAAACGTAGAAAACGGACTTGTAATGATTAAATTATACACGTTTACACAAAGTTGCCGTAACTTAATTATATAAGAAAAACTAATATATTTCTATTAGGCAAGCTTTACGGCAACAAGTGACCATGTTGAGGGTCGTTTTTAACAAGGATGTAGTACTTTTTATAACATGATGTCTTCTAGTAAAAGTAAGTTCGCCTAGCATATTTTCCAAAATGTCCAACCGTTCGTCAAGCGGAGTTGTAACGAATAAAATACGGTTACTTAAACTTTGCCGAAAACCACCCTTAAACTATATTTTGGACAAAAGTACCATACTTAACCTATATTTTACTCTATGATCGAGACCTATAGGATGAAAAATTAAATGCTAAAACTTTGAGATAATGATACAAGCTTCCCAAAACCGTTGAGTTTGTTTCCTGACACTCGACGTGCACCATTTTACGACTAGCTTTTCGAGGCCGTTTAGTCACTTTCATGAAATTGTCAAATAACATTATTTTACGACGAAAAGTTATAATTTCATAATATATCACAAAACGATTATCGTAGGATGTTGAATCAACGTATATACTTGTAAAGTATTTTATAAACATGACGAGATGTCATAAACATATATTTCGACGATAAATTCTATTTTCAAAAACGTACAAGTGGTATAGATTACATATGGATTTGCATGCACGACATTGTTTCATAACTTATTAGAGCACATCATTCATTTTAGGTCGCGGATAGTTTCCGAGCCTCATTTTCGTGCACTTCATTTTGTTAGCATATCAATCATACCAGGTGAGTTCATACCCCGCTTTTACTCATTTAAATTCTTACAAACCCTTTGGGGAAGATACATGCTTAAATACTTGTTTTTACTCTTGCGAATACTCAAACCATTATACAATTGTGTTACACTATACTTCTTATACTCTTTGGACATTATGTGTGGTTTATTACGATATGTGCCTTAATGTGTTAAACTTGTTTTCAATTATGCTTCAACATACATACTTTAGCAACTGGTTAACTCCTGCGGGAGCCGGCGGAGAGGTATTGATAGTACTATCGGGCTGACGCCCCCACCCTTGGGTCCCTGATGACTTGACCTGGGGTGAATATAATCTGTTATTCAATGAGACACAACAAACAATGTAGACTTTTCAAGAGGTTCAGTTGGCTATGATTCTTTGTATTAAGTACATGTATATATCGTATGCACATATGTCCTACTTACAAACAAGATTGACAAATTCTATTTTAGGCAATGGGTTGTGAACACATAGGTTGCGAGTTTTGTATGGGCGGAACTCGGAACTGAATGGATTTACAATGCCTTTGCAGCATCAACATTCCTTAAAGACTTTTTCAAATCATTTTCAACAAACTTATGAACTCACCAACCTTTGTGTTGACACTTTTTAGCATGTTTATCTCAGGTCGTAAGGCGATAGCATTTCATGGAGCTTTTGGGTCACATGGCATACATTGGAGTCTCGTGTTTTTATCAATTACCATTCGACATGTTTTGTAACCCTTTATGTATTATCAAACTATGGGATCTCATGTTTTGTAAACTTTAACTTTATTTAATCGAATGGTAAACTTTTCAAAACGTCTCATTTTAGAGGTCGTTTTCTGTATCCATACTTTGTGCTATGACGTCATACCCCAAAGACACCATCGTTCCGCTGCGATATTTTGGGGGTGTGACAGATTGGTATCAGAGACTTGGTTATAGAGAACTAGGTTGCATTTTAGTTCCTAGACTATAACTGCTTTCACGTCGATCCTTTCTTTTCCTATCGCCTTACACACTTTTCGTGCGCATATGTTTTCTTAAGAATTTCTTCTAGACCCACCTCATTGGATAACGTGGTTTCCTTGTACCGATAGGGGAGTCCCAAAATCTAGTCAAGTCATCAAAATTTTGGAGCTCAGTAATGAGCACTTATCTAACTTGATCTCGTGACAGTTCTTGTTTGATGAGACACGAGATCGAGCTAAATAAGTGTTACTATATAGCTCTATAGATTTGATGATTTTGCCCGAGGATGGGAGTTCTCTTGAGGATACTTTGGGAACTGCTGGCGACTAAACCTCATAGTGACTTTAGCACCTAAAGGAATTTACTATACACCAAGTGCGACTCTCCCTAGATACCTACCTTAAATCCCTCCTTCACCGTTTAGAATCGGATGATAGAATGGCTACCTATTTCAGTAACATCAATCGCCGAGACATGTATGCTTGGTGGTATGTACACGTGTGAAATGAGGCAGTTGTAATTATGGTGGCCAACATAATTATAAATGCGTCACAACCCACGTTGACATATGCGACCACGCATACGTAGATCGGTGTGGGCACACCTTAGGAACCAATTTGTGGTTTGGTATTATGTTTGAGGACGTTAAGTATAGACATTGGGAACTCAACTGTCCTTTCCTTGCAGAGATCATGGCACCAAAGAGGGTAACACGCAGCACTAACCGAGGTGGTGCGGCGCAAAGGGGTGGAAGGACAGGTGAGCATAGAGGTATAGAAGACGGTCGCGACATGGGTAACAATGTCAACAACGCTGGCGGAAACCCTGATTTTGCCGCCATCATCGCTCAACAACTTTAAATCTTGCTTCTCACTATTGTCACACAATTTGGAAACCATATGAATAACTCGGGAAACCACGGGAACGAGAATGTCGACACCAACAATGTAGTTGGCAGTGGCAACAATAACAACACCACCACCACCACCACCACCACCAACAACAACAGAACTGGATGCACGTATAAGGAATTTTCAGCATGCAAACCTGTGGAGTTTGATGGTATAGGAGGTGCTTTGGCGTATACTCAATGGGTAGAGAAGACAGAGTCAGTGATCGACATCAGCAATTGTGCCGTACATCAGAGGGTGAAGTATGCTGATTGCTTGCTATCAGGGAAGGCATTGACATGGTGGAACACACAGCTACAAGCTTGGGGCAGAGAAACAGCGATAGGTATGACATGGGACGAATTTAAGGCGTTATTGCAAGAAGAGTACTGCCCGGACAATGAAATGCAGAAACTGGAACATGAACTTTAGCATCACTCTATGATAGGAGCTGGTCACGCGGCCTACACAGATCGATTCCATGAATTAGCCAGACTAGTTCCTCATCTAGTTACCCCTGAGTCCAAGAGAATCTCGAGGTACATATATGGTCTTGTCTCCGAAATCCGTGGAACTGTGAAAACGACTGAGCCGTCTACAATACAAAGTGAAATACTGAGGGCAGGAACCCTGAAAGACGAGATGGTTAGAAATGGTACTTTGAAGAGCAGTGACAAGAGGAAGGAAGCGAGTGGGTCGAATAGGCAGATGGACGTGGTAGCAGACAATAAAAGGGCAAGAGTTTTTGGGGCAACTGCTGAACAAAAGAGTATGCGGGTACACATCCCAAATGTGCTAAATGTGCTTATCATCATCCGAAGATCAAGCCCTGCCGCGTGTGTACAAATTGCAATCGATACGGCCATCTTAAGGAGCAGTGTAAAACACAGGTAACACCAGCTAATGTGGGCAACATGAGGAATAACCAAAGGACTTGCTTTGAATGTAACAGCCCGAATCACTTCCGGAATAATTGTCCTAGGTTGAATGGAACGCAGAGGAAACCACAGGGTAACCAGCACCTAGCTTTAGCAATAGAAGGAAATAACCCAAACCAGGTACTCAATATCAGTCCACCCCGAGGTCGAGCATTCTATTTAGGGACCGAGGCAGCCCGCAATGCGTAACTGGTACGTTTTCCCTAGACCATTAAGTGATCCACCGTATTATTCAGATTCAGTGAGCCTCATTAGATAAGAAACCTAGACGCGTAAGTTTTGGCATAAGCACTTTGACCATACACCCTGATTTCGCGAAACCTAAGGGTAGACCTTTAAGTATCATCGATTGAATCACGAGGACGTGATTCCTCTGACATGGGAAGAATGTCACAATTCTCAATTTCCGGTCATTTCTCAAACTCTATATTCATCATATTAGTTCATGCATGGTTTTGCATTTCACATTAAAAGCATAATTTCTTATTAAATAAACGCTATCGCGTAATTAATTATTTTGAACAATTGATCCGTTACTTTCAAAAATTATCCCAATATATTTTTATACTCATATTAAGTTTATAAAAATAATATTATGAGTTTACCCAGTGTTTTAAATTTATTTTGTATATAAATTGTTATATTTATATAATTATGACGGTTTTCTTAAATACTACACGATAATTATTATTTCACTCAAATTTTGCAAGAAATGTATTTTTATAATTTTTATGACCTCAATATATTTTATCTTGACCCGTTAAAAGTTATTTTTATCTAACGCTACCCTAAATATTCAAATGTGTATACAACTTACCACATATCTTCAATTAACTTACATATTATTACACTTATACATAATTAAAAAAAAATGTATTTAAAGGGATGACAACACCCTCTTGTCTACACAAGGGGGTGGGTGACTCACTTAAGTTGCCTAAATATCTACTAAGTATAATGTATTATACTTCACACAAACACATACAGACAAAATATCAAGGTGAAAAACCATTTCTCTCTTCCTCTCTTCCTCACATAACCGGCCACCATAGAGGTTCAAGAGGAGATCACAAAAATTTTCTAGACAAGATTTTTACACTCTAGTATCACTCTTGATTAAGGTTTAGCAATAAAAACCTTGGGTGATTAGGAAAAATCCTTTGTTCTCATAAACCTCATCAAGTTAACTAGTAAGCATCTCATATTCATTTTCATATTTCATATTTACTTTATATTCATTTCATCATATTTGAGAAAACATGCAAGTCTTATGGATGTTTATACCACTTTTTCATTGTTTTTAAGAGTTATATATATTTATGTCATCCTATAATTACTCCTTGAAACATATCACTTTTGGTGATGTCTAGGAACCCATGACACCCTAAGAAGGTGTATGGTAGGATTAGAATAGCTTTGGAGTTGTTTTGAATTGGTTAGAATAGGTTTTGCGCGTGAAAAACTCATTTCGACAAGTCTAATTAAGGGTCTGATCAAAATTGTGAAATATGGAATTTTCGACAGTGGATAAAAATTTTTGGGCTAGACATTTGGAATATACACTTTAAAACGAAAACGTGGCCGCTTGAACGGATTAAAACGGAGCTATAACGAAGAAGTTATGAATTTTTCAAGTTAGGCAACGAAAACTATAAATTCTGGAAATTTCAGCATGTTACGTCTAATTTGTACGAGTCAAAAATGAAGCTTAGGCGTTATAAATTGTGTCGACTTATCAAAAACATATTAGTATACTTTAATACGAATCTAAGGATATAGAAAACGTAGAAAATGGACTTGGAATGATTAAATTATACACGTTTACACAAAGTTGCCGTAACTTTATTATATAAGAAAAACTAATATATTTCTATTAGGCAAACCTTACGGCAACAAGTGACCATGTTGAGGGTCGTTTTTAACAAGTATGTAGTACTTTTTATAACATGATGTCTTCTAGTAAAAGTAAGTTCGCCTAGCATATTTTACAAAATGTCCAACCGTTCGTCAATCGGAGTTGTAACGAATAAAATACGGTTACTTAAACTTTGCCGAAAACCACCCTTAAACTATATTTTGGACAAAAGTACCATACTTAACCTGTATTTTACTCTATGATCGAGACCTCTAGGATGAAAACTTAAATGCTAAAACTTTGAGATAATGATACAAGCTTCCCAAAACCGTCGAGTTTGTTTCCTGACACTCGACGTGCACCATTTTACGACTAGCTTTTCGAGGCCGTTTAGTCACTTTCATGAAATTGTCAAATAACATTATTTTACGACGAAAAGTTATAATTTCATAATATATCACAAAACGGTTATCGTAGGATGTTGAATCAACGTATATACTTGTAAAGTATTTTAAAAACATGACGAGATGTCATAAACATATATTTCGACGATAAATTCTATTTTCAAAAACGTACAAGTGGTATAGATTACATATGGATTTGCATGCACGACATTGTTCATGACTTATTAGCGCACATCATTCATTTTAGGTCGCGGATAGTTTCCGAGCCTCATTTTCGTGCACTTCATTTTGTTAGCATATCAATCATACCAGGTGAGTTCATACCCCGCTTTTACTCGTTTAAATTCTTAAAAACCCTTTGGGGGAGATACATGCTTAAATACTTGTTTTTACTCTTGCGAATACTCAAACCATTATACAATTGTGTTACACTATACTTCTTATACTCTTTGGACATTATGTGTGGTTTATTGCGATATGTGCCTTAATGTGTTAAACTTGTTTTCAATTATGCTTCAACATACATACTTTAGCAACTGGTTAACTCCTGCGGGAGCCGGCGGAGAGGTATTGATAGTACTATCGGGCTGACGCCCCCACCCTTGGGTCCCTGATGACTTGACCTGGGGTGAATATAATTTGTTATTCAATGAGACACAACAAACAATGTAGACTTGTCAAGAGGTTCAGTTGGCTATGATTCTTTGTATTAAGTACATGTATATATCGTATGCACACATGTCCTACTTACAAACAAGATTGAAAAATTCTATTTTAGGTAATGGGTAGTGAACACATAGGTTGCGAGTTTTGTATGGGCGGAACTCGGAACTGAATGGATTTACAATGCCTTTGCTGCATCAACATTCTTTAAAGACTTTTTCAAATCATTTTCAACAAACTTATGAACTCACCAACCTTTGTGTTGACACTTTTTAGCATGTTTATCTCATGTCGTAAGGCGATATCATTTCATGGAGCTTTTGGGTCACATGGCATACATTGGAGTCTCGTGTTTTTATCAATTACCATTCGACATGTTTTGTAACCCTTTATGTATTATCAAACTATGGGATCTCATGTTTTGTAAACTTTAACTTTGTTTAATCGAATGGTAAACTTTTCAAAACGTCTCATTTTAGAGGTCGTTTTCTGTATCCATACTTTGTGCTATGACGTCATACCCCAAGACACTATCGTTCCGCTGCGATATTTTGGGGGTGTGACAGCCGGTAGCTTGTAAACTTTAGAACTTGGCCTTTGCATCATTTCGAGACCATAGACGAGGTATGTTGAGTTAGCTCGATGTATTTGGACTTTTTAGTTTAAGAAGGCAATATTATAGGATTATCACCCGAATAGCCTACCATTGTGTGTCTTTCGATTAGTCACCTCGACTTCTCGACCCCCATGTGAAACCCTTTTCTTGCACTCACCTTTAGTGCAAGATACCCCTAGATACACCCATCTGAGCCATTCATTTCATTTTGTTAACCCAATATATTGTTTCGTTACACCTATACACCTTAGCCTACCCTGTAGTCTTTATTTGTAATTGGGAAGTCATCATTTTCCTAAGTTCAAGGTTCAAGTGGAAAGGTTCGGGAATCACGCTTTCGTCGATGACATATTCTTATAGATCATTGAAGTCCCCCTGAATTTCCATTGTTCATCTCAAGTGGGGGGGTGTTATGTTTAGTTATTATGTTTATGTTTATGTAAAAAAAAAAAAAGGTTTGTTATGTTATTTAGTTTATTGTAAAGTGCGATGTTATAAGCACTATGTTATGAGCTTTATATAGATTTAGTATCGAGGAGACCACCTCGGTCACATGAGAAGATTAGAGTTGGCAATTGCGCCAACAATTGACTAAACGGTAGTGTGCCCATCACGACGTCCTCTAATGACACATCTACCTAGTATTTCATGATCCGGTTTTTTAACTTCAAAGCTTGAACTTTGGGCGGATGGTAAGTGGTGATGACTTGGTTATAGATTTAGACTATTTGCTTGATTTTTATTTTACACCATTTATACATCCCATGTCTTATCCTACCCTTTAGTCATGAAGCGTGTCTAGGTGATGCAGCGAGCAGTCTTTGGTGTCTTGGCCATGGATTTGGTCATGTATCATTGATTTTGTCCACTTCGCCGGCACATGTTGGTAATGACGAGTCACCCTTAACCTTTGTTGTGTATACCCATATTGCCTTCGAAAATTGTTTGGCCCTTAACTCTAGTGGTGGAGATTTGTGTAACCGCCAAGCTTATGATAGAATACATGCTATGACTGCGCGATTGAGTGATCACCCCGAAATTGACACTTAGAATAGTTGAGAGATTTTACTGTTTTGTTCCCATATTGTAAGGTGTTCGGCTTTGTTTTATTCTAGCATAAGGGATTTGTAAACTTATATTTTCGGAGATATCTTTTTAGGAATCTATCTAATAAGGTCTACTTGAGGGCAAGTAGAGTTCAAGTGGGGGGATATTTGATAACATCAAATTATCCTGAATATTAAGTATCAATTTCCCCCGATAATGCTTGTAATTTATATCATTTATATGGATTTATGCTTGTTTTCCATTATATTCCACTTTTAGGTAAATTACGCGCATTAGAGCTAATGAGACGCGGAATTGGAGAATTATTAAAGATTTATTATAGTATGCTCACTTTGAAGAAGTTACAGCGTAACTCATCTCTCACATTACGCCGTAACTAAAGCATGACTCAGAAAGCCAACTTATCAAAAGATTACGGCGTAACTCTCTCAAAAGATTACGACGCAGCTATATTAGGTCAAATGAGGTTCCACGCCGCTGTTAATTACACCGTAACTCGTGCATAAACTACGGCGTAACCAAGAATTATTGAAGATATGGCGTAACCACTTCTAAGGTTACGCCGTAACCAGCAGATCTAGTGCAATTTACTATGAATTAGATGATTACGGCGTAACTATTTTATTAGTTACGCCGTAACCAAGATCTGGCCTATAAATACCCCACGATTTCCAGTATTTCAAAGCATCCCATTTCACACACAACAACCAAAGAATGTGGGAAGAAGCCAAAGGCATGTCTAGAGGAGCATACGGAGCTATCTCCAAGGGAGAAATCACTCCCCCACGATAAGCATTAGCATTTTATCTTTTCTTTATTTCCGATTCATGTATTTCGTAACATTAAACATTGAATTGATTTACATGGTTAATATGAGCGGCTAAGAACCTCTTGGGGCTGGCCTAGTTATGATTCCTTAATTGTTTTGTTTGCGTTTACATTACTTCTGTATAATTATTTCTAAGTGTATGCATGCATAGTTTATTGGTAGCTACCCTTGTTTCAGTAGTTTTGAATGGCGGTAGAGGCTATTTGCTTAAGATGTATGACCAACTGACCCTAAATGAGTAGACTGAGACGGGAAGGCTAAGATATGACCAACTGACGACCCTTTCTACTTGTGCGATTTGACCAACTGATCACGTACCGTTTGGATGAACTTAAGAATTAGGGGGTGAATGTCTAAGATGCTAGCGCCCGGGCACTCAGTATTATAAGTCTAGCATATAACGGAACTTAATGACTCGGATTAGGGGACCAGGAAAAACTAGACTTATGAGGGGACACCTGACTTCTCCAGTGGTGGCATCTTTGCTGATAGGTTAGGGCGAACTGACCAAATGCTGTCTTCTCGACTTTGACCCCACCTGAAGTAATTGGAAGTAATTAGACGTAGAAATTACTAGCTAGGATGAATAACTAGGTTAGCACCACTATCCTCTATTGATCACATCCTTTGTCTTTATTTGCTTTAGTTGTTAATTAATAAAACCATCTTAAAATCTTTGACACCTAGACTTAGTATTAATCCAACACACATAGCTCTTGGGACGACCTCAGTTTTACCGAATACTACACTATACACGACTGAGTAAACTGCCCGTTAGTGCATTAGGGTAGACCATAGGTATAACGAGACATTATAAATATTAAAACCTGCATCAACCCATAACCCAAAAACCCATGGGCAAACAGGAGCGTCTCATGGATCCCTAGAGTTACACTAGACGGATCCCTCAAGCAAGGGATCCGTGGGATCCGTGCAACAGTGGAAAGAATTTGCCTATAAATAGAGAGCCATTTCTTCATGTTTACTTACCCTCTTCTTACAAACTCTCTCATATATTCTTAGACTCTTCTAACAAAAGATCACTTGATCTAGAGAGTAGTTATTCTTTCTTTTATTGTGATTCTCAAATAGGTCCTTATCTAAGGCGAGATCACGAGCATTCTACAAGTCATCCAAGCAAGGGGTCCTTGATAGATTTGTTCCTCCACAATATTTTTGTAGCGAAGATCTTGTATTTCATATTTCACATATTTGTTCTGTTATTGTAGTATTGGTTTGGTCCTCCGTGTTACGGACTCGGTATTTAGCTTTGTACTGGAAAAAGTGTAAGCGACGTTGTGAAGGCTTCTCTGCCAAGTTGAATGAGTTTGTTGACATAGTGCTTGAACTCTTAAGTAGGTGACTCGGGGAGTGGATTAGGGCAAGGAAGGTGTCCTTGTAGCCGAACCACTATAAATTGGTTGTGTCATTTCTATCATTTACTTTACTTGCTTTCTTTATTTGCATTACTCTTAGATTTATACTTTCTCTTCATCCATATGATTTCACATAACATCGAATCTAATGTTTTTGAAACTAACTTAAAATCGGAAAAACTATTCAACCCCCCTTATAGTTTTCCACAATTGGCATCAAGAGCTAAGTTTATAAAAGTTTTTAAAGTAAACGTATTTTAAAAACATTTCAATCACTATAGGTTCTGAAAATTACAAGGAAGGGAATCCATGCAATGACCTCCAGTACTTGAAACTAACGGTTTTATATTTTGGAAAAATAGATTCGAAACGTATGTGAAGTCAAAAGATATTGATCTTTGGTACATCATTGTTAAAGGCTATTTTGAAGCCACTACAAAAGATGAAAATGGAAATCTAGTTAACACACTTCATGATAAACTCACCGATGATATTAAGAAAAAGCTTTCCAAAAATAGTGAAGCTAAAATGGTTTTATATAATGCTTTACCCAAAAAGGAATTCAAAATAATTTCCATGCTTAAAACCTCTAAAGAAATTTGGAATTCTTTATTTGTAACTCATCAAGGTAATCAACAAGTTAAAAACAATAAAATATATTTATTTGTTCAACAATATGAACAATTTTTAATATCGGATGAGGATACCATAGATCATTCTCTTGCTAACTTTAATACTATAATTACATCTTTACAAGCACTTGATGAGTCTTTCTCTAGTCGTAATCATGTTAGGAGATATCTAAGGACACTTCCATCCAAGTGGAGATCTAAATTGACGGCAATCGAAGAATCAAAAGACTTGTCAATCTTCACCCTTGATGAACTCATAGGCAATTTAAAAGTCTATGAGCTTGTCCTCGCTAAAGATTATGAAGCCTCAAAAGTGAAAGAGAGGCACAAATCTCTTGCCCTTAAAGCCAAGAAATTCTCAGGCGATGAAGAAAACTCCTCTTCGGATGGTGATGACGAGGAGTATGCCATGGTGGTAAGGGACTTCAAGAAGTTCTTTAGAAGAAAGGGAAGATACGTCAAGCAAGCTTATGACGACAAGAAAGGGTACCAGAAAAGCAAAGATGACGAGAAGGCAAGGGATGAACGCGCTTGTTTTAAATGTGGGGATCCCAACCACTTTATTAATAAGTTTCCCAAACATGATGAACAAAAAGCGTTCGTGAGCGGTTCGTGGGGAATGAGTGAGGAGGAGGACGAGGAAATTTGTCTCATGGCAAATGAAGAGGTATGTTACGAATACTATAGTATCTCGTCATTAGATGATGACTCATTGCATAATGAATATGATAAACTTTGCAAAATTAGTTTAAAAGTAATCAACAAAAACAAGTTTTTGAAAAACCAAAATCAACGTTTAGAAAAGGAAGTCATTGAGTTAAAAGCAAGATTAAAACGTCTAGAAAGGGGGAAGATAGCAAGTGGGGAATGTGAACTTTGCGTTCAACTTCAAAAACTAGTTGATCATCTAGACTCTAAGATTGCTAGAATGAATACTAATACTCTAGATATGATATTGGATAGTGTTAAAACAAAAAACAACCAAAAATGTTTAGGCTTTCAGCAACTTGATGCTTCATTAGTGAAAACAAAGAAACACAATTCGTAAAAGCAATAGAAAAACAAACCACTGTACAGCCAGGGATCCATGGGTCTGCTGAAGCAAACAGTAGCAATAATATAGCTTCCTTATCTAGAACCGATTTTGTTATTGTTAATAAGAAGAAACCAACCCATGTTACTATTAGACAACCATCTCCAAGACAAAATCAAAGTTTTACAAGAAACAAAGGTCCATCATTTTCAAAACCGAACACATCTAGGATACCTAATAATGTTTATCCGAGAAGTAACCATCAAATGGGATGGAATCCTAATATGCAAAACGGTTTTCCATTTCAAAACTTTGAACCATGGAACGCATACTCACTTTTTCCATATATGCCTAACATGAATGGAATGTTTAACACTAAAGGACCCATGAACAAATGGGGACCAAACATTTGAGTTAATTATTTCCTTAGGTGTGCTTAAATGTCGACCTAGATCCGGACGAGTGGATCAAGGATAGCAGGTGCACGAGGCACATGACCGGCAATAAATATTTATTTTCCACATATGAATCCTTCAATGGAGGAAATGTGGTATTTGGAAATAGCAAAAGCAAAATCATTGGTAAAGGTACAATTTCTAACAAATCTCTAACCATTAACGATGTGTGTCACATAGAAAACCTAAACTTTAACCTCTTAAGTATAGGACAAATATGTGATAAGAAGTGCAACGTACTTTTTAATGAAAAACCGGTAGTAAGATATTGAAAAACGGTATCACTATAGGTAGAGGTATTAGGAAACAGGGAGTCTATGTCATTAAAATTGGTAATGAACCTAAAGACAAACTTTGTCTTACTTCTACGGATGATACTTCGACCTTATGGCGTCGAAGATTGGGTCATGCTGTTAGGAATTAGAAAATTCCATAGTGAAGAGTCGGTCACCCCAAACATTATCTCGCATAAGTTAGCTCGTAGACTTGTCATTATTTACGTTACTTAGTAGTTTATTAGTTAGTTTGTAGAATAGATTAGTTTAGTGTAACGCCGTGGAGGAAGGACGGGTCTTTACCCACTGTATACCTGATCCACAGGCCGTTAGGAGGTCGTGTAGTCTTGTAACTATAAATACCCCTTCCATCCTTGGAGGGGGTGTGACTTGGCAATCTAACCTTTTACATTTTATTGAAGCAACTCTCTACCAAGAACACCAACTCTCTACTTTCTCTCTCTAAAATGGCTATCATGTATTTTGATCATCCAAGATCACCCGAATCATCAAACACAATAATATATTCGATCCTACAAATGGTATCAGAGCCAGGTTGTTGTGTTTTGATGATTTTTCTTGTGGTTTTGATATTTGTTTTAAACTGTTTTGTATATTTGGGTGGTCGGATTATTTTATTTGGGTAAATTGTGGTTAACAAGTTTTGTATCTTTTTTTTTGTTTGGTCAAATATTAAATGTCTTAGTTCTATCCGTATGTCCAAAACTGCTAGTTGTATTTTCATATTTTTGAGACTTCTTGGTACTATCCGTGAATACAAATGGTCTTTATTTATGGTCTTAATGGGTCATCTGGTAACTTTTCATGGTCAAAACAGTCATAAAGTGTCATCTTTTATGTAGTTTTTCTGGGTAAGTATGAAGATAAACGGAAAAGTGGTCGGAAAAATCATCGGAAAAAGTCATTTTTCAAGTTAGCAACTTGTCACAAAACAGTCCAAATGCAATGAATCTGACCTAGTGATTTGTGTTTAAATGAGTAGCGACTTGTATTAACAAGTTGGCGATTTGTGCTTTGAAAGAGTGTAGCGAGTTATGGTTGTTTGACTATTGAGTCAAATAAAAAAAATATCGACTTAGTTATAAATTTGCTAGCGACTTGTGTTTGAAATGTTAAATAAAAACCTAACGACTTGACTCTTTAGCTTAGCGACTTGGCTAGGCGACTTGGTTTAGCGAGTTGGCTTAGCAACTTGACTCACTACTAGACTTGACTGAAAAGTGGAAAAATATATGACCACAAGACATAGACCACAAGACTATATACCAGATACCAAACAAGAGTCACTCAGTCGACCTCAGTTTTACTTTACATCATTGGTCGACGTTCAACAATAAACATAATGGAAAATTTTAAGTATCAATTGTCTCGCTTAAACCATCTTCAACCAATCACGAATTAAAAAGAACATGACACAAACCCAATTCCACAATCCTTATCACTTCGTTACAACTCATTTAACATGAAAAACTTGAAAACCACAAGACACGATCTCAGATTTGTTTCAACGCTTCCTTTAATCTTTATAAGATTTTTTCCGTTAAACAATTATCCTCATTGATCCTTTTGAAGCTTTGTTTCTTATTGTAAATTCGAAACTTGTTTCAAATGATTTTTAACAAGATTGTTAAAATCAGTTTGATGTTTCGTTCCTATACACTTAACATTGAATTGTAAACGTTTCATCATCTTAACTCAATACCTACCTGGGGTTATTGTTTACATCTTGAAGCCTACTCATCTTTTAAAAACCATCTCTGTGGCGTAGAAATCATGCTCAAACCATCCCTGTGGCAAGCGATCTCCAAAAAGGAAAATACATGTTCCTGTTCTCGTTGTTGTTTGTTCAATTAAGGGACTCATCATCATGAGTTTGTGTGGATATTAGAGTGTTTGATTTGAACAAAGGATTGTAAGAGTACTTTGTAATACTACCTTCGTTTTGAGTGTTAAAAAAAGGGGATTGGTAGGCTTCTGAAATATGTGGGATTAGGGTTTTGATTATCTGAGTTTATGAAAGGTGAGAGCGTTTTTGTTGTGATGGGGGCGTAGGAAACTTTTCAGTGATACTAGGGTTTGTGTTTTAGTGGTAAAAGAGAGAGGCGGATTTTGGTGAGATTTTTTAGGGTTAGTTGTGACTTAGTGGGTGTTTTATACCCGTTTCATTAGGACATGTCGTAGGTTGGATCCGGTGTTTGCATGGGCCGTATAACAACTGTCATGGACCTAGGGTATTGGTATTTAATTGGGCCGGTATTAGTGAATTTGATATTTGTGAATTTGTAAATTGGATGTTAGTAAATTTGTGAGTGTATTCGAGCATTGGTGAATTTAGACCGGAGTTTATTGGCTTTTTATCTTATAATGGATATTGGACTTCTGAGGCATGCGGAGAATTTTTATATGGGATATCGAGACTTGATTATGAATTTTTCTAATGAGAATCTCATGTATACCTCATGTGTGATATTAATATGAGAATTGAGTATTTACTGATGTTGTGAATTGTCTAACGTAAATCTCTGCAATTGGTGAATCTGAATGTTGGAAGTGAGTACATTAAGAATGAGCCTTTCATGAATGACAAGATATTTGGATCTGGCCTTGGGTTATCAAGATGATTGGTAAGGTCAATGTGAATTTTGTGTTTATATGTGATTTAATGATGAGATTGGTTGATGAGATTTATTGATATGATTTGGAGTGATGGTGAGACTTGATGTGCTATGTGGCTTGATAGTTTGGTTTATACATTTTCACTTAATATATTTTATCACGGCTTGAATTGATATTTGATCAAGGTTGACTACGGGGTTGTTTGGACGGTATCTATTATTTGACTTTGAAGTGAGATTTTCCTGGCGCGTTTACTTATTTCGTCTTCTTTCTTTCTACCATTCCGCGAAGATGACTTGTTTGGGCTTTTATAGAGTGTGATATAGACTTGGCTATTTAGTTACGGTTGTGATTCTTTCTCACTTAACCCACAACGTAACTATCACTTAGGTGTCTCACGCAGTTGAGGATATGTCAAGAGGTTTTGTATATTGGGTACACCGTTTCTTTTTCACAAGGATTAGTACAAGTTTAAGTAACAAATCTGGGGAATTTTACTTCATGATCAAGTTTGGTATATCGGGTCTATTTCTCCATGAGGTCACTACAATAGCCGACAGTATGCATGATTGATGTATTTACCAAATTGTTTAATTGGATGGTTGATGATGGTGTTGATGTTGGATATTGAACCGTTGATGAACCGCTGCATGTTCTCCTAAAACAGATATTCACCGAAACCAAAGTTGTCATAAAACATTCAAACTAATATTGTTTACGGTTTTGTCTTGATTTTGTAAAATCCCGTGAAATAATCTATTTCTCGGTTTAAATCATAGACTTGTAAAATCCCGTGACAATGGAAACATCCTTGTAAAGTGCATCTCCGGGTCTATCTTACGGTTTATTCTTGGTTTTGTAAAATCTCGCAAAAGAATCTATTTTTCGGTTTAAACCATAGAGTTGTAAAATCCCGTAATGATGGAACCATCTTGGAGAAAAGGAAAGTGTATTTCGAGATCTTATCGTCTTTGGTGCTACATTTTCTGTTTTGAAGAAGGGATAAAAGGGTGTACTTCATGAATTGGGTGTGTGTTTGGGTTGTCTTCATGGCAGTTTGGTTATTACAAGGTTTTACGGGGTTATGTGCTTTTAACCACGGTCGGGATGAAACCATTATCAAAGTTCATTTAAATGTCAAAGAAGGCTAGATTTGAGCAGTTCAGAAGATGTGACAACGGCATTAATTCAGTATTATTTATTTGAGGTTGAAGTGAATTATCACGGGTGAGTGTACTTAGTATCTGAAGGTATCGGGGATGGATGGATGAAGATTCGTCATGATCCTTGTTCGAGCTTATTATCAAAAACGGAGACTTGGAAATCTAGTTATTGTTGGGTGTCTTTTACTTTTTCTTTTACCACTTGGGGAAATTGGGCTCATACCACCACAAAATAACTATCACTTTAAGGAGTTACGTTGTAGTGCTCAGTGTCACATTCAATTGTGGATTTTCAAGAGGTGATGTGCGTCTTATACTTGATGGTTGGCTGGTTGAAGACTATAGAGTACTTAGAGATTTAAAAGGGCATGAATTCTCGACACCGCTCTTTGTTACACATGTGAAAGTTTAAGTCATGAGTTTGGGTTATTCTACTTCAGGGTCAAATTCATTATATTGGGTTTTCTCCATCAGCTGTCACAACAAAGAGCCTACTGAATGATAATGGGTTGATTACATGTTTTGCCAAGAGAGCAGAAAAGAGAGAGATTATGACGTATGGACACATCGGTTCATGCCTCGTACTCTAAAGAAAGAAAATTATGCAGCAGGCGCTTTATCTTGCGAAAGAAGAAATCTTCTCACTAATGACCATTCTCATCAACATGCTTCATAGTTTTTCCATGCGCAGGTCATCAAGTGAACGGGCTACCATTGATTGTTTTCTTATTCCACTTGCTCAACTATAATGATGATGGCGACATCATGTGCTAATTTTCTTGAGGGAGAAGTGTGAATAGAATACTTTTGGATGATTTCACTTATTTAGTCAAGAATGGCATCTCCATATGCAATTCTTGAGGAGGAAGAAAAGTGTGAATATTTTGCATTGTTAATTGATATTTGAGAATATAAATGATCATACGGCTCTAAACTCATGTAAGAACAGAGCTTCTTCTTATCGGGTCATCTTCACATGGAGTTTTTCTCTTCTAAGAGACGTTGGTTGACATCTTCACTCGGATTGATGAGTTTATCGACAAAGTGCTTCCGATTAATGCTTCATGTATACATCAACATGATGATTTCGAACAATCTCTTTGTTCTTGTTTGATGTGATTGGTAGTTTGGTGTTAACATCTTGTGTGTTCGTTGCGGCTTGATTGCTGATTTCCTTGATGAACATCTTTCTGTTCTTGTTTGATTGGGAGGGATTTTAGTTAAGGGGATTTGCAAAATGTAAGTTAATTGGGATGCTTTTTGGTGGGATGTGTTAATACAAATAAGCCGTAAAAACGTTTATTTATATTTTACGATCTTCTATTGTTTTGTCGATAACAAACGTAAAATCATTTTAACGAAACAAATAAAATACGTAAATGGTTTGAACTAATAGTTTCTAACATATTCACATTTTCACATAAAACACTAAAACAAGTATAAGTGATTTTATGATTTAATATTACAACAACTAGTGTTTACATATTTGGGTAAAATATACACATAACTATTATGTAGTATATTGGGTAATATAAATTGGTAGAAACTTAAGTATCATAACCCATTGGGCAAATACATTGAATGTAGTTGGGTACAACCCAAAGCCCATGATCCATTGAGCTTGACCCATAACCCATTGCATGACATCATGCTTATATCATATATGGATAATATCCATAACCGATGGTATTGAACCATACCCAATGTCTAGATACATTGAACCCTTGGTGAGCACTCAAGAGAATGTCTATATACATTGAACCCTTGGTGAGCACTCAAGAGATACATTGTATCTAGCCAAAGATCCATGGATCAACCCATGACCCATGACCCATAACCAAAATACCCATGGGTAAAGAGGAACGTTCCACGGATCCCTAGCTTTGTGCTAGCCGGATCCCTTGTGGAAGGGATCCGTGGGATCCGGGGAACAGTAGAGAATTTTCTCTATAAATAGTGAGCCATTTCTTTCCTTTTACTTCACCACTTCACACGTACTTCCCCAAAGTATTCTAACCCTCTAACCTCAGATCTAAGTGATCTATGTAGTTTGTCTTTTGTTTTGTGTGATCTACTAGGTTCCTCTTAAAGGAGAGATCACCACCTCTTGAAGACGTGCAAGCTCAAAGTCCATGAGTTGCCATGCTTCGTCATCATCAAGACTACTAAGGTTCTCTTGTTGATAGTTCTTCCTTTCTCCATAAATGTTGGGTTGAAGGCATTAGTGAAGAATGCCGAAAGTGTCAAGATGAAAGCATTAGTGAAAGGTGCTCATCATTCGTATCAAGGCATTAGTGAAGAATGGCGAAAGTGTCAAGATGAAAGCATTAGTGAAAGGTGCTCATCATTCGTGTCAAAGCATTAGTGAAGGATGCTAAAGGTGTCAAGACGAAGGCATTAGTGAAGGGTGCCAAGCGTTGTGTCAAAGGCATTAGTGAAGGATGCCAAAGGATCAAATCAAGTAGCATTTGGGGAGAATTCTTAGGTCGTATAATCGATGAGGTGCATCGTTATACATATGTGTATTTGTTCATCTACAAGGATGGTGATATCCTTGATGGTGTTGTAACAAGGAGTAGATCTCCTTGAGATTAGGTGTTGTGTCGTGAAGGTGTAGTTCACCTAAGGTGTTAAAGAACTAAGGTGCTTAGCCTAGTACCTAATAAAGGGTAGGCGACGTTGTGATAGGATTAGTTCTCCTAAGGTGTGAAAGAACTCGGTGGTTAGCCTAGCACCGTATAAAGGGTAGGCGACGTTGTGTTAGGTGTGGTTCGCCTTGGTGTGAAAGAACTCGGTATTTAGCTTTGTACCGGAAAAAGGATAAGCGACGTTGTGAAGGCTTCTCCGCCATAAGGAGTTGGTGCAGTGCTTACGAACTCTCGAGTAGGTGACTCGGGGAGTGGAGTAGGGCAAGGAAGGTGTCCTTGTAGCCGAACCACTATAAATACTTGTGTCGTGGTGATGTGCTTCTTACTCTTTATCTTTCATTACACGTTTATATATCTATCTATCAACGTCCAACATAAACAACCAAATAGATTGACATAAGTCGATCTAAATATTTAAAAAGGAGTTTTAAATTGGTAAAACTATTCAACCCCCCTTCTAGTTTTCCACAATTGGTATCAGAGCTTCGTTACCAAGTTTTTTTTTGTATATTGTACTTTGAAAACTTGATACGATCCGTGTATGTTTGAAAACTACAAAGAAGGAAATTTCTTAAAACAAAAAGTCATGTTTTAGAAATCATCATATGTTGGATAGTGATAGATCATTCTAACATTTTCCTTTGAGAAGTCTTCATACTAGGATTTGGGTATCTTAGATGATCATGAAGTATTTAAACAACTATGGTTTCTAAAACCATAAAAAGGGAATATAGCAAAGGATTGGGGTATCTTAGAAGATCATGTAGTATTTCGCGTCTATGATTTCTAAAACCATAAAAAGGGGATATAGCAAAGGTATGTTTTCTTAGTTACATTTTTTTTCAAAACGTGCTAAATTGCTTGTGGACAAAATGGTGATATATGCTTCTATCTTATAATAAGCATAATATGAAAAGTGTTTTAGTGATTTTTTTTCTTTGAAGTTTTGTTGTTAGATATCTTGTTAATCAAGCTTGAATAAAGGTAAAAATGGATAATATAACTACACTAAAAAGTCTACAAAGGTTAAACCTTTTCATCGGGTCAAAACGTGCATTTGTGTAATTCTGTGTCATGATCGCGGATCCCTCGGAGTTACTGGACGGATCCCTCAAGCAAGGGATCCGTGGTAGTGCGAAGACAGTTTTTGTCTAAATTTCAAAAATTCATAACTTTTTAACTGTAAGTCGTTAGAAGTCGTACCACCTATCGTTTTAAAGGTGTTTGAGTCTACTTTAATTTAAAAATCATTTCATAAAATGAATCAAAACAATAATTTACAGAATCATTGATTTATAATAGAAAGTCATTTTTCGGTCATAATTTTTGCACAAACTTTTGATCTAATTGGAGACGGATGTTTTCGCTTTTGAATAACAATGTGTCCTCTATTGAAATTAAGGTTTTGATCATATTTATAAATATAAAAGAAACTAATCAAGCTTGGTATACATGTTTATATTTAACACAAAGCGATGAAAAGAACTTTCGTATGCTATGCTAAATGATAAATTGTCTTCGTTGCATTACTTGATTATTTGCTTATCTCAAATAGCTTTTGTGCTTGTTTGATTGAATAGCATATGTGGTTTCTTTACCTTGCTATTCATTCTCTTGTTTGTCGATTTAGTAATATTCTACTAATCAATGTGCTATTTGAAGGAGTGTTTGGGATAACATCTAGTTGTGTCGAAAAAGTTAGTTTAGATATTTAGATAAGTCATATAGGTTGAAAAATGTTTAAAACATATAACACACTAAATGGATTTTTTAGTTTGTCATATGTGCTTAGATGATTTCCTTTGTTCTTGTATCATTTTCTAAAAAATAACAAGAATGTACATCGGATCATAACCTACACTTGTGTTGATGATGTACTCTCCCATTTTCCTTTTCATGATCGCTCTCTAAGCATCATAGTAGGATTGACAACTTGATTAGTTCATCCGATATACTCAAGTAAATTATTTTGCAACGCAAATATAATTGTTCATATCCGAAAGTCCAAACTCAAAGCTTTCCAACAACATATGTTGAACTAGCTCATCCAACCATTTTTTTGTTGTTTACCATATGGACAACTTTTAAACTTATTTTTAACATGACGCCTTCGTCACCTTAGTTGTCTCAAGTATAATAATAAACGAAGCAAAGTATCATCATTGTTACTCTTCGATAGTCCATTGTAGGAATATAAATTTTTCTAACTTGAGAATGAATATTGGAGAACTTATTGCACTAGAAACTCAATTTGACCTAACGGTTGAATTGCTTCCTTGATAGAAGTTGGGTATGTGGAATCACCCATAAAAATGGTCGTGTTTAGCCTTAATTGAGCACCGCTAATAACAGATCTCATATTCATTCTCTCACTTGGGAAATTTATACTCCTATGTTTTCCTACAGTAAGTTTACAATGGAAATACCTTGCATTGTCTTAGGATTACTAATCAAACAAGTCGTAAAATAAAAATTTTCTTTTAGTTAATCACAACCACTTGCCTCATCAAGTGATTATCTTGCTTTGATCGAGAAGAGCTACATGACTTCATGGACGAAGTTCATTGTATGCTAATCACCATCCGTAATGACTATACATAGTTCATTGCTTCTGTTGGCCAAAACAACCCTATTGTCTTGAACACAATCATCTACTCTGCACGCCATTCTTAATACAAATGATTTACTAATCTAGATCGTAAATAGGTTTTTGAGTTTCTTGAATAGTGCTTGTTAAGTTTGATAAACTTCTTTGTTATTTGTGAGCTCGATCTCATTTGATATATTAGTGTTAGAACCTCTTAAACTTGAAATATGATGCATTGTCAAAGTCATTGCATCCCTTTTGTAAAGGTTCTGCTTAGCAGATAGACGGATCCCAAAATTTGTGCTTGACGGATCCCTACTCTTAGGGAACCGTGGGATCCGGCAAACAAAAAATGCAATTGCGATCATTGTATTTCAATCATGTCCTTAGAACACCTCAAACTAAGCTAAACATAGTGTCTTAAGGCAAATTAAGTCCTTATCAAAGTTAAGTAGATCCTTTCCTACTCAACTCACCTAGATCACACTCTAAGACGCTTGTAGATCTATCATTTTCACTTTAATCCATTACTCTTCCGCTCTCTATGATCACTCATCATTCTCACATGATCCCTCACATCTAGCTTTAGAAATCTTTCGATTATGGCAAAATTGATCATAAATCATCCTTACCTCAAAATTGATCAAAGTTGATCAAATTCTAGTTCTTCCACCTTAAAACCTTTAGGATCTTCTCCAAGACATTATCCTAAGTCACTATCTGATCACTAGGATCATTTAGCTCCATTTGACACTCTCAAAATTTTAGTGTCATCTTTGTTCATTTATTGGTACTCACGAAAGTTCTAATTTCTTCCATATAAGGCAATCATTAGCTACATCACTCATTGCCCTTGAACATTTAAGTACCCTTCCATTGAAAGACAATTAGGAGAACTAAAAAAAAAAGGTATAGGCTTTAGACCTTTCAAACATCACTTCTATCCTTTCCTAGCTGCTGAGAGGCGGATCCCTAGGATTAGCCTAGACGGATCCCCCATTGGTGGGAACCGTAGGATCCGGGTGACAGATTTATGTCGACTCTTGCTAGAACAATCATTTCAAGCTCATCTTGCTAACTTGAACACTCCACCTCATCCTAATTAAATCCCTAGATCAGTAAAACTCTGAAGTTGACTCTTTTGCATGCTAATCATGACATTCCAAAGGATATTAGAGACTTAAGTCTTGAATGCACTTGCTAAATCCTTCCCTTTATAAGTCATCTTGCTAGAATCCCTTAGTCATCGAACAAAACATAATTCTTAGCATTTAGAAACCTTTTCCTTAGTCATTTCATCATGATGAAAGCTCCTAGTGCTAACTCATCCAACCAAGAACCACCCAAGAAACTTGCTCGTGTTGTACACGAAATTTCCTCAACCGAATCATCATCCGTAAGAGATAATAAGTGCTAGAATCTCACCTCAACAAACCCAATCAACAATTTCCAAGAGAACCGCAATAATTAGCATTAAACCTTTTAGGTTAGAAAAGGGATCATCGATCTATAAACCAAACGTACCTAGTTCTAGCAAAACGTCTAAACCTTCATTCCTAGAGCATGGACTACACTCCTTCACCGAGCCTCTCTCTCACCCAAATCTCTATTCATTAGATCATTCACCACCGAGAACTGTCCATCGTTGGAAACAAGGAACCACCAAGGACTTGATCATATTAAGGAATTTCCATTACCACCACTCTAATTCCTAGTAGAACCTCATCCTAAATTACTCAATGTACCTCCATCATCATTTGTAGAACCTCCTCAAAATATCCTATCAAGACAATAATTTCTCTAATTGTCTAATCACCCAAGGACTTGTTCAAGAAGTACGAAATGAGTTGCATTTCATGTTTAATCATCTTCTTGAAAGATTGGACCAAATCAACAAGTCTACTCATCCCTAGACTCAAGCACATTGTTGCCACTTAAGCTTTGGTCACTTATTAGTATTAGTAGAATATGGCTGAATCATTCTCTTAGTTTTTAGAGATTTGTTGATCATCTCTTATGTTTTATTGAATGATAGTTTACTTGCCATATTGCATTGAGTATATGTTTGTTGGTTGAATACATATCTCATTTTGATGTTAATATTACTTGCTACATCACCATTCTTTGAATTTAATCATCAGCTATACGGATCCCTCAAAATTGCCTAGACGAATCCCTACTAGGAGGGAACCGTGGGATCCGTGAGACAGAAAACTATTTTTCTACTAACTTGGATCACATATGCAGGAAATTGTGCATTATACTTGTCTTCTAACCTTTGTTTTGTAGTTATTCAATCTACACTTGAAGCCTTTGACACCCTAAAGCTAGTTGGAGCTTTGTGTCAAAACAATACATTGCAAATTACTTGCAATATTAGGATTACATCCCTTTGCAAAATTGCAATCATCAAGGGGGAGCACATTCGTCACTTAGACGAAATCTTTTGCAAACTTAGTTGCAAACAAACTAGATTAGTATTACTTTCTTGACGCCCTTACCTAGGGATGGACTCGTCAAGGGGGAGTAAAGACGAGATCCTTTCCCGTTACTTGCTCTCTACCTCTTTTTATTTCTTTCACATGTTTTTCTTAAAAAAACAATGTGTTGCTTCCTTTCAAGGCTCTTTTTGTTTCGACAAAAAGGGAGAGAAGAAAGTAAAAACTACAAATTCAAACTTTTACGAATTTTAGCTTTTCCTTAAAATAATTTTATGTTTTGTCATCAACAAAAAGGGGAGGATTGTTAATACAAATAAGCCGTAAAAACGTTTATTTATATTTTACGATCTTCTAATGTTTTGTCGATAACAAACGTAAAATCATTTTAACGAAACAAATAAAATACGTAAATGGTTTGAACTAATAGTTTCTAACATATTCACATTTTCACATAAAACACTAAAACAAGTATAAGTGATTTTATGATTTAATATTACAACAACTAGTGTTTACATATTTGGGTAAAATATACACATAACTATTAAGTAGTATATTGGGTAACATAAATGGGTAGAAACTTAAGTATCATAACCCATTGGGCAAATACATTGAATGTAGTTGGGTACAACCCAAAGCCCATGATCCATTGAGCTTGACCCATAACCCGTTGCATGACATCATGCTTATATCATATATGGATAATATCCATAACCTATGGTATTGAACCATACCCAATGTCTAGATACATTGAACCCTTGGTGAGCACTCAAGAGAATGTCTATATACATTGAACCCTTGGTGAGCACTCAAGAGATATATTGTATCTAGCCAAAGATCCATGGATCAACCCATGACCCATGACCCATAACCAAAATACCCATGGGTAAAGAGGAGCGTTCCACGGATCCCTAGCTTTGTGCTAGCCGGATCCCTTGTGGAAGGGATCCGGGGGATCCGGGGAACAAAGAGAGAATTTTATCTATAAATAGTGAGCCATTTCTTTCCTTTTACTTCACCACTTCACACATACTTCCCCAAAGTATTCTAACCCTCTAACCTCAGATCTAAGTGATCTATGTAGTTTGTCTTTTGTTTTTGTGTGATCTACTAGGTTCCTCGGAAAGGAGAGATCACCACCTCTTGAAGACGTGCAAGCTCAAAGTCCATGAGTTGCCATGCTTCGTCATCATAAAGACTACTAAGGTTCTCTTGTTGATAGTTCTTCCTTTCTCCATAGATATTGGGTTGAAGGCATTAGTGAAGAATGCCGAAAGTGTCAAGATGAAAGCATTAGTGAAAGGTGCTCATCATTCGTGTCAAGGCATTAGTGAAGAATGCCGAAAGTGTCAAGATGAAAGCATTAGTGAAAGGTGCTCATCATTCGTGTCAAAGCATTAGTGAAGGATGCTAAAGGTGTCAACACAAAGGCATTAGTGAAGGGTGACAAGCGTTGTGTCAAAGGCATTAGTGAAGGATGCCAAAGGATCAAATCAAGTAGCATTTGGGGAGAATGCTTAGGTCGTATAATCGATGAGGTGCATCGTTATACATATGTGTATTTGTTCATCTACAAGGATGGTGATATCCTTGATGGTGTTGTAACAAGGAGTAGATCTCCTTGAGATTAGGTGTTGTGTCGTGAAGGTGTAGTTCACCTAAGGTGTGAAAGAACTAAGGTGCTTAGCCTAGTACCTAATAAAGGGTAGGCGACGTTGTGATAGGATTAGTTCTCCTAAGGTGTGAAAGAACTCGGTGGTTAGCCTAGCACCGTATAAAGGGTAGGCGACGTTGTGTTAGGTGTGGTTCGCCTTGGTGTGAAAGAACTCGGTATTTAGCTTTGTACCGGAAAAAGGTTAAGCGACGTTGTGAAGGCTTCTCCTCCATAAGGAGTTGGTGTAGTGCTTATGAACTCTCGAGTAGGTGACTCGGGGAGTGGAGTAGGGCAAGGAAGGTGTCCTTGTAGCCGAACCACTATAAATACTTGTGTCGTGGTGATGTGCTTCTTACTCTTTATCTTTCATTACACGTTTATATATCTATCTATCAACGTCCAACATAAACAACCAAATAGATTTACATAATTCGATCTAAATATTTTAAAGGGAGTTTTAAATTGGTAAAACTATTCAACCCCCCCTTCTAGTTTTCCACAGGATGCTTTTTGGTGTGAGTTGAAGATGTTAACTATCTATTCCCCAACTGCACAATCTTGAAGAAGGTCGTGTCTAAAGTCTGTTCTACATTTTCTGCTACATGTTAGAAGACTAAAGACGAGTTTCATTTAACGATCTAAAGACTTCTTCTTAATCTGGGCATTTATCAAACAGATTGTTGGTTTAGGGGAGAACACTAATTGAGAGAGTGTTATAAGTCAGATTCAATCCCAAATTAGACTTGCTCATATTCTTTAGCAGTGACTCCTCAAGACGTTGATATTGACTATTGTAATATTGCAGTTGCACTATTGGATAATAACCCGCTCTTTGGTATTCCTTTACCAAATCTTCACGGATTATTGTGCACTCTGTAAATCAACCACATTAACATTAAGGAAAATGACTACCTCATTCGCTTGAAGACATTATTGGTGAATCTTCCAGATCAGTCTCTATATGTATATCTTTAGGAAGATAGAATTGATGTTGAGGAATCATTTGTTCCGGTTCATTAAGTGGGTCAATGTACATCCGCTTGTACATTTATTCACGTGTTGGAAATTTGACACAAGTTGATTACTTCAGAGTTAATCATTTATCACTTATTTGAGATTGAAGTTGACTTCCACAAAGGCGTGTTCTTATTTGATAACTTGCTCGGGCTTAAGAATTTGAGTTGAAGACTTGGTTTATCTAGTTACTAGCAGTCGAGGTGGATGGTTGAAGACCTGGTTAACTATCACTATTAGGAGTTACTTTGTTTTACTCAATGTCACACGCATATGACGGTGTGGATAATCGCAAGAGGTGTTAATGTCTCATACTTTGTTTGGGTAGTGAGCACTTAGAGATTTGCCTGAAGCATAAATTCTATACACTCTTCTTCCATCATTAGGTGCAAGCTTAAGATACAAATGTGGGGAAGTTGACTTCAGTTTCAAGTATGTTATATCGGGTTTTCTTATTCGTTGGTCACTTCAAATTGTCTACATAAGGGTTGATAAAATAGTCGAGAGAGTCTTCACAAGTTGATTCTCACAAGAGTTCAAGTGTTCTTCTCAACAAATTTCTAGTATACGGGCTTATAATGATTTGCTAACTCTGAAGTGTCAAAACCAGCAAGGGGGAAGGAGACAAGCATCTAAACGCGAGTAAACTTGATGAACTTAATACTTCTAAGTAATTGAAGATATCCCGGGAAGACAAATTTTATTACCACAGAGAAACTCAAGGTTTGACTCATGGCGAGTAAACTTGATGAACTTAATTCTTCTAAGTGATTGAAGATATCCCAGGAAAACAAATGTCATGACCGCAGAGAAACTCAAGGTTATACTCATCAAGGCGTTTAGTATTCTTAATCTAACTATGTGGGAGAAGAGATGTAAGAGAATGTTTCTGAAGATAAAAGAGGTACACAAGTATGACATATTCAGGGGAGATAAATGTATGACATGAGGGAGGTGTTATCAGTTATTATTTAGGTAGGAATGTGTGTACTTCGGATTCTTGAGCTTCATACATGATCAACAGGGAAGAAAAATGTAAACATTGTGGAGGTGTTTTCATTCCCTTCATGATGTGTATTCGGGAGAGCTCTTGGGTATTGGTGTACTTCGGGTTCTTGAGCTTCATACACGATCATCAGGGAAGAAAAATGTAAACATGGGAAGGTGTTTTAATTCCCCTCATGATGTGTATTTGGGAGAGTTCTTGAGCATTATACAAAGAGACTGACTGCATCAATTCAACTACTTGGGGGAATTGTTCTCTTGACACATTTTGGAATGGATTGCCTCAGACTTCAGTGGAAAAGGAATTTGAGAAGATTATTTAAGTGTGGGATGAAACTTTGATGTTCTTCTATTGGATGATATAACCCCGACTGGAGATCCTCAATTATCGTTCTTAAATGGAGCAGTGGGATTTATGATAATGGTGTGCTTCCTTGTGCACCTGGCTAAAGCAAGCTTGAAATAGAGCTTCGAATCTGCTCAACATAAGGATTTTTGGTTTGGGGGGAAGCTGCCAAAGTCTCACTTTTAGATGGTTCAATTTCTTTCTTCAATGCAAGAGCCTCGGAAGCTTTGGTGGTGAAAGTTTTAGGGATGATGACTTCTATCTTCTACGACGTGCTGCTCGATATCCTTATCTCGGTACTCGTATCATCATATTCTTAAACTATATCATCTACTCTTTCCTTGTACATATCTATCAAAAACCAAATACAAAAATATAAAACCAACAAAAGAAAATAGAAAAATATAAAACCAACAAAAATCCATAAAAATCAGAAAATTTCAAAAATACCAAAAATATGTTTTCTAAAGACATGTCTTCTGGTATCGATAACATATGCGGTCTTAGAAATGTCATTCAATAATGGCATGGGACCATAGATGAAGTTCGAGCAGGGGGTGTAAATACTCTTTTCCAAAACATGTCTCAAAAATATGGCTTACAATTATTTCAGACTGTAACTCGCGCTTCAAAATGGTTTGCTATTATTTCTGATAGCAACCCGCTATTTTAAAGAAAGGAAAGTGCTGCGCTAAACAAAATTTTCAAATATTTCGTGCACTTATCCTAAAACAAAACAAGGAAAGCATGTCGTCTAAAAAGGACTGCTGTTCCTACACAAATGTTTTTCCGTCTAAAATTCTTCAGAAAAATATTTGTTATTTTTCAAAAATGGTGGTAAAAGAGTTGCTTGAAAAATCAATCAGAATCAGAGTTTTTATATAAATTTGAAAACTCAATCAATGACTTCAGCGCTTTTAAATTTCTCAGAAAATGAGTCATTGATTGAGGGGGAGAATGTTTTCAAATTTACATCATCTAACGGGCTTTCTTAATTATCCTACGTGCTTAATTAAAAATATAATTGCCTATGTTGAAGGACTAGGTTTCTAGGATGTGATTTTTAGGATTAGATGATTATAGATTGATAAACACATTATTCCCATTCCTATATATGATTTGATTGATATGTTGAATTGACTTTTATTAGTCAATTGCTGCTTGGGTGATGTCGACCACCATATATTTGTATGTGTGTTCACTAACATATGCAGGTATATTGGTATATAAGAATGGTCCAGATCCGGATCCTACAAATGAAGATGATTTGATGCCGAAAGGAAAGGGTAACTATATCTTGGGTTGACATATGAAGAAATGGAGCTTAATTGGACTTCTATGGAGAGTTGGCATAAATGCAACGTAAGAGGTCTCACTGCATCAGCAGATGGTTTTCTTCTAAGTGATTGAAGAAACGGAGCTTAATTTGACCTCAGTTGGCATTAAAATCCAACATAAGAAGTCTGTTGAAAATTGTTAGACCTTGATAGATCTTGAGCTTCGTAGATCGTTAGTATCGTTTGTGTAATCACAAACAAACTAAAAGAAAATCTCTACAACTTGTATTCTTTAGTGGAATATAAATACAAGTATAAAACACAGATAACTAAGAACTCTTTGATCCTCTATGGATCGTTATATTAATCAATTGTTTAAGCACAACCAAAATACATTCAATTGTGTTCCTTTTATAGACAAGGAACCCTAACTTCTTTTCTAAGAAACGTATAACTATGAAACTAAATAAGATATACACAATCACTTCCTAATAAAGCTCATGTATATCCTAACTAATTATAGAATATACGGAATACTATTTTCGCAGAAACCAACTACGACTAATATAACTTCAAAGATAATCATGTCTTCAGTAGAATCCAGCTTCACTTCAGCAGAATCCATCAGCAGTAATATCAGCATGATTCATACTTCACATAATTCCCAACAATCCTCCCCTAAACTGGAATTTGACGTGGTTAAGTTCCAGTTTCTTGATAGATCTTTAACCTTGCAACACTAGAGGATTGTACTCAAACATCATCAGCAAAGAATCAAAACAAAAACATCTCGTTGATGAATAAACTCGAAACTCCATATCTTTGCAGCAACAAATGACAACATGTACATCAAAACATATAAGTTTCATACTATTCTCATCACATCCGGTGTGTTAACTCCTGTGAGAGGTGAATCATTGAAAATAATGGATTTGATGTCTCTTTACCAATAGCCATCACTACTGGAGTAGCCAAATGTTTAAGTTCGTAAACTATGGTACACTGATAACCATCTGATTTATTAGCAAATCAGCAACCATGAACGGATTTGAAATGTCTTTACCTGTAGCCGTTTGCTCAGGACTAGTCAATTCTTAAAATTGGTGACCTGATTACCAAATATGGTATTCCACTGCCTTTACCACAAGCCATATACATGTGGGATAGTCAATTCTTGGATTCCTAAAAGGAATAAATCATGGTGAATTGATGACCATACAACACTCAGCAATTAAGCATGGGTGGTTGCAAACCCTATGATTTTGAGCAAACCATTACAGCTATCAACAGATTTGATGTGTCTTTACCAAAGCTGTACCCTTTGGGCTAGCCAACTTTTTTATATACACAAGGTATATCTGGTGAGTCAATAACCAGTAATATGATACAACAAATCTGCAATAAAAGTTAGTAAAAACATATACATAGGGTTTTTTTTTAACTAAGAAGAAAACAAAGAAACAAAAATTACAAACCATACAAATTACCAGAATCAAGATGAACTTCTATGTGTCATAAGCTGAGTCTTAATAACACCGACACATTGTTCAGCATGCAAAAGATCATTGCCAACCGGATTTGGATGAACTTCCAACTTATGGAGAAGCATTCTTTCCATAAGCTTCACGGATAATGGATAAGTTCTCTCAGCAAACATGCAGACAGTAATACCACCCTTCGTCTCAACTACATGCGCACGAGGCAGAGGATAAAATCTCCAAGATGTAACCTGCCATAAGTGGGAGTTCTTCCAAATAAAGTATCCTTTACCATTGGGAGATATTGAATCAAACAAAACATGAAGACCACCCAATAAATATAAACCAGAACCCTTTGGTACATTAGAATGGTAATACTTATTGACAAGGTTATATAGCGTAACCAAATCGCCTGTCCACCAGATGCAAGATCTCCTTCAAAAAGTTAAATTCCATGATCGTTTGATCCAAACGATGAATCACATTAAGTTCATCCTTTTGCAATGACCAATTAACCAAAACATCATGAGATCATTCAGGAAAAACATCAGAAGATCCCTCTTTAATAAATGTTGATTCAGTAGCTTTGAGATCCAAAGAATCAACCCTTGAAGATTCCTTAACCTTAGATGTATGTGTCTCAACGGATTTTACAGATCTCCAGAAAGAACCAGATCGTTTTTTTGCCATTCTTTTCTTCCTCCTACCTGGTAGATAAATGTCTGAAGATGATATAGGTTCTTTAGAAACATCTTTAATATGTGTGGAAGAAATAGAATCATTCTGCATTGGAACAACACCACGTAAGACATACATCTTCTCAACTACTGCTCTGGCCTTTTTAGCTTTAGTCTGCAGTATTTCACTTGACAACTCAAATCTTTTCCATCTTTGTCAATAGAAGCAATCTGTAGGAACTGCCGTGAAGATGATAATCCAGATGAAGCAACAAAAGGTTCAAATTGATTGAACTTGAGCAATCAAGGAATAGCTTCAAGATGAATCTTGAAGGAATATCTGCAGTAGATACTTCAGAAGCAACAACAAAAGTACTTGACTTTGAAACATGAGCCTCAAAAGAATCTACAATTTCAACTATCCTTGGTCTTTTGGATTTAGGAGCATCTGAAGCATCAACAATTCTTTTCAAACTATTTGCAGAATCAGGACTAGATGAAGTAAACTTCATAATCTTATTATAATGACTGATTAACTCAAAGATCAGGTAAAGCCTTAACCTGCTTCATAGTCATACCAGAGGTATAGAGAGAGCAACTCTGATATTTCACTACTTTCCTCATATAATCTTTGTTGGAGCGGAGATTGTGCTCTCATTTTCTTAGTCATGTTCTTTTGAGTTTGAATAGCTTTCCTTTTTGCCATAGCTTCTTTCTTCTTTTGTTGTCCAAGAGCCATCATTTGAGCCACAAAATCAGCACTATTAAAATCTGCTCCCAAAATAATCTGAGCAAGTGAAGGATTAGAAATAGCTTGCTGAGTGTAAACATCCGGTGTTCATCGGGCATCCGAGTAGCCATTTCATCTAATTCTTTTTGTCTCTCAGGAGGCAATTTTGAAATAGACTCAGCTTCAATCTGTTGAGCCAATTCAGCACTTTTCTTCAAATTAGCACATTCATCTAACATCCTCTGTTGTGCTAACCTTTCCTGTTCACTTACCAGATCTGGACCAAGCTCAGTATCAACCATTACTCCTTTCCCTTTATCAGAAGATTCAAAAATAGCATCACCTGAAGGAGTATCCGTAAAAGGAACTTCGAAGATTCGTCCGGATGTACTTCGAAGAAACATGGTGAGATAAATCTTCAACAGGTGTTGAAAATACATCGACTTCTGGATTCAAATTAAATTTCCTCCCAAAGAAGAAACACTTCGAAGTATCGTGAAAGGTATAGAAGCAGGTTGAGATAGCACATTGGTAGCTTGAAAACCTGCACCAGCAATGTCGATCAAAGAAGTATCATCAACAAAGCATATCCTTCAAGAGTTGAAATATCGCACTTTGCAATGTATCCTTATGCACAGATGGCTTTCTCCTTCGTCTAGTAAAGAAAATTGGCTCCTTTTTGCTGCAGATGTACCAACCTTCGTGTAGAAATATGAGATTCTTGAGCCACATTAGCCAATGATAAAGAGCTGGCTAAACCGATCATCCATGGTCTCCTCATCAAAAGAAACATCCAATCTCCTTTTTCTTCTCTGACCCATTTGTGTCTCCAAATCCTTAACCTTTCTTTTCAATTCAACAATCTCACCACCAAGCTTAGTTTTAGTCTCTGCAAGCTCCTTCTTGAGATTAGTAACCTCAGTTCCATACCTGTTCACTAAAGCATATAAAGATGTAAGTGTAATAGAGTCCTCAGCTCCACCCAGATTGCTCACGTGAATGGGAGCATCATTGGGCCTTCGAAGAAACATCAATGTGCTCAATGAATGGAACATTATCATCAATTGGATCTCTAACAGGACTAGGAGTAGGCAGCCTATTAAAGTCAGTCTCAACCTCATCATGAGGAACCTGTGTAGGTGGTGGACTAGGTCTAGGTGAAGGAGTGGACAAAGGTCGTTCAGGAGTAACAAGATGTGCTTCAAAGCATTAGAAGGGCCTTCATCTATTGTCACCGATGGATTCCCATCAGCAGCAAAGAGTAGAAGGTGGAGAACCAACAACATTCCCTTCTTCAGCAGCCTCATTGCCTTGAGGCAACATAGCCGCTAGCAAAGGATAATGTGCCCCCCTCATACTTAGTTCTCATGGAAGCAAATAGTTTAGCAGTTAAAGCTCCTATGGGATAAAAGTCTTGGGCTTGTGTGGTAATGTCTAAAATTATCTGAAGAAACCTAGGGTACATCAAAAACTTATGTTTTTTCTTATCTATATTTTCAACCATATTATCAAAAATATACTTAGAAAAATTATAAGTCAAACCCCGAGAAAGACAAACAATACCACATCCCAGCTGTGTAGAAAATTGATCCCATCCTCCAGATTTATTGCTCAAACACTAAAGCAAGGTGTGAACCAAAAACCTCCACATAGGACATAACTGATTCTTCAACCACATATCAGTCCTTACACCCTGATATCCAATAGCTCTTAGTCCAGCAAGAATATCCACCGCATTAGAATGAGAAACCCCATTCTCATCATCCAAATGAAGTTGTCTTCTTATTAGCTCCTCTGTCACCACATGCTCTGTTCCGTCAATCAATGCAACAATCTCTGTATCACTCCGTTTGGTAGCAGTCGCCCAAAATTGAGTAACCAACGATTCATAAATTACATTCGAAGAATGTGTTAAAGCATAATGAATCTTGGACCTCTGTAAGAATTCTATCATTGGTCTATACAACTCATCACCCTTAGTTGTTCCCAGAAAAGCGACTTTATTATGATCATGCTTGAATTGAAGCGCCATGAGAAATATCGTAAGTTAGGGTTAAGATTCACACAAGTGAAAGTGTTTTGAACGTGGGTAATGAGGGAAACTTTTAATTTGAGACAAAAATATGCGAATAGAGAATAAGTAGTAGTTTCCTAATTTTGGTCAAATGTTGACCAGTTTGGCGACGTACTTCTACTTTTACCCAATGTAACTTTCAACTTCGGTAGAAACACTAGCCATTCTCAATAAGAATACTAATCAGCAGAAATAGATCACGTATTCAAGAAGCTTCAGTAAATATCCTTTTACTGTTTCACCCACACGCATTAAATCTCATTAAGTCTTGAAACTGTCTATAAAACAATCCCAATGCACACATAACTCTTCATCAAAAACCCCCAAATATCATCACAAACCCTAATTTCATCAATGCTTCAAAATTAACCACAATCAATCATGAGTACTAAACCTGAGATCATGGATCTCACAACATCATCCTCATCATCATCAAGTGATGATTCAAACCCATGGCTTCATTACTTTCCTCAACCATATCCACGACCAAGTAAATCACCCTTTCTCCCTTCTTCAGAAGATGATAGTGTAGTGAATCCAAGTGAATCTGCTGATGATTCTGATGACTCCTATAAGGAGAGAACATCTTACTCACAACCTCCAGCACCTCAACCTCAACAAAGGCCACGTGCCAGAAATCCGCCACTCCCTAAGGATAGAGAGGTGATTCTAGCACTTCCTGCGTCATATCATGGTGCATCATCACATATCGTATAAAGGAAGGGGTTAAGGAAGGTGGAAGGATTGCTTTTTGGTGAAATCAGCAGATGAAGCACACAGGACATACGTGGTCATCTTCATCATCATCGTTTTCATCAATCCATCCTTCCCATTATGATCCTTAGCATCTTCGTCGTACCGGTCATGCATATCCAGCCATCATGATAGAAGGAATGGGTGGTTATGCAAGTCCTGATAAATGCATATCCAACATCTAGTGTGAAAGATATGAGCAATCATGCATATCCAACAGCCTGTTAGATGTTGGAATAGATGATATGAACTAGATTTGGATTAGTAGATCATGTAAAGCTCTTTCCTTGTAGTTGCTTTTGATGTTAATTGTACTCTGTAAGTCAGAACCTGCTTTCTAATGAATGAGTGAACAATTTGCTTCAAGACTTCTCTTGAATGAACATTGTAACTTCAAGACATTGTCTTCAGTGGAAACAATTAGCTCACTTCACTTTGAATTCAAGAGAAACAAGCTTTAGAGCTTTCTTGACCATATTCCAAAATAACAACCATGGTAAATTCCAACTGCAAAATAGAATAAACACAGAGAAACACACAAACCAACAAAGAATAACAAACTAAGATTACATTAGCTGGTTAGTGTTAGATAACATAATCAAAATGTATACACAGAAATCAAACAAATTTACATATAAGAATGCAAAGTATACACAAATCCTCCCTCGAGGCATATGCCTCCCCGAGGCCTATGCCTCCCCTTAAACTTTGCAGTTAAGGGTTAAGCATACCAATATGGACCACAAGGTGTTGAAACCTTGGTCCATCAAAAGCTTTTGTTAACAAATCTGCCACATTATCATCAGTGTGAATTTTAACCACTTTTATCAAATGTTTGTCATATGCATCTCTTATAAAGTGGTGCCTAATTTCAATATGTTTTGTTCGACTGTGAAAACTGGATTTTTAACAATGCATATGGTACTTTGATTATCAATAAAAATTGTTGTGTTCATGAAGTTATACCCATAATCCAACAATTGATTTTGTATCCAAAGAACCTGTCCACAGCAATTTGCAGCAGCAACGTACTCTGCTTTAGTAGATGAGGTAGCCACAATAGTCTGTTTCTTGCATTGCCAAGAAATCAATCTCTTTCCAAGTAATTGGCAACCTCCAGTGGTGGACCTCCTATCCAGATTTGCACCAAAGATAGTCACTATCACTATATGCTTCCAGCTTAAATGGAGATTCTTTTGGGTACCAAAGACTTAAATGAGGTTGGCCTTTGAGGTACTTAAAGATCTTCTTAACAGCATTGAGATGAGAAGTAAGTGGAGTAACTTGATGTCGAGAACAAACACTCACAGAAAAGTAATATCGGCCTTGAAGTGTTAAATACATCAAAGAACCAATCATAGATCTCAGAGATGTACATTCACTAGTGGATCTACTTCAATGTTGATCTTTGACTTTGGAGCTTCATAAGGTGTAGTGGCAGTCCTTACACTCTCCATTCCAAACTTCTTTAAGATGTCCCTCACATATTTGTCCTGACTGATAAAGATACCATCAGGTTTCTGCTGAACTTGAAGACCCAAAAAGAAAGTCATTTCTCCTATGGCACTCATCTGAAACTCTCCCTTCATAAGCTCCTCAAACTCCCTGCACCAAGCTTCCTTTGTGGATCCAAAAATAATGTCATCCACATACACTTGCACAAGAATAATATATGTGGAATTCTTCTTCAGGGAAAGTGTTTTATCAATAGCACCTCTTCGATATCCATGCTTCAGAAGAAATGATGAAAGCCTAGCATACCAAGCTCGTGGTGCCTGATGTAGTCCATAGAGAGCTTTGACAACCTTGTAAACATGAGTAGGATGATCCGGATCTTCAAATCCTTTAGGTTGAGTGACATAAACCTCCTCTTCTATTTCACCATACAGAAAGGCTCCTTTAACATCCATCCGATATACCATAAAACCCATATAGGATGCATAAGCCAAGAAAATCCGTATGGCCTCAACTCTTGCCACAGATGCAAACACTTCATCATAATCAATCCCTCCTCTTGTCTATAACCCTGAGCAACCAATCTTGCTTTGTTTTTAATTACAACACCCCTTACATCTCTTATTCTTCGAATCCATTTAGTCCCAATTGCATACTTGCCATCACGTAGTGGTACCAATATCCAAACTTGCTGATTTTGAAATTGTTGCATCTCTTCCTGCATTGCTTCAAGAAAACTTGAATCTTCAAGAGCCTGAGTAACACTGGTTGGTTCCACTTGAGAAAGAAAACAAGCAAACCGACAATGTTCATAGTCTGTGTGATTGTCCCTTTGCTGATTTGAGACATAAGAGATAAAAGCCACTTGACCATATTTAGAACTTGCCACAGTACCCCTTGTTCTAACAGGTGCATTAGGATCACCAATAATATTTGACTGTGGATGAGTATTGTGAATCCTTTTCGTAGCAGTGGTGTTGACTTCTATGGAAGAATCAAGATTAGTCATAGCAGGTTCAAAATCAGTGTCATAAGAAGGTGAGGTGAAGACTCCAGCTTTGGGTTGATGATTACCAAGATCCGAGGGTCTTGGAAAACGAGTATAAGGATCTCCAAAGTCTGTGGACACTCTAGTAGAAATGGGAGTAGAAACAGCATAGCCTTCAGCAGAATTAGTGATGATAGGAGAAAAGTAATTACTTTCGCAGAATTGATGTTTCCACGGATTGGTTCACGGCACTCTCCTCAAGATTCCTTTCAGCTTCTAGATTAGCTGCATACTCCTGCGTCTTTAGCCTAGCAAGGTCCTCTGCATAATTGGACTCGTCTTCACTCTCATCAAAAGTAATTTTGGAAGTGTCACCTGTAAAATTGTTAGGGGAGAAAGAAGGCACTACAATAGGTTGTTCATCATCTTCAAACTCACTATTAGAATCAGCATCCAAGGTATCTGCACTGATAGTTGGAGACTCTTAAGTACTTGCTTTTTGATTAGCCATATGTCTAGAATAACCCAAATAATCAGTTAAGTAATCAAGATCAAAAGACCAAACATGACCCTTTCCTTGAACATTAGGCTTATCTTCTAGAAACCTTAGGTTTAATGTCTCCTCAATCTTCTTGGCAGATAAATTGTAAACTCTATACGCCTTACTATGAGCAGAATATCCCACAATATACCCATCATCAGCTTTCTCATCAAATTTGCCCAATGGATCACTCGTATTCAGAATGGTCACTTGACATCCAAAAGGTTTAAGGTAATGAATAGCATGAACTTTCCCATAGAGAAGTTCATATGGTGTTTTGAAGTGTGGTCTAGTAATGGATACCCTATTCATTACATAACAAGTTGTGCCAAATTCAAAACATGGTGGGTAGCTTAGAGTCTGCCAGCATTGATCTTGCAGCCTCTATTAAGGTCCTATTTTTCTTTCTGCCACCCCATTTTGTTGTGGGGTTCTTGGAGTGCTATACTCCCTTTTAATTCCTTTAGACCTACAGAGTTCTATAAGTATAGCATTCTTGAACTCTCGTCCCATTATCACACCAATTCCTTTAACCTTTTGTTCAATGATTCTCAATAAGGGTAATGAACTCTTTCAAAGATCGAGATGTTTCATCTTTGGTCCTTAGAAATAATACCCAACAAAATCTGCTATATCCATCGTGATAACCGCACAAAAATACTTTTGATCAATGCTTCTAACTTGAGTTGGACCAAACAGATCCATATGAAGCAATCAAGAGGTTCGTAAATAATGCTCACAGCAGTAACAACTTTGTATGAGGCTCGTGTTGCTTTCCTTGTTGCATGCAACACAGTTATGATCATTTGTGAAGACTTTGGAAGGAAGACCTTCAACAAGACCCAGTTTAGAGAGCTTGTTTATGGTCTTGAAGTAGACATGGGCCATTCTCCTATGCCATTTGGTAGACTCATCCAAGGATGCTTTAGCCACCAAACAAGTTAAATCACCTTCTGGTTTAACATCAGTTAAGTTGAATGTATAAAGATTGTGATTCCGAGGAACTTTCAGCATAATTGAAGTGTCTTCTGGGAGTTTGAAGTCTTTAGACAGCACAAGATATTCATCCTCTCAGAAGAGTACTTTGTTCTTGGTGTCACAGATTTGTGAGACTGAGAACAAATTGAAGTGTTGGAGTTCCTTGACATAGTATACATTCTCAAAGTCCAGTTGAGGTGTTTTGATGGTCCCTTTCCAAGTAATTCTTCCATCACTTCCTCCAAAGGTTACATTGCCTCCTCCTTCAATTGATACAAAGTTATGCATCATATCCCTGTTTTCTGACATACTTCTTGAACAACCACTATCAACAATGCCAACATCTTTATGCTTAAGAGGATGATTCTACAACAACAAAAATATACAAAATATTAGTACACTATGGAGGCTCAAGTCATTGCTGACTTGAACCTGCCTTGTGGATCATATGAATTATGCCATGCAGATGTATAGGATCCACTATTGTTCTTGGGTTTCCATTGAAATTTAGATCCCTTTTTATTCCAAGAACAACCTACTGAGGACTTGACAGCAAAGATCCCAGTTCCCTTTCCTATCAGTCATAGTGTAGGATCGATATTTTATTGTGTTGATGATTCGGGTGGTCTTGGATGATCAAAAAACATGTTAGCCATTAGAGAGAGAAAGTTAGAGAGTTGGGTATTCTTGGTAGAGACTTGGTTCTCAAATGTAAAAGGTTAGATTGAATGAAGCACCACCCCTTCCATGGATGGAAGGGGTATTTATAGTTACATGAAAAACGACCTCCTAACGGCCCGTGGATCAGGCATACAGTGGGTAAAGACCCGTCCTTCCTCCACGGTGTTGCTCTACGCTAAACTACGCTACAAACTAATAAATAAACTACTAAATAAAGTAACTAATGACAAGTCTACGAGCTAACTTAAGCTAGATAACATTTGGGGTGACCGACTCTTCACTATGGAATTTTCTAATTCCTAACAATCTCCCCCTAAGGGAGGTCACCCCATATTTTACATTTCGAATCCTAGCATTCTATTCTTGACTTTGTTCTGAGCTCAGACTTCAATTCTTCAAGTTCCGCAATCTTTGTGCTTTTGTAGCGATTCTTCAAAGTCCGCATTGATTTGTACTTTTAGTGGAGGCCTTTAACTCATCCACATCTTTGATGATCTTTGAGCTTTCTTTGAGATCATCACCACAGAAATCTCTCGATCACCCTTTGTTGTGTTGCCATCATGTGAAATTGTGACTTTTGGACCGACATGCTCACATTTTTTAATCATGACATCTTTCCATCGAGTAGCGAAGCTTTTATGGTTCAAGATATTTGCAGCAGCTGCAGTAGACATAGTATAGAAATATCAGAGCCAAGTTATGTAGATATGCACCAGTCATGATTTCTTCAGATTAAGTGTGGATGCCGTGAGCATGCGCCTTTGAATGACTCCTCAATTCTCGATCACCGCAACCGCCCAAATGTACCGCAAACAACGCTAGTTAATAAAACACACGAAAGTGTCTTTGATCACTTTCGCTGAATTGAGGTACACGCCCACGTTCCTCGCTGATCAAGACAAGTACTTCCTGTGATCGTAGGATTCCTAAGAATCTCCTTGACAGGTTTCGCATGTTCTAGTTGTTCTCAAACCGAACGCCTCAAAGAAGACAACACGGAGTGAGTGAACCAAATAATTGAGATTCGATTGATGAAAAATTGATTTGAAAACACAATCGCGTATTGCTTAGAAGAAAGAGTTTTGCAATACGACGAAGGTTTTATGAGAAAGATCAATTTTTAATCATTAATACTTTTTGTATTTGAAAAGAGTACACATTCAATGTGCTAGAGAAAAGAAGAAATTCGCACATCGAACGGTTTTTCCAAAAGTATTTTTTTTTTCAACCAGAGATACTTTTTGTATTTGAAAACATGAATTCACATTCGATGTGCTAGAGAAAAGAAGATTTGCACACCGAACGGTTTTTCCAAAAGTATTTGTCAATTCCATTCCTGGACCAAGGTTGATTCAAGAGTGAATCGCCCCATTATTTCAATCCAGTTGTCACAAGCTTGATCTTTTGCAAGATCTCACATGTCACCCACCAAGAGCTTGTTTAATGTTGGCTCTTGAAGGATTTCCATCTTCACAGTGAATACTTTTACATACCACTCAAATGTTCTGGCTATACCACAAGAATAATGCGTAGGACTCTTGATATATACTTACTTTCCACATTGTGTGAAACAGCAAGTCTTCATGAATTTAGTGTCCTAACGAGATATTGTGGATGATCTCATGGCTCTAGACTCAATAGTGCATTTTTGATTCCTGTGCCGGAGACTAGGGAGAGGGTCTCCTTCTTCAATATCAACAATCTCTAAGAGAAAGTCGATAGATTATGTCGGTTCCCCGTGAGAATGAAACAAGCCCTTTTTAAGAGGAACTTAAGTAGCTTTGGAATTTTAGTGCAGTGCATCAATGGGTCCATGATGTATTGTCGTCAATACCAGTGTTACCTTAGTAAACACCAGTAGCATATGTATTGAACCCGGTTTCTGCCCTAAGGTTGAATTATTGGAGGGCTATTTCTTTTCACCCTTTTTCACATTCAATTCTTTTTCATTCTTCAACCCCTTCAAAGCTTACCGAGACTTCATAACTAGAACCTTGTTGGGTTTATTCCAGTTCTAGCTCAATCTCAGTCGGCACTCTTCCCATTTTCTCATTTTCACCTTTTTTCAATATACCTAAGGACTCTACACTATCTAGTGGATTGTCCCTCGGTAGATCCCTCCGGCTCTGGCTGGATCGTGGGAACTAATACCTAACCTCACCATCCTTATAACTCCATACATAAAGTAAAATGGTCGGTCTTTTGGTACCGTTCATTCTTCCTTGAAACCAATCGAAAAATCATTTGGAAAAACAATCAAGGTACTTGTGATATGAGATCAAAGCATTTTGTACCTTAATAGTTTTGATCATTTTAGAAATGCTCCCCTCAACATGTGCATATGATTTAAAATTGTTTGGCACATGGAGGCAAGAGTTCTTTGAAATAATTTCTTGATCACAATTTCCTTAGAAAAAGCCATTTGAATTTCTTTGGTAAATTCTCCCCTCAATATGTGCATAGGATATTTAAAATCATTTTATCACATAGAGGCAAGAGTTCTTTTGAAGCACATCCACGATCACAAAAGCCATTAAGAAAACCATTTGAATACTCAATCAAGGTACTTTATAAATCACTTTAAAAGCTTTGTACTCGATAGTTTATTTGCTCTCCCTCAATATGTGCTTCAAGATTCGAAAGCGTTTAGCACATATGAGAGAGCAGCGTGCACAATTAAATCAAAACGATCACCTTTTATCAAATTTCGTTATTAAATCACAAATTCTCCCCGATCAAAAATATCAAACCCTTTGAGATTTTGGATCCCAAGTGATTTAATTAGGTTTAGAAAACATGGGAGAAAATGTAGCCTTGTTTAAACACTCATCGGTTTTTGATAAATCCTCCTCCTCAACATGTGCATTGTATATTTGAAATCGTTTGGCACATGGAGGCAGGAGTGCCTATAAAGGACTAAAACCGATTCCATTAAAACAGATTTGAGATTTAAATCACGATCTCTCCCTTGATCAAAAATTTCAAACCAATTAGGGTTTTGGATCCCAATTGATTTAAATCATTTAGAAAGTTTTAGGAAAAGAAGTGGCAAGATTTAATTTTGAAAAATGATAGATAAGGACCATTTTAAGACATTAAAGATTGTTAGTATCAGGTATGATTGTTTTAAGAGATCTTTTAGTAAAATAAAACAATTTCACAATCAAACAAGAATAGGACAAAAAATTTCATTTTGAAAGACCTTGATTCAAAAGAAAAATCATACCATGACATAACATTAAATCTTTAGATCACCACATTTTAACGCACAAACCGGAACTTTTGTGAAGAAATATCGTTTGAAAATATTTTATTTAAAATCACTCTCCCTCAAATCATGACAAGAGTCGATGATTGAGTGACTTAAGTTTTGATAAAATGAAGTCCGGTGATTTTCAAAGATTAGCTCAATAAATTTTCAAAACGATATTTTCCATTTTCAAAACAATTTATTCAAATTTTTTCAAAATTGTTTAAAAATGGTATCCTGCACAAAGATACGTTAGTGGTTGAGAAGCTTCCGTTGTTGTTGTTGTAGGGTTTGGAAGAATAACCATCTGCTGATGCAGTGAGACTTCTTCTTACGTTGCATTTTGAATGCCAACCGAGGTCAAATTAAGCTCCGTTTCTTCAATCACTTAGAAGAAAACCATCTGCCGATGCAAAGGAGACCTCTTATGTTGCATTTATGCCAACTCTCCATAGAAGTCCAATTAAGCTCTGTTTCTTCATTTGTCAACCCAAGATATAGTTACCCTTTCCTTTCGGCATCCAATCATCTTCAATTGTGGGATCCGGATCGGGAACATTCTTATAACCAATATACCTGCATACGTTAGTGAACACACATACAGATATATGGTGGTCGACATCACCCAAACAACAATCGACTAATAAAAGTCAATGCAACATATCAATCAGATCATATAAATGTATGGGAATAATGTGTTCATCAAACTCTAATCATCTAAACCTAACAATCATATCCTAGGCACCTAGTCCTTCAACATAGGTTAACATCATTTTTCAATTAAGCATATAGGATAATTAAGAAAGCCCGTTAGATGATATAGATTTGAAAACATTCTCCTCCTTAATCAATGACTCATTTTCAAAAGTTTAAAAGCCAAGTCATTGATTGAGTTTTCAATTTTACAAAAACTCTGAATCTGATTGTTTTAAAAGCAACTCATTTAACACCATTTTTGAAAACACCAAATATTTTTCTAAAGAATTTTAGACGGAAAAACATTTGTGTAGGAACAACAGTCCTTCGACATACTTTCCTTGTTTTGTATTTAGGATAAGTGCACGAAATATTTTGAAAATAGGTTAAGCGCAGCACTTTCCTTCCTTTAAAAGAACGGGTTGCTATCTGAAATAATAGCAAGTCATGGTTAAAGCACGGTTACAATTAAGTAATCGAAGCCATTTTTTTTTATTTGTGACATGTTTTGAAAAGGAATATTTACACCTCCTGCTCGAACTTCATCTATGGTCCCGTGCCATTATTGAATGACATTTCTAAGACCGTAGATGTTATCGATACCAGAAGATATGTCTTTAGAAAACATATTTTTGGTATTTTTTAATTTTCTGATTTTTATGGGTTTTTGTTGATTTTATATTTTTCTATTTTGTTTTGCTGGTTTTATATTTTTGTATTTGGTTTTTCAGATAAATATATACAAAGATAGAGTAGATGATATAGTTTAAGAAGATGATGATACGAGTACCGAGATAAGGATATCGAGCAGCCCCGTTGTAGAAGATAGAAGTCATCATCCCTAAAACTTTCACCACCAAAGCTTCCGAGGCTCTTGCATTGAAGAAAGAAATTGAACCATCTGAAAGTGAGACTTTGGCAGCTTCCCCCCAAACCAAAAATCCATTAGATGAGCAGATTCGAAGCTCTATTTCAAGCTTGCCTTAGCCAGGTGCACAGAAAAGCACACCATTATCATAAATCCCGCTGCTCCTTTTAAGAACGATAATCGAGATTCTCCATTCGGGGTTATATCTTCAAGAAGAACAACAACGTATCATCCCACTCATAAATAATCTTCTCAAATTTCCATACCCATCAAGTCCAGCAATCCATTCCAAAAGGTGTCAAGAGAACAATTTCCCCAAGTAGTTGAATTGATGCAGCCAGTCTCTTTGTATAATGCTCAAGAACTCTCCCGAATACACATCATGAGGGAATGAAAACACCTTCCCATGTTCACATTTTTCTTCCCGGATGATCGTGTATGAAGCTCAAGAACCCGAAGTACACCAATACCTAAGAGCTCTCCTGAATACACATCATGAGGGAAATGAAAACACCTCCCCATGTTCACATTTTTCTTCCCCGATGATCGTGTATGAAGCTCAAGTATCCGAAGTATACCAATACACAAGGAAGGAATAACTGGTAACATTGAAGAAGCAGCCAAGTCACCGACATTCTCGGATGACAATCTCGCGGATGTCAACTCCGAATAAGTGATTATATCTCTCAATCATCGACCCTCAAGTGAAACAAATTGAGAACCCCCAATGTACACAATTCTCTCTCCTCTGATGATTGTGAAAACATCGAGATCATCACGCATTTGTGTACCTCTTTTATCTTCAGAAACTAACTCTTCCATCTCTGCCCCCACATAGTTGGAATAAGAATACTAAACGCCTTGATGAGTAAAACCTTGAGTTTCTCTTCGGTCATGACATTTGTTTTCTCGATATCTTCAATCACTTAGAAGAATTAAGTTCATCAAGTTTACTCGCCATGAGTCAAACCTTGAGTTTCTCTGCTGTAATAACATTTGTCTTCCCGGGATATCTTCAATTACTTAGAAGTATTAAGTACATCAAGTTTACTCGCGTTTAGATGCTTGTCTCCTTCCCCTTTCTGGTTTTGATACTTCGTAATCAAAGAACTCTTTGAATGCCCAAATACTTGAAATTTGTTGAGAAGATTGCTTGAAGTCTTTGTCAGAATCAACATGCTGAATAATGTGAGCAAGTCTAATTGGGGATTAAATTTGACATATCACATTCCCCCAATTAGTGCTCTCCCCTAAACCGACAATCTTTATGATGAATGCTTGAATTGAGAAGAAGTCTTTAAATAATCAAATGCAACTCGTCTTTAGTCTTCTAACATGTAGAAAAAAAATGCAGAACTGATCAAGACTCGACCTTCTTCAAGATTGTCCAGTTGGGGAATGGATAGTTAACATCTTCAACTCACCAAAACACAAGAACATCACCAAAAAGCATCCCAATTAATTTACATCTTGCAAATCCCCTTAATTAAGATCCTCCCAATCAAACAAGAACGGAAAGATGTTCATCAAGGAAATCAAAGAATCACCCACAACACACGAAATGGTAATACCAAGCAAACAATCACATCAAACAAAAACGAAGGTTGTTCGAATCATCATGTTGATGTGCACGTGAAGCATTAACCGGAAGCACTTTGTCAATAAACTCATATCAGCTGGTGAAGATGTCAACCAACGGCTCTTAGAAGAGAAAACTCCATGTGAAGATGACCCGATAAGAAGAAGCTCGGTTCTTACATGAGTTTAGAGCCGTATGACCATATATATTCTCAAGTATCAATCAACAATGCAAAAAAAATTCACACTTATTTCCCCTCAAGAATTGCATACGGAGATGCCATTCTTGACTAAATAAGTGAAATCATCCAAAAGTATTCTATTCACACTTCTCCCCGAAAAATTAGCACATGATGTCGCCATCGTCATTATAGTTGAGCAAGTGGAATAAGAAAAATAGTCAATGGTAGCCCGGTTCACTTGATGACCTGGCGCATGGAAAAGTATGAAGCATGTTGATGAGAATGGTCATTAAAAGAATATTTCTCTTCTTCGAAGATAAAGCGCATCAAACGCATACACTTTTCTTTTCTTTATAGTACGAGGCATGAACTGATGTGTTCATACATCATAAGAAGATTTCTTCTTCGAAGATAAAGCGACCGAACCGCATAATTTTCTTTTCTTTAGAGTACGAGGCATGAACTGTTGTGTTCATACGTCATAATCTCTCTTTTCATCATCTCTTGGCAAAACTTGTAATCAATCCCATTATCATTAAGTAGGCTCTTTGTCGTGACAACTGATGGAGAAAACCCAATATGATGAATTTGACCCCGAAGTAAACTAACCCGAACTCGTGACTTAAACTTGCACATATGTAACATAGAGCGTGCCAGAATTCATGCTCCATTGAATCTCTTAAGTACTCTATACTTTTCAACCAACCAACCATCAAGTAATAGACGTACATTACCTCTTGAAAATCCACAATTGAATGTGACACTGAGCACTACAACGTAACTCCTTAAAGTGATAGTTATTTTTGTGGTAAAAATAGCCCAATTCCCCGTAAAAATAGACTCCAAAATAACTAGATTTCCAAGTCTTCGTTTTTGGAAATAACCTTGAACAAGGATCATGAAGAATCTTCATCCATCCATCCCCGATACCTTCAGATACTAAGTACACTCGCCCGTGATAATTCACTTCAACTTTCAAATAAATAATAGTGAACTAACTCCGTTGTCACATCGTCTGGTTAAAAGCTCAATTCTAGCCTCCTTTGACTTTTGAAGTGAACTTTGATAATGGTTTTCATCCCGACCATGGTTAGAAGCACATAACCCCGTAAAACCATGTAATAACCAAACAGCCATGACGAATATCCAAACACACACCCAATTCATGAAGTACACCCTTTTATCCCTTCTTTGAAGCTGAAACCGTAGCACCAAAGATCAAGTAAGATCCAAAATTACACTTTCACTTCTCCAAGATGGTTCCATCATTACGGGATTTTATAACTCTATGGTTTAAACCGAGAAATAGTATCTTTCGCGGGATTTTACAAAACCAAGAATAAACCGTAAGATAGACCCGGAAATGCATTTTACTAATACCAGGATGTTTCCATTGTCACGGGATTTTAGAAGTCTATGATTTAAACCGAGAAATAGGTTCTTTCGCGGGATTTTACAAAATCAAGACAAAACCATAAACAATGTCAGCTTGAATGTGTTATGACAATTTTGGTTTCGGTGAAAATCTGTTTTAGGGGCATATGCAGCGGTTCATCAGCGGTTCAATATCCAACATCAACAATATCGTTAACAATCCAATAAACACTTTGGTAAACACATCATTCACTTATTCTGTCAGCCATTGCAGTGACAACTTGGTGAAGTAAACCCGATATGCCAAACTTGATCATGAAGTAAAATTCCCCAGATTTGTTACTTAAACTTGTACTAATCCTTGTGAAAAGAACCGGTGTACCCAATGTACAAAACCTCTTGACATGCTCAACTGAGTGAGACACCGAAGTGATAGCTACGTTGTAGGTTAAGCGAGAAAGAATCACAAGCGTAACTAAATAGCCAAGTCTTTATCACCCTCTATAAATGCCCAAACAAGTCATCTTTGCTGAAGGGTGGAAAGAAAGAAGACGAAAATAAGTAAACGCGCCCGGAAAACATCACTTCAAATCCAAATAAGAAATACCGAACAAACAACCCCGAAGTCCACTTTGTTCAACCATTAACTCAATTCGAGGCATAATATTTTCCGTGAAAATGCACACACCAAAGTACCAAACCTCACAACCCATCAAATCTCATCATCATACCAAATCTTATCATCAATCTCGTCATCACAACTCTCATCGTCAAATATCATTGTCATTAATAATCATCCGATCAAAAAATCCATTAATGCTGGTTTAATTCATTCAAATGTGCAAGTCCATTCAACGTACTCGATTCAATTACAAAAATTAACCTCGCTCCATTGTTACAACTTCAAGCATAACATCTAATATCCGATTAACTTGAGTCCTAGTGAAAATGTTATCTAGTCCAAATACATCACTACTCACGGACCAATACTTAATATAAACCTTACAAGTCAAAATCGAATATCACATGTCAATACAAATGAACGAGGCCCATATTCAGTCAATTACATGGTCCATCAAGTAATAATTCCAAGTTACTAAACTGATCCACCAAACTGAAAAACAGTCCTTGGCCCATGAGATTGACATTCGGCTCAAGAGATAAAGAGTATCAAAACATTCGGCCCATGAAAACCATTGCAGCCCGTTGATACTCCTTGGCCCATGTACACAACCGGTTTAAGTTCCACCATACCCTAATACACGAGGATATTTAAGAGAGCACACATATCTCTTAACCCTAAAAAATCTCACACTAGACTTATGCCCCCATCTCTTAAACGAATTAACAACCTCTTTCAAATACAGATAATAGATCAAAGGCCTAAAGGAATCACATCATCACCCCGTCCTTTAACAAACGAACTTCGATAATCAGTTATCTCACAACACAGATCATGAAACGGATGTACATTTACAGTCATGACCTCGCCACAGAGATGGCTAGAGGTCCATCTTCAGAGCCACAGGGATGGTGAGTGGTAAGTATAGTCAATCTCGATTATTTTTCTTGTAATAGAAACGAACGAAAGACAAGATTTGAGACACCATTATTTCTCAAACTTTTCTTAATAGGTTCGAATATTAACTAAAGTGAATGCTTCCCAAGATTAAATAATCGATGATGATACTTCGATGAAAGTTAAGATCTTTATAGGTCATTAATCAATTAACGAGGAATCTGAGATTTCAATTATCCGTATATTTATCCATTTAACCGAGCAAGAAGCTAGTATGAAACCCATAATGGTTTTGTTCTTTCTTCACATTCGAAAATTATTCTGAAGTATTGGCTTAAGTCTGATCTATGAGGTCATAAGTTCAACAAAAGTATCTTCACAAGATTAAAAGATTGGACTTTTCTGAGATCAGATTTAGACTTTGAGTAATTGATGAGTCTAGAGTAGGATTGGTTTATGGTTTTGATTGTGTTGAGATGTTTTGACTTTCTTCTGCTCGTTTACATCTGCTCGTACACGGACTGATGATGGTTGTTAAAAACTGAAGTCGAGTGTTATTTGGTTAATGGTATTTTAGTGATGTGGTTGAGGTCTTGTGGTCATGTCTTCTCATTCTTCATTTCTGTCAGTCAAGTTGCTACCTTAGTGTCATGCATTACAAGTCGCTAGACCTTTTGATACAAGTCGCTACCTGATCTTTTCATGAGAGAGTCAACAAGTCGCCATCGAAAGTCAAATAGATATGTCTAAGTCGCCATTGACTTTATTTGACTCAATAGTCAAATAATCCACAAGTCGCTAAAGCATAGATTGAGTCAAGTCGCTACTTGTATCCAAGTTGCTAGCAAATTCTTTTATCCAAGTCGCTACGACTACGACTTGTCAAAACAAGTCGCTACCTTTATAGTACAAGTCGCTACTTGTATCCAAGTCGCTAGCAAATTCTTTTATCCAAGTCGCTACGACTACGACTTGTCAAAACAAGTTGCTACCTTTATAGTACAACTCGCTACTTGATACATTGAATCTGGCCAGAGACAACTCAAGTCGCCATAAACTTTGCTCCACAAGTTGCTATGATGAATGACTCAGAAAAACAATTTGCTATGATGAATGACCCAGAAAACCAGAAAACTGTATCTGTTTTGACCTCTAAAACTTGACCATTTTTTTTTACTATACGAAAATGACCACATAAACAAGATTCTATCAACACTTCCAACAGCAGTTTGACCATAGAATAACAACCATTTAGATTACAATATTTATTATTTGGACAAAGATGACCAAAAGCAGTTATGACTATTGATTGGACATGACATAATTTGACCAAACATATATATACCAAACCAGTAATAGTGAACACCACAATAAAGCAATAAGACGTTAACTTGGTAATGCAACCACACAACACAAAAAAAACCATGGTACGAAACCACCATAAATCAACACAACACAACAACCTGGCTCTGATACCAATTGTAGGATCGATATTTTATTGTGTTGATGATTCGGGTGGTCTTGGATGATCAAAAAACATGTTAGCCATTAGAGAGAGAAAGTTAGAGAGTTGGGTATTCTTGGTAGAGACTTGGTTCTCAAATGTAAAAGGTTAGATTGAATGAAGCACCACCCCTTCCATGGATGGAAGGGGTATTTATAGTTACATGAAAATACGACCTCCTAACGCCTCGTGGATCGTGCATACAGTGGGTAAAGACCCGTCCTTCCTCCACGGTGTTGCTCTACGCTAAACTACGCTACAAACTAATAAATAAACTACTAAATAAAGTAACTAATGACAAGTCAACGAGCTAACTTAAGCTAGATAACATTTGGGGTGATCGACTCTTCACTATGAAATTTTCTAATTCCTAACACATAGATTCAAAGATATCCAGGCCAATGACCATTCTTAAAATATGAACTTGTTGGTTTTACATATGGTCTTGCAACTGGTCTTCTCCAATGAAAAGGAGAATTAGTATAAGTTGCTTGTGGAACATAAGGTGGTATAGCATTAACATTGGTCCACATTGGTCTAGATGTCCTAGAATCACCACACCTATCCATCATTTGCTCATGAAAATCACAACCTTAATTAATGAAATTTACTTCTACACACAAAACATGTCTTCTCGCTTAGAAGATTTATTCAAACCAAAAGATTTTCTATTACAAGTAGAAGTATTCAAACCAAAACCATGAAAAGAATTGTTTTTTAACAGATTATTATGCAAAGAACTAAAAGGCAAGTCTTCGTGAGGCAACTGTCTTGGAAGAGGATTCCTTGGCAAAAGAACTCACATGCTTATTGGTAGTCTTGGGTGCGCAGGGGTGTAGACTTAGGAAGGTCGACTTGTCATTTGAATCACACTCAGACCCTTGCTTGGAGGACTTGTCACAATTAACACAAGAGACAAAGTCATTAGAAGAAGTATTAGGGTCAGCAAGTCATTTGACTTTTGCCATAGAGATGATGTGATCCATCAAAGTCAATAGAAATGGAAAGGTCAATGGGCATGTGCTCACCTCTAATAGGTCCACGTACAACATGTAGAGCACCTTCTTTCACAAAATTAGCTAGGCCTGCTGGTGTAGATTTTTGCGTGTGTCATCCCTAGCTTCTAACCCTACATACTTCTTAAAGCCTAATCCTATAGAAGTATTTGGAGTTTGACTAGCATAGATGTGACTAGCTAACTTATTACCATTTAACAACCATTCATTATGCATAGCAATTTCCTCATCTAGTTTCACCTTCAAATCTCTAGATTTTCTAACACTACATCTGCTCTTAACTTCTCATAATATTTTAACTCATTTTTAGCATTAGTAAGATCTCTTTCTAACACACTTATTTTCTCATCATAAGCTATTTGATTCTTCTAAAACCAAACTTTTTGTCTTTCTAGTGTTTTTAAAGCCTGTTTATAAGCTTCCACTTCTACAAAGCATTCATTATATTTAGGTTTCAAAATATCATAAGCTTCGTTGAGTTCATTATAACGCTCACTACAACCAAACAAACAGCTTTGTACCGAGAGATGCCCATCAAGGCAACTGATCATGCCTATCCTCTCAAGTACACTAGCAATCAAACCAACATTATCGTGACCATCATTATCCTGCTCATGATGCTTCCACCACATTGCCGCCAAGAGTGACCAAAGCCGCTAATCCTTTGAAGTTCCAGACTCTCCTGATTCTGCTAATAAGTAGAGTATCTCGTCTCATCACCAGCCTTTTCCTATCTTTTGCACTCTCTAGAGAAGTGACCCATCTGTTGACATGTGAAGCACTTGACCTTCCTTTGTCAAACCTCGGATCTTCCTTGAAGCCAAACCTTCAATTTTGCGCTCAAAATTCTTGATATCCATGGACAGCATAGCCACCTACCACTTCAGCTTCATCTCTTCCATCTCCAGTGGATCCACCTGATCTAAATCTTTATAGGCCAGTTCATGCTAAGTATCATAATCAGCAAAGAAGGATCCAAGCACTTCTTCCATTATACCTCCAGATTGAGAACTTGATGGAGTGGTAGTGTAAGATGATGATGAGTAAGTTGGACTTGGACCATGACTCATCTTGTGGGTAGAAGCTCCAACTTAATGCCGTAGCGACTGGCAAGAGATGATGATCTATAAGGACCTCTTACATCATGTTCAAGAGCTTTAAGTTTGTTATACAGCTCATCAAAAGTGAGCATATCCAAACCACCTTTTGCTTTTAAAGCAATGCTCACTTATAGCCGTGGATTGAGGTAAAGACCTCAAGAATTTAGAATTACAAGTCATCATTATCTGGCTTTGCCTCAAGTACTGATTTAACCGACTTATAATCTTGTGAAACTTGTCATAGCCCTTATGAATTCCTTCCTCTTCAGTGATTTGAAAGTCTTGAAACTGTTGTCTAAGCATGGACTTTCTCATTCTCCTAGACTCTCATTCCCACCGGCTTAGCCTTAATTGCTAACCATATGTCCTTGGCATCTTGCATGAAGTGAAAATCACTCAAGTGATCCTCGGGAATAGCTTGAAGAAGAATGGTTTTAACCTTGGTTTCTCTCTCAACCGCCAAGAACTCTTCACAGCTTTGGGAGGAACATAAGTCATCGCTCCAGAAGAGATCTACAGTAGTTTTCTTCAAACTGCTTCCTTCAATACTATCTCCCAAAGATTCCAATCAATGTTGGAGATCCAGTTTTGCATCTTCATCGCCCAAAGATCATACTCTTCCATTTTCGTGTAAGGAAACTTAGCATTGCTATTAGAGAGACTTAGTTGCTTGCAGTATGGGTGGAGTTTTGGTTGTTGAGTTCAACATCAACGCCTCAAACCGTGCATGATGAGTTTTTGTTTTGGTTGTATAGGTGTTTAGAAAAACTGCTTCCTTAGTATCGTAGAGACTCTCACGAGGCTCTGATACCACTTGTTGAAAACTGTTAGACCTTGATAGATCTTGAGCTTCGTAGATTGATGAGTCTCTAAATACTCATCATTTTTGTACAATATAAACTGCAAAATCATTTGAAAACACTCAGAAACGCATCAAAATGATAAAAATATCACAAATCAGTGTTTTATGTGTTTTAAATGTAAAAATATCAAAATCGATGAAAAACGATAAAGTTTGCAAAATTGGCGCTTTAGTCCCCAAGTTTCAAAATTGTCAAAAAGTCCCCTCGTATATCTAAATAAAGAAAAATGTCATTTAAGGTCCATGGGATTCAAAAGTTGTTAAAACAAACCCTTGAAGTTTAAAATTTGCAAAATTACGACTTTGGTCCTTCAAGTTTGAAAATTGTCAAAATTGGTCCTTGGAAAAATTGAAAATGTCAAATTTGGTCCTTGTACTTTTAGAACTTGTCACTTTTAGCCTTTGGAGCATCTTTGCAAATTGGCAGAAATGGTCCTTATATTTTCAGAAAATTGCAAATAGGTCCTCGTGTATTATTACCCTTTACACCTTTTTGGACTTGTCATAATACTCTTTGACCCTGCCACAAATTTTGGACCCTGTCAACCTTTGCCTTTTGACCCCTGGCATTAATAATCCCCAGTCAACCCAAATGGTCAAATAAACACAACTGGCGCCAAAGTCTTTCTTCCTCACCTGCTATCACTGCTCACCCTAGCACAACCATTCCCCCTCCTCTCCATATCACTTTCCATGTCTCCTCCACCTCCACACAACTACAAAAATCATTAAATGCATCAACCCTCATCTCACTCAACCCCTACAGCTGTTATAAAACATTTCCGCAAAAATGGAATGAAGGGCCATGATCACATTTTCTCATCCAAGGGTCAGGATTTATGGTGGGATTCACTTAGAGAGAGGAGAGAGGAAACTTGGAGCTATAAAAGAGAAGAAAGAAGCAACTTTGAAGAGTAGTTAGTTTTTAATTTTTCTTAAATGTCGTTTTTAAATTAATGTTCTAGTTTTAGCCTAAATGTTGTAGTTTTCAGTTTATTTGTATCATCTTTAAGTTTAAATATCATTGTATTGTACTTTTGAGAATCAATTTCAAGTTTGGTTTAAGTTCCAAGTTTTTAGTTAACTGTTGAAAAAGCTATTTTCAAATTTTTGTATTAAAGCTTCCAAGTAGCTTTGTGTTAGCTTAAATAAGCTTATTTAAGCTTATCATAGCTTTTTGCAAACTTATATTTCATTTTCAAGTAAAATTGTCTCATGGTCAACGAAAGTCAAAACTGGCCAAGAATGGATTTGGTGATGATGTGGGATGATGTAGAGGTGGATATGGGTTGGATTAGAGTAGCATAGAGTAGTTATGGGTTTGGTTTAGCTTACAACACCAGCTTGGACAAATTGTAAGTAATTTTCTCATTTTCCAATTTCAAGTCAAAATTGCAGTCTTGTTGGTACTAGTATCTGTGATCATGAGTAGTTCTAACCTGTTTTCTTAAGTTGTTTTTAGGTCTAGTAACTTAGTTTGATCAAAATCTTAAGTTGAATCAAGTTAGCTTGCCCATTTTCACTATCATATCACTACTTAAGGGGTGTTTGGATTTGTTGTTATCACTATATTTAAGGTTGTTTGTAGCCTTGTTCTTGGTTGATACATATTACATTAGGATAATATAACTCATTTCTGCCATAAAACTAGTGCTTGTTTTGTAAAAAGTCAAAATTAGTCTTAACCTCAACTTGAGTGTTAACTGTTAAGATTTTAAATTGCAAATCTCACCATAGTAGCTTAAAACTTAGTACTTTAGTTTAAAATCATCTTAATATAGCTTATTATAACATATTAAGTCCATAGAATCAGTTACAAGTTCATAAAATTCAAAGTGCTAGTGTAATAAAAAAGTCAAAATTTCAAATAGTTTTTGAATAAACTTTAGATTTTCATTGTGTGTTTAATATTAGATTGCTTAAATGCTTTTGGGATAGTAAACTTTAGTTGCTAAACAAAATTAGAAAAATATTAGTTTAATCTTAATCAGCTTATAGAGTGCTTAATTCATAGCTTCTTTTGACTACCTTTTCTGAAAAGTGTCCTGTGCCAACAAAGGTTTGTTTTGGCTTTATTTTGTGCTTATTTTCAAGATATATTGCTTATTCAGTTGTTATTCTAGCTTGTAATCATTTATCTAGTTTATTCTTAGTTAGCTCTTGCTTATTTAGAAGCTTATTAGTAACTTAGCTTAAAAACTTATGCTTATTTCATTTTTTTGCACAACTGTTGAAATCTTCAGCTTATTTTGAGCTTATTAGTCATTTTCATAAAAAGTTCTAGTTATAGAAAGTGCTTATTTTCTTGTGTTTAACAAGTTTGTAAAAGAAAAATCGAAAAAAAATAAAAAGGCAAAAAGGGGCTCACATGAGATTCAACTCAGACCTCCTCGCACACCCAACCACGCCAAGACACACACCACAACCAACTGCCCTTGGGACTTGTCTTGGTTTTATTTTGCAACATTTAATGTATAAGGGTATTTAGTCAGCTTTTGTTTTAAGCATTTTAGCTTATTTTGAGCTTATTTCACATAACAACTATCTAGTTTTTTATTTTTCTTAGATCAAGCATAAGTTAAAGTAGTTTTTGTGAATTTTTCATATTTTTCTAAAAACGTTTAGTATTTTAATAATTAATTTAGTTAAATTTAGTTTTTAAATCATAATAAATAATTTAAGAGTCTAAAAATACCCGGCTTTTTCCTAAAATTTTCTTTTATCATATAATACGTAATAAAATTGTTTTTACACTTGTAGGACTTTTATTTCATAAATTTTACGCTTTGTTCTCATGTAATTTTCAGACATAACGCCGCTTTTAGTTTTAAGTAACGTTTTTAGATAATTTGAGTTTACATTTTAGTTAATATAGTTTATTTAAGTTATTTTATTTTATAAATCACAAAAACATCATTGTAAAAATAGTGATAGCGTTTATTTAATATTTTTAACTTTTTAATTTTCTTAGTTTGTATTTAAGTCGCTTTAATTTATAACCTTTTTCAGTAGTGTAATTATTCCATCCAAATCCTTTCCGATCACTATCATTAGTGATCATTCTATCGTCTGATCAAGCGTTTACACACCATTGAGTCTCCGTGGGACATAACGACCCGGGAATTCACCTGTATTCCTAGACTTCATTGATTTGTGTTTAAGCTTTTTTAAGCTTCTACGGTCGCCATTCACAAGTGGCGGTTTGTGTGAGGTAGCTTGACTGCTTTCAGACAGATCAAATTTTACGCCACGCCGGGAGGCTTTAGCTGTGTTTAGCCTTTTTCTGCACCCATTCTTGCACATATCCCATTTTGTAAAAGTTTTTGTAAAGTTATCTAAAATCCAAAATATTTTCATTCTTTTGTTTTTGCATTATGTTTTCAAAAATCCAAAAATCCATCTTTATCCTCTCACATCTTTTGATTCTACATTTCTTTTACCCTCTATCCATTTGATTCTTTCTATGTCTTATCCTCACCAATTTGGTTGTGAATGGTCTGGGGAACCTCAAAATGGTGGAAATTGCCCCCCAGGGTACATCATTGTGAATCCGAAACGGGTTTGTCTATGACCAAAATCCCTACAATGAAACAACTAATTTCCTCAACCAACCCTCGCACTATGAGATAGAGACATATTCTTGTGAGTACTTGTCAAGGAGGTCCTCACCCGAGTTTTGAGTGTCAAACAGGGAACACGCTTGTCTATGAGCATAATCCTTGTAACAATTATGACTACTCTTATCATGACCAACCTCCACGCCAGCATTTCAAACGATTCAAACACAACCTCTGCAAATTCCTCAAGAACTTCTCAAAAATTGTCTAGATATACTCAAAGATTTGAAAGAATTAGTTAAAGAAGAGTCTCGCCGTAAAACGTATGCCAAGAACAAGCAGCTAGAGTAAGTTCCCAATATTGGAAACCTCTCGGTATGCCATTATGATGACGACGACGATGATGATTTTGATGAGGAATCTATGAATCCGAGTGGCAATCCCACTCCGCTTGAAGAAGGAAAGAGTATGGGAGAATTGTTGGCGGAGGAGAATATGAAGAGCATAGGAGCTATATATGTTTTCGATAAAGTCGATGCTCCGAGTGGCAATCCCACTCCGCTTTCGAGCCTTTCATTTCGACTCTTCCCTTCACTCACCGGTTGAGAGAAGTGAATTCCTTTTGGAAGAGGTCGATGATCCTATTTTTTGAAATTTTTGATCCCAAAGACTCTCTAAACATGGGGATGAGCATCTCAGACTATTCCGAAACGGAATCGTCTAATGTTGAGAACTTTATCCCGATCCCAAGTGAGTCTGAGGGAATTCTTGATAATGAATGTGATGTGTTTTTCTCTCTTACAAAAGATCTTGTTGAGACTTTCTCTGATTTTGACAGTGATTATAGTGATGCCGATTCTTTATATTCTAAAAACATAGAATTTATTGATGCATCACTTCCACATCTCGAGATCGTCAAACTAGAAGAGGATGTTGACCATGTTGTTTCCACAACAGTTAATACGACTATCATTAATCCCTTATTCGAATTCTGAATTTACTCTAAATTCAGTTAATCCAATCTTTGATAGTGATGAGTCTGGCACGGAGACTATAATGGACGAGGTGCTTATTTATAGCCCACGGTACCAAGACATGTCCCACCTCCGTATACTCTTCACGAGGAGTTCTCCAGTGAACTCACTCATATCATATCTCCGCTGGAGTATGATTGCTTGGATGGCAAAATCATGATCGGGGGGAGAGAATCTCAATTTGCATAGTTATGACAAATCTTCCCACCCTCCCAACCGAGATGCCTTCCAACCCAAAGAGCTCAACCTATAAAATCCAAATAAGTGCAATTGCACTTAATCCCGAGGAAGAAGATCTAGTTATGATTGTTATCATGATCTTCCTTCTTTTCTTCACCTACTCGGTGACTTCCTCTCTTCTTCACTCCTTCAGGAGTGAGGACACTATCTTTGACCCTAAGCATTTTCATTTATCATTTTGTAGCCGGTCGTCTCTCTATCTCGTCGGTGTGGAACTTTCACGTGCTTCAAATGTTTATCCAAACATCTTGAATGAAAGTCCGATGGAGATTGTCTCTTCCACTTACTTCCCTATGAACAAATGAATACGGGGTCGAGTCAAGCTAGCGACTCGGTAATCAAAACAATAGCATGCCATATGGGTTTTCACCCATATTTCTGACTTCTTTCTATTTTCTACCACCCTAGTGGGGAGTTTCCCCCAGGTTGTATATAAAATATGCAAAAAAATAAATAAAAAAAAAAAAAAAAAATCAACTTTCTAAAAAATGGCCGTAGTATTTCCCTTTTACGTTCTTTGTTTCAAAGATAACCGCCGGTACTTTGAATATTGAGGGCAATATTCATTTCTAAGTGTGGGGGGAATTCTCACGAATTTTATCATATAATTATACCAATTCCCCCGTTTTTTTGGCCAAAATTTTTTGAGTAAGTGTTTTACACTTACTCATTTGGTTATCAACCGCCATGTTTGATAGACTAAAGGATTGGCTAATCCAGGAGCAAACGGCTCTTGGTAAAGATTTCTCAAATCCGCTTATATGGCTTGCAATTTGCCCAAAATTGTATGGTTCTCAACTCACCATATCCTAAAAAGTGAAGAGTTGGCTAGCCCGCAAGGTTATGGCTTGTGGTAAAGGCAATGGAAAATCCATAATTGGTAATCAGCTCACCAAAGATAATTCGATAATTTATCTAAGAGTTGGCTAGTCCGCAGGAGGGTACGGCTTCGGTAAAGACAAAATCAAATCCATGACAGTTTATGATTTGCTCAAAATCATTTGTTATCAGTACCAAGGTTCTTACTTGAACTCGAAACATTTGGCTACTCCGTATGATGGCTTTTGGTAAAGAGTTTTTAAAATCCATTAAAGTTTCAAATCATTGCTAGGGACTAGCAATATCTTAGTGTGGGGGATTGATAAGTCTCTAAATACTCATTATTTTTGTACAATATAAATCGCAAAATCATCTAAAACACTCAAACGATCAAAATGATAAAAATATCACAAATCAGTGTTTTATGTGTTTTAAATGAAAAAATATCAAAATCGATGAAAAACGATAAAAGTTTGCAAAATTGGCGCTTTAGTCCCCAAGTTTCAAAAATTGTCAAAAACAGGTCCCTGTATATCTAAATAAAGAAAAATGTCATTTAAGGTCCATGGGATTCAAAAGTTGTTAAAACAAACCCTTGAAGTTTAAAATTTGCAAAATTACAACTTTGGTCCCTCAAGCTTGAAAATTGTCAAAAATAGTCCTTGGAATTTGGAAATTGTCAAGATTGGTCCTTATACTTTTAGAACTTTTCACTTTTAGCCCTTGGAGCATCTTTGCAAATTGGCAGCAATGGTCCTTATATTTTCAGAAAATTGCAAATAGGTCCTTGTGTATTATTACCCTTTACACCTTTTTGGACTTGTCATAATACTTTTGACTTTCCTCGCCACAAATTTTGGACCCTGTCAACCTTTGCCTTTTGACCCCTGGCATTAATAATCCCCTCAACCCAAATGGTCAAATAAACACAATCGCCAAAGTCTTTCTTCCTCACTGCTATCACCGCCACCCTAGCACAACCATTCCCCCTCCTCTCCATATCACTTTCCATGTCTCCTCCACCTCCACACAACTACAAAAATCATTAAATGCATCAACCCCTCATCTCACTCAACCCCTACAACCGTTATAAAACATTTCCGCCAAAATGGAATGAAGGGCCATGATCACATTTTCTCATCCAAGGGTCAGGATTTATGGTGGGATTCACTTTGAGAGGAGAGGAAACTTGGAGCTATAAAAGAGAAGAAAGAAGCAACTTTGAAGAGTAGTTAGTTTTTAATTTTTCTTAAATGTCGCTTTTTAAATTCATGTTCTAGTTAAGCTAAAATGTTGTAGTTTTCAGTTCATTTGTATCATCTTTAAGTTAAAATATCATTGTATTGTACTTTTGAGAATCAATTTCAAGTTTGGTTTAAGTTCCAAGTTTTTAGTCACTGTTGAAAAGCTATTTTCAAATTTTTGTATTAAAGCTTCCAAGTAGCTTTGTGTTAGCTTAAATAAGCTTATTTAAGCTTATCATAGCTTTTTGCAAACTTATATTTCATTTTCAAGTAAAATTGTCTCATGGTCAACGAAAGTCAAAACTGGCCAAGAATGGATTTGGTGATGATGTGGGATGATGCAGAGGTGGATATGGGTTGGATTAGAGTAGCATAGAGTAGTTATGGGTTTGGTTTAGCTTACAACACAGTTGGACAGATTGTAAGTAATTTTCTCATTTTCCAATTTCATGTCAAAATTGCAGTTTTTGTTGGTACTAGTATCTGTGATCATGAGTAGTTCTAACTTGTTTTCTTAAGTTGTTTTTAGGTCTAGTAACTTAGTTTGATCAAAATCTTAAGCTGAATCAGTAGCTTACCCATTTTCACTATCATATCAGCTTACTTAAGGGGTGTTTGGATTTGTTGTTATCACTATATTTAAGGTTGTTTGTAGCCTTGTTCTTGGTTGATACATTTTACATTAGGATAATATAACTCATTTCAGTCATAAAAACTAGTGCTTGTTTTGTAAAAAGTCAAAATTAGTCTTAATCTCAACTTGAGTGTTAACTGTTAAGATTTTAAATTGCAAATCTCACCATAGTAGCTTAAAACTTAGTACTTTAGTTTAAAATCATCTTAATATAGCTTATTATAACATATTAAGTCCATAGAATCAGTTACAAGTTCATAAAAGTCAAAGTACTAGTGTAATAAAAAAGTCAAAATTTCTCAAATATTTTTAATAAACTTTAGATTTTCATTGTGTGCTCATGATTAAGATTTAGCTTAAATGCTTTTGGGAAATTAATATTTAGCTGCTAAAATAAATTAGAAAAATACTAGTTTAATCTTAATCAGCTTCTAGAGTGCTTAATTCATAGCTTCTTTTGACTACCCTTTTCTGAAAGTGTCCTGTGCCAACAGTGTGTATTTTGGCTTATTTTGTGCTTATTTTCAAGTTATATTGCTTTTTCAGTTTACATATTAGCTTATTTAAAGTTAATTAGTCTATTCCTAGTTTCCATTTGCTTATTTAGAAGTAGCCCTTATTAGCCTAATTTAGCTTAAAAACTTATGCTTATTTCATTTTTTGTCCCACTGTTGGAATTTTCAAGCTTATTTCTAAGCTTATTAGTCATTTTCATAGAAAAGTTCTAGTTATAGAAATTTGCTTATTTTCTTGTGCTTAATAAGTTTGTAAAAAAGAAAAATCGAAAAAAAATAAAAGGCAAAAAGGGTCAGCATTGAGATTCGAACTCAGTACTCTCCTCACACCCAAGTCCACGCTCAACACACACTGCACAACCAAACCAAATCAAGCCCTTGGGTCTTGTCTTGGTTTTAATTTTGCAAAATTTAATATATAAGGGTACTCTTTGGCAGTTTTAACCATAAGCCAATTTTAGCTTATTTTGAGTGCTTATTTTCACATAAAGCAACTATCTCCAAGTTTTTTATTTTTCTTAAGACCAAGCATTAAGTTTAAAGTATTTTTGTGAATTTTTGATTTTTCTCAAAATGTTTAGTATTTTTAATTAATTAATTTAGTGTAAATTTAGTATTTAAATTCGTAATAAATAATTTAAGAGTCGAAAAAATACCTGGCTTTTTCCTAAAATTTTCTTTTATCATATAGTACGTAAAAAATTGTTTTTACACTTGTAGGACTTTTATTTCACAAATTTTACGTTTTGTCTTATGCCTCAAAGTGTAATTTTCGCATTATAAATAACGTCGTTTCTTAGTTTTAAGAAACGCATTTTTAGATAATTTGAGTTTACGTTTTAGTTAAAATAGTTTATTTAAGTCATTTTATTTTATAAATCACAAAAACATCATTGTAAAAATAGTGATAGCGTTTATTTAATATATTTTATCTTTTATCTTTTCAATTTTCTTAATTTGTATTTAAGTCGCTTTATTTTATAAACTTTTTCAGTAGTGTAATTATTCCATCCAAATCCTTTCCGATCACTATCATTAGTGATCATTCTATCGTCTGATCAAGCGTTTACACACCATTGAGTCTCCGTGGGACTTAACGACCCGGGAATTCATTGTATTCTCCTGGACTTCATTGTATTTGTGTTTTAAGCGGTTTTAAGCTTCTTTACGGTTCGGCCATTCACAAGTGGCGGTTTGTGTGAGTAGCTTACATTTTCAGCACGGATCAAATTTAACGCTGGCCGCCGGGAGGCTTTAGCGTGTGTTTAGCCCTTTTCAGACCCATTCTTGCACATATCCCATTTTTTGTAAAAAGTTTTTTTTGTAAAGTTATCAGAAAATCCAAAAATATTTTCATTCTTTGTTTTTGCATTATGTTTTCAAAATCCAAAAAATCCATCTTTATCCTCTCACATCTTTTGATTCTACATTTCTTTTACCCTCTATCCATTTGATTCCTTCTATGTCTTATCCTCACCAATTTGGTTGTGAATGGTGTGGGGGCCTCAAAATGGTGGAAATTGCCCCGGTTGTGGCATTGTGAATCGGGGAAACGGGTTTGTCTATGACCAAAATCCCTACAATGAAACAACTAATTTCCTCAACCAAACCCCGCACTATGAGATGGAGACATATTCTTGTGAGTACTGTGGAGGTCCTCACCCGAGTTTTGAGTGTCAAACAGGGAACACGCTTGTCTATGAGCATAATCCTTGTAACAATTATGACTACTCTTATCATGACCAACCTCCACAGTACCAAACGATTCAAACACAACCTCTGCAAATTCCTCAAGAACTTCTCAAAAATTGTCTAGATATACTCAAAGATTTGAAAGAATTAGTTAAAGAAGAGTCTCGTCAGAAAACTTATGCCGAAGAACAAGCAGCTAGAGTAAGTTCCCAATATTGGAAACCTCTCGTGTACGATTATGATGACGACGACGATGATGATTTTGATGAGGAATCTATGACTCCGAGTGGCAATCCCACTCCCGTTGAAGAAGGAAAGAGTATGGGAGAATTGTTGGCGGAGGAGAATATGAAGAGCATAGGAGCTATATATGTTTTCGATAAAATCGATGCTCCGAGTGGCAATCCCACTCCCGTTTCTGAGCCTTTCATTTCCGACTCTTCCCTTCACTCACCGCCGGTTGAGAGAAGTGAATTCCTTTTGGAAGAGGTCGATGATCCTATTTCTTTGAAATTTCTTGATCCCAAAGACTCTCTAAACATGGGGGATGAGCATCTCGGCACTATTCTAAAACGGAATCGTCTAATGTTGAGAACTTTATCCCGATCCCAAGTGAGTCTGAGGGAATTCTTGATAATGAATGTGATGTGTTTTCTTCTCTTACAAAAGATCTTGTTGAGACTTTCTCTGATTTTGACAGTGATTATAGTGATGCCGATTCTTTATATTCTAAAGACATAGAATTTATTGATGCATCACTTCCACATTCCGAGATCGTCAACTTAGAAGAGGATGTTGACCATGTTGTTTCCACAACAGTTAATACGACTATCACTAATCCCTTATTCGAATTCGATTATGAATTTACTCTAAATTCAGTTAATCCAATCTTTGATAGTGATGAGTCTGACACGGAGACTATAATGGACGAGGTGCATATTTATAGCCCACAAAGTACCGCACATGTCCCACCTCCGTATACTCTTCATGAGGAGTTCTCCAGTGAACTCACTCATATCATATCTCCGCTGGAGTATGATTGCTTGGATGGCAAAAATCATGATCGGGGGGAGAGAATCTCAATTTGCATAGTTATGACAAATCTTCCCACCCTCCCAACCGAGATGCCTTCCAACCCAAAGAGCTCAACCTATAAAATCCAAATAAGTGCAATTGCACTTAATCCCGAGGAAGAAGATCTAGTTATGATTGTTATCATGATCTTCCTTCTTTTCTTCACCTACTCGGTGACTTCCTCTCTTCTTCACTCCTTCGGGAATGAAGACACTATCTTTGACCCCGGCATTTTCATTTATCATTTTTGAGCCGGTTTTATGTATATATCATCGGTGTGGAACTTTCGCGTGCTTCAAATGTTTGTCCAAACATCTTGAATGAAAGTCCGATGGAGATTATCTCTTCCACTTACTTCCCCATGAACCAATTAATTCGGGGTCG